>OZ026836.1:41652777-42395432 GCA_964023205.1 Lutraria lutraria
AATGCATAACAGTTTTACAAAGGCCCTGTAATCAAGGGACATTCAGGCTCAAAGAAATTCTTTATTTTTCAGTAGTGTTAAATGTTGCACCTAAAGCCAAGAACCTTTAGCAACTTTTCAAGCATAACAGTGAAGGAAGACTCCAGGTCTGCACATAGGTATATACAACCACTAACCTTCCATATTAAAGCTAGCTGGACAGCTTTCTCACATGTGAAATTTGGTCCTAGAGGAGATTTGAATTTACAGAAGAGGGGCTTGTGATTTCTAGTCAGGGTCCATAATCACTCAGTCACAGAGGCACCCTAGAGAAATTCATGAGCAAAGATGCAAACATGCATAGATTACTGATTACATGTATACAGGAGAAATAATTCAGTTCATAACATGCAGATCAATCTGTATACACCATGCAGTTCATGAAATCTATCTAATATATAACTAGAGACCTTAGTTTCTGCATGTTGGGAGTTCATCACATAGTTTTTTTCAAAACCAAGAGCTGTCACAAATACAGTGATAATCAATGAGGCTGGACAATTGTATCAAATTATAGGAATCATTTACTAAGTGGACATTCACTAGGACTTATAATATTATATCAATCGTTATGAATGACGCTTCAATACTGGGATAATAAATTTAAGTAGATAATGTTTCAGGGACCTAATAGCTAAGTACTGAATGTTATAGATGAGACAATCTGCATTAAAAACAATCAACTAAATCAAAAAGAAACACACAGAGTGTCAAACAGAACAATAGAACTACATCAGAAAAGGCATAAAGCAACTGGTGAGGAAGTCCTCCTCAGGCCTAATTCATCTACAAACATCTCCCAAACAAAATAATAGTTTAGAAGATGCAAAAGAAAACATCATCACCCATTCAAGGTCAGACAGCATCACAGAAAATACAAACACAAACAATTCACAGAGTAGATCGCAATACTGTCGTAACTTGTTCTTATTTCAATATGAGTTACGACACTGTTGCGTTGAACCCTCGAGATACTGATTTTCCGAGCCAAGTTTATTTTGGGCAGCAAATTAACTATTGGAGTTCTAAAAGTAGCATAATTCTTAATTATTCTTATCATCAGTAAACCTTCAGTAAGTCGCAAACTGCCATGTATGGTGATTGCAGTAATGTATCAGATATGAGTATCAACTTCTTTACCACTCTTCTATAAACCATAGCTGTTGTCATTGTTTGGCATCATTAAATGTTCAGACACAGTACTTACTAGCTGTTTGGCATCATTAAATGTTCAGACACAGTACTTACTAGCTGTTTGGCATCATTAAATGTTCAGACACAGTACTTACTAGCTGTTTGGCATCATTAAATGTTCAGACACAGTACTAACTAGCTGTTAAACGCTTCGAAAAGAATTCATGCAGCATTATAATTCTGTTTAAACTTTAACCTGCTAAATTTTCAGATTGGACTTGTATTTCCCACTTATATTTTGAAATAGTCCATTATGAACTTAAGGGTTATCACAATGAAAATTTATTTAGAAGTTAGTCACTCTACAGTAAATAGCCTGATCTGGGCAGGGGTGTACTACATGCTGGTCTGGCTCCTTCATTTGGTTCCATCATTGTAAAGATAATTTATGTCATAATAAACAGTGTGATCCTGTAACAAACATTATCATTGTAACAAAACAGTGCACAACCATATAGTAATTACACAATATATAAAATACGATTTTATCTCACTTTTTATATTAAAGCATTTGTCAAGTACAAATTAAATAAACTCATGTACATCATATAACAAGTATACGATGTAAAGTATGATGCTTTTCATTTGGTACAAATGCAAATCAGTTTAGTTCAAATATGGAATCACACTGTCTCTTTAAATTTTTCTGTCAAAATGTCATGAATCAAATAAATTAATAATTTTTAATAAAAAAACATACATGTAGTCATTTACCTGGCTAACAGATAATACTAAAACAAGGCTTGTCACCGGATATGTTGTATGCCCCCCGAAGCATAAATTTTGATTTCTATTGCTCGCCAAATATATACATATTTGCATTACAGCAAATTTGCAAATATTTGCTTAATGGCAATGGTGAAACATTATGATTAACAGGTTATCAGTTAGATTGTGTTGTAGAAAAGCTGTTTCAGTACCGTTATTTCAGATTCAGAAACATTTTGACTTGAATCCTAAACAGACATATGAGACACACAGTCATACAGATGTATACATCAATAAGCAAGTTGGAGTTTTATAGTATTTAATTGCCATGTTTTACATTATTTTTTAATTCAAACATTAGGCATAAAATTTCAAAAACTAATTCTTTCTCCACAGGAATTTAAAGTCACACTATCAGCAAAGGTCATTTGACTACTTTTTCAGTCTGAACAGTTAAAAGAGGACCCCAGACGTACACCTTGGAAGAACTACTGGCCTTCCATAAGCCAGCTGGACAGCTCCCTCACATTTTCTGGGAACTGGCGGGATTCAAACTCACAGCAGTAAGGGGCCATTGTTAACAACTAACACATCACTTCCAAACTAAGACAAGTTAGCCAAAAATTACAAGCAATAACTTCAAGTCATAAAATGCAAAATTGTGAAAATTAGACGGATTAGTTTTTCATGAAATTCATTCCTATAGTCATTCCAAAAGGGCCATAAAAAACTTGAAAACAAGTTCCATTGTTCTCAAAACAAATTTAATACATATTTTGAAAATCCTAGAAAATCTGTACCCCTAAATGTCTCTTTGAAGACAGATTTTTATAAAATTTACAGGAAGCAGAAGGGTTGAAATACATCAGCGAGTGTTTTTTTTGGGGGGGGGGGGGGGGGGGGCACCTTAAGTGATTCACGAAATGACCCCTTGGATATTTCCATCCATGGAAATCTGTAGAAAATTCACATCCCTGTTGTAAATAGACACTTTAGACAACATAACACAAGTGTAGAGAGAGAGAAACAATGAATCATGCATAAAGTGCTCTCCAGGTGTAAGTAGATTATAGTTAAATATAAAACTCGAACCTGATTAAATGTAAATAATAAACAAAATTAAGCTATAACTAAATATAAAAGGATTAAACTAGGAAGCAGTGAGAAATATAAATAAAATGCAGTTGCCATGGATACCAAATGCATACTCACTGTCCAATTCTGTCTTTCCTAGACAGGTGAGGGTACAAAAAGGTAGAGAACTCATTGTCAATTCATGTTGAGAGAATTAAGTGTTAATTATACACAAGAAAATCTGTAACAATAAAATTCTGAAGTCAAGTTTTTTAAATTTTTTGTTCCTTCCCCACACCCAACTGTGAAGTTTTGATGACCCCTATTTTCTTGCGTATATCAATGTGAAGTGAGCTGGACGGGAACGAAACATTCCAGTTGTCAGCAAAGACATATACACATTAAATACTTAACATTCAATGATCCATTGGATATCTTTTTTTTCGCTGAAATAGATTAGTTTGTGCAAAGCTACGTTACGTTAGTAAAATATTTACAGACACTGACGAGGATTTAAAATAGTACTTTAAATGTGGCATGATTTATATCATTAAAACACGCAAGGGTAATACAAATTATATCTGAAAATACTTGCACACAATGGGGACTTTATTCTAAGCCAATGACTTGATTGATTTAAAAGATGATTTTAATACTTGTATCTTATTTGTACCCTCCTTTTGAAAGTCTAAGAAGTCCAGTTTACTTCACTATTACACTCAGATCAACTGTAGCTTGATGGTTTTATAAATAAAACTCATGTAGTTAAAATGTTACGGTACTGTGTATTACAATGGTTAACAGCGTCACATGATTTTAGGTGAAATTTGATCTCGAAAGGGCTTCTGGGTAAAGTTCCAGCAAGTTAGAATAAATCCAAAGTAGTAGAAGAATGTTTGAAAAATAGAAATATCGTCAAAGAAACACATTTTTTATTGAGAAGCTAAACAGTCCAGTACTTGGCTGTCTCGGCTTAGTGAAACTGAACCACCAAGGTACATTTGACAAGTGATATTTGTAGCCACATATTGTCAACTACTTTGAACTTGTAATGCAACTAGTCTTCCATCACCATAGCAACACATTATAAGTGATGTGTAACACTAAAAACACTACATAATTATGACTACAAGAAATTGATAGCTGTGAAGACCAGATCACACAGTAAAACTGTATATTGGGGAACTGGTGCTAGACTATACTGAACAACAATAAGGAACACATCAGAGTAATGAAATACTCTTGTAATTTAAGTAACACACATACAGATTACATAATTAGTTCAGAAAGTTCAATTTGTAGGAAACAAGTACTGCATAAAGGCAGAAACTCTGACTATAATGTTTAGGAAATTTATCTAACAGCAAAAATGAACATCAAAATAGCAATTTCATTAAGGGCAATGAAAGTCGATCCATTCTATTCAGGGGCAACAACTCTTGAGACAAACAAACACATATAATCATGTCCTTAGTTTAAGTTAAGAAACTAAGAGGTACATTGTATAAGCTAGACAATGGCAGGTTAAAAACAGTTTTCAGCAGCCATTATAAATGTGGTTGATAGCATTAACAATAAGTTTGGCGTTTTTTGATGTTATAATTTACTTAACAGCATTTATTGCTTGAGGGAGACTTAACTTTGAACAGGGGTGCGGACTCAGCATGCAGATCCCATTTAAGAATATGGCTTCTAAATGAGGTGCATTTTTCAGAATTGCTAAAAATATTCAAAAATCTTATCAGGATTTGGTGTGTATTGTACATTTGAAAAGGACAAGTATACTACCGGTATTTAGTGTGAAAAATGAAGTTTTGGTGGAGATATGACATGATCGTCTTATATATGATATAACAACACATACCATCATCTTCTATGGTATTAGTACTATCTGTTGATTCCTTTATACCATCATTCTTCTTCACCATTAAACTGCGGCCTGAAATGATACATCAGAAACAATTATGCTAAAATAATGTACTTTTGAAAGAATTCATTTGCACTCATACATTGAAAAATACTATACACATCAAAGAGAAGTTTTACTGTCCATATAATATACATGTACAATATTTATATACATTGACAGCTTACCTAATACAGTCGATCAAGCAACACATAATTAGAAAAAATAATACACAAAGGAGAGCCTTTATGTGTGACACTGAAATATAGTACAGATGAGCATGTACACTGTTTGATTCATGCTAAAATAAACATATACATACATCAGAACACTACATAATTTGTTCTTTGTCCCTACTACACCCAATATCAAATAGAAACATTGTACAGATTAATTTCTATGGTAAATTTTGTAAATCAAGTTTAAAATATTTCATTGCCTGTGATTTATCAAGCTAATTATTAATGCTTAAAAAGTACCATACTATTGTAAATTTTAGACTGTCGAAGGCTAAAACCTAGCTATATATATAGATTCTACATAGTTAAAAAATAGTTTACAGAATGTCAGTGGTTTTACCCAGGAGTATGCTTCAAGGTCATCTTCCACAGTTAATGCCGAAATGGTCGTCAAAAGATCAAGGCTGTTGATGCGACAATTAACTCCAGCGAACGAAAGAGGAAGACAATAGATGGTTTTGCAAAAGTCAACCTTCAAGACACCCAAAATTGCTACAGATCAAGAGTTAAACATTCAATCCATCTGCCACATGGCCTCACTAACAGAAGTACTTGATCATAACACTATTGCAACTAAGAAGTACGAAGCTGTCCCTGATCATCGATATATTTTGTCATGGGTTCATAAAAATAGCCATGCTTGATAACACAAGAGAATAACATCGACCACGAAAACCATCAACCGAGAATGACGTTCAATTAGTAACCATCATACAAAGGTAACAAAAGAAAAATAGTCACAGGGATGTGATTAAAGTTGAAGGTCAGAAATATATCGATGAGGGGTTTGGGGCCAACCTAGTAATTCAATTTCTTGTTGTTGTAGGTGGAAAAAGCCATTATGAAATGCCCTGATGTAATGATATTGATTTTTTTTATTGGACGAGCCATTGACTTTAACCAATCAGAGGAACAGTTATAAACATACTTTTAACATAGTGTAGTTTTCGAACCCTCGTGTATTTCAATCCGAGGGGGGAAAATCACATCCCTGAGTCAGGATTAAATAATAAATTCACAACAATTATATGGGAACAATTCTGTTAGTTGATGCACCAACCAACAAGCATACAATTCACACAGGAAGAAGTCAGCCCTCATTAACATTGTTCAAAGTGTAAAGGACAAGATAAACCAATGGTGCTTTTGAAACTTGTATGTACATTTATAAACAAAACAACAATTTGTTACTATAGCAAGGAAAAATCTAGCAGAACACATAGTACAATATGCATATCACACAGTTACTGTAGTGACCCAATACCTACTGGTAAACAACTGACCTAAACACTACTTTATTTTAACTATAAAACAAACACATGATAAAAAGCCTAGTCTTTCGTTACAGATAATCCTATGTTAAAATGATCAGAAACAACAGATTGACTGAAAAACAACATGTATAAGACATACCAACAGATTGTTTGATTTCCACAGTAGATTGATGATGACAACACACTGATCGCAACCAATCCATACAATCATTATGAACAATTTCACACTTATCTACTGTCCCTCTTACTATCCACTTACAGATACATCCGATGGCACTTTTAATATCCTAGATAAAATGTTTTGCTTAAACCTACATACTTCTTAGTATCAGTATAAAAACCCTTTTATACTAGAAAGCAATATCAGATCTGTATGCAGACTGTCTCTACTATAGTCAGTCCCTTTCTAGTCTCACATAGTTGCTACTTTGTTACACAATCAAATCAAAAATAATAGAGGATCCTTATCCTACAGATCTTCCAGAAAATGCAGTCTTTGTTGCTGCTCTCTCATGGAATTATTTACAATTGATCATGTGATCCATCAAAGTGGCCAACGAACGAACACAGAACATAGATATCACACATGTTACCAAGGTATCAATATTTCATCTAATCAGACGTCATTAACACCAAATACAAACACAACACTGAGAAAAACATTGAAAGAATACACCATGAATACAGAAATGAATTCTTGTTTTTTTTGTCACAATTTTAGAACCAATTTTCCCAATACTTAAATCATTGTTACATGGCACAATTTCCAGGTCAGAGCCAATCATTGAAGCATATTCCGATCATGTAATTATGGTATTGTATTGTTACTGTAATAAACATATTTTTCCTGTATCAATTATTTAGAATAATATCAAACTAATGAATCAAATGCCTCTAAAATAAACTTTTTATTAGACAATATCCAATTATAATAGATCGTATCACCCTAAATGATTACTAAAGTTTTAAAAAAGTTATAATTTTAGAAATTTACAACCTAACAAGATGCATTTTAAAAATTACCATGGCACATTAACCAATAATGACACAAAGTTAATGGAGACAAACCACATTAACCAATAATGACACAAAAGTTACTGGAGACAAACTACATTAACCAATAATGACACAAAAGTTACTGGAGACAAACCACATTAACCAATCATGACACAAAAGTTACTGGAGACAAACCACTTTAACCTATCATGACACACAGTTACTGGAGACAAACCACATTAACCAATCATGACACACAGTTACAGGAGACAAACTACATTAACCAATAATGACACAAATTTAATGGAGACAAACCACATCAACCAATAATGACACAAAGTTACTGTAGACAAACCACATTAACCAATAATGACACACAGTTACAGGAGACAAACTACATTAACCAATAATGACACAAAGTTACTGGAGACAAACTACATTAACCAATAATGACACAAAGTTACTGGAGACAAACCACATTAACCAATAATGACACAAATGTTACTGGAGACAAACTACATTAACAAATAATTGACACAAAAGTTTCTGGAGACAAACCACATTAACCAATAATGACACAAAAGTCACTGGAGACAAACCACATTAACCTATCATGACACACAGTTACTGGAGACAAACTACATTAACCTATCATGACACAAATTTACTGGAGACAAAGCCACAGTAACCAGTTATGACACAAATTTACTTGAGACAAACTGCATTAACCTATCATGACACACAGTGTTACTGGAGGCAAACCACATTAATCAATAATGACACCAAAGTTACTGGAGACAAACCACATTAATCAATAATGACACAAAGTTACTGGAGACAAACCACATTAACCAATAATGACACAAAGTTACTATTGTGACATGACACCATCACAGCAGTGATTAAACAAGAGTTACAAGAGACTAGATTTATTTTCCAATCATCTTTTAAAGCTTCCATTTCATGTAACAAAGTTAATCTGCGATAACAATTCAAACAAACGTTACTACGAACATAAAAAATATTACCATAATAATGTATATTACAAGGTGTAAATACCACATTATTATTACAGTACCTACCAAATGGTTTGTTATCATCTTCAAATACATACAAATTTGCTTGCCTTATTCCAAATGATATCTGAAAGCTTCAGGGTAAATACAACCATAATCAACAGACTAGGATTATAAATGATGTTACACAAACAAATAAATAAGCACATTCAATCCTTCAAGTGATTTCATTAAAGAACTAGAATATGTGTTCAATAAATGTATAATTATGCCTCTGGTGGCAGCTTGAGTTAACCTCCAACAGACCAAAGGACAAGGCAACCACTATATGCCGCAACATCACTTGATGCCGGCGGCATACGAAACTAAGCATAAATGTTTTTTTAACAACATAACTTAAGCAACTAATCAGAATTTTAACAGTACTATAATGTGTAATTAACACTGAGTAATAGGTAAAGTAACATTGTTAGTAGAGATACTAAATGAAGCCAAAATTAATATGTTAATTCTTAGTAAAAATTCTTATTAATTATGATCATCTAAAACTACAACTTATTGTGACACATTTCCGGGAACTAGTCACATAATCAAAAAGGTTACTTAAGCCATTCATTTAAGAGAGGTCACTTTCATTGGACTTTGTTTGTGGGGGTATAATAAGAATATGCTAACCAGAATTTCTATAGTAATGTATAATGTTCACTAAGTATTTTTTTGCACTGGCAGAACATCATGGTACACACTTGGTTGATTATCAGGCAGACTTAATATATACCAACACTGACTTCGGATATTAGTTTTCTTCATATAGATAAATTGTAAGAATTGTTGAACAGAAGAATTAATTCATTTTTTTGGGTTCTTCCATAAATTGAGTTTTATCAGAATCATGTTCAAAATTTGACTTTGTGGTCATCAAGAGTAGCAGACCAATTAAATCTACTTAACATGATGAATTCAAAATTAGACTAATGCCTGGATTTGACAAAGAATTCTTATACACAAAATAATGCAGGTATGAAAATATACCAGCCAGGCTTTTCAGTTCAAACATGTTGTTTCAAAAAAGTGTTGCTTAAGTTTAATTAAATGAGTAAAATTCAAGGAAAATATAGTACCAGAAGGTATATGGTGCATAGACAGCTGATAATTAAGTCATATCTTACATGTACAAGAAACTAACAGATAACACATACCTGCTACACTAAATGTCACATAACTGAATCATATAAAACATAACATATATCAATGGAAACCAATTCTACACTACAGTAGATAGCCCCTGTGAAAAGAATTCATGAAAACATGAATTTTTCTAGAACTATTGATACTAACAGTTCATGAAGTATGAATGACTAATTGACAGGGAAGATTATAAGATAACATATACTGGTATACATAATCTATACACCATGCCTATAGTATTTTCTACTAGATACAAGAAATAAAGTCAGCATAAAAAACTCTGTGGGTCACGGCATGCATTCAAAATTTCTAAAAATATAATGTCCAACAAAATATAAAACGTATTATAACAACATAATTGAATAAGCTAGCTCTTGACTCAGACTTTATAGACAAGAAAGGTAACTCCATCCAGCCAGCAGGCACCTACAAGGGGAGATCATTCTCAACACACCATGACCAACTTTACCTGGTTGCTGTTGCTTTCTGCCTTGGGCATCCTGCTGACCCTTAATAAGGGCAGCAGCTAATGAAGCAGCCCCAACAGCAATAGCAGGAACAGAACCCGGAGGATTAGGGACCATTGTAGTAGGGTTACCTGCCCCTGACTGGGCCTGATTTTGAGCTTGTTGAGCCTGATTTTGAGCAGCAATATTACCTAAAGCAATATAAAAATCTAGTCACAAAAATCTCACATTAAAGTATATGTGTTGATGATCAATAAAAAGACATAAAATCTATCTAAAAATAAACTCTATTCACTGATAATAGCCAAGTCTGACAGATAGAAAATCTAACATCAATTCTTTCAACAACATTTAATTCACTACAGTATCAGCATGCCGTAAAGACTACATTTATCACTCATTATACATTTTATACATTCAGAGTGAATGAAGTGAATAAAGCTTATAAGCACACAATGTCATATTAATCAGCGAAATGCAAGAGGTGTAAAAGTGATGCTGTTCTTGTGACAATTCTTACAGAAGTCACCAGATTATAGTCTAAAATCCAATAATATTTTACTGTAGTATCATTATTATTTGCATAGAATGAATTTATGCAATTTAAGTCCATGCCAATAAGTATTTCTTAGCCTACCAAAAAGTTCATGCCAGTGAAAACAGATGGTACTACAGTAACAGTCTTTGAAAATTTCTAAACCGGAGAGTTCATAGCATACAAACTGACATAAGCATCAAGGAACTCAAATATTGGAGTCCTCTTGTAGAATTCAACATTTGTACTTATCATTGTTTAATATACCATTTGTGCACATCATTAAATTTTCATATTGGAGAGGGAGGGTTCGTAAATCACAATCATGTGCAATTATAACCCAATCCTAAGTATATATCCTCACAGCATGTAGATACAGGTATAACTTATGATTTATGAATTTAACTCATTAATGTTAAACAATATTTACATGTGTACAAGTTCTCATTGATGAAATACCAATGCATGTGCACAAAAAGAAAATCATCTTTGATAAAAGTAAAGACGGGGAATGATACTGTATGCCAATCTAATAATATTAATTCGAAATTTAACAGAACCACTTAAACAGAATCACTTTAACAAACAATCTTTAAACAACTCAAAAAATAGAAATAACAACAACAACAAAATCAACAACACTGCATACAACAGTTAATCACATGATTAAATTTTTACCACCTGGCCAAACATTTCACTACATGTAGATTTATTGATATCTAATTACTTAATATTGATAGAAAGAAAATATCATGTTGGACAGAAATTCTATAAAACCTTCTAACTTCAAGTGCCCACTACTGTTAATTGATATCACCATTTGAAAGTAAATCAGAAATGTCTAAATAGAAATGTCTAAATATACAGTAGTACAAAGTTGAAAATATGACATATTTATTGAAATCATGAAGATTAACACGGTACCAACAGCCAGGGTCATTTGGTTATTTTCCAGGTTTCAGTGTGGAGGAAGAACTCAGGCGTACACCTGAGTAGAACCATCGACCATCTATATATAAGCTAGCTGGACAACTTCTAACATTGGCTATTGCCTGGTCCTGGGTAGGATATGAACTCACAGTGGTGAGAGGCTAGTCATTATTAGTCAAAGAATGTAACCACTCAATCACAAAGGCCTCCATATAAAGTTATATTTAAGATTGAATGAAATAGACATAAATAATTGAATTGGTATGTATACATGATATTGGAAGCAAAAGAAAACATTTATGAAATAAGTAAGATTATAGGTAAGGAAAGTTAAACACTGGAAGAGGTTATACAAGAAAGGGAGGAAATAAACTTATAACACTACGAACAAGAAAAAACATAGGAAAACAAGAAGTGTTTATGGAACACAGATGTTCCTTAAAGGCCAACTGGATAGTAAGAATTTGACCGACTGACCTCAAAATGAACAGGGGTCATCTACCTGTCATGACCGACCTCCCATCCAAATCTGAGAAGCTTAGGCAAAACAGTTCTCCAGTTATTGCCCAAACAAGGCTTGGTAACGGACGGACTGAGCGACGGACGGATGGACCGACCAACTTTTACAAAATATAGCCTTTTTTCTTAGAAAATGGCATAATAAAGAATTACAGGAACTGATAAAAGACTAGGATCATATGGGAACCATAGAAACAGTACACAATTTATTGTCATATGCTGTGCTTAAAGAAGGTTTATTCCAAAGGTAAGATACAGATTTAGACATGAATATATTAAAAAGCAAGTTCATTTGTTTAACCATATGGTAAGCATAAGCTAGTCTGTCCTTACTTAAATTAGCAATGCAGACATCCATTATTTTTTAAAGTGAAAAGAGCGGTATTAAATCAATCCAAAAACCTTTAAAATAGGGCCAACAAAACCACTGAAGTTTTAGTGAAATCCAGTACAACTTTATTAAGGACTTTCAAAACTAGGTTTAAGTTGATTCAAATGAAATAATGAGCACTACAGATGAACCTACAGGCAGTGCACAGACACAATGGAGAGTGTGTAACCTTCATATTGAGAGCCTGGATGAACTGTGTCACAGGAAGACAATGAACCCAAAAGTGTATATAGAAGCAAATCTGAGTCTTAATAAGAAGGATATAATTATATGATTGAAAGCAAGAAGCTTGCACTAAATATGTATCCAATTAATTGATACATAGAAAAACTGATATATAACAACTGTAAGTCAACAGATCTGGATAAAATACAATAAGGAATAAAATGAAAGCAAAGATAAAGAAACAGCAAAGCAAATTGCATGGTTAACTTAGGGAGGGTATGCATCAAAGTGCTTTTTTACTTCATAAAATCATCATTAATTTTAGATATAACAAAGCATAATCATGTCAATGGGCGTGGTTGTATGTAATAATATATGGAAGCGGCATTATGCCATCAAGCAAGTTACAATCAACTTAAGGGTCTCAGTTTAATCAAGACAAGTCATAATTAAGTTATTGCACATTCTTAAATTAAATTATACATTAAAACTTTATAATTGATTTTTAACTAAAAGAGAGCAGAAAATAAAATTGAAATTATTCAATTGAGACCATTATTGTCAAGTTCAATTTATCCTATTTTGGTTTATCAGCCTTGTGAAGAGTTTGACCAGGCATTGAAAGCAGAAATAAAGTGACAAATGTGCAAGTACACACTTACCTTTACTCACTGGACACACAAAGATGACAGCGACAAAAACAAATAGGTCAAACATTATAGCATGCCGGTTATACCACAATGCTTCACAACAGTGGCTTCGTATATCAGTAAATAACGGAGCATTAGGTCGTCAATATTGTATGTAGTCAGACTTATAGTTCTGATGACCGATTATGCTCTAATTGTAATAATGATACAATCAGAATAGTATAGAGCAACAACTTGTGAAACAAGTCCAGAAATGAGGGATTAAAGAAATTCAAAATAACTAAATTTGTATCTATGGCAACGACCCAAACATCTTCTAAGGGTTTAAACGATAGATTCTATTCCTGTTTGCTATGACAAAACTTTTTAAAAAAATGTCAATAGAAATTTCAGTAATGGATATGTTTTGTGTTATTATTAATAGTTTAGCAATGCTCTCTGATTCTGGTTGTAACACCATACATAACATACATGTAACTATATACAGTAAGCCCAATAAAAACATAAAAGCTAAGAACTGCACAAAGACAGATTGTAGACTCATTCCAGAAATTGTAATCTCATATTAGAATGACAAGAAACAGCATTTCAGGATTTTTGTTTTGTTTCAGTCGAGTTAAACACTGTTTTTCAACAATACATGTAAGTCAGTTATATTTGGTGGCCAGTTCACCTAACCAGTTATCCTGGTCTGTACTCTTAACCAGTACTAATTAACCCTTCCACAAAGAGCCAGCTACTTCTCAAAGTATGGAGAAAAAAAGACATTCATGGAATGGTATGAACTGCTGCAACCAAGATTTGAACAACAATCACCTGGTTACAAAACCAGTGCATTAACCACTGACTCTTGCAACAGCCCCAAATATGTCAAATACTTTTGAGGATGAAGTCTTAATTCTTAATTTTAAACCAAATAAGCTAATACCAGTGCCCATCATTAACTTTCTGATAAAAACATGTTTCTAGTTAACAGTCAACTTCATAATTCTCCTAACTGGAAACTCCTTGCATTAACATATGGCTCAAGAACAAACATCATCAATATTGAAGAGATGGTGCAATGAAAAAATTGCCACATTAAGTTAATCGACAGAACCCCCCCCCCCCCCCCCCCTGTTGATGTATGCTGGCTTCTAGAACGGTGCTTATAAACAGTAGAAGTGAGCTTTATACACTACTTTTCTATATCTTAAAGCTAGAACTCAGCCATGTTTTACAATAGTGTCTAGCATTCCATCTTCTTATATTATCTCAAAGATTCACGATACAGTAAAACCTTCTGTTCATGTTCAAGCAACATAGTACATCTTACAATATCTAACCACACAGTTCACGATGTTTCTAAGAATTTACCTAAAATGCGTAACCTTTATCAATTATGAGTTTGCATACATAGATTTTTCATTGTATACTCTATATAGTCTTAGATCCTTGATTAAAATAACAAGATGGAACACTGGTAGACATATTAGTGTTTGAGTGAACTACAGCATGTGGTTTGACATACTTATACTTTAATATACTTGATTATTTTTTACAACAAAAAAATCAGAAATCAATAGACGATGGGTCATGTGACTCATCCAATTTTAAAAATTTGTTCAAGATAGACACCAAATGTAGGGTTTCATTGCTTGAATGATGTACACTAGAATGTTAACATTTGGGCTCGAGAAATTTGTGCTTGCAAGTTTGTAGCATTATTTACCTTTGAAGAAATACATAATCTTTCTTGATCAAAATCATCATTCATCTACTGATGTTTGTTGTATATTTTAATACAATATGTCCACCACTTTTATATCATTATGCTTAAACAACGAGGAATTATCATATAATCAACAAGAAATGTAACAGCACATACAACAATTACATTGAATACATTAACTTAGACTGAACATATTTAAGATTTAATACAGATATATCAAGAGATTGTGTTAGATATCAAACTATCAAGTGTTGATATTTTCATCCACTAATAAAAAGCATTAAGTGGGTCTGATGACTAAACAGTCATACAACACACATAAAAGAATTCACATCTTTGTTTCACTGAATACAAACAAAGTGTCATCTATGTTTGTTAACCAAAGAAAGAAATAACACAATGAGCAAAAAAATTTGCAAAAAACCCTGGAATAAGAAATTTAATTATCTATTTAGCAGCCACAGAATAATGGGAAGTAACTAAAACAATTCAGTAAAAAACTTTCTAAACAGAGTTGTCTTTCTTACATATATAAAATCTAAACTGAACAATTACCCAGCATGTTGATCAAACATTAAAACACAAGACACTGGACTAAGACAGGGCTTGACAAATTTGTTTCAGGCCATTCGCCCAGCTGGACAACAGCTTAAATTTTTAACCAGTTCTACAGCAATTCAAACTTTGATTTCAACTCTTAATAACAAGTTGACCGGGTGAATTTGTCAAGCCTTGCTAACAGATACAATAAAACATACACATCTAACAGAGTATAACAGAGCTGCAGAAAAAATAAAATTGTGCAGATAAAATACTCAAGTTTCAACATATAGTTACTTAAGCAGATTCCACATTTAATGCATTAGATAGCAGAATTGTTCATGTTCCCAAAGCCCGATACAACATTACTTAACATTTTTCTTTTCAAAGCTTGACAAAAAAAGTCAGTGATGGTTGTCAAGATAAATAATCAGTTGGAGCATACAGTGCCTCTATGACTAATTGTACTGCAACATAAAAGATCAAGCCACTGAACACATACCTTGGATTTCATGATATGGTAAGATATTCAGATTTCAGTGAAGTATATTGTTTACTCGGTAAAACATTTCTCAAACACAGGATGAATTACCAGTAGATTCATGAGTTATATATCTTAGATCCGTTTATACAGATGTCATTCATGAGACGTTTGGACATTGTATCAGTACCATTAGAAAACATGAATAAATCTATATAAGTACAGTGTGTACCTAATCTCTACAGTACACATGATAACAACAATGCTTATATTTTAGGACTTATAGTTACTCCCAGTAAACACACACAATCAACACCACTGCACCACATTTTCCTAGTGAGAGTATAGGAACATTAAATTTCATACAGTCAGGTTTAAGAAACCACATCCCATGTTTTGGTTCAATAAACTAAAATCTGATTTTTTATAAAAGCAAATTGAGCTGAGAAGTACCAAATACAGCCAATCAAAAACAATGGATATCGTTGTTCTCACATTGTATGATGCTGATCAGACAGAAATATGCCAGCTCTATCATAAACCAAACAAGCAGTAATGTACAAATAGCTGATTTAAAGTAATGAAAAATTAACAGCTTTAGGTAGGACATAAGGTGACTTGATAGTTTATTAAATTACAATTTATGTTTTCAAAATTTAAACCTCAAATCGAGGGCTCGGCGCAACACAGTCGTAACTTGTTCTTATTTCAATATGAGTTACGACACTGTTGCGTTGAACCCTCGATTAATGAAATTTACATTAAATAAATTAAAGCTTACAAACAGGGAACTCCCACTAAACAAATTTTCAATAGAATTTTTAGAAGTCAACGTCATTGCATAATACAATAGATATCTTTTAAAACAAGATGGTCAAAATAGTTTCTAGTTGATCCGATTATTCTGACAAAACAATCCAACAATCTGACTGATACTTGCAGTAACTGCATGAATGTCCACAGAGTAACTATATGTCCATGTGACATTTCTAACATCATAAGTAAGAAGCAGACCAATAGTTCTTATACATGTACACATGGAAGACAATAAAAGAAAACTCACTTGAAAAATTCCTTGTTGCCAGCATAGTGGTCAAGATGGCACCCTGAAAAACATCATAGTAAATGTTTAAATACATATTCAGATCAACTTTAATCTTAGACTGATGTATCAATATTGTTACAGTCTTATTATAATTATAACTTTTTAATTTTCAAAGATATGAGATTTGAGGTTGGAGAGCGATCTCAAGTTTTATAACCTTAGGACCATGACAAAGTATGACAGACAGACATGAATTATATACATATATGTGTGTGAGTGCATATGCTAACTAGAACTATCACTAAAGGTGATGAATACCCCCAGATGCGGCCTTGACACAGTTGTTACATTTTACAGAGGGAAATATAATGCATTTTCATTTTTTAATACCTGCAAATTGTTGCTTAGATATATCCTGACCAGTTTCTAAATATACATTATATAAAAAATAACAAAGGGTCATAACTCATAATTTACTTGGACAAAACCTATTGTGGACATGCACAACTTGGCAAACTACTTATCACTTCTAAGAAGTTTCACTGAATTCCTGCATATAGTTGCTGAGAAATGGTACGGGCAAAATTTACCTAATTGTATAAAACAAAGGGCCATAACTCAGTGAAAATTAATCCAAACAAAACCTGGTTATTGCATGCACAACTTGGCTAACTGTTTATAACTTCTGTGAAGTTTCATTGAATTCCTATGAGTAGTTACTGAGATATTGTATATACACTGTATAAAAAACAACAAAGGGCCATAACTCAGTGAAAATTTAACCAACCAAGACAAGCTTAATGCACGCACAACTAGGCTAACTACTTATCACTTCTGAGAAGTTTTATAGAATTCCTGGCAGTAGTCAATGAGAAATAGTCAGGACAAAATTTGCCTATTGTATATACTGTATAAAAACAACAAAGGCGTATAACTCAGTGAAAATTAATCCGAACGAAAAATGCTTTAAGCATGCACAACTAGGCTTACTACTGATCACTTCTGTGAAGTTTCATTGAAATCCTGTAAGTAGTTGCCGAGAAATTCTCCAGACAAATTGTGTCTACAGACGCACAGACCGACCGACCGACCGACCGACCGACCGTCAAGCGTGAATCCAATATAGCCCCCATATATTTCATATCTGGGGGTATAAATATGCTAGACTTCACAAATAGATTTCCAGATAAATGCAACTACTTTATATTGATATGGTATTAAGATAGTTGCCAGTGCCTCTTTGTTGTAAATTATCATGGCATCATATGTTTGTTAATCCTATCACTGATATCGCTTTCAGATCATTTTACTATAATTCAAGCTTGAAGTAAGGATAGCCTGTTATTCAAACAACATATCTTTTCAACGCTATCATTGTGTCTTGCTATTATGTAGTTGAATTTGTCTGTTAATATACTGATACACTAATAACATAAGAGTACACAATTGGAATAATCTTTAGACTTGCACTGAAGTTATCGTCATTTTGGCCTCAATGATTTTATATCAATTGTCCACACAACACAAGGATTTATTACAGTATAACAGACCACACTTCTATATCCATCCCTAATTTTCCTTGGGGGGGATAAAACCAAATTTACCTGTACTGGAATCAACTGACCATGATATGTTGTACCATCTAATTGGTTTAACAGTAAAACTAACTTACCTGTAACAGACTTCTGAATAAGGCAATACAGAGAGCTATTAGTTTACATAAAACATAGGTTTCATGTTGTCGAAAACGAAAGTAACGATTGTTAAAATTAAATAATCTGTTCATTGTATGAGATTTTATACATTTTTCTTTTACTTTTTCTTGTACGACAGTTTTATAAGATGCAGTCCCCTCGCCATGTTCTCCAAATTGTGTCTTATAGTCAGAAATGGACAGTTACACACAGTAGTAAAATCATTTAGCATAACTAGAATAAAAGAATGTCATGAAAATATCAGAGTGTTGCAGGTAATTCTTTGCCACCACCCTCTATCCCTGCTAGCTGAGAACATTCCATCATTCCATGTGTTCCTCACACACTTATCTGATCCATCAGAATCAACCTTATCAATTAGTCAGGTGTCAATATTAATATTAACCATTACTTAGCACACCTGTAGGCAGTAACTCTAATCATCATAAATCATACACTTTATACAAAACAAACTTAACTATAGCTACCGATAACATAAAATATGGTCATGCTTAGCAGATAGTTACATTAAGTAGCAACGTTACTCTGTTCAGAGTCTTAACTTCAATACAAGTAGACCAACATTGGCCTTTTATTCACCCAAGTCATCAATAAAAAAATAACCTTGTTAGGTTTCTGCAAAGCCAACCTGCTGTCAAAGTAAGTCCTTCTGTCAAAAATTCAAGAATAGTTAAAAAAAATTACAGAATAATTCTTGTACTTTTTCTTAAGAACCGATTGTTATGTGCCAAGAAATGTTCAAATACAATTCTTGGAACATTAAATGGCACAATAAATCACAAATGAATAATCCAAGAATGAGACTTTTTAAGAACTGTTCTTGAATATGACTGTTTAAGAACTGTTCATGAATATAATTATTCACAAAAGATCACAATTTGTTCATAAGAAGTCTTGTACAATTCTTAACATTACATGGCAGATCTCATCAAATGAAAACCTGTTTCAAGAACATGACTTTTTAAGAAACGTTCTTGAATCTGACCATTCAAAACTGTTCTTGATTCAAGAACTTGTCATAACATTTATTTTAGAAAAGTTCAAGCAGAATTCAATCAATTTCAGGAACTGGTGATGCACTGTATATAATCTACTATTTTTATGCTCAAGAACTGTCTTTATCAGTTCCAGAAAATGTGTGCAAATTTACTGTATCAGTTTTATTCCACCTTTGCAAGATTTAGAGCAGGATCCTCTAGATTCAATGACAATAATATTGTTGATCATCTATTTTCATATGGGGAGTTACAGGCAGACTTTGAGAAAGGCGCCAGACCGTTTGAGATTGTGCGTTAGTCCGATAAAGAATTTTATCTCATTGGACCAGCTGTCAGGTGACTTATTTACCTGATGTATATGCATGCATTTATACTTACTTATTTTTTTCTGTCTGACAGATTTCTTTCAGTCCAACAGAATTTTCAAGCTTGTCAGACCAAATGTCAGGATTTCGAAGATATAAAATTAATGCAGCCGTTAGCAGGGATAAAGATAAACTCATTAAACTAACCTACATACTTCAAACATACATATGACAGATCATTCTATACTTGGACTAGTTACACTACCTGAGTTTCTGTGTTACATCCAAAAAATGCATAATGCGGATCAATATCCCATTCTTCATGTTCGTTATCACATTGTAAACCAATCCAATCACCTACTTCATCCGATGGAACACCTAACATATAACCATGCGATGATAATGGAACAGTACGGTCAATGTCCAGCTCAGATATGTCCGGTACCATTGTTTGTTCATAATCAGAATAAAACGTTCTACCTCTGCTATTTATTAAGGCATTAACACTATAATCCTCGTCGATTTTTGATGTCACATGTTGTGTAGAACATGGTACATGCACATCAGTCTGCATGATTGTATGGTAACAAGGTGTGTTTAAGTTCAATGTAACTGATTCATATGACTGAGAGACTACAAGTTCCTGAGCATAAATTGTACCAATTTATAACAGATGAACTATATGATAGCGTTCCTCTTGTTGCATCATAAGTCATATGTTATCTGTACGTAGAGTTAACAAGAGCAAACATTTGGTACAGGTCACAGCACTATAGGTCACGGGGCTTCAGGTCTACCTGTCACAAGTTTTTAAATGTTAATGGAACATGAGTCAATAAACAATTGGAACAGACTAGAGCATTATAAAAAATAAAGATTGCAAAATGATGATATGTTAGATTAGCTAAAAAGCAAGAACCACAAGCCTAGCATGGCAGAAAGCTATTGAACCATATCCATGACATATGGAAGTTAAATAGTTTGAATGTCAAATGTCATAGTAGTAAAACAGCCGTGCAACTGTAAAATGAAGAAATAAACTTGCCACATTGTTTACAAGTATTACGTTCAAAATTAATACTTTCTGTTCTCTTTTAAAAACAAAAATATCACAGAGACTTCATGTATAATGTTCAGATAACAATCATACCAAAACATCAACAAATCAATACAATTTTGTAAATTATTGTCATTCAAATATCAAACAAGAAAAATTGATAAAGACAATGAATACAAATACACTTGCCCTGTCTTAGATATCAAGTCTTAAAATCCACAGAAAAATCCACAAATTCTATGCAGAGCTATCAAGTTCAATCTTAGACTAATCATAAAAATGCAGCTTTTATTCATTAACCAATAACTTTGTGGGAAGTTTTCCTTATCTATGATTGTAACTAACAGGAAGTCGATGGTTTGTTAGCACTGAACTATTTCACCTTTCACAAAACATCAAAATAAATCAATCCAATGATTGTAATTCAGTAGATGATCAATCAAATCAATACAATATTATCATTCAACCTTGTTTCGTTAAATGGCTCCGATTCTATTTGTTTTTTAAGCATATCCCGCCTTCCAAAATGTGTCTTTGTAAAAAATCTAACATTTGAAGACATGAATACAGCTAGGTTTACCATTACAGTGCATGGAGTACAGACATAAGCTTATTATAGTCATCCAGCATTTTATCAGTTAGTTGAATGTGCTGATGAAAGACACAAAAAGAGTCAATAATTGTGATCACATTTTTATTTAACCTTGCAACACTTCACTGAGATTTGGTTCCCTATACTTAATGCCATGTTTTAATGGCACACAATATAGTTTCACTTCCAACAGAATCAATCAAGAAGTCGGAAACCAAATTCAAAGGATTTTTTCACATACTTTATAAACATTTCTTTGAACATCCAACGAAGATCCAATTCAATGTGGCCTACAGCTAATTACTAGCTTTAGTAAAAGCAACAAGTAAATTATGTCCAAATGAACTGTTTCTCAGCAAATTCAACCCAGGAACCGGAATAAGTGACCAACAAAGGAAGAGAAGGATTAGACAAATATCATATTTCCCTAAAGAATTGATTTAAATCATAAGCTCTTTAAGACAGGGTTAATTAGGTATGATTTACATAGAAAAAGCATCAATCAGGAAGCTATGTTGTGGGAGTGATAATATAAACAGCTCCTCAACAAATCATTCAATCAATAACCCCCCCCCCCCCCCCCTGAAGATATGACATAAACTTGTGTTTGGCATACAATTCAGGGGTGCGAAGTACTACTTAAATTATTCCAATTTATGCTGCTGTCCCATGAAAAAGATGAAAATACACAAATGTGACCAAAAATCATCCATATTTTATTTACATGCAAGATTAAGGTCTTTCATTCGCAAGCATTCATTGTGTTGATAATCTATAAGTTGATGAAATTTTACATCATCTAATTGACTGATTAAAGAAGTTGAAAGATTTGAAAAGAACCAAATTTGTACTTACAACAAAACTTGAAACAATTTAATATTAAAATACATAGAAGAAGGACTAAGATACACTAGTTTTGATTACTTCCTAAAGAGTAAATTTCACCAGATTTAAACAACAAATACTCCCCAGACCACATCCGTTTTTAACCACATCAAATCCATAGTGCCGATCAGCCTGTATTAACCCACCAAATATTGTTTAACTGTTTATAACTACAAGGAAAAAGGATCATTATATTTAAGTACCCCACCCACATAAGATTATGTTGATCAATACCACTTTAAAGCATAAAGTGGACTTGTCGGATTTTTCGACAGAATTATAGCCGATAAGCGACTGGGGAAAAACAGAGACAATTTGTAACAACTCCCATAAATCATCTTCCAAAATGTCTCAATGGACTTAACAAATTGAATGCTTGAAACAAACCTATCAACAGTTGAACATTCATATCTAAATGTACAAAGTTTCCTTTGTCACGGGAACAATAAAAAATATCGTACCACAACAACTACGCTTAAACAAAATGTACGTAAACATGCAAAGATGAAAAACAAGAGGGCCATGATGGCCCTATAAATGCTCACCAGGAAAAAAGGTCATTTGGAGAGGAAACATTGTTAACATATTTCTACATGAGTCCAAGTAAAATCAAGTGACCCTAAGGTCAGGGCCAATTTTTACCCTAGGGCCATAATATGAACAAATTTGGAAGAGGTCTGCTAGACAATACTACATACAAAATATCTTAACTCTAGGCCTTGTGGTTTCGGAAAAGATTTTTAAAATTTTCCTGCATAAGCCTATATAAATCAAGTGATCCCCGGGGCGGGCCAATTTTGACCCTAAAGCAATAATTTGAACAAACTTGGTAGAGGTCCACTAGACAATGCCACATACAAAATATCTAAGCTCTAGGCCTTGCGGTTTCGGAGAAGAAGATTTTTTAAATTTTCCTATATAAGTCTATATAAATCAAGAGACCCCCGGGGCGGGGCCAATTTTGACCCTAGGGCAATAATTTGAACAAACTTGGTAGAGGTCCACTAGACTATGCTACACACCAAATATCAAAGCTCTAGGCACTGTAGTTTTTGACAAGAAGATTTTTTAAATTTCCTATATAAGTCTATATAAAATCAAGTGACCCCCGGGGCGGGGCCAATTTTGACCCTAGGGCAATAATTTGAACAAACTTGGTAGATGACCACTAGACAATGCCATATGTCAAATATCTTAGCTCTAGACCTTGTGGTTTCGGAGAAGAAGATTTTTCAAATTTTCCTATATAAAATAGAATAAACCCCAGGGCAGGGCCAATTTTGACCCCGGAGCCATAATTTGAACAAACTTGGTAGAGGTCCACTAGACAATGCCACATACAAAATATCTAAGCTCTAGGCCTTGGGGTTTCGGAGAAGAAGATTTTTTAAATTTTCCTATATAAGTCTATATAAATCAAGTGACCCCCGGGGCGGGGCCAATTTTGACCCTAGGGTAATAATTTGAACAAACTTGGTAGAGGTCCACTAGACTATGCTACACACCAAATATCAAAGCTCTAGGCATTGTAGTTTTGACAAGAAGATTTTTTTAATTTCCTATATAAGTCTATGTAAAATCAAGTTACCCCCGGGGCGGAGCCAATTTTGACCCCAGGGGAATAATTTGAACAAATTTTGTAGAGTTCCATTAGACAATGCTACATACCAAATATCTCAGCTCTAGGCCCTGTGGTTTCGGACAAGAAGATTTTTTAAGTTTTTTCTATTTGTTGCCATAGCAACCAGAGTTTTTAATGAAATTTAATTTTTTGAACAATTTTGAAAGGGGACCACCCAAGGATCATTTCAGCAAAGTTTGGTTGCAATCGGAATAGCGGTGTAGGAGGAGATGTTGTTTTAAGTAAATATTGACGCCGCTTCACGACAAACGACGCACGATGGACGCAGGGCGATCACAAAAGCTCATTCTGAGCACATTCGTGCTCTGGTGAGCTAAAAACAATGCCCACACAGGGTGACCTTGACCTTTGACCTACTGAGCTGAAAATGCACTGTCTTAAGGAACCAATATATGAAGTTTGAAACATACAGACAGACGAACAGACAGACAGGCAAAAAAAAACCTGATCTATTGATGCGGGGGCATAAAAAGATAAAGAAACACAAACTTCCTTTGATCTTTCATAAAACATAAAAAACGGAATAAAAGACAAGTCTTACATACTGGACCAGGTAACAAATAATGTCCTTTATCACACGATATCCTGTAAGTTCAGGTAAAAACTTATAAAAAATTTGATGAAAATTCCCTGAATCATACTTTAATCCAAACTAGGTTTTAAACTCCATCACTTTGAATTTATAAAAACGTGATCACTTAAGGCTTCAAAAGCTATATTTGTTTGTTTTCATATGTAAACGGTCACCATTAAGAAATACAAGTAACTGGTCAGACTGGTATATCCAGTGTATGAAATATAAGGTAGCATGTATACTACAGAAATCTGTAACCATAAATTTGCATCAATAATCACACACTGTACAAGTTTGTCACCTAAATTTAATTTTTTTTACAAATGCTTAAATAAATTAATTATATATCATGTCTATTAGATATTGACAGTTAACTGCTAAACCTGTTTTAAAGAACCATTGTATAAAATGAAAAGAGTGAGATACACATGAATTGTTCAGACGGTATATATCACACAGTATCAAACAAAACTTATTTTACATATGTGTTTTACGGGCAGTATATTTATCCTATTAGTATTTAAGTTTCTACCTACAGCAACTGACCACTATCAGATTGACCAGGTACATGTAAGTAGGTTCAACAAACAGGTCATGTTAGATTTGATCTCAATGTCCAAATATACTAGAAGCTCAAGGGCAACATATCGAGCCTGCTTAATTGTTAAGAGATGAAAAAACTTGTATTGTAACATACTATATTCTTCATTTGAGGACAGAGTTATGGCCAGGACAAGCCATTAATTTTAGAACAATTTTTTAGATTTGACCTTAAAGTGTGCTAGACATTTGAGCTACACACATGGATCTTAAAGGCTACATGCTGTCTCATATGCCAGACAGGGTGAACATTAAATTTGGTTGTACGAAGGATTTTCAAAATCCCCGATCTAATGACAGAATAATGGTCTAGAAATGCATTATCTGAAGGGACAGACATACACATGCACTCACAACAAACCAACAGCTGCCGTGAAGACTATGTCTTGCTCACTGAAAGCTGGCTCAACAAAAAGAAAGGGAAAATAGTTACTCATTGCACTTTTAATGGCAGCCCTTATTTACAGATTTGCAGTAGCCAATGATGACAATACACAGTAACAAACACAAAGAGCTAGGTAAGTTCAATCAAAGAAACCTATTTTGGAATGAAGATTTGAACATAAGCAAGATATAAAAAGTACCTAGTAACATAACATACAAGTTCTAAATACTGACTCCTACTCCAATACAATATAACATTCTTGAGTATTATAAATCTTCTTTCAACAAGACACTTTCATTTTCACGTTTTTTTCACTCTTAAGAACATCTTAAATGTTCAATGAAAAATTTATACGTCTAAAAGTTACGAAATAACTTCCCCATCAAGTAACAAGTTGACAAGAATTTCATCAGCACCCCAAATCAATGATTCATACAAATATTGCAAACAGCTGATATGAGTGCCTGATGACTGAATTACACAGTTAACATGGACCTAGGTATTCAAGTCTACACAGGTAATTTAGTTGCAGGTAATAACATTATTTGATAATCAATTACGTTTTTCAAGGCATTGTAATCTAAGCCATGTATCGAGTTTCATTCAGTATTTGTTTGTTCGTTTCAGTGGATTTATCGCTGTTTTTCTAGATATTTCAGTAACATAAATCAGCCCGTTCACCTAACCAGTTATCCTGGACTATATTCTAACCTGTACTAACTTACCCGTCAACAAGGATTTGGTAACTTCTCCATATGTGGAGGAAATCAACTTTTGTATTTAATTTTTATAGAAAAGTATGACCAGTGCCATGACTAGGATTCAAACATGGATTACCAGGATACAAGTCCAGCGCACTAACCACTGGCAGCTTCCTTCATCCAGACACCTCAAGTCTTCATCACAAAATCACTAAAGATTATATATTAAATTATTTACATTATTATGTAAATATCTATTAAGAGTATGGAGCCTATGTGGTCAAGTGGTTATGATCTCCGAGTAGTTATCACTAACACCCTCACTGCTGTGGTATCAGATCACACCCACACCAATTTTATAGGTAAGGAAGCTGTCCAGCTAGCTTAGGGAAGGTTGGTGATCCTTTAAAGCCATCAAAGTCGCCAGATGACCCAGGAAGTTGGTCCTCAGTGAAAATAATGTATAAGAATATAAATGTCTAGTTCCAATGATAACTTTCATAAAGTACCTAAAAATAAAGGGAAGCAACTGTGAAACACTGAATACAAAATATGCACAGAGTTACTGTTATTAGCAGACAGTAGAACTACTATAATTCAAAGATAATTCTTTTCTTTGGTGTTTAACATCACTAGACAGTCAGGATCATTTTTGGTTACTTTTCCAGCATCATAAGCTAGCAGGACAGCCTCTTTACATATGAAATTTAGTCCCAGGTATGATTTAACTTACATTGGTGAGGTGCTAATGATGACAAGTCAGAGACCACTTGAGCTCACAAGGAAATAATCTGCCGCCATTGAACACTAGAACAACACAGTATGTTCTATAATTCATCTGACACAGTGACCCATTTATTAGGAGATACAAGAGAAATGCTACACAATTAACAATTAAATCAATTTTGTGTGACACATGAGCAATAGAAAATTGTCTCCCTCGAATTAAAAGCATTTCCTAAGTAGCCCTCAAGAAGGCCACCATGACCTCACTCACAGAAGATGTAGGGGATACCCTAGAGTGAATGTGGGGAAAACCTGGATTTAAAGAACTTACTGATAGTAATGAAATTGAAGCAACTAAAAATAGTTTCTTACCTCATACAACTCACCTTGTTTGACCTCCCAACAGATCTGACCTAGTCATCCATTTATTACAAAATCAGATGAAAGGATCAATTATCAAAGGAGTAAAGATACTGTACCTGCTGTATATATAAGTTAAATCCAACACTATTACATGAACTAGTAACTAATGGTTAGAAAATCAACAAGAACCGACTTACCTGGTAAATATACTGAGTATATTATTCTTACCTTAAGTTTTCTACGGGCATTGAATTTCTTCAAGCAGTCCACCGTCTCCTGCCTATGTACAGCAGCAGCAACGCGCTCACGTTGCTGAAAAGAGAAATGTCACCATGTTTATATACAGAGTATAATATATCGGACACATAGCATTATCATAAGCACCAGCATCAATTGTTGAAATGAAACGATATGTCATAATCTATGATAAAATTGTTGCCAATAATCTTGACTCGTACATATTTCTCGATTATTTTGACCATGAAATGAATAAAGTTATTATTACTGTATTTAATGGAAATGATGTTAAAATTGTGAAAACTAAATACAATACAATGAAACATGATAACAGGAAGAACTGTTAATTGCAAAAATGCATTTTAGTAAAAAAACACAGTGATTTCTTTAATATGGCACATTTTATATGATGCATAATAATAAAATACATTCAGAAAAACTGTATACATATTGATAGATAAATTGGCTGTGGTGTAAAAACTTAAAGGCAAATATAAGTATCATAATATACAAATTAATACCAAACATATGTCCATGAATAAACTATAACCCAGATATTATAGATGGAGAAATAGGAGGGAAGAAGTTTTTATATTATCTTATATAATTCCTTGTTTTGGTTGTACACCAATTTTCGTCTTTTATTAGATAGACAGTTAAACAAATGCAGGATATTAGATATTATTTCACATATGACCTATTAAAGGCAGAATATAGCATATTTAAATAGTTATAAATGATTTGAAGAATATAATTATCAAAATCATAAATGTAACCAATTAAATTATATTTTTTCATTATAGTTTTTATAAAGTTTTTACAATAAAGCTAGATTACTTGTTTGTGTAATGTTTTTTATGACTTTAGTACACTAAGCATGATTAATATAATGAATTACATTATGCCTGATTAATGTTATTGACTTGATATGCCTAGTTTACGATGAATGCCCATAACTTGTCACAGTGTTCAGATAAGAACAAACGTGTCATTGAAATGCAAGATTAAGTGATTGCTACATAATATAAAGATATAAACAATAATATCATCGCAGTTCATTAAATGAGTAAAAGAGGACCATTTGCATGTTTTGGTTTCTGATATTCTTTTAATATTAATATTCCTGTATAATGGTTATACAGTCAAGCCTGTGGTAGTGGTCATCTCTTAATAAAGGCCACCCTGTGAATATAGGCTATATTTTGTCTTTGCCAGGGGTGGCCTTTATTTGCAGGAGAGACTGTACTTGGACATCTCTCATTTCATTGTTTATATGTAACACTATATTTACAATCCTTAAAACATCTTAACTTATTATCTAAACTTTTTGGGGGTCCCTGATGCAAAATGCAGCAGTGATTTAAATGCTGTTGCTAACAGATGCATTAGGGCAACTTTCATAAAGCTTAGTATGTTGATACCTAATGATTGAAAGTTGAACATTTGGAAAAGCCATAATTTTAAGCTTCATGCCATGGAAGCAATAAATAACTAGTCCTGTTCAGTGAACACGAACAGGACTTAGCAGGAAATTTCAATATACGCATGGAAATATTTCACCCATGAAACTTAACCAGGTATAAATGACGTATACTAAATACTAATGAATGTTTGTGTAGCAAGTTTTCCCCCCATTTATTGAGTATAAAATCACATGCTTCCCTACTTTGGGTAAACAAAACATATCTTTGTAATCCCTTAAAAAGGCCTTATATTACATTGTGGCCCCAGACCCAGTATAAAACAAGTAATATAAAAATTATACGAAGTACAATATCATTGTTTGCTCTGTCAATGTGTTTACAATAGAATTGTACAAACACATTGGATACAAATAAAATGACTAGAACGATGTATAGACAGAAGTGCTACATTTAGTGATCGTTCCACAATATTTACATACAATTATACTTAATAAGCAAACACAGAATATTGGTGGCTATTTTAAGAATATGGAACAAACATTTCTATTATGTTTTCATTCAATACAAAAGATCTAGGACGGGGACATATACGTAAATCACATCTATAAGAATTTGGAAGAAAGCCACATAATGAAAAAAAAATCTCTTCAATATTCTTAATAAAAGTTGGAAATCTTAGCCTTTTAAAAATCCTGTCAGTCTTTTCTTCAAGTAAATTAAAACTGAACACAAAGATATATCCCCTACTAAACAATAAACTTACAGGGTATTGTTATTACACTGATGATTAAAAGCTATCTTGCCACCAAATATTGTAAAAATATAGCGGATAAAATTTCAATACAAGAATAAAAACAGATTTCCATTAGAGAAACCATTCGTCTTTTTGAATTGATAGCCACTTTAGACCATATTCTTAAGGTTTAAATGATGTTAAGAATTATACACAAACCGTTTAAAATCGTATAGCACTTCATACCTATTTGAGAACATAACAAACAGAGAAAGGTGCCCCCTGACATACTTAATTTGAATAAAACATTGAGTATTTGTTGATAGTTGTCAGGCCCGTTTCATCTTACTCTAGCATTCCCCATTTATTTAACTAGCATGAAAAGAACAAAGGACCAATTCAGGTTTCCTGTAATTTTTATAGATAATTATTCACTCAATAAAAACTTTCATGATTTTAATGACTATTAAATTACTGGAACTTATAAATCTTTTAATATTTTAACAGTGAAGTGCTGAAGTTTAAACTTGAATCAAATAGATAAGTATAACTTCCTAATTAGTAATTATAAAAATAAAAACGTTTTAATTGATTCAGTTTTTGCGAAGATTTTTGGGACACAACAGAGCTTAGAGTTGGTTGGTTGTGGACACTTATCATATTAATGGAGTCATTGGTATAATGGGTTTATTCACAGAAGAAACAAGTTATTTCATGAACTGTTAGAGTTATTCTTTACTTAATCATTACAGTTCTAATCTACAGTGTCGCTTTACAAGAAAGTGTTTTCATAATAGCCTTGTTATTGGGCTGAAGACCGTCATATTAGCCTGAGGCCGAGGGCTAATATGACTGTCTGAAGCCAATAACATGGCCATTATGAAAACACTTGCTTATTGACAATTTTATTAATTAACTATAGACTATAGCAGTGGTTTCATAATGACCGAGCTGGACAGCCAATCAGAATGACCGAATCTCATTATAGCCAAGTTTTTTTTATAATGGCCGAGTTTTGTGTTCATAATGTCTTGGTGAACTTCATATCAGCCCAGCATTTGAAGTGAAAACGCGCCTATTATTGAACAGTTATTTAATAATTAATCATAACATACCAACATACAGAATGTATTCATAAAATCATGAACTATTCATGCATATTTCATGAATAGTTCATGAAGTATGGAACATTTTTTGACAGAGGACTTTAAAGATACAGTATGAACTACTTACTGGAATGATTACAATAGTTCCCATATAGCCACATAACAATATACATAGTAATTAGCCACACTGTAGTTGAAGAGTCTATCCACCATGATATACTTATATCTAATTAATTCTATGATTTCAAAACTTTAATATTTTCACTTTAACTTTTAACACAATGGAAGTTTTCCATAAAATCACATAAAGCGTGCCTTAAGTTTACAGAATAGTAAGTTTATCGTAATCCTTACATCGTAGTTCAACAGGCATTCTCCTTCTGCTTGTATAAATAAAGCACTCGAACCTCAAAATGTAAATAGTCACTTAACATATAAGTATACTGCCTGTACTAAGTTTTCAAAACATGATCATAACATAGTCTATTCTTCCTTGTATTTGTATAGAATGTTGTGCTGTGTAAATGGAATACACTATACATAAATTAAGACGCACCTAACCAAGACAAAAATGACCCGTTCAATTTGTGTCAATCAATCACCACGTATATTCCAATAGCATAATTGCCTTCATCTTACAATACTTCGTGTCTGAACCGATACGTAACTTAAAAGGATAAACATACTGAAGTAATGGATTTATAATGATAATCAATATCTATTGAAAATGACTAATTTTATGAATTTACATAAAGTACTATAACAACTGTGCCAGGAATGCGTTGAAGTTGCTAATGTTTTGTGTTATAAAGTTTAAAATTTATTGCCAAATTTAGTATTATAAATTGACTTAATCCATTTGTACACTTAAGAGTTTTTTAGAAAAAAATCATATCATATTCATACAGGGTTTCTCTTCCACTTGACCGATAACTATAGTATAAAAGCAATTATAAACCAATTAAATTCAAATTTTCGGAGTTGAAATTGTTAATTCGCAATTAAATCAACATTTAAATTCAATCATCTATTTTTTTAGCATAAAGTGACCATTTTATAAAAAGGTCACACATTGTGATAACTAAAAACAGTATTACTTTACCCATTAATCATGTGATGATAATTTTAATCATATACATGTATATATGTAGTAATACATTACAGTTACGTGCGCATGTATCAACTTCTTCCCTTCTATTCCTTGACTATAAAATTAATGGTAATTTTCGTACGGGTAAAACTTACGAATCATGTATAATCTAAATTCAAACTTAGGACCACAGAAACAAATAAATATTAAAATACATTGCCATAATAAAAAATCAAGCCATGGTAAATGAGCATTGAAAATTTAAAAAAAAAGACACACTATATGTTTTAATTATCATGACAAACACCATACAGAAAATAGAGAAAAAGATCAATCTGAACCAATAGATAAATCAAGATATTAATTCATAGTGTACTGCCAATATAATTCAACAAGGCAGAAAAACGATATATAAAGTTCACCCATTCCTTAACACCATGCAAGTATAGACATTTCTAAACATACCACTGCCAGTTTATTTTAAATGTAATCTAGGGCTATTTTCATTTCATACTATCACTTATATGTAACTGACTGATATGTTTCTTATAACTGTTACTGAATTTGGTTTTGTGTCCAGGGAGTAGGAGACAATGTGAAAAGTTTGAGCCAAAACCTAACCACACTGTTGTTAATGATACTTTAAGGTGAATATAAGTAAGAACAAATAAGAAAATACTTGTATGATGTTTAAATATGCTTTGAGTAATAATTAAACATTGCTCTTTACCATCGACAGAGAAGCACTTTTTAAAAAAAAATTAAATATTTGATATCCTAAACCACAGGTGAAATGAATCTCACAATATCAAAATGGTGCATCAATAAGTAAAAGCAGAGTGCTTGCTTAACTGAAAACATCTGCAATCAGCATTAGATATTTATATCTGAATAGAAAAGGGCCTATATCCTTATTAGCAGCAGCATTAACACACCTGCTTAATCTGTATCTAGCAATGACAGGTGATGTGGCTTGAATAAGATCTTAAACTTAAATTTTATCTAAATTACTAGTATCTCCTTGTAATCTTTAGTATTTTACATTAAGTAGTAATTAATAAATTTTATATGAAGGTAAACAGCATAATTATTATAATAATGTTTAATGGCTTTGATCAAATGATACTAGCAATCTTACATACTGGCAGGGCACTGAAGACAATGCAAGCAGTAAGGCCTTTCATCCAAATTATATGTATATATGTAGTTACAAGTATTAGGACAACATCAGAAATACTTGTCAAAGAGACATTTTTGGTTACCTTCCCATGCACTAACAAAATGCCTAACTGTAAATACAAATGCCTAACAATGTCCTTATAATGAGAGTTAGTTAATTTCAACAATTCTGAGCATATATTGCAAATAAACCGATAGATGATTAAAATAACTTAATGTATTCTGAAACCTTCAATATCTGGACAATTTATCTTTACAGTGTATTAATTATCACAGGCATATTCCTCAGATAATCACAAACAAATCCTAACCTACAAGTTATTATGCATGAATGTTATATTTTATAATTAGGATTTTTGATACTAGCAGGAAAATGTACACGGAAGCCTCAAAATATGCATGCCGACATGTGCTTGATTAAATACATCATAACATTAAACAATCTTCAATTTTAACTGTAAAATATAAAAATATTTGACCACTGGACAAATGATCACAATATAATGATTATTACACATATAAAAATAATTTATTTGAAAGACTAGGTAATCTTGTTACATAAAAACATATTATCAATATATACAAAATACTGAAATTAACTTACAATGAGTAACTTTTAACTAAGAAATTTAATGAATTAAATAGAGAAGCTGAGAAAGCAAATAGCGTTGAATATTAATTTTGATGACAGTAACCCACTTATAATAAATGTTTGGAAATATTACACTTAACACAAAACAAGAAGTGCATAGTGAATGGAAGTTAGCAATCACACAATGTCCATGTATACTGCTGTAAGGTTAAACACGATTGTTGCTTTTGAAAAATCCTGATCATTAATTTCTGATAAGCTAACAGACTGATACAACCATGTGTGGCAACAGACTAATTCTGATGAAGCATATTTCAACTCATCATTTACTAAATAAGCCATGATTGTTGATATTATTAAACAGACTTTGAATATGCTCCAATTCCATTGATTAATTCAATTAAACTATTTTTGAAGAAGTCACCTTATCAGGCTCAGTATTTTACTTTAAAATATAAACTAAATTTTCATAAAATTCAGCATCTTCAATAACTAATTGCATAATAACATGACCAGACAATAAAAGTTAATGTAACATATTTCATTTGAATAAAGAGTTCACTCTTTCAGCAAATTTATTAGAGTCTAACCACTCTAAAGGCTTAATACACTAAAAGTTACGTGACAATATCTAAACGACAACATAAAGAGAGTTCTTCAAAAGCAACAAGAGTAAAACTTTACAACAAAATATTCAAGGGATAAGGGGACAAGTGCCAGTCCAAAAACATTATCAATGTATCCTTTTGACACATTTGTAATTTATGGACAAAATATGGTCATGTTCAAAATCATAACTGAGCTGTAGTAATGGCAACATTAGTGCGATTTAGATCTCAACGTCCTTAAAGTGATACAGAAGCTGGAACCAGACTCAGTTATTATTTAAAACAAGTTGCAGTACTTGGACTAGGTTTAAAAGTGACAAGGATCAGACATTTTCAAATCACCAGGATCCCATATAAACTCATTAAAAATAAATAATAATATTTTAGAGAGGATTCTAACAACTATGATTTGAATGGCAACAGCTCCATTACAAATGAAACACTACTATAGATAAAATAGAATAATATAACTTAAATAAATTCTGCAGAATATTATACTGCCAGATTAAAGTAATTAATTCCTCAGCCAAAACTACTTTAAAATTGATTGAAGGGAGGTAACTCCAAATTGACCTTTACCAATTAAGCCATCAGAAACATCACAGTAAAGGGAGAGAATTGCATGCACAATGTAGTAAGGTTAACTGTTAATCGTACAATGTTTAAAGCAGGGTATTTTACCATAATCTAAACATTGATCAGACATTCTTGAAAAGATTTCAGTGACCACAAGATGTTGTTGGACAGATAAAATATGGATATGAATATAAATTCTAACAAGAATTAGGTCAAACTTAAGCAGTTATATTGGTGAAATATGACCATGCTTTCATGTAACGAATAATCGAATATATCTGATGTGAAGAATAAAATTTGTCTTCAAATAGACAATAAAACATTACATGAAATATTAAGTAACGTCTAGTAGAGAAAACATGCATTCAAAAACAAAATTTCTCAAAAAATCGATTAATTCTTAATATTCAATTAAATTTCTTAAAAATGAGAAAATGTCTTAAGATTCTTAACCTTTAAATAAATAACTTTTTTAACATATTTGAAGCACTCTGAAGTGAATGTATAACATTATTACAATTGAGAACTAACTAAGTTACAGTGATATCACATGAATACATACATAGAACAGTATTTTAAGAATTTAAAAGCCAGTGAACAACTTAAGAGTAAAAATAAGCTGATAGATCTTACAAAAATTGGTGAATGGACGTAACAAAATAAATGAAAGATGATATTTTATTTTGAAAACAACAACATATCAATTTGAACATCTCTGTTGGTAGTATGCAGGATACATGTGACAAATCAGTTAGCTATAATTTTCATTCAACAACTCCAATGTCAAATTTTAAATGTTCAAGAAATTTGAAAGGCAAATATTAATGAAAGTTTAAAAATTCAAACTATTCTAATTAATTTCCTATACGATAAGAAACAAAAATGATACAGAATTGATTATTGGTTTACCTAGTGTATGATTTATATGCGTATACAGACAAAATGAGAATATTCTAACATTATCATTGTAAGAAACAATAACCTACTTGGTTAAATCAGATAAATACCCAGTCATTCTCAAATGTTTTTAGACACACAAATAATGCATCATGAGATCATAGGTCAACATTATTCCAAGCATAAACTACCTAAGATCTGTCAAATCGAGGCCACTGAAAGCATCCTATATGGTACACTGGTGGTTTAAATGATGGGAATAAAGGCTTACTGCATGTTATTTAATCTTATATATACATGAAAACATCACACCATCACTAGCACCATAATATCTACCATACAGCAGGCATTCAAATTTGCAACAAAATACATAGCTTAACCTTAATGCTTATAAAACGCAAAAATAGTTTTCCTAACAAACTTAGTAATCCATCCTGGCCAAAAATACGCCATAAAAGTTACAATGTTACTTATGCATTGCTAACCAGTATTCGGTAAACACAAAATTAACCTGCATGTACATCAAACCAATGAACTTCTAGCTAATACAAACAAAATCTACAGATACTAGGAGATATTTTGATTCATACGCAAACAATCAGATGGTCAGACTAAGAGTTTCATCAGATATAAGCAACATAATAAAGCATACGCGGGCAAATTCTCTGAAATTACGCATAAATTTACGACAATCAGTCATAAAACTTATCATGCTGATTGTATGGTAAAGTACATTTTCTGTTTCTTTATTGCCACTGTTTTCAAAAGTATCAAATAAGAAAATGCAGCTTAACACTGAAGCTGAATGTTTGAAATTCTTATCAAAAACTATTTTGGGTAGATAACATACTTCAGCCATAAAATATCTAAAATGGATTAAGTTGCCAAAACATTTCAGAGAAGTTTGCCTGAAAATAATTTGTCAGATATTGATAAAAAGTTTCAAACATAACGGGAAAGGCAACATAAAGATACTGGTTACTGTTGGCATAACAACAGGTTGCCAAGGAAACCATTCAAATTGCTATGCAACAGGATCATGACCTTGACACAATCTAATGAGTTTATATGGGGTAGTTCACCTACCTACGTACCAAAGTGTCCCAATCCTTCAGTAAAACAAGGAGTAGAGTGTAAGAGTTTAGGTCGGAGAAAAATATATGACAACAAATAACTCTGCATAGTGAAATAGGATTTTTTCATAAACATTTTCACATTAACATTTTATTCTGGAATCACTATCCTTACAAAAATAATATATGTCTGAACTCTTAAGCAGATAGTTGTATAAGAAGATAATACATTATCATATTGCACAGTGAGCACGGAATTCTTCACATTGCAAAGTTATTTGGTCACTTATACACATACATGTGACAAGAACAATAATCCACATAATGCATACAGGACCTGAATCTGCTGTGGGGAGAAGGGGGCAGTTTTTATTCAAAACTGACTCATGTGCAAATTTGTGCGATATGTCATTCATGCAACTGTGTTCAATTTAACACTATTCTTTTTTAATTTAACAATCGAGCTGGTACACAATTCCAAATGAACTAGGTCATTAAATATGGGTATGTCAGTCAAAATGGAGGTAAAAATGTTGTTGTAGTAAAATAAACAAGAACAAAGGTAGGCACATAGTCTCGAATGCTGTTTTAGCAGAACTAAACTCACAAATAGAATTTATTGAGGTTCCAAATGAATAATTTTGATTAATATTGTATCTGTCCTTATGCAAACTATACAAACTTATGACCAAGTTGTCAGTATATAAACTGGAGGTGCTGAATATTAAGACAAAGAATAAAATGGGAAGGGGGTACTATAAGCCAGTGCATGAATCAAAACCCCCCAGCGAAGATGTATGAACATTTTCAATTAAATGTGACCTTGACAAATAACAGGCATGTGACCTTGACCCCTTTACAATTATAATTATGACCTTGCCCCAATTATCATATGACTTAACCTTGGCATTCCAACAGATTTTTCCACACAGCACTCAATATCAGACTATCAAATCAGACATGCCAAAATTGGTTCAAAACTGAATGTCTTGCGATGGTAATGAAGTCGGGGAATGATAAATGCTCATTTTGCAAAAATCGTTTGTGCATAACAATGCAAGTATCTATGGGAGACAAATAGGAGAATATATATCAGGAGGGAGGGGTAGAAGATGAAAATATGTCTGTAGTAGTATACAGTCTTAAAAATTCCCCATAATTTTTCTTTCAAAAATAAAGCAGGCAAACCAACAACACAGGCACAGTAAAACAAGAATTGTACATAAGACAACACAGCACAGAATATCTTCTTATAATTATTAAAAAAAACATTACTTGATTACATTCTAAGCTACGAGACATTAAAATGCTGCAGTAGAGAATTCTCTGTTATGCTTAAGTTCGATGGAGTCGATACGTACATATATTTTACAATAGCATCACGTTCTAGTAAAAAAGTAACAATGACAATATAAAAAGAAAGTACCTTAATTGAAAATGAAAAAATAACTCCATGATTTTGGTACTTATGTCAGAAACAATGGAAATCTAGGGACTGTTAGCAGATTACTTATGAAAATGTACACCCTCTCAGGGAATAATCAATCTTTGTTATTTGATCAGTTCCAAACTATCATAAAAACAAGAACAGAATGTCTTATTCTCCTCATATTCATAGAGGTAACCAGATAATTCTACACTAATGGCAATGCAATTTTCGACCGAAATTACACAATTATTAACGTTTTATATCAGAAATTCGAATACACATATACTATTTGAACTTTAAGTGTCTTAGACAGGTGTACATTATCAGCAAATATATTATAAGTAAATGAAAGCTGAATAAACGGCAATAATATGTACATATATAATTCCCAATGCTAAAATACGCAGTTCGATAAGAGAAAAAAGGATTCTGGGACGGGTGTATAAGACAAAGCATGCTGGGAAGACTTACACAGATCCAGGGGTGTTTGAGCGCTTCCTGTGCTGTGATTCTCTTCGAGGGGTTAACTGTCAACATACTATTAATGAGGTTCTTAGCTTCAGGTGTGACCGTATCCCACTCTGGTGATGGGTACTATTGTAAACAACACATAAATAAAGTATGCATATTGGTTAGAAGCAATAAGATATATTCACTGAAATTATACTGAAGTCTTCAAAATAGATCTACACAGCAGAATAATACACAGAAACTCAAAAGTAATTCTAATATTTAATAATTTCAATTTTGTAAATCAAATCTTTTTTTAGTACAAACATAACTTAAATTCCAATAAAAGGTCTTATTAGTAAATAATGAGCATCTCATAGCATTTATTATCAGACCTTATCCACTTCTGATAGAGCGGATGCATTTTATCTGTACAATGAGACAAGTTATAGACAGACATATAGGTGACTCTCTTACCACATGGGAGTATACTTACATCGTAAGCTCCTACTTTAATCTGAGCATACAGTCTGTGCTGATCTTCATCCCAGAATGGAGGATAACCCACGAGTAGAATGTACAATATCACACCTAGAAATACAACAAACACTTTCCTTGTTAGTTACATACTATACTTAAAGACAGGGAAAGACAACTTGTCATAAGGCAAATCTAATCAAACAAATTGTTAGTTCCAATTTCCAATGATCACAAGATATAACAGAAAGATAATTCCTTAAATAAACAACCAAACTAGCATGTATTACTGAAAGAAATACTAGACTAAGGGAGGTAATCTATTTTGTTTCTTTATATCGAGTTTAACGCCACCTTACAACAGTCAGTCATATGAGGCGGACAGTTCACCTAATCATCATTCCTGGAAAGAACCAGTACTAGGCTCCCATCCTCCGTTAGCAACTGCCTACTTTCTCACATAAAGAGACATGGTCGGTAGCGGGGCTTGGACCCAATGACCCTCTATCAGTGAGAGATTACAGTGATTTGAAGTCAGCGACCTTAACCATTCGAGAACAGAAGAGGGTCTGAGGTAATCTATGGAAAAAGGAAACCGTATTGACCTAGATCATGGTCCACAAGGATTATGGCCCAAAGATTGTCAGTTCAAATACTAGAACCACTTTTGAGGGGTATTATCTTCACATTTTACCTGGTTTTCAAATTAACTAATCCACAATCAAAGTAATTCAGATCAAGGTATTCAGGTAGCATGTCGTGGTAAGTTTGGTTAACATTGAGAAGTATCTTTGTTTTAAACAGTGGAGCCGCCACGGTCAAGTGGTTATGATATAATAACTAGTGATCACTAGCCCATAACTACAGTGAGTTTGAACCCTATGAGAGACAATATTGCAAATGTGAGGAAACTGCCCTGGGGTATTCCACCTCCATTGAAGCTGGGAAATTGCCAAATGACCTTGGCGAGTGTAAAATTCAGTTAAAAAGGTGGCTGCACTTATATTACTTACCACAAGCCCAAACATCTACGGGCTTTCCATATGGATCTTTGCGTAAAACTTCTGGTGACAAATAGCCAGGAGTTCCAGCAAATCCTGAAATCATACAAAACATTGCATTGGACACAAGTGAAGAATAAACATACCCAGTAGTCACACTAGTCAATACAGTCAAACCTATGTTTGCAGCCATCTCCTAATAAAAGCCATTTTAAAAATGTCATCGAGAATTAAAAACAAAATGACAACCTAATGGCAACTTGTCAATAAAGGGCAAAATGGGTGGCCTTTGTTCACAGGTATGACTGGAATTACTAATGGACTAAATCAAAGAAACTGTGATATATTTTTTTACATTAATTTTGCCTTTTTGTATAAGATTGCAAACAATCATTCATAGCTATATAATGTTTCTCTTTTTTACACTTTGATACAAGAGGAAATCTAATAAAGCTGGCAATTGTAAAACAAAGGTCAGCATTATAATGTATCTACTCGTCATAACTAACAAACGTCACCATTATGATATAACTACTCACCAAAACAGATCAAATATCACCACTAGTCTATAATGTATCTACTCACCATAACTAACAAACGCCACCATTATAATATAACTACTCACCAAAACAGATCAAATAAATTATCACCACTAGTCTATAATGTATCTACTCACCATAACTAACGAACGTCACCATTATAATATAACTACTCACCAAAACAGATCAAATATCACCACTAGTCTATAATGTATCTACTCACCATAACTAACAAACGTCACCATTATAATATAACTACTCACCAAAACAGATCAAATATCACCACTAGTCTATAATGTATCTACTCACCATAACTAACGAACGTCACCATTATAATATAACTACTCACCAAAACAGATCAAATATCACCACTAGTCTATAATGTATCTACTCACCATAACTAACAAACGTCACCATTATAATATAACTACTCACCAAAACAGATCAAATATCACCACTAGTCTATAATGTATCTACTCACCATAACTAACGAACGTCACCATTATAATATAACTACTCACCAAAACAGATCAAATATCACCACTAGTCTATAATGTATCTACTCACCATAACTAACGAACGTCACCATTATAATATAACTACTCACCAAAACAGATCAAATATCACCACTAGTCTATAATGTATCTACTCACCATAACTAACGAACGTCACCATTATAATATAACTACTCACCAAAACAGATCAAATATCACCACTAGTCTATAATGTATCTACTCACCATAACTAACAAACGTCACCATTATAATATAACTACTCACCAAAACAGATCAAATATCACCACTAGTCTATAATGTATCTACTCACCATAACTAACGAACGTCACCATTATAATATAACTACTCACCAAAACAGATCAAATATCACCACTAGTCTATAATGTATCTACTCACCATAACTAACAAAAGTCACCATTATAATATAACTACTCACCAAAACAGATCAAATGTCACAATTATAATACTCACCATAACTAACCAAATATCACAATTATAATAGAATTACTCACCAAACCATGCTTGTTGGTCCCCCTGTACCTCAATGGCAAGACCAAAATCTGCTAGTTTAACCGCTGCACCCTTTGCTTTACTTGCCAATAACAAATTTTCAGGCTGAAATATAGACACATAATAAATTATGAATAAACAAACCATTAAAAACATACCATGTTCTTCTAAAGTAGATAAGAAAGGGATTCTTGGAAAAAATACAAAGTGAAGTTTGAATCTCACATCACAAAAAGATTCATTAGGCACAATAAATACAAGGGAGAAAACTGCAACTCTCACTTACTGTTTTTTTAAAAATCATATTACCTCCCTTAATCACGCAAATATTCATGTATTCCGAACACAGCCAAGATGCCAAGAAATTGCATGAAATTCAATAAATTTGGGTAAATCAATGATGGAAAACATCTTGTAACAAGCAAGAAAAAAATAAGGCAGCTTAACAGGAAAGTCAATTTTTAGATGTTTTCAATTTAGACATCACTTAGCTGACGGCAAGTTTTGCATATTTCAGACAAGATACAAGAAGCAGAACTCACAAAAATATTCCATATAATGATCACTTCCTGGATAAAACTAAACAGTGCCAATTTATACACAAGTTACAATATATCCAGTCATTGATTTTAGTTTCTATGTTTGATCATAAGACTGAAATACACGACTTCCTAATGCCGGTTATTTTGTCTTTGTAATCCATTCAGACTTGACCATGACAGATCAGATTGAAAGTGTACTGTTTAGCATTACTTGTATATACATCAGTTATATGAACTTTGACTGCATGTAAAATAAAGATATAGTCAATCCTGTGAACAAAGGCTACCCCTGGGAAAGACATAATGTGGCTTTTATTGACAGGTACCTGCCTTAATTCAGGGGTCATTTTGTTCAAATTAATCAATGGTGTGTTAAAAAAAATGGCCTTTATTCACTGGTTGGCCTTAACATGCAGGTGGCCACTACAGTCAATTCAAATTTATGTTACTGCCCAGCAACAAGGTTAAAATAGGATCATTTATGTATAAAATTGCACAATTTCATTGTTGAAAACCATCTCATTATAACAATGACTAGTACCATTTTACAACATAATCATACTCAATATAATATCTTACTACTGAGACTGCCTCAAATTTAAGACTGATATATTTAGTTCCAGTTTCAATGGGATTAACACTGTTTTACAACAATACTGCAGTTATATAGCAGCCGGGTTCTACCAGACTGTATCCATGATATTTTTTGTCCAATATTCATAGAAGGGTATAACCTGCACCAACTGTTTGGTTCCAAAAGTTGTCAACAATAGATGTTCACTTTACACAAAAGTGAATAGTTTACTCTAATAACTGTATAATAAATTCCACATCACAACAATGTTCTGACTATGTTCGTGTACCATTCCTAATGACAAGATTATACTATCACTTTGCATACAAACATACCATAAGGTGTAATTTCTATTAGTGAACTGCTAAGCCAGGTATATAGGAACAAGAAACAGCAGGCATAAGTATATCTATGCTCAGTACAAATTGATACAATACTTAATAGTAAATAGTAGGTTTTTTTGTGTACTGTTCAAGGTTACACCAAACCTTTTGTATAATTTTATCTGTATGCTCTTTTAGAACTGGTTCATAGCTTATACATAATTTTACCAGGAAAATTAATAACATTTTAGGAACATTCTGTAAATAAAAAATAACCCTTAGTGTACCTTTAAAAGCTCACTTCTATTGTTCTGACCTTTGATAATTCACAAGTTTATAATTGGGATCTTAATTCATTATCGAATAGTGATTACTTTACATACATAGTACAGCAGCTGCTGTATTTCAAAAATTTGATACACAAAAATTCAAAAGGCTGAAGTTTGAAATGCTATGCAATTCAAAATCAGTACCTGCTGCAAGTATCTTTCTATAAGCGATATGGTTATAAAATGTACGTAAGTTCAAAATTCAGATATTCCTGTGGCATTTCCATCTTTGCATGTACTTCAGATTTATCATTTTCATCAATTATTTATTGTGCTAAGCTACAACAGGTATGTTTTTCTAAAGTAAATCAACAAGCATTCAACAACTTTATGATATGATTAAAGCCAATAAATGCTGGGTTGGTTATTTTCAACAGTAAATTCATGAGCATAGAATAATTGATTAGATATTTTAGGACAATACAACAATATATTGTGCATTATTAATAGACTGTAACATAAAAACCTGCTTAACACTTGCAAGAACATTTCTAGACATGCAATCTGTTATACAACAGTATAGGCTTGTTTTTTCAGTAATGAAAATATTTAACAGAGTAATCTTTATTCACTTGATAGAAAATATAACTCCACCTGTCTGACAGTGGACAAATATTATCTAAGATGATTCAGGACTTATCAGTCATGATTCAGGAGTTATCTTCCATGATTCAGGAGTTGTCATCCATTATTCACCCATAACCTGATGATTTCTAAATGGACTTGTCCAATTTTCATTTTAAAACAGTCTATTATCATTTCAAGGGATATCAGAAAGAAGAAAGAAGTCAATCACCCGACAGTAACCCCTTCAAACAGAATTCATGAAAACATCATTTTTCTGTAACTGTTTTGCATACTTCATGAATAGACAGGGAAAGGGCTGGCCTGGCCCTATCATGGAGGCAAAATAATGGCAGTAATGGCTCCAGCAATAACTAGAGCTGTCACAGAGGTGACTTAATACCCCCGTCGCCGCTTTGACACTAATACTGCAATAGTACACTATACGGCTAAGTTCAAGGGGCCATAACTCTGCAATGAGTGAATCGCTGGGCATGAAATTGTGTCTTGCACATCTACACTTGATGATGATAACATATTACAGGTTTGATTGCAATAACTTAAAAAATGGGAAGTAGTTTGCTCCACAAATTATATGCGGACGGACAGACGGACCAACCAACGACTGACTGACTGACCGACCAACTGACTGACAGAGTGACTCCAATATACCCCCTTCTCAAACATGGTTTGTGGGGTATAAAAAGGATAATGTGATATATACCTGCATGTAACAAAACAAGATTTGATATAACAAGCTATCAGAGAACAGGAATAAAATACCAGTTTATGCTAACACCAAATGTATAACTATGATTGCAGGGAAAATGACATGACAGACACCTGAATGTATAACTATGATGGCAGGGAAAATGACATGACAGACACCTGACATAACCTGATGTTAATAAGTCAAACATTTCTTCTCACACCTGAGAAACATTAGTGCAAAACACAATCATTTTCTTCAGAAATCATTATCCACAGGAATTACTCAATAATAGAACTCAATTAAAATTCTGTTACTACAGCTGAGATCATTTTAGTATCTATATACCATCTGTATGATTGTGTATCAGAGGATTAGTTCCAGCAAGGAGAGAACTTGTATGATAGTATCTTATATAATGCTGCTGCAGCAAATTATAAGGTATTATCAAAGATGGTATTGGATTTTGACAACATTCAATACAGATTTAAACAAAAAGAAACTGAATTGGCTCTACTGTGTGGAAGTCAAAAGTATGTGTACAGTATGTTGAATGATTTAATTATTTATCTGTCATTTAAAGGCCCATACAACAGCTATGGTTATTTCAGAGCCCAAGAGAGGGGAGATAAGGAATAGAGAGAACAGGCCCCAAGTAGAGTATGGGCTACCTGTACCCTAGGTCCCCCCCTAGCGGGATTTTATGACACATATATCATTGTAAAGCTTAATATATCCCCCATCGAATGTCACTTGTTGGACGAAATATAGGTGCTGATTAAGCCTACAGTATGCGATTGATTATCTCCCCCTGATTTCGAAATTTCATTTTTTTAAATTTTTGTATACAAGAGATTATGGAGTCCAAAATGACCAAGTTCTCAACCCACATTGCTTAAGATTATTATATTTTATATTAATATACATATTTGAAAAGGAAAAGATAACTCTGAACTAAAAATAACAAGAATTATGTCCCTTTTAACTGTAAAAAAGAGTAAAAAACTATTTTTTCAGTTATTCATGTATATAGGGCAACAATTTGCAGAAAGCACTGGATATAATTATTTAGATAATATCTGAAACAAATGGGCCAAGATTGCCCTAGATCGCTTACCTGAGAACAAAGACAATTTAATTAATGACCAGGTAATATAGTTTTCATCTCATATAAGGGCCCATAACTGCATGTACCAATTCAATTTCACCCATAATCAATCTCATCAAAGACCTTTATTAGGATTGGTGAAGACACCGGACATTCATCGACTCTAAAAGCTCACCTGATCAATCAGGTGAGCTAACAAAAAAACAATTTCTTAACACTTTTATTATTTTTGGTTACTTTGAAATACATGTTATATGTAATGCATCCATCAACTATTTAAAATTACTGCACAGAATTATGCTTTGTTATTTGTCGGTTGATTCTAGGCTACGATTCGTTTAAACATATCTATTCCTGTCTATGATACATTGTACATATAGGTAATTGTACACAAATTTACATCAATTTTGGAAAGGATGGGAATGGAAGACAGAACTTCTAATTAAATTCTTCTCCTTGGATAGACTTCCAGTTAAATTTCAAGAACTATTCAACAATTTAACTATTGGTATGTATAAAATAGATTTAAGATTAAATCATACAGAGATAGGGATGTGGGTCTTGTGATCAAACAGTAAAAATAAATTAGAAAACAAAAAGAAAAAACTTAGACAGTAACACAATGGGAAAATAATATTACTGTATAAATCAAGAGAGAGAAAGGGTATGTGTAGAAATGAAGAAGGAGTCTTCTCAAGCATTATAATGCATGGTACTTTTCATGTGAATCTATTGCTGTCACGCATACAGACTTGAACCTGATTAAAGATTAGTGTATTTTCTTGATCGGGTTGTATAGGCTACGATTGAAAGAATACTATAGCTTGATTTCTTACCGTAAATAGATTTTGTCGTTTGCAAAATATTAACAAAAGTAGGGTCAACAACGGACCTCCAAACCTCACATTTGAAGTGATTTTCATTGAAATAATCAGTAGTTCAGGAAGTTAGAAAATTTCAAAATATCATGACAATATTCACTGTAATAGTTGATGCAGGATAATAAATGACCATCATGACAATATTCATAATGAATCTACTAAGGCAATATTCGCTCAATGATACTGGTGATCATGAAGCCATTTATCAGTGTGTCATTGACGGTCAAGCGATATGCAACGATTTTTCACACGTCAAAATGGCCATGCAGTTACAAATATCATTAATTTTGTTTTCTTTCAGTTCTGACAATTTTCAACATTGTTTCAGTTTCAAGTAGGTAGTTCACATAACTAACAGTGAAATACAACACATTTACATGTAATTAGATTTAAACCAATATCACACAATGTCAACATGTATTAATGCTAAACACGAAAATGAGAACTGCATTATTTAAGGTAGAGATGGCAAACAGCAAGGAAAATTGTAGTCTATCTGATGGTTATGCAGGGATTGGCTTAGAGGGAGACTAGGGTGAGATAGTCTCCCTGTTATCTGGGACCATTATTCATGCGTGAATAATGGTCCCAGCTAACATTTTGCCCGTTATTATGGAAGCCCTAAAAATTGAGTTGGATTTCGGAGATTTAAAAAGTCTTTTCAGCTGTTCAAGATAAAAGTTGTCGTTTATAAGAAAGGAAGTATTGTAGCATGTACAATGTACGTATTTTTCAAAAGACAATGGCAAAAATCATGAAAACATGGCCTGAAATTTGATAAATAAACCACGTCCTGTCTCAATTCTTAAAGGATGAGAAGAAAGCCTAAATCTTGTCATGGCTATGAGCAATTTTTTAACATTTACATTAACTAGATACATGCTGTTGTCAAAATTTGCAGAAACCCTAAAAACCCTGGAATAAGATGACGTTTGTACTCGATTATTCCATTTTTGCATGACAATGTCTTCAACTTATTGTTTTAACAATAACAGAAATAGTTTAGCATTACATACACCCTGTGAGTACAACGCTTCAGAGAATACTAATTCATTTAATGTATCTTTAACATTATATGCCCAATTAGTGATGTACGGTTTCTTTTCAATATCTTTAAACATGATTCGGTATACATGTATTTGTACATATTATCTGTTTCCTTTCGATTTTATTAATAACTTTCAACCAAAAGTTTATATCTTGCATAATTCTTATTGAGAAGATCTAATCGACCTAATTCTCCGTGTATAAAATACACACATTTTTGTGTGCTACTTTTTACTCATAATAAAGATGTTCAATACTAAGTGTGAACTTTTTCAATTGCTAATCGAACAATTCTAAAGAGTGCCTTATTGTTATGTTATGAAATCTACACAGACATTTTCTTAATGTAAAGATAGATTTTTGAGCTTGGTCAGCTAAAGTTTTATGCGTTTCTACAAAGGACCCTCCAGATCAAAACACTATTCCAAGATACATAAAGTTAACGATTTCCTATTCAGAACGTTGGTAACTGTTGGCAAATTCCCTCCTTTTCTGAATATATTAATTATCTTTGTTAACAGTAAATTTCCAACGGTCACAATATACATCCAATATGTTAAGATTACTTTGTAGTTCGGATGAGTTAGCAAATACCACGATGACCTCGGCTTACATTAATAAAACCTGTAAATCAATGCCTTTTGCTCCGTTTAAAAGTTGGTCATCCAGATCATTAAGGTACATAAGGCGACAAGCTTTCCCCCAGTCTTAGTCCAAGATGACCATAGAATAATTCGCCGATCTCATTGTTAAATTTTACTCTGGTTGTAATTTGATAATACATCCATGGACTTAATGACCTTATATAACCTTCCTCTTTGCCCTGAATTATAAAATGTATATCATATATTTCGGCAAACCAAATAATCGAAAGCTTAATAACAATCGCTAAAAGTGCATTATTAATAATTAAATCTAATTAATCTATGCAGTACAAATATGTGACCAATCGTAGCCATTCCGACCCTAAAACCTGCTTGTGATTCCATGAGAGTATATGATATAGTGCTATTCAGAATAAGACATTAACATGCAAGTGTTTGCTTCTGCGTATATCTATGTCGTTGACTATAAGTCTTAATTACAAACAAATGTAATATAAGATTGTTGAAAAAGAACTTATAACATTGCGACAAATGTAGTAACTGTTCAGTTTATCATGATCCTTTCGATATTTCCGCTGTGTCTTGGTGATATATATAATATCCCATTTCGGGGGGGGGGGGGGGGGGGGGGGGTATAAAGCAGACACAGTAGTATTTTGCTTTCAAACAAACAATTTTGTACATAAAGTATGTTGTTGCAATAAGTATGTGCAAATTTACTTTGTCATTTGTCATAAAACCATTTATTTATCAAACAATGGTGTTTTTATATTTTGGGGTCAATTTACCCCACCCGCTTTCTAGCTATAATAAAGTAATACCATGAGTGTATTGAATAGCAAATTAATAGATAAACAATCTCCGAATATGTATTAGTCATTTAAAACCTTTTCAAATAAAAATGAAAGAACAAATTATACTCATTTGCCATATAAGGTCATATTTTAACAATTTAAGCCCATTTTTTAGATTCTCATTAATATTCACGAATATGCAAATGAGCAAATCAATAACAAACTACGCCTGGGATATAATAATTATATTGATCATGTTTTAAAGCTATTTTGTATGTTTTATAACTGAAATAAACGACATTTTTGCGTATTTATTACGACAAAGCTAAATCTTAGAATTATAGCTGGTTGCCATGGAAACAGCCCGGCCGTTTGCTTATCCAGCATCCCTTAATCGTCCAACAACTGGAATTTGTTAACATATACCCTAAGCTTCAAAAATATATAGGTGTACAAAAATCCCGCTAGGGGGGGAGGGTTTCGATTATGGGCCCTTGGCCTAAAGGTTATAAAACTTGAGATCTCCGAGCTCAAATCTCATAATTTGTCATTTAATGGTTCTAAGTTAATTTTGATCAGACAGTAATATTATTGATACATTAGTCTGACAGTATAATTGATCAGAATATGAATTTAAACGTTAACCAGCCCTATCTTTTCAACCATAATACTTTGAGAACGAAATTGAGCGGTGAGCTCGGAGACCGTTTTCGAGTTTCATAACCTCGGAGCCAGGGCATTTATATGCCTACTTTTATTTAGAATAGCTTTTCAAGGTTCTTTATCAAGCCTGGTGCACAGCACCAATACACACCTCACCAATTTTCTGTGATTTTCTTAACACATCACTTGATTTAATGATTATATACTTCTATATTTACATCTACTTTGTAGAATCAAGGGCTCTAAGGTGTCTTTTAGTCACTATTGCCTTTTCGATCATTTTGGCTACACCATTTTATTCTCTATTAGAAGCCCACCTGAAGCTCTTACTCCCAACCAACCACAAAATCACACAAGGCTAGAGCTAGACATACACTGAGATCTTCTGCAGCTCTAGTTTCAAGTGTACAATATGACCAATTTTAGCAATCTTAAAGCTTGGTAATATACCAGTGATCATAACTGTTCAATCATTCAAACAGCTTCATTGTCTCATCAATTATGACTTTGTTCTATGGACTATCCTGTAACTTTGTAAAAGCATTTCAATCTAAATGAGACATTTTCATAAACAGGGCATAAATCATTTGACACTCTTCAGCTGGTGTCCCATATCAACTGTAACTGTAAAAGGACATTGAAACTACAAGGAATTTTCCGTAAAACTGACAAACATGGTGGCCTCCATGAAAAAATGCCAGTCAAATTTTCATGCTAACAAACTGCTGTTTCTTGAATACTAAGTACTGTAGAAAGAAATATTATACTGTATAAAGGAGTTTCTACAATGAAATCGCAAGACAATCTTGGACAGACCCTATTTTAAGAACAAAGTTGTTTAGCGATAATATTTCCTCAGCAGTAAATTGGCAACCACATTACACATCGCAAAATTTAATGAAGTCATCAAGTACATCCGAGTTTGACATAGACACAGAATGAGCCGAGGTGCCTAGAGCAGGCATAAATAGGTCAGTCAATTCCATTCAATATTTCATAAGCCAATCAAAGCAAATTGGATAACATTTTTCTACAATAAACCTTTTCCAAGTACACCAGTTTTATCAAATCAAGGAAAATAATTTATGGTAGACATTTATTCATGTAATCAATTTAATGGTAGAAATATCATAGAATCCAGTTCTTTGCAGACACAGAATTAGAGAATTGGATAATTTTCTATAGTTTATAATGAGTTTTTCTCCCTCAGTTCCTGCAAAGTTAATCAAAGTACTGAAAGTACTCATAGAAACTGAACTTACATACTATTAGACTTGCACTGAAACATGGAATGGGAACTAGTTTAACACCTGAATGGCAGAATTCGAGGGTTCAACGCAACACTGTCGTAACTTGTTCTTATTTCAATACGAGTTACGACACTGTTGCGTTGAACCCTCGAGATGTAGAAAAACATAGTACTTTGGTCCACATCAAAATTCATGCACACTGAGGAAGTGACGGCTACGGCAAGCTGAACTATATCATTCAGTTTCCAAAAATAGAAGCAATTGTACAAACTCTATGCTCATAAAGTATATTGTAACACATTTACTGAGCAATGAATTAATTGATATCTTACTCATCTATGTACAATGGACTTCATGATCATCAAATCACATTAGGACTACATACATTCAAACCTATGCTTGCAGTCACCTCTGAATTAAGGCCACCCTGTGAATAAAGGTTATTCTTTGAAAAACTGTCAAAGGTCTTTTAGACTGACCTTGGATGCAATAAAGGCCATCTGCCAATAAAGGGACCCAATTTGTTTTTCCCCAGGTGGCATACGTTTACAGATTTGACTGCAAATCACTAATATCAGAAATCACATATCAGTAATACACTAATGGACTCACCTTCAAATCTCGATGTACTATTCCATGCAAATGACAGTAGTTTACACTCTCAAGTATCTGCTGCATGCAATGACTGAAAATAAATCAAATAAAGCATAATAAGATACCAACAAAATTAGCACAATAAAATATTTGGCCACAAGGTTTAATCTTCAAGCTTAAATCTCAATACCTTTCTCAAAGTATTTTGGTAGAAAAAATAGAGCTTATTAATGTTTAAATACATAACCAGATCAATTATGTCAGACTACTGTATCAATAGTATCATCTTCGTCTGATCATAATCAACTTAGAAAAAATATGAGACTTGAGCTCGGAGACTAAATTCTAGTTTTATAACTTTGGCGCTGGGGTTTCCATGGACAATAAAATCTTGGTCCATTCACTACCTGATTTTCTTTTGTTTCAGAGGATTTTAAGCTGTTTTTCAATGATATTTCAGTTATTCATGGCAGCCTGTTTACCTGCATATTATTCTAACCAGTACACACTTATTCAGTCTGCAAATTCCCCACATATGGTGGGCAATGGACTTATATGTCAAATATTCACTCCACATAACTTTCTTATCATTTGATTAAATGAAGTAAGAACTAATACCACTTTTCATCATCTAGACAGCATGGACATACACATCAGCTTGACATAATAGATGAATGTTTTCATTATTTAAAACAACAGCTTCAATTACTGCTGAAATATCACTAATACAGTCACTGTCAGATAGTTCATGAATACATGGCAAGATTGGTTATACATCAGAGATAATGGTGTAAAGATATTCAGGTATACGTGCAAAGGATGTACCAATATTGCGCAATAAAAAAAGTAATAGCTGAATAAAACCTATCACTAATTTTCTAACTGTCTCAGAAAATAAGATGAACCAAATATGACCATGTGAAAACTCAAGCAATGATTAAACTACATTGTATTGATGCTTATGCCATGGTTAATAGAGGCACACTGTTCACGTTATACCAGGATGGACAATACATTGATGGCACATGTTATGACAAAGACATATCGAGGGTTCAACGCAACAGTGTCGTAACTCATATTGAAATAAGAACAAGTTACGACTGTGTTGCGCTGAGCCCTCGATATGTTATTTTAATACATAATACAGTAATGATATACTATGTAATTAGGTACCCGATTGGGATCCTATAATTAGTTCAGCATGACAATGATATGTGTTTACAGTAGTATATACAATATATACTACAGGTGGCACTCAGACTCATTCAGAGAGATGCCTGTGTTCTCCATAGGTGTAAAAAGGTCCACTCACTACCTGAGCGTAGATTTCTTATCATTTGATTGAATGAAAACATTCTGCATATATCAGATAACTTGGCAAGCATACTGATAAAACATTGATGAACCAATTAAATGCTTCAACAAGAATATGTACAGATAATGATGATACAATGGGGAACAATGACGAACAATGTTTTTATATCATGGAAACATTCAATCATTTTAACCAAGAGTAAAATCAATAAAGATGTTACTAAACAACAGCATTGTATTATAATAGAAATCTGAGATCTTAGACACCCATTGGGTGATTTGAGAAACATTTAAAAATAGACCAATGAGAGGATTAGGCATCATAACAAAGGAATGACATAAGAACTGTTGAACTGATCAATTTAGACTGAAATACGGACACCAAACAACTACACTAACCTGTCCATTGATACACATAATAATTAAATGTATTTTTTAACAAGTAAAGACACCAACCAACAGATTATGCAACTGTGAATTATAAGTCCTTCAAAAATGTGTGATTTTATTGTGACCATTGTTTGACCAAAGATTCCACATCAAATGTCTATGTATCTCTATCGCCTCTTTGGATTGACAGGTTAACCCAAGAGCACTGGATAGTACCAATGGGTATGTCCATAGAGCACTTGTTAGTACTGAACCCAAGAGCACCTGTTAGTACTGGTGGGTAACCCAAGAGCACATACTATTATAACCCAAGAACATTACATTTTTAAAAGTACTGGGAGGATTACCCAAGAGCAATGGTTATTACTGGTGGGTAACCCATGATCAATAGTTAGTACTGATGGGTAACTCTAGAGCACTGATTAGTACTGGTGGGTAACTCAAGAGCACTGGTTTGTACTGATGGGAAACTCCAGAGCAATGGTTAGTACTGGTGGGTAACTGAAGAGCACTGGTTTGTACTGGTAGGTAACCTATGATCAATAGTTAGTACTGGAGAGTAACCAGGAGCATTGATTAATACTGGTTGGTACCCAGGAGCTTCGGTTCAGCTAACTATCGAACCCAGGAGCTCCGGTTCAGCTAACTATCGAACCCAGGAGCTCCGGTTCAGCTAACTATCGAACCCAGGAGCTCCGGTTCAGCTAACTATCGAACCCAGGAGCTTCAGTTCAGCTAACTATCCATTGTTAAAGCTTGTTTCTGAAATACTGAGGATGAAGCTTTAAACTATAGAGAAACAGACAAACAAATTTAGAGAGACGTAAAAGTAAGCTACATTTAATGTGAAAGGTAAATGAAGAACAAGTAAAATGTCCATCAATATAAGACTTTCTACAGTAAATTGTGTAGCAGACAAGTCAGAAAAAAATAAAGAAAACCTCCCTAATTGAGTTTCTTTATAGTATCAACTCTAAAACCCACAACTACCTCTAAGACATACAAGAAGATCAACTTTTTTTCCACAACTTCAGACCATAATGAATACAGACCAATAGAGTAGTAAATGAAATAAATGATGTATGTGTCACATGACTGTATGGACCAATAGCAAGGCTGTCAATTTGGTTAAGCAATACACAAAAACATATTGACACTAAATCTCAATAATGCAGAACTTAAATAGTATATATGTATGACTGCATAGCGAGCTACAAAATAGAAGATTGTGTAGAAAAGAATCCTGTTTTAAACCATTGTAAATTGATGTTGAACAGAACAAACAAAAGTCTTCAAGATAAACCTCAAGTAGTTCCTGAAATGCCTGACTTGAGTCCACAAGGCCATCAAAATGCATTCAGATGAAAAGGTAACCGCGAATCTGTGTCGAAGGCAATAACGAAATACTCTTGCAAAAGCCATTAACTTGCACAAGCTAGGACTTGCAATGCACTAAATTGCACCTCAATTACAGAAAGGTTACAGTATGGATCTATAAACAACACAGCTACTGGGGAATTTTTCCTTCACAAAAATCAGCAGCGGCACTAGACAAAATGAAACAAGATTGGATGTTGAAATTACTTGACTAGATGGAAAATAAGACAATCAGACAACTGGTCTGTAGCTTAAGTAAATGCTTTAAACGTAATCAGCAACAACTGTCAAGCGTTCAATCTCACTAGATCACTCACTATTTCTATTTATCCATAATCATTGATTGTTAATAATATTCTTTCATCAACTATCATGACAAGACTGATAGAAATTCTGATGATAAAATAATCGAATTATTTGGACTTCCTTAAGGATTTCGGATCTATCATGCCCAAAATTGTTACCTCAAAATAGGACAGACAGATTTTGAAAATGTTTATAATTTTAATAGGTTTCCATGATAGAAAATGATTTACAGTGAGATTTTTCAAAAGGATGACCAGTCTTAGAGTGGTTGTCCTTTCAAATTTGCATTAAAGTCTATGGGAGTAGCCAATTTTCAAAGATTTTGATAAAGAAAACAGAAGATCCTATTCAAAGAAAATTCACAGTTAACAGAAGCAAAGACACAGCATCAATCAAATTTAATAAACAAAAATATAGGTCACCGTGCAATATCCTCAGATACTTTTTTTCCAATTTTCAACAAGGGCAACAACTCATACATAAGTTTTAAAATGTGTCATAAAAACTGATGTATCTGAGGTATAGTTATTTATTTCATTAAACTGTCAAAGCTGAATAATTACATGGTCACTGAATGTGAATATTTTTAGCTTCGTACCACAGTCGATAGTTTCCATTTATTTTACCGTTAATGAATGTCCAATTACACATGTTTATATAGTAGAACGAAGATTATCGTGTCACTTACGAAACTAAAAATAAGTGGAAGCATTGACCGTGAAATTATGCGGCTTTGACAGTTTAATAAAATCGCAATATAACTACCAAAGAAAACAGATATTCGGCATGACTATTTTTGTAATATTAATATTTGTGTGTAGCATTTTCACACACACACCTGGGTCTGAGACCTTGAGATCAAACTCCGAGATCACATCCCAGATCTTGTCTCTTAAATATTTCTTAGTTAGTTAATAATGATCAGACAATAATGCTATTTTTAATACATTATAGTCTTACAACATAATTGATCTGCATATGTATTCAAACATGAATCAGTTATCTTATATCTTTCATAAACAATACTTTAAATTTGAACTTTTATAAACTATTCTTGCTTAATTCATGAACAGTTAGAGAAATATGGATAACTATTTAACAGGAAATTGTACCCTAAGGTTAAAACTCATGGATCTAAAATCCATAGACCTCATGCTCTCCCTTTTGTGTCAAAACTAAACCATACAAATACAAGAAGTACAATGTTTCTCTGAGACAATTCCATTGAAGATACAACAATCAGAAGAATTTTTGTTTCCATCAAGGAATTCCCACTTCTGGAACAGATTAATATAAATTGAAGACAAAGGAGTAATGGCAAGGGTCAAGTGATCATTGAGTAACAAATTTTGAAGTCATAAATATAAATAGCGACTCATCAAACCACACTTGAACTGCACTGACTATAGGTATATATATCTCTTAACGGAGTATAAAAAAACTTTGATCTCTATTAAGTAATAGAGCTTCAACAAGACATAGTAGAACTAAACACAAGATAAAGCAGACTGAAAGGATTAAAGTCAAAAGAAATACCTAAAGATTTTGTAGATACAATAGATTATGTTTCAAAAGAAACTTGATGTAACAACATAAAGGTATCCAAATGAATAGGTTTCCAAGAGGGATACTTGAAGATTCCACTTGGTAACTATGATAATTATCTTCATGATTTACTGTCAGTATGAAGACTAAAATAAAGTAAGTAATATGCTAAGTACAAAGCAGATAGATATGAGAATGCAGTTAGATGCTACAAGGAGACAGGGGGTGAATAAATGAGAGCATAGCTGAGGATCAGTTCATAGTATTAGTAGACTAGAAATGTGTCCGGAGGCCACGTATGGCCCCTCAGAGCACTAACTCAAAAAGGGGCCATTACTCCTGTGAAAATGTTTGGATTATAACACAAATTGGTATTGACCTGTATTATATTATTATACACATTCATGTAAAATATGAAATCAATCCATACAATATTTCTTGAGTTATCAATTTCAATGGAAGGACAGGGGTAACACTATGTCCTGGGCCTTCCGCCAGCATGAATAGCGGGGGTATAAAAAGTGGTTAAAGTTTATTATCAGGCTGTGGCAACCATTGGCTAAATGGTCAAAATTCATCTGTAGGTTTTGATATCAATAACTGGTCTGAAGAATTTTCATTTCTCTAACTTACTATTATCATGATATGAGTTTCCTATGACACAATATAAGCAGCAATACTGAACATCAATCACAGGCAAACATACTATAATCTCAGGTGATAGACAACTGTAATCACTTTTAATGACAGTCAGGTATCCCACTTAATTCTTGAATAAAGAAAGCAAATATCAATTTCAATCATAAAGTAAACTATCAGCCAACTGTGGTATAAACACTGGTATATTCAAACACCAAATAAACCATTAACTGAGCATTATTTAACTCTTTTCATTACCTTTCATAATTATACACATCACTTAATTGGTATACAAATTTACCAGTAACACACGCCTTCAATAAGCTAGATAGACAGCTTCTTCACTTTTCAACTTTTCCATACACTTTCAAGAGAGCCCCCCCCACCCCCTCCCCGAGCCTCTGTTGACTTACCCTATTTCTAATAAGCATGTTACCAGAAGCAAACAATTTTTTTATGCCTTAGCACAACTCAGACTGAACATCCTCAAACATGTAAACATTTAACATCACAAAGATAACAAACAAACATGACAGTAATTAAATAGAGTGATGAAAGAGTTACATCCTAATGTACATTATACTGATACCTGATCTTAGTAAGATCAAAAAAGACTTTCTTAAGTTTAGAAAATTAATACTTACACAGGATCAAGATTTACTCAACTAAGTGCATGATGATTAAAGCTAACATGGTCTAATTAAATATATACTACAGGTGTAATATAGGACTATGTGAACTGACACATTTCAATGAAAAAACATTCCTATACTTTCTTACTTTTCCCATACAGGCTTCGATTTTACAGAAAATAATTAAATAAAAAATTATCCAACTCATTCTCTATGTATATAGAAGCTTAAATACTGCTACAGTGGTAAGTAGAAGATTTAAGATGGTACAAGTCTCGATTCAATCAAAATTTCAAACCAGGTGCCAAGCAGACTTAAATACTGAAAAACAAAAACAAACGAAAAAATGTTGCCAAGAAAATGAGAAGAAAAACAGACATAACCTTGGCACAAAAACATCTCAACTTGTACCACCATATATCAGGAGCATGTCAGGTCTACATACATAGATAGAATACCTGACAATTGTCCTATCTAAAGAGAAGATAGGCAGAGTACTACCTAAATAACTGTTCACATGTATTTACACAGCATGTACTGCATTAATCTTCTAATGCTCATGACTCAATGGTAACAGAATAATTTGTAGAACATATTTTTTCCTACAATGATAGGAGGGGATGTTGCCAAAATGTTTTCAGTTCCATAAATTATGGCCTTGGACCAAAAAAGACCATTTATTGACCATAGATTATACCACCCAAGGAAGATTGATGGCTTGAAGCAAACATTCCCTACTTAATGATCATGCATCAAATAGTTCTATGAGCAGACCAACCAATGAATCAATTAACATATCTTATTACAGATATATACAATATATTGATGTCTTGACGCAAGAAATTGTGCTATGATACATTCATACATACATTCATACATATTAATGGCTGCTTTAAGAAGAGGATAGATGGTCCAGTGGCTAAGAGCGCTTGACTTCCAGTTAGAAGATAGTGGGTTCGAATCTTGGCTATAATCCACAGGCAAAGATGGGAGCCTTGAAGGTAATTTTTATGCCGTAAAGAACCAGGCAAATTTCGGATATGATGCGGCTGCTCAGCTTACTTACAGACAGTCGGTGGTTCTACTCAGGAGTACACCGGGGACTAATCCTGCATCATTAAAGCTGGAGAAGTTGTCATATGACCCACACTGATGGTGTGACATTTAACCCTAACATGCTAATAGTATAATTATGAATCAATGCTGTCAGTCTGTTGATCCTACATGTGTTTCAAGCCCGCATTTATGTTTTTGCAGTTCTGGAAACAGCTGAAAGCTTACCTACATGCAGGAAGGACCAAGGACATAATTAGTTCCAATCAAATTTAGATAACATAATTATATGCTTTCACCCTTGATTAAAACTGACTCAGAAGAGTTTACAATCAATATTCAGCCAGGTGAGCTTCACAAAGGATGACAACAAACAGCATAATAAGTAAACATTTGTGCAGCCAAGTACCACAATGGTGTTCCAAAAGGATTTCAGTATCACAAAATTCATGTAAGGTTAAGATTGCTGAATCAAAAAGTCAACTGTAACTGAAATCCTATATTCAAGCAATTAAACAGAACATTACCCAGTCTCAACCAAGACAACATGAAACACAATGGTTCACAAGATTAGACAGGATGTCATCAAATGTATCCCAGCTCATAAAGCCTTGGTTTACCATTTATATTAAATGACTTGCTGTATACAATTTCCTGGATAGTTGAACATCAAGCACCATCAATTTTCATACCAGAAGAATATGTGACAAACAATTTACCATCAAATTGAAGTGATAACGTAGAACAGTCTTAGTCTCGCAAGTGACTCAATATGGTATAAAAGTATATACAAGATATTGATTAATGTGAGAAAACATTGGCTGAATCTGCCCGTACTTGGCTACAGTGTCAAAAAAAGGAAATAGTTTTCTCTTGGTAAAGCTTAGGTTTACAGGAAACACCATTGAAAGTCTGAAATCTATAAATTCCTCTCTCCATGAATAATGAACTTGATCCACTGACAGTCCAGTAAAATACAACTGTAATATATTCAATGTATTGTAACAACCAGAGAAAATACAGACATACTTAAGGATTCCGTATTTCATTTAATAATGCAATACAAGGAATCAAAATGTGCAAGTTTTGTCTCAATAGGTAGAAACAAAACCTGAAATTTCACCAACAAAAAGGACTCCGCAGTTGAGTCTTTGACTAGGAAATACAAGCCTCTTTGCACAGTGAGTTTGAATCCTATCCGAGACAAAATTTTACATGTGAATAAGGTGTCGAGCTAGCTTATAGAAAGTCAGTGGGTTCATACAGGTGTAGTTACACCTAAGCTGGAAAGTGGTGAAATGAACCTGACTGCTCAACTACAAAGGTCCCTTGGAAATTATTATTTGAGTAAAGAAAATATTAAGCAAGATAATTTGATAAAGAATTGATGCGTGACAAACAATATAGATGAGCACACATTTGTGTATCAATCAATCACAAATTTTGTCCATTTTTGAATATATATAAAGCTGCATTAAAGATCCATGAGTGTTTTGGAGATAGAATGATGTCTTATCAGTGAAACTGACTTTTTCTTGCAATAAAAATGTTTCGAAATTTTCCTTTTTTAATCACTCAGTACATACAGAAATGTAGCACAGTATTTTTTTCAAAAAATAAGAAAAAACTCTCACAACATTTTTATGAAGGGCATTATGTAAATATTGCTTCAGAGCAAATAAAATATATTTCTTATATTTTACTATCATTTTATCCACTATTCTGTTCTACTAAATTCAAAAACCATTACCTAGCCAAAAGAGGAATTCCTGGAAAAGCAGAAATGACTATATTCTGTGCAATATGAGAAATTTACCAGCCTGTTTATGACAGATCAAGTTCCATTATTTGTATGATATTGATTATCACTTGCAAGTCTGATATTTTCTGAAAAATAAATTCACAAGGGAGTTAATTCCTGAATGAATGATAAACGAATGCATCAACATTAAATAACCATACACTGGATTACCTTGCATCTGCTTCACTGTAAAATTCTCTGGCTACAATATCTTCAAATAACTCACCACCAGTTACTCTGAAAAGTAAACAAAACACATTGTCCTGAATTGTGTTAAATAAGAAGTTTACACAATAACAAACAAGACATGATCATTTTTTAAGTTTAAATTATTTTAAAGATTTACTGTAAGAGTACATAATTCAATTGTTCCTTGCAGAATGATACACCATACACTTTGATGAATTTTGGCGCCAGACCTCGGTCAAACGATTATTCATACTTCATGAATAGTTCAAGAAAAAATGTTTACATGATTTCCTTTCAAAGGGGGACTCAGGTGAATTGTATTAATATCTGGCCTGCACCATTTTTGGTGGTATTTTTGGATGACAGCTAGGGTGACTGATTTGCTATTTCCTCCTTTCCCCAAAAAAATGCTATCCCCCCCCCCCTTCTTTCGGTCCAGCAACCTTTGCCCTAAAGGTGCATTAAACACTGCCCACATAAGTTAGCATTTAATTTTTACTGTAGGCTAAGATAATTAAGATCCATGAGGTACCATGAGGATGACTGTAATTGAGAGGGTACTAATGTTGCCAATCATAATTATTATCACTGTATCTCTGAACTTGACAAAAAGTCATTCATAAATTATTAAGGCCAAACAAGACTCTGAGTTCAATATATGCATATATGCATATGCCCCTAGTGGCAAGCTTGGTGGAACTGTAAAATCTACTTAACCTCATATGGACTACTAGATGGACAAGGCAATCAGTATTTTCAAATGCCAATATCCCCTGTCAAAGTTAGTTCATACTTCATCAACTATTCATGTACTATTCATGACGTATGAAAGAAAAGTTCAAGAAAAATTCATGATTTCATAAAATAAAGGGCATAAAAAAATCCCTAATACAAGAATCACTGAAACCCACCCAGGTGGTAGCTCCCCTATGGTAATATAAGAGGGCCATGACGTAAACAGCAGCATGAATGGCTAAAAACAATTTAAATAAATAACACTAGTTTTATTTCTATTTTACAGCTGTTTTCAACAGTATATGCAAGGAACCTTCAAATACATTAGCTTCTGTCTTCCTTCAGGAATTATAGTAAAAGCTTAATTTGAAGTTAAGACTGTATACTAATGTACATGATCTGAAAGTATTTGATTCATTCTATTTTAGAGAACCTATAACTGCTATCTAGGACCTAATGCGTCACCAAATTAATAAAATCAGCAGTGACATTTATATACAGAGACAGCTAGAAGCAGAGAATCACTTTAAGCATTTGTACATTTCTGTCTAAGCATATTGATTATCTACATGGTTTAATTTTATATCAGGCATTGCTGAATGTCACAGAAATTTGTCTGTCAGCTGGCATCTTACTATCATCTACAGTTCTGTCTATGTGAATCAGACCATTATTATCTCTAATGAGGCAACAACACACATTGCTGTCATCAAAATTATGCCATTTTTGTAGAAAACACAAATGAATAGATTGGGGATTGAGGTTCTATATTAACTTGAGATCAGTATCCAATCTCAATCACCTGATTATATTATTAGGGTCCAAGGTTATAAAGAGGTCAGAGATTGGCCTTCAAGTTCAAATCTCATGTCTTAAATTGTCTTTTAAAGTTCCTTTAAAGTTAATCTGATCAGACAATAAATGCAATTATGGATCAATTATTGTGACAGAATTATTGACCTGAATATGACTGTGTTTCAACATTTATCAGCAGTATCTTTTCAACCATAATATTTTGAGAATGAATTGAGATTTTAACTTTGAGACTGTTCTCATATTTTATAACCCTTGGACCTGCAGGGTCTGTGTAGAGATAAAACTGCTACAAACTTCATATCGCGGCCTATGAGCGTACAATATTGATACTTTACCAATAAGTAAGGAGCAAACCCAATAGCCATCTACATATTAAGGCCAAATGATTTTATGCCCAAATGGAATTAATTAATTCAACTTTTTTTTCATACGAAACTTCATGGGGTTCCATTTCATGTAATTAGCTCTGGTAAGAATATACAAACAAAGCTGAACATGAATGAGAGAACCAATAAATAGTCCAACAGATAAATCTATTCTGTGTTGGATCTAATTACAGTCGCATACCAATGTGTATGAAATATTGAAACATGATTTATCATTATTATTATTCAGATATAATCTGTACACTTCAATAATTCTACACTGTAATTACATGGGTTACGTTAACTTTGACCTTGACCTTCAATTCAATAGTCAAGACAATGATCAACAATTACATTACTATCATTATGAAAATTATTTCTAGAATACTGAAAACACAGATAGCTCATCCACCCACATTTCTCATACTCGAACATTTATTATGTTTATTCACAATGATATTTTCATTCCTGTCAGTGATTAAGATTTGAGTAATACCTATGTGTGGGTGTATGAGTATTTGTAAACACCCAATTTTCTCATTCAACTCACAATCTGCACTCCCTTATCACACGAAACACAATCAAAACAGCAAGATAATAAATAGATTTGAGAAATGAACAACTTGTAATGGACCTTCTTGAACCTCTTCATGCAATGATTCACAGTTTTTTCTTCTTAAAATCACAATAAAAATTATAACTAGAGCTTGTCACAGGAGTGACGAATACCCCCACATGCCACTTTGATTCAGAATGTTTAAAATCTTGGTACAAAGGTTTTTCTGTAATGTTATTAGCTATTACTTAAAGGGGCATGCCCAGGAACTGCTGTGTCTTGGGTTTCATACACCAAGGCTTTTGAAAGACCCATCGCCACATTTCAGTGAACATTTCTGCCAAATTTAAAGACACAACACCATGTATTGATAAACATTTCTGCCAAATATTTCAGAAATCCACCCATAGATGACAAAGTTATACTGAGCAGAAACAAAAGAAAGTAACGATTTTTTACCATTTATAACCTATTAAAGTGACCTTGACCTTGGAGGTATGGAACTGACTCTTATACAGGAGACATTGCCACACATAAATAAACATTTCTGCCAAATATTTTTAAAATCCACCAATGGACAACAGACGGAAAGATGCACACACAGATGGACAGGTGACTCCAGTATGCAGGGGGGGGGGGGGGGGGTTAAAATGAATCACATTTAAATCTATGACATTTCAGTTAACAGCTGTGAGGTGCTGTGAAGTGCATATACTGCTCAAAGATTGTAAGCTATTCACATGACATTCTGTGGTTTATCAAGTTTACATGTTCTGCAAGTTGACATGTTTATTTTTCAATAGTCTCAGTCCATACATGACTGTATGAAAGCATGAATTTCAGAATGGTTGGCAAATAGTGATTAACAAATTATCAACAGGAGTGCCACAAGCATAGAAAGTGTCCCCAAAAATATACCTAAAATATGCCATTTCTTTTATACTTTTTTAATTTTCATTTATTTGGCACTGGCTTGACTGGTATTATGCCATAACTACTTCAGGTGAGATTTGTACTAACAGTTATAACTAGTAAGAAACCATAATGATCACTTGACCAAGGAGTCCTGCTTATGACTTTAAAGGAAATATTAAGAAATACTGAATTTCAGGCATTACTAGGTTATGTAACTGACAGTTTTCACTTTGACATACAGGCAGAACGAAAAAGTACAAACAGATTTTTTTTAACTTCGCATGATAATAGCATAATGGGGGTCACTAAGTAAAATAAACTAAAACATCACATTTAAAGGGCAGATAACTCAAAAACGAGCTCTGCCACCCCTATTTTTTTGCTTAAAATGTTTCTATTACTATGATCATGCAAAGTTTTAATAAATACTGTCAATACGTTTTCATTTTGCCAATTTGTCTGTGAATCCTTAACCCATATGATTACACTCATACAATATATTTAGCATTCTGTACTGATACAAAACGATACCACAAACATGTATAAATATCACAAGATAGCCAATCCTACACTAAAATAGATTCCGATAATTGGTGACGAGATTACTGTCTATTTTCAGCAATTTGTGAGAGTTATTAGCCAATTATTGACTGGTTTTGACTTTGTATCTATACATAGAACATGCACTAAAAATAACAAGAATAAAAGAAACACAGGAACGTAATAGAGAACAGTTTTGTAATTAACAGTAGCTGTTACAATACAGAATGGTTTCCAAATGAAATCAGTTACTTAATCATTATTGTTATCATTCTAAAGAACATTTACTAGAATGTTAGCTAACAGGCTCTTTAAGGAAACTGGGAGGGACAGGGTGAGGGGAGGGGCTTATTTTAAATTATGTCTGGCAGGATCAGTCATAATGCCTTTAAATTACCATTACAGAGGAAGTTATTGGGGTTGGGTGCTTAGTAGTTCCAACAGCCCCGGATTACATATTGTTCCTACAGCCCTGGATTACATATTGTTCCTACAGCCCTGGATTACATATTGTTCCTACAGCCCTGGATTACATATTGTTCCTACTGCCCTGGATTACATATTGTTCCTACAGCCCTGGATTACATATTATAAACATATGAAAAATGTAATGAAAATGTACAAATATAACCACATATGAAGTTAAAATAAACTTTGTATTACAGTGCAACCACTCCAAAGCTACACCCATTGGTAAAAGCAAAATTATGTTGTTGCTGAATGTTGAGAGGTTGCTGCTTTAAAGCCTCAGGTTAAACTAATACTTTAATGGTAGAGTTGAGAAAAATCATAATGTTGTTGAAGGGAGGTTGTTGCTCAAGAAAGGGCTGTTCTGGAGAGGTTATACTGTAATTTTTAATAAGTTCATATTGGTTTGGTCTCTGGACTATTAAATCAAACAGCATTATTTTCCACTACTTTTCACCACTGCGTATGAATAAATATTCAAAATTAGATAGTGATGTGTCTTAGAACACAGGTGGCTGTATCAGTGTTCGGGCCACACATAAAAAAATCCCGTCACTGAGCTTATATTACTATCAAGGTAAAAAGCCTACTATATGTCTATACGCCAAACAATGTGGAACATTTCAGCATGAAATACGTGCGCTGAAGGAAAATAGCTACACATGTATCAAGCGATCTGATTGGTCGGATATATGTGTACAATAGACTGTTCATTTCATGCCAACCAATCAGATCGCTTGATACATCACACGCGCTTGACTCAAAATGGCTTGCAGCGAAGTTAAATAACAAAAGGAACACAATTTTACCGTTTCACACTTATTAGATGTAATTGAATGAGATTTTCGATAGGAATGAATATCTTATAGTTTATTTGAATGTCATGTGTAGCAATTTTCCTTCAGCGCACATCTTTAATGCTGAAACAACGAGATGGGATGTTCCACATTGTTTGGCATATAGACATATAGTAGGCTTTTTACCTTGATAGTATGTATAAGCTCAGTGACGGGTTTTCTTTTTGGTGAACCAAACACTGATACAGCCACCTGTGTCTTAGAATAGAGCTTGATGTCACAGCTGCTGATTATATAGCTGCTTTGATCATGACTTTACTATTTATATGAATGGATTCAATCAGTCACCTACCAGATTATCTGACTTTGAGGGGAATTCTTGAAAATAAAGATTTTTTCTTGAACTGTTCTTGGATACTTCATGAATGGTTCATTTAAAGTTCATGAAGTATGAATAAATATTTGACAGTGATATAGAACAAACAAATGGACCTTGTCTGTAAGCCACATGGTCACTGTTACATTGCTCATAATGAACACTCGAGTGTTCAATGAATAAAATGACCTTGACGGAGAAAATTTCTACTGTTCTTCAATCATTTATTCAACTACCCTCATTACCAAGACATTACTATCATTATAATCAATGGTAAATTGAAAGACAAGTTCAATGAATACAAATGCCCTAGTCAAACTTCTTCAAATACTATGATCTGCCTTTACCAGGTTACATCAATACATAGATTTTCCAGGTTAAGTTTACTCAGCAAATAAGAATACTTCTGCAAGGTCAATACTGTAGTTTTAACTGAAGTTTTCCTTTTCAAAATCATTGAAAAAGTCCTTATAAGATGCTGTGACTTGAAAAACATTAACATACACTTGAGAAGAATGCTTCTGCTGTGATCCCATGACAAAGAACATTTCAAGAATGAAGTGAGCAGAATAAAGTGACAAAAAAGGCAAACAGGAGCTGAGTTACATGGGCATTGTAACCTTTGCCTAATCTAATTCATATCTCCTATGAATTGTGTGGCTTGGACAAAAACTTGACGAACGGGAGCTGAAAGTGACTAACTCCAAAAGTGACACAGGCATAACCTTTCCTTAATCTAATTCACATCTTCCATGTATTGTTTGGCTTGAAGAAATTATGTCTGGGAAATTATATGCTATCAAGAAACCGGTGATATGGTACATAGAAAAAGGAAAATTTGATGTCTTACAATAGGGGATAATCTGAGAGAGGATAAAATTTTACTTACAAATCAAAAACTAAATAGTGGAAACCATCATCTTGTATACTGTCATGTAGTCGGACTGAAATAGAAAATTAACATTATTATTATAGTACAATTTTATACTGATAATTATATATGTGCCAGCCTCAGCCACTATACATAGAGAACTGATAAAACACCAAAGGCATACAAATGTAACTGTTGTACTTCATCCCATACAAACACATGACAATCTTAAACATAGAGGTATTTCTAAATAATAAATTTAAATCAACAAAAGTAAGCTAACGAATGTACGTAACAATAAATGTCAAGTCGTGAGTTACCTGCCAGGGTGCTCACAAGACATCAAAAGTTGGGGTCAAAAATGACGAATATGAAACTTTAGGGAGAACAAAATGTCTGACTATAATCTAATAGTAAACTTCAAGTGTCTGAAATTTTATTTTGCAAATTTCAAAAATCAAAATGCCATTTTAAGTGTCTAATGAGAGCCCAGAGTCTGACAGCAATTAAGACGCTTCCATGTTAATAAATTACAACAACAATAAATTGTCAATTTTTTAAATTACTTGGAAACTCAAGAGCCATTTCCTGAAAAAAGCCATATCGAAGCTCAATATTGTAACATTATACACCATAACTTTATCTAAATTTATCTAGCAAGACAAATGTCATTCTTCGATCAAAGAGAAACTTCTCGGAACGACTCTGAATAAAATTGATGAAATAAAGTCTTACACATTGAGTTACCATTTTTCCAAGACCCAGTTTAGGTCAAATTTCTAATAGATTAATTACTGCCTACTTAAACCACAATATTTCAAGTCAAGAAGTTTCTTGAAATATATTGTTACATTTTATTGCCATAGAAACTAGAACAGAAGATGTATTGACTTTTGATGAAGCTCTGTTAAAGAACTGAAGAAAATATGTATTCTTCAACATAAAAGAGTTCAGAATTTTGTTTTACAATTAACATTTTTTACGGAATTCCATAACTGATTTAAAGTATTTCTTTATAACCTTTTAATAACCTTTAATATAAGGTATATTGACTTACAGATCAATTCGACATTTCCTAATACAATGTTTTTATGACATTTCTCTATAAATCAATTTATATCCCTGTAAAAACTGGCTTCAGACCAATGTGACATATTACTATTATCTATTTATACTCCTGTAGAAATTGGCTTCTTGCACAGTTCATGAGTAATTCATGAGTAATAAGTATGAGCAATCATATGACAGGGGAATGTTACATTTCCATGGTTTCTGTATGTAATCACTGTAGATATACTAGCCATAGACCAATATGACAATTCTTTGTAATCTAATTCACTTTCTATTCTATATGAAGTGATTCGATTTAAATCACAATTAACCCGTCTCAGAGGTCATAACAGTCATGAAATGTTTGAAATGGCTAACATTCCAGGAAACCTTCTGATTGTAGCTGATAGTAGACTTTTTATTTCTTAATACTGAATTGTCACATAATTTTTTTTACTGTGCCTTAAAAAATGACTATGTAACAGAATTTCTTAAATTGAAATAGAAATCACTATAAAGGCAAACAAATGATTTCTTCTCTTCATTATCTCCAGTTATATATATCTTTTTGTATGTCAGCATGCATTTACACCAAATACTAATGCTTTAATTAATCAATATTTCTATAAGCAAGGACTTAATCTGTAATTAGAATATTTAATGCCCATTAAAATATTAATGATTCTCAAGGCATTTCTTTTTTAGAATCACCACTGTATAGTACCATTTCACTTTAATACTGCCAATTAAATCTCTAATTAGCTGCACACAATGTTTAATGCATTGAGCACTAGCACACACACAAAATGACCAGTATAAAACTAACTTGATTCTATCACTTAATACAGTCCAAATTATCATATAGAATTTGTAAGATAGTATACTCTCAGTTATAAGACTGGAAACATGAAGAGCTAAAATTATAGAAACATCATGAAAAACCCAAACAATGTCTTCACAATTACACAGCATCATTATGATGATTGCTCTTAGATATAAAATGGTCTAGACTTCTAGAAGAAATTAGTATAAAACCTCCATCCTATTATTTCTAATAATGAATGAATGATTATAAAAGCTTTGGTCAATATTGTCATTTAACTAGATCATTAAACTTGATCAAAAATGGATAAAATTTCATAGAACCCAAGAAGCAAATAAAACACCATTGCAATGACCAGTATATAACCTACCAACAATAATGCAAACAACTGGAATTATTTGACAAAGGAAATATCTAGATTATAAATAAATTACAAATCTAGAAGTTCTAGTTCACTTCAGGGAAACAATTACAAACCAGTACATTGAATATAATACATCAGAAAAATATAAGAGAGAGAGAGAGAGCTAGAGCATAATGCAGAGGAAATCAATGGCTATTATCATTTCTAGCCAATAATCAGAAATATTAACACATCTTCCCTTCCATCAGCCCAATTCATACAGCAGGAGTTTAATACCAGACTGTAATACAACTTTAAATCATGATAAGAACCAAAATACAATTTCTACACATAATATTATGAATAGAGAAAGAATTTTAGAAAAAAGATTTCCAAACAAAGAAGAATTGATAAAAGAATTTGTGAGGCTGCTTGTTACAGCTAGCAGATGTAGTGTTTATACCAGCTTATCAACTTAATCAGGGATGAAGCTGAAGGACTGAATCATGTTAGCGAGGGGTTCTGGGGCCATCCAGAAGTTGAGATTTCTGTTGGACTGAAACATGTTAGCAAGGGGTTTTGTGGCCATCCAGAAGATGAGATTTCTGTTGGACTGAAACAAGTTAGCGAGGGGTTTAAATGGGCCATCTAGGAGTTGAGATTTTTGTTGTTGAAGTTTGAAGATCCCATTACAGAATGCCCAAATATAATGATCCTGAAAACGTTATTTTAATTACACTAACCAAATCTGAGCAACCTTTTAAACATATGTTAAATAAATTTATTTTGCCCAAGAGATTCTGTGGCACAGGACAGGAAGTAGAATTTGGTCTGATTCATTTCAGATTTCAAATTCCCAATTCAGTTGAAATACCAGAATCTTAATCTCAATAGGTTGTAAAAAATCCCTGAGAACAGTGCATCAAAAGTGACTATATACAAACCAATACTTATGAATTTTTCTTGAACTAATCTTGCATAGGTCATGAACAGTTCAAGAAGTATAATGAATTATCACTATTTGACAGGGAAGGGAGGTAGGTCGGCAGAACTTATCTAAAAAAATGTTAATTTATGAGACACAGTACAAATAAAAAATTTCAGCAACAAAAAATTGACTGAGACTGAAAAAAGTCTAAGGTTGGCAGGAAAAAAAGGCTTGGTCAGATTAGTAGACTTTACTTGTACTTATTTCTGTGCCTTATGAAGGTATAGCCTAGGTGACAACTAATGAAAGTTTAAATTGATAGCTAAAAGATTCTTCATCCTCAATATTGAATTATATGAATGGTTTTGCTGTATACCACAGTCAAAATTTCCCTTAAATTTAGCTTCATCAATATTTCAAAGCCTACTCCCCCACAAGAGCTGTTTAAATATATAATACAATGTTCTATCAAGATAAGGCAATAGTGGCCGCAATACAGTCTCAAGTCTCTAAAACAGAAACAATGTTCAGTCTGTTATCAAACACATGACATTGATTGAAGTCTAAGATATGCACAGAAACTGAAAATGAATCAGATTTAGTTGAATGCTTACTCAAGTATATTTTGTGAATCTAATAAGGACCCATTTTGGTAGGATTTTATTCCTTTTGACAAGGATTTTAGTTATGTACTGTTACATGAGTTAACCTTAGCAGGTTTGGAGGCCAGGTGGGGACTTTAAGCTCCTCAAAATGAGCATTTTTGAAGACCTCAACAGTACTATTTTGTTCTAAGAGGCTGATAACTGACTCCTGGGGACTTTGAAAAAATTGCAAACTTGCAACCTTTCCTCACAGTTGCCATTAATCTAGGTGAATGCCATTCTTCCGTGCGTAGACTGCCTACATAATGTGAAACAAACATGAGAGTCACTTGACTTCGGATCTAATTAAATGTCAGTCAAATTATCAAGAGGTGCTAGTACCACACCCAGGACTGAAAACTTCACATCCAGATCAATTAACTAGTCTTGTAATTCTACAGCAAGCTAGCAAGTTATACAGAGAAACCGCAGCAAACAGTCAACTCCCAACAATGATCACCTCTCAACAACAGACACCTTCCAACAATGGTCACTTTCAACAACAGTTGCCTCCCAACAACGGTCATCTCTCAACAACAGTCACCTCCCAACAATGGTCAATTTCAACAACAGTCGCCTTCCAACAGTGGTCGCCTCTCAACAACAGTCACCTCTCAACAAAAGTCACCTCACATCAAGTCACATCCCAACAATAGTCACTTTCCAACAATGGTCACCTCTCAACAATAGCCAACTCCCAACAAAGGCTACTTCAAATTCCTCCCATACAATTCAATATAAATGAACCTCCCACCTACTGTCGACAGTCATCAGCCCTGAACATCAGGTTACCACTGGTAAATTACATCATATCAATGTTGCTTTTAGATACTGCATCAATACTACTACAAACAATCAACAAAATGCAACATTTGAAAACTAATTCTGATGATTTACGTCTCTGTTTTTTGCTTGGCCTATCAAACTTGCAATAGCAATACAAAATTTTGCCAAAATCCAATCATTGAGAGATATTTTCCATGATGATAGTTTGCCATCAGGACATTATTCACAGTATCAGCAAGTACAGATATGGTTTATGGGTCTCATGAGATTAATCAGTCATTCAGATCAGTATTAAAATGAAATGAACTAACATTGTTCACTCTATTACCAACCATACAATTTCTGTTTAGATACAGAACTTGTGTCAGAAGCTTCATGTAAAACTTAATTAGAGGACTAAAGCACCAGGACATAAATCTACTAATTCTCCTTAATTTTCTATATACGTATACTTACACCATTTTATAAATATATCAAGAACCTATGTGATGTTAATTATCTTTTATTATTAATTTACTTGACTCGACACAATCTTTGACATTTTATATATACCTACACTATATTATGTCTTCACCATTAAAACATATGTCCTTGAAGTCTGCATTATGGCACAACAGATTGATGACAACAAAATTAGACAAAGAAGCAAATCAAAGTACTGAAAGTAACAATGAAAGCTGAACTTACTAAGCTTGCACTGCAACATGGAACATTTGCCTTGCGAATGTAGCAAACATAGTACCATGTTCACCATCAATATTCATGCATGCCAAGCAAGGGATGGCTTAAGCTTAGCTTTCATTCAGCTTCCAAAACCGTGTTTATAAATAGAGCTTATTGAACACAACAACCAGCTAAATATGAACAACATAGAAGAAACTATGTCATATACAGTGCGTAACATGTTCTATTACCCAACATAACACCAAGGGATCCATTTCTACAGGGACATGTTATTTGGGGCTTAATTTTACAGAGATCTGAAACAGACTGTTCCACATATGTCACTGTACACATCACACCCTACATAATGTCAACAAATAGAATCAAGAGGCATATCTGGATCTCGTTTTTGGTAAACAGATTAAACCTTCCAAAAAAAATGCTAACAACATGTAAATTCATTATTCTATTACTGTAAATGCTATCTGCATGAACGATTTACCGGAATAATCTTAGCAACACGTGTCCATATATAGCTCTGACACAAGTTCATTGAATAATCTGATCATTTCACACTGAGTTAATACATCTCTATGTCTCATTTCCATAGGAATCAATTATGACAAAATTTCTTCAGGCTTTTATACTTAGAAGACATGAGATTTAACTTAGTTTTACCGCCAATCCCAAGGGTACACATCCCAAAATATTCTGGTATCAAGATTGACATAATAAGATAGAATATTAGGCAGACAGAGTAGTGTGACGGATAAATACAAGCAGTCATACAGAACACTAGTATCAAAAATTTTGAAGATCATTCATTGTATGCTATTATAAAATGATCTAGATCAGTTTATATTCATACAGGATGGAATATGTGGTCAAGTTGCACTGTCTCCCTGCAACATGGCTACTTCCTTAATTCACTCCTATCTTCCTTAACTTATGTAAGGCAACACAAGATTCAGTGACTTGTATTCCAGTGATCCTGGTTAAAATCCCATTCGCAGCAGCAGCATACCCTTCCATCAAAATTTGACAACAAGAGAACCACAGCTGTTCACAAATGAGATCTATCCACCAATGAAGTTTCATGTTGCTACCAGAAAGTTTTGTACTTTCTGAGTTATGAGCTACATTTATACAGATGCAGACAACATAGTGGTCACAATAGCTCGACTTCTTAAAAAACATCCGAGATAAAAATGTAAATTTTCCTCCTTATTGATGTGGAGAAGATTCTGGTTCAATTTTGAAGGGTATATTAGCACTGGTTAGTTAATCCAGGTGGTTAATTAGTAGTTAGATGAATCAGCTGTCATATATATAACTGAAATACTCTTGAAAATTTTGTTGCAGCCACCGAAAATTATCAACTTTTTGTCATTAAACACAGTCAAACCTCAATATTTTAACCATATTAGGGACATGAGATGTGAAGCCACACACTTATATTAAGCCATACATCAAGGCTACCCAGCTTGATCTCAACCTTATTCATAAAGAATGCAGAAATAGGAGCATTTTTAAGATACAGCACAAAAGTGACCCTAAAACAATACTCAGTAGCTAAGTGAAATCCTGTTTGGTTAGACTGTTCAGAGGGAGTAGAGGACTGCAGATAACTTGACATACCGTGTTGCTCTGAGATAATTTGAACTAATAATGTAAGATCCAAGTTACTGAGGACAAAACATGCAAGGTCATTGAAAATGCAACATCCAATGTCATAGCAGACATATCATCCAAGGTCATAGCAGACATAATTCCAAGGTCATTGCAGACATAACATTCAAGGTCATTGCATATTTAACATCCAATATCATAGAAGGCGTAACCCCCCCCCCCCCCCCGGTATTTCATTAGAAGGTTAACAAGAAGCATTGATAAGTCAAACTATCTGCATTTAACAGAAATGCTGATAAATGGCTTTCATCCAATATGCTGTTAAATAACAGAAATAAACATGGACCCTATTTAATTTAGGTTGATATCTAATGGCACTCTTGATCAGTCTAAATTCATGTCAATTGAAGATCATTTTTGGAATACATTCAATTAGGTAATTTCATCAGTTTATAAAAACCAAAGAATTCAACCATAATTTCCATTAAAACCAAGAATTAGGACCACACTGTTAGATAAATTGTAATTCACTTAATTAGCTTCTGCAAATCTTTCTTAATTCAACTTCTAATGCAGAGGAAATGAAGAAAATCTTGTATTCTGCATCTTAATTACTGAGCGGAACCATCTAAAACTGCAGTTAACAACCTTCAAGCTACAAACAGAAGAAAATAACCGAGCATAAATGACTTGTTCAAACATTACATTTCTTTACAAAATACATTCAGGAACAGACCTCCATTATAAAACTAATTTGTAAAATGATACATTATTTCTTAATACTGTAACTTCCTGAACAATAGGATATGGCTGCTGAGGCAAATCTTAATTGTCATTGATTTCCACCATAACATTCTAGTGCTCCTGGCAGAGAAAGTCTGATACAAATACAGAAGTAAAATCCAAGCTTATTTATAGCTAACAGAAAGAAATTAAACATAGAAAAAGGTAGCATCATTCATATCACAAATCAGAATCATTCCAGGTGATAATAACTGAAGTGATAAGACCTGAGGACATGTGGTAATGTGGTAATGTGCTGGACAACCAATTGAAAGGTTGTGGCTTCAAGTCTTGGCTCTGTCTTGGCTATGCAGCAGTGTCCCATGCAATCCCCACACTACCGATGCTTTAAACCTGGCACAACGAAGAACCAGGAACCAGGAAAACCTTTTCGAAATAAGAATAGGATAAAAATGCAAAGTAACTGTTGTCGTGTATCTTCTTTCCCTCTTTCTAGAGGATACCCATAGCTGTTCAATGGGCCGTTAAACAACACATAAACAAAACAATGTACATGAATGTGATTATGTATGTTGTTCATTTGATTACTGTCACATAATTAAACAAGGAACGTCAACAATAACAAAGCCAAACAATCAGGCTCTGATTGCTGTGACAACAAAAACTTATTTTGATAGAGATACTAGATACAGGGTGTTTAAGTAAGTCTTCAGCACAAGGAAACAAGTAGCTATGAATAAATTCCATACAAGATCCATTCTAAAACTGTACACTTAAATCAATGAAGGCAATAACTTGAAAAAAAGGCTAAGCCAAAGATGTGAACTAAGAGACATTGGTTTGAACAAATTGGGAGGAAAAATAAGCAGATTTCAGAAGATTTCCAATGCTACAAAAGTGTGCTAAAGTCGAGAAGTATATTAGTCTCTGGAACACGAGATTCAGACAAATCAGGCTACTGAAATTGTTCATTGTTATATCCACATGGGAGTATCTAATGACCCCAGGAAAGATGGACACAAGCTAGTCAGTAACCTTAGTGACTCTCAATGTAACATTTCCAGAGACATTCCAATGCTGATAGACCAGTTTATATCAGCCTTGGTAAAACCATCAATGCATAAATCTGACAGACAAGTGACCCTAAAGGAATGACACTAATTTAACAATTCTGGTGTACGGTTATTAGAAGAGAACTCTTAGTAATCAAATAGCAATAATTCAATTTCCTGGCATTTTTTCACTCCTATCAATATTGAAAGTTCTTGTCCCAAGGTATCTTAAACTAATTTATTATACTAGCAGAAAATCCCATTTGACAGTAAGTACTGTCTATGGAGCTCAGGTCAATTCAGTCTTATAATTGGAGCAACTCCGGTGAAAATTAAGAACTGTTCATGAATAGTTCTAGAACATTACGAACAGTACAAGATCTGCTCTTGATGGTTGTTCAAGTAGATTTGTACTTGAACTGTTCAAGAACACAGTTTAAGGACAGTTCTTGAATTCTTCTTGAATTCTTGAAGTTCTTTTCAGGAAATGTTCATGAAAACAAATGTTCCTAAAATATCCTTCTACTGGTCTTAAATCATTTTAAGAACAATTAAAGAGAAGTTCAAAATAGTTGTGTTCTTTAAATGTTCTACTTTAGGTCTTGAATATATTTCAGAACAATTTAAGAACAGTTAGATTTATGATTGTCCTAAAAATGTGTTACAATTCGTCTTCAAACTTCACATATGACAATAGATGATCACCAATATTATGGGCATTTAATCTAGAGGATCTGGCTCCATATAACCTTGCAAAGGTGGAATAAAACTGATACAATAAATTTACACATTTCATGAGAACTTCTTGACTTATTTAATCTCATTGAACTGATAAGGACATTTCTTGAACATAACATGAGCACTGCAAGCAGTGCCAACACTTGTCTGTTCACCGCCTCAGTGAGATCCATCCACCTACGAAGTTTCATGTTGCTACCTATAATTCTGTTATGAGCCACATTAAAGATTTTGCATGATGCAGACACAGAATTCGAGGGCTCAGCGCAACACTGTCGTAACTTGTTCTTATTTCAATATGAGTTACGACACTTGCGCTGAACCCTCGAGATGCTGACACAGACAATGCAGTGATCACAATAATAAGTTCAACAGACAAGCTTTTAAATGGCAGATTACAGTGCGTCACCAGTTCTGCATCTTGATTGAACAGAGCTTGAACTGTTCTAAAGTAGATATTAAAATAAGTTCTTAAATCAAGAATAGTGGTCAATGTCAAGAACATTTCTTAAAGGTCATGTTCTTGAATAGTTCTTCATTTGGTGAGATCTGCCATTTAGTGTTCATGAATTTTACATGACTCTTTACTGAACACAAAATGATCTTTTCTTGAGCCATTCTAGAAATTTTGGTGGGACTTTCAAGAACAGTTTTTGAACAGTCATATTCAAAAACAGTACTTGAGCAGTCAGCTTCAAGAACGGTTCTTAAAAAAGTTTCGTTCTTGAATGGTTCTTCATTTGTAATTTTTGTGCAATTTAACATTTTAAGAAATATACTGGTACATTACTTAATTGGCACATCACAATCAGTTTTTGAGAAAAGGTACAAGAATAATAGTACTGGAAATTTCTTGAACTATTCTTGAAATTCTGGCAGGGGAATGGAAATTTTATCCATGATAAAGGAAAAGTCATATATATATATACAGGTTATATACATACAAAGAATGAGTTCACCTATATTCAGGGAAAGAAAAAAATTGCTATGTTACTAAAAATTTGAATCCATTGAAAAATGAGAATTACCCCAAGACCTGAGTATGAATTTCCAAATGCAGGAATATGAAGGGAAATATTTCAAGTGGGTTTGACACTATTTTTCAACAGTATTTCAGTTATATACGGCAGACGTTTTACTTAACCAGTTTTCCTTCTAAACAGACCTAACTTCCTTTCACCAGGAGCAGCAACCTCTCTCCATATAGACGGGTATGATCTGCCATAACACGGCTATGTGGTGTCAGAAAAACCTGTGCATTTCTCAGGGTAAGCTTGAAACTTGCTTTCCAGATGGTTCCGTGATGTGATTTTCAAACCATGTTTTGAGGAATAAATTATTCAGACATGTTAAGAGCAATGTGAAGTCAAGATATTTGAAAAAAATGTGTCATAAGCCATATTATTGCTTTTATGACAATAGAGACACTCGCAACCAAAAATATGAGTGATGTTAAGTAACAGCAAATACTGTCATAATCAAGACGAGACGAACTGAACATTATGGAAATCATTATGATAACAGTGAATCAACAAACAAAGTAATCAAGATTAAGAGATATAACTGCAAACAAAGATGAACACTATGAGCTGAGCCACACAGAGGATGATTGCCAAACTTGCAGCCAACATGATGAAAATTAATGACAATCAAGATATTGATAGGGATAAACTGGCCAAACAAGCATTCAGAGGGAAGATCCTATTATACCCAAGGTAGCCATTTCAATAATGTCTAGGCTACTATATAAAATTAATCATGCAGAGTGCTCAGCTTCCTACTGGACTATTGGGACTAACATACACTGGCACTGTATCGATCAGATCTCTGACAGTCTTTAAGAATGATGCAAAATGTACAAATTTATGCATCAATTTCTTCAAGCTCTGTGGTATTTCATTTTCAATGCTTACCACTCTATACCAAAAACTAAAGCAGTATTCACTGCAAGTACTTAGACTTGCAACATTAAGCTATGAGATGAGACAAAAGATCAATTCAGCTATACAAGCACACTGCTATTGATTTTGTCCCTCAAGCAGAGCAAATTTTAAGGCAGCAGGAAATTTTCAAAATTTTCTACTTAATCACGGTTCGTCAGCTCATATTGTCAAGTTATATGTTTCATTGCATACATTCAATTCAATGATAACATCAGGAGGAATGTAAAATTATGCAAGCAAGCAGCAGTCATAAAATTCAATAATTCATTGTGAGTCTGTAGACACTCTACAACAAACAGTTTGGACAATTCAGAGTTTAGACATGTTTTTTGGTAATCCTGTGTTATAAACGCAGATGATCAGGAAGTAGGGGCAATGAGTATACACTCAAATCAACCATATATTGTGCTTAGCAACAAAATGTGCATTGCAACAAATAACACCAAACACAGGGCAATCCTAGGGGTAATCTCTATCTATACATTGCTGAGCCTAGACCAGAGAGCGACCAGTGCCAGTTTCTAATGAGCCTAGACCAGAGAGCGACCAGTGCCAGTTTCTAATGAGCCTAGACCAGAGAGCGACCAGTGCCAGTTTCTAATGATGGTTGTAATTGTCCTGTCAAATAATGAATCATACTTCATGAACAATTCATGAAATATACCAAAATTATTCAAGAGAAATTCATGTTTACATTCTAGGGGAATTACTGGAGTTTTAGGTCAAAATCCCTCATTCTCTCTTTTGTATCAGGAAGTGAATGCTCCCTCGATCAATAAGACACAATGCTAGTTTTCAAACATCCGTACTACATTCTGTTCTTCATGATTTTTTAATCTTAGACAGAATGACTGCAAATTATAATGCAACAACCCTAGATTGAATTCTTTTCCAAAAAAATCTGCACAAACATGCATAATCAAGGATCCTATAGAAATCAATGCAACATTGACATTTAATTTTATGCCATTCTTGAATAAAATGGAATTAATTCCTTGACATTATGGCAGTGATGAATTAGACAGTATAATTACAGTATTATATACACAGATGTTCATTCTGGGACTGTATGCTAGATTGTTAATAACATTTTAAGCCCCTCATTTCTTGAGAATGACATTAAACAGTGTAAGGCAACAAATGTTTACAGACAATCAAACATTGCCAATCAGAACATGTTACCTTTCAGACAAATAGAACATTCACAAGAGTTCTTTAATTTATATACAATGTTCACTCGCTGTATGCATCTTCTGTAATTTGTTCTATGCACAATACAGTAGATCTGATCAATGGCTCCATGTTTTCAATCATGACAAGACAGAGGGACTATATTTCTCCTCTGTTACCCCTAAAACTACAATTACCAATTACACTTGATGTTTCTGTGAACATATAAACACATTTCAGGCAACAAACAATTTGAGAGAACACATTAAAGCAAACTTGATAATCCCACAGAGCAAATCCTTGCAGACAACAGCATAATAAAGAGCTTCATAAATTGAATACAAAACCTGTCACTCAATGATGTTACTTCAGACATGAATTATCATGCATATTCAAATATTGAACTGGTTTGATTTCTGCTCATTCAGAAAGCTACTAATGTTGTATACTTGATACTTACTTTGGGGAGTTTTTAAAACAAATTTAGCAAAAAAAGGAACAGTGATTTATAAGCACTATTAAGCTGGATAAACAACTGCTTTACAAAACCATTGCACTATAGACAGGATAATATACAAATTTACGGGACTGAAATATAATGATCTGCAGAATTTCAATAAATTAGGCACATTACTAGCAAGGATTTTTAGAAGAAAACTTATTGAGTTCAATGGGTGTTCTTTTCTCCTTAGAAAAATGGTCACTTGATTATACTATTTGAGGAGACAAAAATTCTCATTTCAAATTACCCTGTAATAAGACAAAAAGTTCATTTCTTTTTAGTTCCATTGTATAATTTTGTCCAGATATATCAGGCCTCAGCTAAGTCTATCCTTCCAGCTGTACAGACATCATTTATTCTAACAAGTAAAAACATCTGCGAAATAATTTGATTCACACCCAGCCAAGTTCAAACCCAAGTATTCAATATTTTCAAGCAGTATATAAGGTTAATATGACTACTTTGAATGCAAGTACTGATAGTTCCTCTGAATAATTAGCAATTACATCACAAAATAAACAACGTCATTCACAGGAATGTGTTAATCACAAAATGAGACAAAAAATCTGTCATTAGCAGTCCTTGTATTGATTATATTTGTTACAGTCAAGATACTGTAATAAGCACAGGGACAATGTTTAGGTATTATTGGAATGTCTAGACATTTAGCGAATAACTCTTATGGTTCAAAGATAAGGTACCGACTATTATAAGCTTTTATATGCACAAGAAAAAGCAAGAATATGGTTTCTGATCATGCAAGACCAGAGAATTAAACTTTTTTACTGATAATGACTGATCAATTCATCAGGGCTTTGCCGAACTTCCATTACAAGGCAAAAACCTTTGATCTGGGAGCACAGGATTACCATTAAAATGTGTTTAACATTAAATTACACATGCACTTCTGTTCAGAGATACATGTAGTAGAAATATATAGTTTTTCGGAGTGAACTTGATGTTTTCATCTTGCTTTCATGATGCATGTATAAGGCATTTTTACATTCCTTATTTCCAAGTGTTCCGTCTAAACTTCCGTGATGATGAAGCATGTTAGAGCAAGGATGAGTATTCACCAAATATGCAAAAGTTTTGTTTCATTTCAAGACAGTAAGATCTTCCATACATACTAATCACTATCTCAGACAATTTATGTACAATACAAGTACATAAAGAAATGACATAAGGCTTACCTATATTAGGATGCTTTAGCAATCTACATATTCTGGCTTCTCTTTCTAATTTTTGGTGATCTGAAAAATAACAGAAGTAGAATACATCAGTTAATGTCACATGAACAGAATGTAACAAACTAAATATTCTTACACAGAACATGAACAATGCAAAAACTGAGCTAATAATGACAACACATTGGTCTTTAATGTTTTAACTTCTGTTGTGTCATTGGTGCTTTAAGTTGCACCAACAACCAGGGTCATTTTGCGAATTTTCCAAGGAAGACCACCGGCTTATACCTCAGTTGGAAGGACTTTTGACTTTCTGTAAGGTACATGTAGCTGGGCAGCTTCAGTGGAGAATAATACAATGTTCCTTAATACACGCACCAATTTACATCCTAATTAACAGCCAGGATTGCTTTTATGCCACAAATAACATTCTGCACTGATATTGTGTGGCATATACTCCTCATAAAGTAAATTTCATGAAAAATTGATGGGAAAAACATCACTAATGTGATAATAAAACTCACAAGAAAGAAATAGATTTTATCTACACTCAAAATTGCCCAGATTACTATTAAACTCATACTAGAGGCCATAGACTAGCTGTTCTACACTCAATACAATAAATCCAACAGAAAGCCACAATAATAATGACAGTCTGTCTACAATCAAACGGTCCATTAATCCTTTTTTCATGGGGTTTAACATTGTCAAGGTCAAGGTCATTTGGTGACATTCCTGGCAGAATCATTGACTTTTCGTAAGCAAGCTAGACAAATTTGGTCCCAGGTGAGATTCAAACTTGCAGCTAATTAGTAAATACATGATAATGTAAATGAATTAAGACAATAACAATGTCATATGTTACATTATCCTCAAGTTTTACATTTCAATGCATAAATGAGACATTAAATTTGAATGATACCTAATGATGTACAACACACTTAAACAAATCCACAAAATTAACCCATTATATGATTCAACATTACAAATATCACATTGTGACTTCATGCATTTTATCAAAGCCCAAATTAATGATATGTGACAATTCTATTTATAAACAATGATGACTTTAAAATAAAATTGCTTTGTATGCACCTGCATAATTTCAATTTATTTATTATTTATTTTATTTATTTTTCTACTTTCGTTCTGGAGTGTTCGGTTACGGCTTATGTTGTAATTTAACATATAAATATATATTATATTTAAAAGAAAAAAAGTAATATTAAATCGTCATTAACAGATTAGCCTTCAGAAAATCACAACCATTAAAATTGACTGTAAGAAAAAAACATATTCCACTGACTGAGTACCTGTACTACTGTAAAGATGAGATATATGACACAAACTAGTCTTCACCTTCACATTCAGTCCAGTGAAAATGCAAACTTTACTGGACCGAATAAACGTTTAGTGGACCAAAAAGAGTACAAACAAGATAACTTATGATTTGGCTAAAAACTTTATTTTCCGGAGTGATTAAAATATTTCATTTTTTGTTCTGAAACATGGTGAAGTTATCACTGAAAATTTTACTGGGCCACTGACCTTTTCAAATTTACTTGACCGATGGCCATTTTGGTGGACTTGGTGTGAGGTCTGGTGCTAAATTCGAAGACTGCACAAACAAAACCTAGTTTAAACTATTATTTGGTGAAATCTTAAGTTACATTAAATTCTTCATCTGCTGTTAAAGCTGGTAACAAAATAACCCTGGTTGTTATGTAACATTAAACCCTAGAGAAAAGAAGTACATTCATTTCTCACCATTAGCAGAAAGACATGCATAACTATTAAAAGTAACAAAAGATTATAATCTGAGCCAACTTACTATGAAAATTATATTCAATTGACTGCACCTAATAAATTATATCTGAGCTTATCAATGTTAACTATTAAATATCTAAAAACTCAACTAAATAAATTATATATGTGAGTCACCGAAACTTACTGAATTACTTCTAGCAAAATACAGGGCCTTACATGCTGTATCACCCATATAATACTTTATTATAAAATATCACCCTCCAGTCAAGCAAAGTATGCAATGACTCGTTTCATGGCCTTTATTCAGTGAGTCCCTGTGGTTTAATTATAACATGCATGCTGAGACAATGAGTTTCCAAGTTATGGAATATTGTCTTGTTTATTTAACAGTTCATTTGACAGCTTATGGTCATTTCAGAGCTGCTCCAGTGAGGGGAAGAGAATATATAGGATAGCCAGATGGGCATTTACATTCCCTACGCTTCTTCAGATACTATTCCTGATTCTTTATTGTTAATAATTAATTAAGTACTGATACACGCCACACTGTTTCCAGTGATTTTTCTAAACAAAGTACTGGGCTTGGTAATGGGCATGGAGACGATGAAAAAGCGTACCTAAAATAATTAAAGTCCGGGCCTAAATTTGATCGGACCTTTCCATTGGTAGCCCATCACGTCACCGCTAGACCATTGATCTGACCCTATACTCAGAACATTGTCACTAGGATTAATGTCCAACCAACAAACAGTCTGTTGGTGACTTTTTAGCAATAATATCAATGAAGTCACTTACAATGTGTACACCTGGGCCAAGAAATTCCTCAAATCGAGGGTTCAACGCAACAGTGTCGTAACTCATATTGAAATAAGAACAAGTTATGACTGTGTTGCGCTGAGCCCTCGAAATGTGAAATGTGTCTAGTCCCATGTGGGATAAAGATGCAAATCATAGATCAACCACTTGACCATGCAGGACCCAGGTATAAAATACTCTAATCTATTACCAATATGAGAATCACCTTGATGTCAAATAAAGAGAAATACTTAAGGAATGAATAATGTGCATCCATTCAAAGCCTTTCAACAGATTCATGTTTGATAAATGCATGAATAATTGAATACCCTTATCAATTTATTTTCATTGACCGATGTGTACTGTATTTATTTTTTCATTAATTGTTTCCTGATTGACAACAAAAACTGATCCGACAATAAATCAGTTTGCATAGAGTAATAAATATTTTCACATGTGAGAGAAAAGTTTAAATATGGCCTATCATATTTTACTCTTTTTTCTCAATTTTGACTGTCAACATTTCAACAAAAAGAATAAATTTGTTCACAGTTCTTTTTAAAAGGAAATTAACTATAAATCTGCGCCAATATTTATTTCTGTGGTTTCATGATATATTGGGCCATATTTGTAGTGTTCTAAACCAGCGAGGGGCCATACAGAAAATACAACCTTAATGTCAGTACATAAAAGTCAGCACACTTGAGCTATTACCGCCTCCTCATTCAAAGCAAACATTAAATTAGGCGTAAAAAAAAATTTGTTTGTTTCAGGTTACTCGACCGACCCTAATTTTTCGACATGACCCTAGATTTTTCTATAAGGACATTCTTTTGCTCACTTTTCTTACCTTTCCGCATGTTTTCAAGGGCCAAAAGATAATAAACATCACAAACTAGGTACCCTATCTTCAATGAGCATGTCAACAGACACAAACAATTCTTTAGGTCTTAAAACATTTTGATGCTTGACATTAATTGTCAAAATGCCTGCCCAAACTTTAACTGATAACAATTTACTACACATCCTTGAATGACAAAATTTAATAAAATGTGTCCATAGTACTCATTATATACAACAGGTATGAGTTCCTCAGGTCATCAATCAGTATTAGAGAAAACACTAAGTGGAGGATTACATGGGTCAATATAACATTAAGAAAGCACTGATGACAATCTTCTCAACAACATATACAGTTTGAGACAAGCTCAGTAGAAATTACCTTAGCCTTAAGTCTCCTGACGCTAAACCCTAACAGATGAAGAGTTTTCAGACTCTGAGGTATAAATGATAAAATAGATAATGGAACAACTATACATTATTTATACGTTGCTACTTCAGGCCAGCTTTAATACTCTAGGATGCTATTGTGAATCCTGTTTTAGACGGTGTTATGTAAGACTTACAAGAACATGAATATAGAGAGTGTCTGGAATGGAGATTATAATTATACAGGAGAAATGATTCATTTTGGTGACATTTAAGGAACATTCGTCATTAAAAGGCAAATTGGACTATGAAACATATTTTTTACCATATTTGGCAATATCAACCTTTACAGCGGTGAATTGGTGGCCAAATTGTAACATCAAAAGGTTGTGGATTCAAACCTAAGCACCACCTTCCAATACATCAGAGATGCTTTTTCAGTTTTCCCATCCCAAAAAAAAAAGCATAACAATAATAAATATACTTTTAAAAAGTTCTGCCGACCAACCTACCCTGAATTTTTGTGGGACGTAGACAGCATTTGAATAGAACAGGGGCCGTATTTATAAAGCCAGGGCCCTCAATCCAATTTGGGGGAAATCAGCAGGGGAAATTTCAGCCTGTGTAAAATCAAGTGATCCCATGGGTGGAGTCAATTTTGATCACAGGATCATGATTTGAACAAACTTGGTAGAGGTCCACCAGATGATACTCCATACCAAATATGTAAGCTCTAGGCCATATGGTTCATTTTTAGAAGATTTGTTTCAGTTTTTCCATTTGGTTGCCACAGCAACTAGAGTTCTGCATGGAATGGAATTCTCTGAACACCTTTTGTAGAGCTTTTTTCATGCAAGGAACATCCCTGTAAAGTTCTGTTGAAACTAGCCAACTGTTTAAGAAGGAGATGTTGTTTAAAGCAATTGTCGCATGGATGGACAGATTGCCATCCTACATTGAGGATCACAACAGCTCACCTTCAGCACTTCATGCTCAGGTGAACTCAAAATCAACAACATGAAAAAAATATTCAGATCAATACAAGTCAAGATTTATCATACAAGGAAACAAATCAGGGCTCAGCGCAACACTGTCGTAACTTGTTCTTATTTCAATATGAGTTACGACTGTGTTGTGTTGAACCCTCGAAAAGGTTCAATTAAAGCAGCTATATATTTATCACTTCAAAGTTACATGTAAATTATCATCCTACATTGAGGACAGATAAATTAGACACTGAATTAATGGATCTCCAAGCAATGTAGCAATTAACAATATAATGAGAATGCTTCCATAGAGAAGCAGCCAGAATACGGAGGATGACACACAAAGCAGTAAATTCCATGAGACATTAACTGTTTTAACCTTCCGTACTACATGTAATGCAAACAACTATTCATTCAGAAGCCAACACCAAGTTTTCCCAAGGACACAAGAGAAATAACAGATTGAGGCTTTCCATTATTTATGAATCATAATGATTAACCATGATGGAGTCTGGTAGTTGCAAATGAACCTCATACATCTAAAAAACATGGACATTTTACCTTGTTTTACTTATTTTAATGTACTAGTGTTCTTTGGTGAAACAACTGTAAACTAAACAGATACTCTCCTAAATAGAAGATTGGACTAATTTCTAAAATGACCATAGTTGTAGAATTGGCCATTAAACAGAAAAAAATAGAAATAAACAATATTAGGAGCATTCAACCCAAAGAACCAATCTGCCCAAAAGTTTAAACTGAACAGACAGAATTCCAATGGCAAAAACATCATTAATTCATAAGGATACAATGTCATTAAAATGAATGAAAACTATGGAATACTAAAAATGTATTAGTCACCAACACAAGATATTAATTAGCAGTATTTAGCAATTCCAAAACTTACAGACCAACAAGTTGAATGACTAAGATCAAAACAAGAATACTAATGTACACAACCCACACTAAATGGCAGAAAATCTCACAGGAGGTTAAACTTGCCACACAGTGTTGATATGAAAATATATTCACAACAACATTTGGTTTGACCCATAATTAACAAACATACATACCGTAAGGATGAAACAATAATGTATACTTATAGGGACAAAATTCTTGGCCAGTTGGCGTTACTACTATTATTTTAAAACCTTCGTAACTATCAAGTATGAAAAAATAAGTTAAGCAAGTTGTATCAATGAAGTGTCTTTTTTCTAATGGCACGATTTTTATTAATATACAATCATAAACAACCTTATTTCAAAATCCTATATAACTGTAGAATGTTATGTCCTAAGACATGTCTGAATATTATCTATATACTCATATAGATGCATCTACAGCCAAGGTCATTTGGACACTTTCCGGGTATAGCTGTTAAAGAAAATCCAGACATACACCAGTCCTGGATAGAGGAATACACCTAGGTAGAGCCAACAACATTTCAGAAGGACAACTTCCTAACATGGGAAATCTGGTAAGGGACAGGACTTGAACTCACAGGTGTGAAGGGCTAGCAATTGCTAGTCTGAGACCTGATGACCACTCAGCTACAGAGGTCCCTATATTCATATCATGAATATGTGCTAAGGTCACTTTGACGTTGACATTTGTAATGGTGATATGGTTCTTAGATGTGACAAAGTTATGGGCTAGACATGATTCAATACCATCATTCTGTACTGTAGTTTAAAATAATCTCCGTGACCTTTCAACCAAATCGTCACAAGCACCAAATCCAGAATTCCAACTCACATCCGTGGACCAGCAGACCAAATGCTTCATCAAATGAGCTTAACTTGGGGACTTTATCATAAGTCTGTAACAACAGAATCATACAAAGATGCTGTGTACCAACCAGACACAGCAAATATCAACTAAAATAGAAAGAAATGTTTACTTAGCTAAAACTTCTGCTTATTTAGTTATTGATATTGATATTTGATGTCTAAAAATGGATGCAAAACATTAACTCGGATGAATCAAACTTCAAAATTTTGCCGAAGTCTTTTAACCCTCACATTTATTCTATGGGAAATCCTACAATTACGTTACCAGTATGTAAAGATGGAGGTATTTCAGACAGAAGATAATCAATAGTTGTCACTTTCGCATTGCCCCCAGAAGGAGGTCCTTGAAATTACAAACAAGGAAAGACAGAGCAAGTTTCTTACTATCAATCGTTAGGAAAAAACCCTGTCATACATATTTTATAGAGTAACCATTATTAGAATCATTCTCCAATATGGGAAGAATCAGCAATATTATTACATGCGTTTTTTTAATCAATATTACACATAAGAACTGACAAGAAGTACCAAAAGATTAAGGTTTGGATCATGAATACTTCATGAACTCTAAATGATTCTTAAATTGTACATGAACTGTTCATGAACACACCTTAAGAGCAATTCACGCCCATAACTTGGTGAACTCAATAAAGAGCTGGTTATTACTAGTTCATGAACTGTTCTTGAATTTCTTGAAATGTTCATGATTTCATTTACTTTATATTTCACATAGGTAGATCATGCCCAAGTAAAATTGTTGCATCAGTAAAATAGGTCAGTAAGTTTAATGATAAAATGATCCTGATTTTAAGTTAAGAGTTAAAAATTGTCTTCATTCAACTTGATTTTTACACAAATATACTACTTGACTTTTATTAGGAATGTCAGAAACACATACCCTTGACGTTGGAAGTAAAGACCTGGCCCCTGAAGAAGTTTTTAATCACCTGTAAAGTCACCAGCCAAGCCTTATAGAGATTTTGTATTATTTATCTGTTGTTTGACAGCCCATATGCCAGCTATATAATTGTCTTTCAGAGCTGCCCCAGAGTGAGGGGAGAGGAGATATAAGAGACCCAACCATTTACTGTGGAATCATTAATTTTCGTTGGGTTCAATTTTCGTGGTTTTTACTAAAAAGGCTATTTCGTGGGGACATAAATTCGTGGATTTTGATTTTTGAAAAGAAATGCGTTATCTCCGCATTTGAATTCGTGGGGATTTGATTTCGTGGATGAGTCGAACCACGAAATCCATGAAATTAAATCCCCAACGAAAATTAATGATTCCACAGTATATCCCTACTCGTGTTTTTCCCTGGTTCTTTACAGTGCCGGATATAAAGCATCGAACCAAGCCTCACCTGTTTTCTGTGATTTTCTTAACACAGTACTTAGCTTAGTAGGTCAAGATGGTGACTTTACAGAGAATAAAGTCTACACATCTCTCTGAAATCATGGATGATCCTATCTGCAGTTAATGTAAAACCGCACATCAATATAAGGTCATATATAATACAAAACTGTAACAAATAGTTAGAAGCACAGACATCAGCAAATTATATCGTGAATCACCTATTGATCTATCTAAATTTTTATCCAACCATTCATTCACTGTATTATAATATAGTGCCACAAGAGGATTACATTGATATCAAGAATTAACAATATAGTAGAGAACAAATCTAAAACATCATAAAACATTCATGATATCAGGATGAATTCCATGGTGGATTCAGCATGCTCTCTCTCTCTCTCTCTCTCTTTCGCTCTCTCTTTCGCTCGCTCTCTCCATCAATGACGTGCATAATTAAGATCAGTCAACTTTGGTCATGTTTGGGAATACAAAGCTGCTGAAATGGGAAAATGTTATCTCTACATCTGATGTAATATTATAAACAGCAAATAATATCTGATTCAGTGTTACTTAATTTCGTTTCAATTTCAATGGGTTTAACACTGTTTTTCAATGATATTCAGTTATATACAGCTGCGAGCTAGTTCACCTTACCAATACTTGTCCTCATCTGTACTCAAACCAGTGTTAATAATGTCACATGAAAGCAAAAATTCTAAAATAAGTAATGGATATTAAGCGAATGCATTTAAATGTTTTACTTCAAGTACATTATTAGAAAACATATAGTATATGTCAACATTTAACAGGAAGCAGTAACGCAATCCTGACAGCAATTATGGTTAAGGTAAATGCAGGCTTCTGTTTGTTTGAATTTAAGTAAAATTACTCAAGTGAAAAATGAAATTAAAAGCCATATATAAATTATGAAATTAAAAGTAAAAAGAAGGGAACACAATCCATAGTCTAAATATAGATCACTTGACTTACATTTCTGTTATTACACCAGTACAGTATACTGTATGTATTCCTTTATTACAGTTCATACCAAATCTTCATGCATATATGATATGTTATACCCCCACCAAAAAAAAGTTTTGAAATATATCACCACTTGAGTAACATAAGTAGGTCAGTGGGTCATACTTTCTTATAACACTTCTACCCTAAGAGGTGACTTCATGAAGCAATTTGGTGAAAATATATATATGCCACTATAGATTTATGAAAAATCATATTTTATTGATGCTGCCTTAATTTATTTTTCTCTGCGCTTTAACATCACACCGAGAGCCGCCCGGGTCACTTAGAGACTTTTCAAGCTTTAATGATGGAGGAAGACCCAAGACATAAACCCAGGCCAAGGCTCGACACTAACTCGGACCAGCTGCCCAGTGTTTGTGTCAAGCCCTGCAGGCAGATGTACTGACCTTATGTAATTTAGTTGGTCAGTTTCCATGACTGTATTATATGAACTTCTGTCACGGTCAGGAATCAAACTCACAGAAGTGAATGGCTAGTGATTCAATACTAGTGAGAGATCAGAATCACTCAACTGTGGTCATGCAGACCCAATGATGAAGCCTTGTACATGCAAGTCGCTTAGAAATATATATACACAATCATTTAAGTGAAATTACAGTCACATTACAGTGAGTGAAGTTTTTTATGTTTGTTTAAGTTTCATCTTTTCAGTGACAACAATTCAACTCCAATTTTAACAATAGAATCTATAATCATTATTACCACAGGATACTCTTAACTTAATTAACAAGAATCAATGAATGTCAATGGAAATACTCAACATAAACACTCAATAATTAATGATAAACAGACAAACCAATAGGCGATTATCCTACCATGGTTGTGTGAAAATATACAACCCCTAAACCAAAACCATATAAAGAGCAATTAATTTGAACAGAATACTTGAATTCTTTCATTTTGCCTAAAAATATATCTTTTTCATTACGTCAAAAACATATATGAACAAGCATCAATTACTTCAAGGATATTAAATACACGTATCACATACCCACCCATTTAGAAATTAGATTCACTGCACATAGAGGAAGGTTCATTTTGGTGACTTCCCAGCTCTAACAGTGGAAGACCCCAGGCATACACTATGACCTCCTGTAACCTATATAGCTGTTCAGATTTGTCACATGTGAAATTGTTCTGGATTGGATTTGGACTCACATTGGTGAGGCCCAAGAGATTACAGCAACATAGTCAGATACCGTAACTACACAGCCAGGAAGGTACCTCACGAATTGGTTAAAATATTTGTAAGAAAACAGTCTGACAATTGTAAAGCACTTCAGATGAAAACATTAATAATAAATTAACAATTATACAAGGACTTAATTAAGGCAAGTCTTTATGAAGGACAAGAGATACGAACAACATAATATACATTGAATACAGAGTAAATCAAACAGTTTTCATGGAACTTTTGCAGTTCTGTAACCTATTACATGTTACCATCCTAATGTTTGTGCAAGTTACGCACATATAAGATCAATAATCAAGATAGAATATGCATTAATTTCCCACTTCACTCATAAAGTTGCATCACACTATAAAACTGAAACACCAGACCATACATCATAAAAATGTTACTTTTGCGATCACAAGGCAATCCTTAAAAAATGTTGTTTCAGCTTCCTGTAACAAACTTTTAACAGTCACAGGATACATGTAGGTAGGCCTTGTTTTATTTTTTGGCTAACATTATAATATCATGCTCATGCTTTCCAGCAGTGTATTTGAAATAAAAAAACAAGGAGAAAATTTACTTCCTTATGTCCAAACCATTATACAAGCCCTTACCATCAGGTAAACAAGTGCTTTTGCATATTACTATGGTTACTGCATGATAAAAAAATACAATATACATTGTCATATATTGCAACATCTGTAAAAACGGTGTTTGATTAAGTACAACTTCATTATCATTCATTTACTTTAATTACGAACCTCGCATTTTAACACAGGTTTCACAGGTTTTAAATATAACCTTCACAGTAAAATATGTAAATTAGATTTATTTTACACACAGTTAATTTGATTTATGCTATGATCATAAATAGTAAATGATTAACAATAAATCATTAACTGGTTGTATAGATAATGTGCCATCTATGATCTACACTAGATGAACTGTCTGTTTAAGCATTATTTATGACAGCATGTTAATTATCAGACTTACTTACTCAGGATGCCTTACATAAAAAATATTTTTACTAATGTCGCTCATCAAAACAGCTAGGGTAAGAAGGTACGGATGGGGTAATATGCTTGAAAGCTTGAGAAAAACTAAAATAGTGAGACCGAAAGTGGATGTAACATTCCTCGGTAGAATAAGAAGTGTCCCTAGGAAAAAAATAGAGCTGTCACAGAAGTGACCAATACCCCCGCCGCTGCCTTGACACTAAGAATGCAATAGTACACTATACAGCTAAGTTCAAGGGGACATAACTCTGCAATGAGTGAATCACTGTGCATGAAAATTGTGTCTTGCAGATGTACACTTGATGGTGATCACATATTTCAAGTTTCATTGCAATCGCTTAAAAATGTGGAAGTAGTTCGCTCCACAAACTTTTATGCAAACGGATTGACTGACCGAGACCGTCCAACGACCAACAGACAGAGTGACTCCAATATACCCCCTCTCATACTACGTTTGTTGGGGGTATAATGAGTCAATAGCATTAGCCTTAAATTTTAAGACAATCAGATGGCTCAAATGTTCTTGTTTCTGATCCATGAAGAAGATTACTAATTCAATACAAATTTCTTGATGATTAAAGTAATGACTGCCAGTTTGGCTCATATGTCATTGACATGCTTTAGAGCAGTGGCCAAGCCAACACTATACTGCCCTGTTCCTTAAGGTACTTAATTCCGAATAATTTTCTGAATAAACCCTAGCCAAAAGTTTTCATTTTTAAGACATACATCAAAAGCATTACATGAATGAAATAATTATGTCTTTCTTCAGTTTATCTTATATGATCATTAACAACAATAAAATGTAACATGCCTTAAGGCATGGAGTAAACAAAGAGAAGTTCAACCTTCAGACAATATGTGACATTCTTGTCAATAATTGACATTATTTGCAATGCAAATTTCATCAATTTGATTAATAGGGATTACAAGGTTGAATATCCAGAACTGACATTCAAACCTTTGAGAATATCAAATATTCATGAGCTTTACTGGAGCCATCTTCTTGGAAAAGATGTTTTTAAGATTGGCTTTGAATACCGTCAGTAATACTAAAACATTTACCCATCAAAATATGACATTTCTAAAAAAGCTTTATCAAAAAAAGTCAGCCTGATAAAACAACATTCATCGAGGCCAACGTAACTTTTTTTCCCCAAGGCTGGTGAAATTTTTTTAACCAGCTCACAGATCTCTGATGTTTATCTTATCTCACCGAAAATTTCACAAAAAAATATAAAAGACAAAAAAAATGATATAACGTTACAGTATTTTTATAAACAATAACATGGATCAAGCTCTTCTTTTTCTAGAAATTAAAAATCACAAGGAATTCCAAAGATAGCCTAACACTCCTATCAATGCGTAATTTCAAAGCTTTTAAAATCTTTGCTAATAATTAAACCATTCAAATTTGCCTCAGAAAGATCGGTAAATTATTTGGTATACATTTTGTAAACAAATTGTACCAGAACACTGTACATAGTATTTACTTTTAGCCATGACTTCGCTATTTATTAACCAAGAGAATGATTCCATTTTAAAAAATTTCCATATTAATACTTACAAAACATTAATAATTTGTATTTAAAAATGCAAGACTACTTTGAATCCCACCCAATACAAAATTTTGCATGTTACACTAGGATGCTATCCAACTAGCTTATGGAAGGCCAGTTGTTCCATCCAGGTGTAAACCTGGTGTCTTCATCTACTGTTAGAACTAAAAAGTTGCCAAATGATCCAGGCTAGTATTGATGCGATGTTGAACCCCAATGAAAAAAAGGAAAATATTTCTGTGCTACTAAGTCAATACAGACACAGACTATAACATACCCTGCTGTTACAATTGGTACAGCTCAAATTACAGACATTTGTGTATCAATTTCTGAATTTCATTTCATACCAATATCGATCAAGCCTTGGAAGAAATATGCACAGTATAATTCAATACATTTTGTATAAACTGAACAATCATAACTCATAATAAATAGAAGAAACTGCACATCAAAGCTGGATACAAATTAAGTTATTATTATCTGTTCTCCATGCAATGCCATCAGCATCGAGTTAATAAATACAATCAATAGACTTTGAACACCATTAAATTTGGCACCATCACCTGTTATGCATCAGTAACTGATAGGCTTTCTGTTGTTCATATAAATGCACTTACAACTTTGCAATAAATCCATGCAGGTCCGTAGGAAACTATTTCAGATTTGGTGGGGGGGACTAAGTTAAATTTGTCTGATACCGGAGGTTGGGGGAAGAATCAGTTAAGCCCTTTTTTATCTATCATAAAAGCCAAAATTACTTGGGGGCACAGGCCCGCTTGTTCCTATAGCCATTCCATCACAATGTAATTGATTAGGCGCATTTCCAATTCAAATTTCTCCTTTTTGTTGGATGAGAAGGTTCCGCTTCTGATGCCAGAAAAAGTCTTGTAATGACTAATAAATCAATCAAAAGAAGAAAGATGCATGGAGTCTCACTGACAACAGTTTTTATACAGACATAATGAAGCTAGACAACACTGAGTGTGTTTCCTACAAGAAAAACCAGTCACACCTACAAAAATCCTCGCTATTGACATTAAGCAATGGTAAACTATGATGCAAAAAAAATGATGTTCTTTCACAATATGATAACACATATTAATGATAATTATTTTCATAGCTGAGCCAAAAAACAAGACTGTGTTTATGATTGTTATTGAAAACAATCCTGATGCACTGGTGGTTGTCACTAATATGTAGCAATCTTTTCTGTCCAATGTATAAATCAACACCGTAAGCATAGTCTTAGATCTGTACATAGAGTGATACAAATTCCAATCTAATAATCAGTAATTCAGTTAACATGCATGTTGGTAACAGCATGGAATGGCTTCATGATGATACACAGAGGCCATCTATCAAAATATTTGTTGATATAAAATTTGGATGATATGCCAGTTTCAAACCACAGACATTCCAAAAGTTGCCAATTCAACTGACTTGATTGGTAAGTTTGGTTGGTCCAGAACAAAAACACAGTGACCATTCTAAATGACTGGTAATATTTTTAGACTGATGTTTCATGTATTTTTCTTACCAACTTAAGATTGTCTTAAATACCAGCATTCTAGAATTGTTACATATATCAATTTATACATTCATGTACCTAAACTGGTACTGTTCATTTTTATACTAAGACTGTGACACTGATAATGACAGATAGAGTCTTCTCCTCCAAAAATAAGCTACATTTTTCACTAAAACAAATATTCCCCAATGTGCATGATGAATTTTCTCCAAATTTGAATTTTATATGTCATTTTCCCCCCTTTTAATATCACACAGTGTCTTTCCTTTCCCTAAAAAAACCCTGCTGTTATCAATTTAACACACTTTGCTTTACACCTGGGCTATCATAATATTATGCAGAATAGAAACTTCCAATTCGAAACTCATTTATTTTCCGACCATTGAATACATGTGACTTCTTTCGGTGGTGAAAACTGATTTGGTTCGGTTATTATGAAAAGATCACTGAACTGAATGTCCAGTAATGTTTAAACACTTCAGAAAGTCTGAACTGCATTTATGTGTGACTGGTGTAGTTTTAAAAGAATAAATTCTCAACAAAAGCACCTGAGTTTATAACCAAAAAAACTTAACAGAATGCTTCAATTACTACAGGCTTTGAATGATACCATAATGATATCAGCAGTTACTTTGACCTCTGATTGGATCATGATATAGCAGTCTTATGCATATGGTACAATGAAGATTTATGAATGTGGTACTCATACTGTATGTGCCATATTGTAACAACATAAATGTTGTCCTCAATGAAAGTAAAACATGTTCCGTAATACATTCATTGACACAAACAGAATTATGTTACATTCCAATAATTATCAGAATTTCGATATTATCATTCATAACATAACCAATTACAAATTGTTCACCAGATGGCTTTCAGTTGTGTCGTAATATCAACACAATATTCACTCCTAATCAACTTTCTAACAGAAATTCTAAAGACCCCAGGATATATTCAGTACCATTTTTCTGATTATATCACCAGACTGAACCTATACAATATTGATCAATAAGGCTGAATCCATTGGTTTTCTATAACTGTAAAATCTCACATTGTAATTGATTATTTTACACAGCTGGTTGAAGGATACAAAACAATCAGTCCGCGTCACTTTCACATAACTTGAAGGTATGAACAAGAATGATATTATCGTAGACATGTAAGTGTTACCTCATCGGTAGAATGCATTATAAATGTATTTTATATGTATATAAAATGTTTTATTTTGGAGCTGTGTGATGTCAATTATATGTCAGATGCCCAACGTGGCAAGAACGAGAAAAAGCTTCTCCAGTCTCCATCACCACGACACAAATAGTGCATAATTACATATTTAATAAGATTAGAAAACTTGAGCTTTGTGTTTCGTAAAACCAAGTCTTTAAGTTCTTAAAAAAACAACTTGATTATTATTAATACAGGTGTGCCATTGTAACCAACACATATGGAACCAAATTTAATTTAGGAATTCTTTATAAACAAAGACAATGAATCATCAGGCAGGAAAGCAATGAAGAAATTGAGCATGTATTATTAATATTATACTAGTTATTATGTGTAGTTGGTCAACATGAATTACTCACCTCTGGCTGATAATTTTTTTGTATTGATTATTTTTGCTGCAAATTCTAGGCCTGTGGATTTTTGAACACATCTTCTTACTATTGAAAAAGCACCTCTGAAAGAACAATAAAGTTACAATAGATAATGCCATATAAAATACACACTTTTGTCCATACAAATGAAAGTTAAAGGTTTTATTATAGTGTCACCCCATTGAAAGGGCCAGCCAAGATGACTCATGAGACAGCTATCTTTTGTTCGCACAGTACCTCCTGAATCCCTTCTCTTTTTGCCGGGCACCTGGCTGAGATTGGCCTATGGTAACAATCATTTGACTAGCTGGCAGCTCAACAACTGACCACATCAGTTCTAACCCAGACTTCACTGGGATTCAAACCTTCTATCTCCCGCTCTGGAGGCAGACATTCCAACTATTCAGCCACAGTTGTAGTATAAATTAAATGAATTAACGTTAAACAGTGAATTGAGAGAATCGATACATACCACTTAGATACTAGGCTTATATTCAAAGACTACCTGGTAGTGGTATGTGTTACTTAATACCCTTCAATCACATAGAAAGCATTCATCAAAGATTTTCATTAAGTCAGACTTGGTTGCATACAAATAAATCAGTGATTACTAACATGAAGTAATTTGTCAGGCGAATGTAAAAACAAATTGAAATAGGAAATCAACTCTCTGGTTAAAAATCCAGTACTCATTTCATAACACTTAGTAGTACTATGTTTCAGTCAATATCAAGAAAAATAAAAGAAAACAAAGAGAAAAATAACATGCTAATTTTTAAACAGTATAAGTAAATTTTTCCTGATTTTGAATTCCCCTTTTAGAATTGTTCACCCCTGTCAAAAAGTTATTCATGAAGCATGCATATAAAGTTCATGAAAAATTTATCACATGAATTCCATTCCAAGGGGCTGAGACTGAAATATTTGAAAAATTTAAATATCTGCATACTCAAATACGTTTCCCCCTCAACCATTTTTTCTTTTTCGCCAGACTAATAAAACATTCCACAATTCAATAAATTAATAATTAAACAAGTTTACTTGTTCATGTTTTATCAATTAGAAGTAATAAATAATATAATTGATTCATGAATAATATGCTTTGAATAGTCAAAATGAATTTATCTCAGCTAGATTATCACCACCATAATCAACAGTAGCCTAACTTTAATAAGTACAAAGTGCAGATTGTCACAACTTAAACACAGGTACTCAAATACATCATCCTGAGATAATATAACCTTGTAGAAGCACTATTTCATTAGTTTCATGACATATTTTTGGGTTTTCACTTGTGTTTAACATTGCACTAGCAGCTAGGGTCATTCAGAGACGTACGGTAACCGTGGAGGAAGACCCTATGTGTACTCCTTACATAAGCTTACATTTTTAATTGTGGCGTTCCTTAGGTAAAAAAATATTTTTTATTAACATTTCTGATGATCATTAAATCAATGAATTCATGATAAATTCTAATGATGAATCATAACACAGAATTAAAAATCCACTAAGAAGCCCAAAGTTTGTGCACTGAAGTTGGCGCAACAATTACAAGATATAGATCTATATTACTTTAAGTTAAGTGCAACAACAACCTATTGTGCTATCTTTTTTTCCAATCACCTGTTCAGATCCAACTTACATGAAGAAAACTTTGTATTCAAGATACACAAGGTTAAGTGGAAACTTAAATTATAAACTAAATATCTAAATTTGTAACTCGTGGGTTCAAACTGAAAAACCTGAGCTGTCAGAGCGCCCAGGGCAGTTGGGGGGGGGAGGGGGGGGGGGTTGAAGCTTCTGAAAATTATAACTTTTTGAAGACCACAACAAGCACTATTTTCTATAAATCATAAATGACTCCTGGGGACTTGGAAAACCAGAAAACTTGCATCCTTATTACATTAAAATTGCTTTGAATGTACCAGTAATACTTTTACTAAATGTTTTTCCCTTGAAAAATGAGATCCCCATCTACACCCGTGTCTATTCTATGAACTACAGTATTCTTAGCATAGTTCCAGATGCTTGCATGCCATAAAAATGAAAACTAGACACACAGTGAAGTAGTATATTCATGTATGTAATTTACATTCAACATCATTGAAAATTCAGTATTTAAAGAGACGTGAATCAGGACCTTTTTATGTAGACTGCCATTTGTTTATTGATGATTATTGAAAGTCAGTCTACCTTTTCCCAATATGGCCCCAAAACATGCTAGAATTTCCCAAAATGAAAGATTAGGCCACTACCAAATTCATGGAAAAAAGGCCCTATGAATTTCTCCAATAAACTTACAGCAAAATAACAAAATAAAGGGCATTTATTAGGAATATTGAGTACTTAGATTAAATAATTATACTTCCTTTTTAACCTTTATATCTGTGTTTATCACTCATGAAGTAAATAATATAAAATAAATCTCAATATTTTTTGTATCTGATTTTGATCAAAAGTGACAGAATTTGATATTGATATTTTGATAGAGAGTACAAAGCAAAACAGGATATCATTTGAATAATGTTTTAAATTTAATAAGATCTTGATTATTATCAATTCAGTTAGACTGGAGTTACCTTAATTGAGATCTATTTACTTAAATAGTTGGCCTTAATACTTTATAAAAGAATTAACTTATGCTGTGATAAAGCAAAATAAATCAAATGGTATATTATATACATTATACAATACATTTATTTTAAATTCCTGCATACTCATAGATCACATAGATGCAAAACCCTGAATTAGAAATTATTCTCTGTAAGTCAGAAATGTCTTCTCTTTTTTTTGAGACTATAAAGCCAAATTTCACCAACCATCAACCAAGAAAGAATAAATATACCATAGGATACAAAAGTTACCCAGTGTGCAACATTTACTAAATTTGAACATGGTAGCGATCAGGGATATGGTCTTGGACAACCAAGGCTGTTTGTAATGGCCCAAAGGCCAATTTCTAAATTCTTTTTGGCATTCTAATGAATTTAATTTCTCAACCTCCTTGCTTTGAATTTTAACAACAGATTAAGGATTACAGACACCATTACAAGCATCCATCAAATTATCTAACCATTCAACTTTTGTTTATTTTCATTAAATATGTAGAATGAATCATTTTTAAAACATTCACCACTAGCTTTTTCTGAATTGTGTAATTTTAGAAATTGTAAACATGAAATTAATCATAGAAAAGGGAGAGTACTTATTAGTAATATTACCTCCCTTTATGATATAAAGTCAAACATAACCGACTTGGGTCCAACAATTCAAAATCTTGTGTAGTTGAAAGTTGATATTTAATCAATTATGTTTAAATGTCACAATTTATAAGGATTAGGTATCTGTGACAAAGGACCGAACTGAGGCATCAACTCGTTTAAATGTGTTGGTGGGGAATTAGCTTGCTCGGCCGACAGCCCTGACTGTATCCAACACCTCGGCAGCACAGTGTCTAAGTTGGTACCTCTTGTATGTTAAAGTACCAAATGTGTACCTATAACTTGGAATTATTCACAACTAGTCCCATCCAGTATTTTCATTATTTTATTCAGTCACAACAAACCTTTATAATATTCAGTTCCAAAAGATATAAGTTGAGAAACCAGATCACATGAATTTAGATGTAACTTGTACCTTGATACATATCATTCAAAGTTTTATTATGGTCCGTTATTCTTAAGGACAGCCCATCGGGCCACAGACTGGGAATTTTTTATAGCCATGGTCAGTTTTTAAAAGGTATTATTAATGTTACATACTGGTAAACTCGCAGATGATGTCAAAATAATAAATTTCAATATAGAAAGGAAATTTAAGTGAATGACCTTTTATGTGAACTATTTTAAACACAACATAGCCTACTGAAGTTAATAAAGTAATACTTCTAGTGATTATAAATGACATACAACCCTACAATCATTTTAGCCCATAATTATAAAAATTGTCATCCATTGTGTCAAGATACATATATTATATTGGTAACGGTACCAATTTGGTAATATCCAGGTTATAGCCTGTGGTCTAACCAGGATATTGCCGGAATATTGTCACGTACGTGGAACCACCCTTGAGACATTGAGGGGTATGCTTAAATTGATTGGTGTGATTAAGGCACTCACTGACAAGGCTAAAATTCATGAAAAACTAAGGGCACCAGAACTTAAATAGTAAAATTCAGTCACTATGCAGAAAATAAAATTATTAAAAATCATATTTAATACTCAATTTTCTCCAGGCTAGTGAACATAAGATGTTACAAATTTTATATAAATTAAGGGTAACGCATTCTTCACCAAATAATAGCAATCACATAATATCACATAAAATTGACTTGAGATACACTGGTTTCAAGAGATCGAATTGTCCAACTGTTTGACCATACTGACTCAGTGACTGATGCCAAGTCTGCAGACAGAGCAAACATATGCTACTATTAAATGGCATCCTGAGTAAAATTCCATAAATAATGCGTACGAGTAAGGCACACAGCAAAAAATGTCATAAACCCTTCCAGAGAATCCAAAATTCAAGGTTCCACATTAATGGGTGAGAAATTTACATCAGCGCCGTCTGTGAGCTGTCAGGAATCAGGAAATGAGTATTTTCACGCAAAAACGAATTATTCAGTAAAATTCCGTGAATAAATTTACGATGTACACAAAATACAATTAAAACTCACAATACCAATCCAACTTACTTTCCTAATTCCTCTTTTAATTCGTAATTATCATTAAATTTTGATGTACTGTTTTGTACGGCCATGTTGAATCATAAATGGCCTTCTCGCATAGTCTCGTCATATCTCGTGTCAATAACGGGATCGATACACGAGCACGTGTCAATGTTTACAAACATTAGGAGTGTGTCGCTTGTCCGTTAGAATGGCTGTGTCATTTGACGGAGCCATGATGGACGCATTAATTATTGAGCTAATGTATTGAATTCGCTTTGTGCACCTTGACGAATATTAATACGTAGCTATACATGTGAAACGTGAGATTAACCAGGGTCACTCAAATAGACCACTTGAGAGACCCTGGATGAGCGTAGACTGAGTAATATTACACGTGTATAGTGTGACCATGTGTTTTGGGTCGTGACGAAATTATTCAGAATTATTTACAAAGCCAAATATGGGATTTGGAAATTGGGAACAAATCTGGAATTGAACTCATTCATGTTAATTATACTGATTGGTTCATAGAAATAATGTTAAATACCCACCGCTCCAGCGACACTTACAAATACCGTTGTGCTAAATATATAATTCTTATCTATTATATTTTATGCCTTTTATTCAATAACTCATGTTCCGAATATCTACCCCTATTCCTCAGTCACGGCTCAAAACGCATGGTCAAGCTAATTACGTATACGTGTCCCTGTGATGAATCGAATGATGAGCAATGCAAAATTAATTAATTAAACTAGTTCGAGTAGGATTCTGAGTTACTTTTAAATCGTTTTAGGTGTACATATTCTAGTACCGTAATATGTCCTTGGATGCCAAGTTAATTCAGACCAGGTAATCCGTATTCTAGAATCCCTGTCCGAGGCTGGTGGACTTGCTACATGTATTTCATGGAAAAAATCATACAGCCTTACTCTTCAGTCATTTCATACACCAATAAATGAGTGGATTAAAACGTGTTTCATTGCAAATATACAGAACAAAAACATATTAGTATGAAACAGTCAGACTGTCACATGAAACACGTTCATAATCATTATTATAATATTACTGTTGGATTGTAAGTAATACTACAGCTGGATGCCGGATAGCAAAAAAATTGTTAATGAAAAGGGAAATCTTATATTTACTCTTATTACTTAAGACTTGCGTAAACATGAATTTTATCTACAGGCTATTGACAATTAAATAATTCGATTTAAATCTACTTTGAGAATGGGTAAACATCGATCACGTGCGTGCGTGCGAACGATTTTTTTTTAGCTACATATGCATTTGAATAAGTCCTGAATTTGATTTGATGTTACACAAAGCAGGGTTTATGTATCCATATACATTTGCAAATGATTCCATCGCATATCGCCGATGTACCACTGTTTAATTACGAATGGATTACAATGTAGTTAACATATATAGCACGTACATGTGCATGTATCCTCTATACTAAATCGGCATTTTGGTGAAATAAATACGACTGACTGGTTTTCTAAAAAACTTGACCCAAATTTTAGTGAACATTACTGTGATTTGATTAAAGTTTACTAGCTTGGCAACTCACAGTTTTCTTCTTTACCAATTGCAAGTACGTGTACATGTCTACCACTTTTTTATGCATTCACGACATAATTATATAGATCTAAGTTTTACAAAAATTATCATTTGCTCGATCCTGCTTTATTATCATTCACATAAAATTAATATATCAAGTTTCTGTTTGTTAATTTGAAAATAACGGATATATTTCAGTCACACGTACGTATTTATTACCTCCTCTATGATTAAGAATGAAATGCTGTCGAATGCGTCAGAACATTCCCATTGACTAGAAATCCAGCAAATATTATAATTAAAAAGTTCTAATTAAATCATTTTTTCGTACGCACAGGTATACATACAGTACAGGACTCGTGTCTTGAAAATGATTTCGATAAAACAAAAGCATACAGTATATTTTAAGTCGGAAAGACGTGCGAGAAAATAATAACAATAAAACTTCCGCAATTCTAGAAAATGTATGATAAGGTCCGAGATACATGTGGTGCACGTGTACCTTTGTGTTCACAGTTTTGATGAAGTGAGACATTCAATACTTCTAAAGGAAAATGCTCATGTTATTTTGCGATAACCTTAGCAAGAGTTATATCACTCGCAGTTGACCAAGTTTTACGTGATGTATTATTACTGATGAGTCACTGTCCATGGCATTTTAATAAATTGTTCATCATGATTCAGATTGTTATCATTATGTTTGCAAATTATTACAAAATACGTTCAAATCACGATATTAAAAATCTTGACGCAAACAATCGCATAATTTAATGACGATATTGACGCATTCTTGAACTTAAGGGTTTGAAATAATCTCCCTTGTAGAATGACCTGCAGATGCATGATTCACAATAAGGCGATGACGTTACCAAGAAATTATTGTTATTCACTTAGATTATATTGTCAAGCCACACTCATTGCGCGTGTGTCACGTGCATTTCCAGTCTGAATCACGCTCGCATGTTTTAATAAATAAAGTTTATGACACACGCAATTTTAGATTTGCCGAAAATGTTTTTTTTCTACTGTTTAAAATTATTGTTCTTATTTATTCTTAAATTTACACATATTTCAGGAGCTTCGTGGGAATCCGAGGCATCAAGACTCTCCGTTATGGTTTTGCATTGGGTCAAACAGGGGGCTATACCCCTGTCCCCCATTTTAAACAGTCACTCACCATAAACTTTCTAACCCTTAATTGTCAGCTGATATATGGTTTAGCTATGTTAGATGCAGTACTTACGAAGAATATATAACTACATTCAAGGAAGTATGTGTATGTATATAAGTCCTTGATTATATGGTCAACATTAGTTATTATATACGTCAATTAATTTCGTAATATCTATAAACTTCATTGAATTGTTTTCAACATTAATATATGCTCTAGAAGATAAATTTACTTTTTCTCCATATTCAAACAAAACTTGTTTTTGTCGATGTCAGAGGTACTAGGAATTCCACTGTAGACCCACGTATATTTGCACCACGAAACCGGTACACTTAATTGTATATATATACAAAATGTACCCTATAATATAGCTATTTTTAATATTTGTAAAAAAATCGTTGCTATTCATTTGGTTCCTATAATGCGTTGCTGTATCAATGATTCTTAATTTTACCTAAAAGAACTGTTTGAATGAAACAAGGATTTATATACTTGATTGAAGTAAACAATAATTTATACGTTCTAATAATGTACGTACTACACGTATTCATGAAAATGGTAATTATAATTATTAAAACAGGCCTCCAATTTTGTATTTCATTACATAAATGACAGACTGCATCTATGACTTTATATTAAATGTAAATTAGTCATATTTAATCATCAATTGAATCCAACCCAAATGTGCAGGTGTATATAACATCTTTTTTTTAAACATTTGGTGCGAACTGCTCTGTTTCGTATTTTCTTGAGACGAAAACTCGTACTGTACGGCACTGCGCATGCGTAATTAGGATTTCCTGTGTTTCTAGCAACTCGTTAAATTGAGTTTGGAGGTATTTGTTTGTTTTATATCTCGTGTATCGATTTAGATAAAAATGCGATCTTTTCCTCTTGCGTATTGAATTGATTATCCCTATAAATAGAAACTTGATATCAATCTAACCGGTGTTGATATTTGCTCCTTTCATGTATGGTCTGTTTATAAATAAACATTAACACTGTCAAGGAAAACCAGTTTCACTTTCTCTATGTTTGCTGTTTTAAGTGCATAATTACGTATGCAATGATGAAATAATTCAAAATCTGGATAATCGATTAATTAATCAAATTAACTTACATCAGAATTTGATATGTGAGTACAAGTTTATGACTTAAATATCTGTTAATTGAAGTTAGAACTTGGATTCATTAGTTGATTTTTACTTAAATTACTATGAATAGTAGAGGTTATTTTATATATAAATCTTGGTAACTTACGATATTCACCAGGAACTGACTTGTATTTGTTACATACTTATTTCATTTATTATTTTTCTAGTTCATGTTTTGCTCTATGTATTAATGTCATTTATAACAAACACCTCAGCCGATACTGTACCAACAACCATCAATCAACATCAGATACATGTATGTACTTGGCGGCTTGAAATGCAACTACACTTTACATTTTGTTCTTTTTCTGTTTATAATTCCAAATAGTTTCAATGTTGACTTACAGAGAAGAGACATTGTTTGATGTGTGTCAAATGATAATAATTGACTGCAAAATGTTATGAAAATATTAATCTATTCTTGTGTTATGCTTGTGTGTCAAACGTCAATGTGTTCTGATCAAGTTTAAACTTTTGTTTATTAACTAATGAAATATGGGAGTAATTTTGGTCCATGTGAAATGTCAATTAATTTTATTGGTCAATAGTGATACATTACTAATGTTATTTTCAAGTTATGACTTTACCGACTCTAAATAAAATGTGTATTTGTATAAAAAAGAATCCATAATTTGATAAGTGCTAATAATAAACCCAGGATGTTGGTCATTGGTTAATTGGTTGTGAGTAGAAGATATTTTTTTTTTGAGTTATGATTTGTTGTTTATATTTTGTATTATGATTTGTACAGTAGGAGTACTGTTATTAATATTATTGTTTTTTAAGCACAAATAGTTGACTGACACTAGTCATCTGATTAATTTTGTTTTACCATGATTTTGGCTTCATTCATGGTTCAAAAGTGTCCACACAGACTTTAATTTCAAATAAGACCTTAATCCAACATTGTCTCTGTTGTTAACTTGTTTATGATAATTTCATTGGACAAGTTATTTACCAGTTGGCTGACCAATTCAGCCAGTGATTGATGTCACCCTATAAGTATTCAATATTCAGATGCATGATTTAACAACTTTTTGTGCAATGCCAACTTTGACTATATAGACTATAGATCCAGTATTTATAAGTGTGATTGACAAAGTGATGGTATGCTGAGTTTTGTTATGATTCTTTTTGAATAAGCAAATGAAACATGAAAGTTTCAGTATAATCAGTGGCATTGGTTAGACCTGCAGAGATCCAGACTGAATATATTATTGTTTAGTTAGGTGTCTGTTGCATTTATGCTGTACTGGACATGGTCAGTACAGCCAGTGATTTTTTTTTGGAATTTTCAAAACTACCTGTGGCTTTCTGAAGGGGAAAATATAGTGTGATAAATCAGAAAAGGGGAAAATATGAAACAGCCTGATTAAGGCTGTAAAATATACAAAACAAATCACTGGCTGACAGCATTAATGCAACAGACACCTAACTAAACATCTTAAGTTAATCTAAGCTCTCTGAACTGGCAATGGAAGAACTATTTTTAAAAAACATGGAAGTTAGGTCATGTAAGTTGAGTGTATAATAAAACTGATGTGACTTTTTGTATGTATAATAAATTACTTGTTTCAGCGACTCAACCTTAGTAATGGACAGACAGATGAGTGCCCCAGCAGGGACTGGGCGGAGACATGGGCAACAACCACCATCCAGAATGAGCAAAATTGGACGGTAGGGTGTTAAATAGTATTTTGTTAGTGCAGACTTCATGTATTATGACTTGGTGAAAGATGTTTTTGAATTGATTGGTTTAAGAAACTTATTTTCTGAAGTTATAGTTAGTGCACCAGTGATTTTTTTCTGCTATATTTACTGCCATCTATGGGCAGTTTCCCCTAGCAAAATTTCCTTAATTTTCCCCATAAATTGGCCAGAATATTTCCCTGACAAGAAGTGTTTTCCACATGATCATGTAAAAAAAGAAAAATGTAACAGTTTTTGCATAATTGTCTCCAATTACAGTGTAGTAATATTTACACTTATGAGTTAAACAACTAAATAATCTAATATTCCATAGAAAATGAATGTTATTATATATTCCCCTTTTGGAATTTGTTGCGCTAAATTTCCCCTTTTGACTCACTCACTGGCATGGGTAGTGAGAAAAATTTGGGGAAAAATCACTGTGCACTGATAAGTGAGAAATCATTGTATACATGTACACCATTTTTATCTTATTTGTTACAAGTACATTCAATTAATGATAAAATTTAAAGCTTATGTCAGCATCCAGTTGATGTAAATGTGGAGAAAGTGTGTCAGTAATTGTTATTGTTATTGCTATAGTGATAGGCATTCTTTTAAGATAATGCTTGTTGTGATATCACATCCTGATAATAAATACTTAATTGGATTTACTAGAAATCAATGATAATTGCGTATCTTTTTTTAAACAATAAAACAAGACTGAAGTATAGAAACTGAATGCTTATTGTCTGTTTTTAAGAGGTTTGTTATGAGCTTTGATATTTCCTGTTGACTGTTTCAGTGTAAATTGGTCACGAGCCGATTCATACCGGTAATTGTTCTTGCATATATACATGCATGTACAGTTAACATGTTATATGATCAGATGATTAAATTTAGTCTGACAAACTCTCTGTTGAATGACTATTTTCTATATTTCTCAACTGGTCAATCTACCGGTATATTATTGTTCTATGGAAATTCTGTGTTGTCATGAATAGAGGTAGCTCTATACAATTGTTAAACATCTTTATAATAGTTCAACTTCATTTATAACATGATAAGCTTAGAAATCTTCATAAATTGGCTGTATTTTTATGTTGATCTTACGTTGACTGTGTTATTGTATATTTTTAATACTTGCTGCATTGAAATGAACTGCTAGTTAGATTATTTTTTTATAAATATTAGGGTCTTAGATGCAGTCAAATCTGTTAGCAGCCACCTCTGAATAAAGGGTATTATTTCAGAAATTGTCAGTGATTATATAGGACAAAATGACCTGTCAATGAAGGGCACATTTTGTCTTTCCTAAGGATGTCTGTCCTTTGTTCACAGGTTGGACTGTATATAATTCAAATTGTTTGTACATCATTTTATGTGTAATCATTCAGCTTATATTTATTGATCAAACTTAGCATGACATACTTTCATTTCATGGCTCTTATGTTTAACTGCATGCTTTGTAAAGTATTCATTATTGCAACATTTCATGGACAAATATTCTGTCAGGATGAATAGGATGATATGTAAAACATTGTTCTAGAATATTACCATAGTATACTATTGGTTCTGAGCCTCATTTAAATTCTGTTATATATTTGCTTAATTGGCCATCCTTAAAAAAATCTTGGTTTGTAGTTATGGAACTGACTAAAAAATCCCCTGACCCATAAATCATTCAGCCATTTTGACGCATTTTTATCCCTGCTCCTGCCATTCGAAATGGCAAAAGGGCATTTAGTGTTGCCCCTGTCTATCTGTCCGTCTATTCAACGTTTGGTTTCTGAGCAATAACTCAGAAATATTCTATGGATTGGTTTCATATTTTACATGGTGTGCAATAATAAAGTACTGTTCAGGTTCTATTAATTTCCGTTAAAATCCAAACATTTTCACAGGAGTTATGGCCCCTTTCGGCTTAGCTCTCAGCAGGAGCATTCGTGCCCTCCAAACACATTTCTAGTTTTATTTTATATTCCGATGTTTTGTTTTTAATATGAACATACAATGTTAGCTAAGAAATGCTGACCTTCATACCCACTTTTAAAGTTTTGGAAGTATAATCACAAACCTAAGATGACACATATATTATAATTATATGTTCAAACCTTAATATGGGTGATATATAGATATATTTGTTTAGTGTAATCTGGATGACTTAATGCTAATATTTGATCTGTATAAAATTGTTATGATTGAAATGTCTTAAAGTCAGGTACATTTGTATAAACCTTGGTCTATTTATGACTATTATAAATATTTATGACCCTGGTATATAAATGGTTAGTTATATGAACTTGCCTACCGATTCATCATTATTCAGCAGTAAAAAAAAAAAATTTGGCTTATAAATGAATCTGTAATAGTTGTAATAGAAAAACAACAACATTTGTTCTGTCTAGTTGAATGCTAATTATTATATGTTATTTATATGTATAATTTGTTAGGGCTGTGAAGCATAGTGTGGCTGATTTCTTTGGTGTTGGTGATGAAGATTGTCAGCAATCATCTAAATGGCAGAATCGTCACATGAGATACTATAGAGGCAAAGTAAAAGATGGATACCTCCACAAGACCACTGACTTTGATGAATTGGATTCTTCTGTTCGATACATCCATGATCCTCTTAAAGGTTAGTCTACATTTAGTCAGCATAACTTAATCGTCATCAGGATGTGTTGAGTATTTTTCATTTTCATTTTATTTCTTTTTTGAGGACTCAAAATAGTGTAGCAGATAATACTTCTGTTACATAATTAAGGTTAACCAGGATCTTTTACTTTTTTCAAGTGTATTTTGTGTCTGATTTTTTAGCTCACATGTCACAAAGTGAGCTATTAGGAAAACTCTCCGTCCGGCGTTGTGCGTCGTCAAACTTTATGTTGTGACCACACTAGGGGCCACATTTTTGGCTCAATTTTAGCAAAACTGGGTCAGAAGGTTAATATCAACAAAATCTCGGATGAGTTCGATATTGGGCCATTTGGGGTCAAAAACTAGGTCACCAGGGCCAAATAAGGGAAAACCTTGTGAACACTCTAGAAATCACTGTTTTGAATCTATCTTCATGAAACTTTGTCAGAATGTTTATTTTAATAAAATGTAGGTCAAGTTTGAAAATGGGTAATTTCTGTAGTAAAATTAGGTCACTAGGGCAAATTGCTGGAAAACCTTGTGAACACTCTAGAAGTCACTGTTTTGATTGGATGATCATGAAACCTTGTCAGAATGTTTGTCTTCATAATATCTTGGACGAGTTCGAACATGGGTCATCTTGGGTCAAAAACTAGGTCGCTAGGTCAAATCTTATGAAAAACCATGTTAACACTGTAGATTTCACAGTTATTATTGGATCTTCACCAAACTTTGTCAAATTGTTTGTTTTAATAATATAACGGTCAAGTATAAATATGGGTCATCTGGGGTCAATAACTAGGTCACCAGGTCAAATCTTAGGAAAACTTTGTTAACACTGTAGATGTCACAGTTTTAATTGGATCTTCACCAAACCTTGTCAAAATGTTTGCCTCAATGATATGTAGGTGAAGGATGAACATGGGTCAGCTGGGTTCAAAAACTGGGTCACAAGGTCAAATCTTAGGTAAAAATCTTGTAAAAGCTCTAAATGTCATGGTTTTGATTGGATCTTGGCCAAACCTTGTCAGATTGTTTGTCTTAATGATATTAAGGACAAGTTTAAATATGAGTCACCTAGGGTCAAAAACCAGGTCACAAGGTCAAATCTTAGGAAAACCTTATTAACACTGTAGATGTCAAATTTTGATCGTATCTTCACCAAACCTAGTCAGACTGTTTGTCTTAATGATATGTAAGACAAATTCGAACATAGGTCGTCTGGGGTCAAAAACTAGGTCACCGGTTCAAAACAATGTTTTAACGAGTGAACAGTGATTGTCATGTGAGCGATATAGGGCCATCTTGGCCCTCTTGTTTAATGACCCTGACCATTCAGCAGCTATGGTAATTTCAGAGCCCCCCCAGAGAGAGAAGAGATACAGGAGAATGGGGCATTTATATCCCTTATCTTTTAGTATTAAGTTTTGTTAGTTCTTCCATCTTCTTACTCATGCCCAATGTAGTGCACCGATATACACCTCATCCGTTTCCTGGTATTTTCGTAACAAAGTACTGGGCTCATTAGTATAGGGATGAGGATGTCCCCGAGGTATCGGAGGATGGAGCCAAGATTCACCTTACTTAAAGTATTATGAAAGGATGTAGACTGTGGTGTACTTATGTATTAAACAATATTTGATTAAGGATCAACACTAACTTTATATTATCAGAACAAGATTTCTAACTGGAAACCAATTTTCATCAGGGTCAGATTACAGTCTAGTGCTTCAAGCAAACTTTCTTGATAAGTACAACAAATATTTCATTTGTTTATATTGTTTTACAGCACCTGGTGCACGATACAGTTCAGGGGCAGCTTACTCAAGACGAACTACACCATTGTCAAGTACCAGTACATACACACCAAGTACTCGTGGATTTCCGGCCAGAAGAACACGCAAAGACTCCGTCCTCAAGATGACCTGGAAAGGAATGCAAACTATTACAGTAGGTCACCTGCTCCCGCCATTTAATACATAGTTCCCACATCCACAAAAATTACCTGCCTTGGCAGCCATCTTGTTTGGCAAATTCAACAGGCATTTATAGAAGATATTCATATTTTTGTTTTGCTAATTCTAAATATAGGATATTCATATGTGACAACTACATTTTCTTAAACCTGATGTGCTTATGGATTTAATAACTTCATGGTTAAGTTAACTTAAAATGAGTTGTTTAATAACCAATTTTCAGATCTTTTCTATTAAGATGCAGCATTGTGAATATTGGTATTACAATGAAACACATATACCTGACTAATGCTTAGCCATTGTATTTCAGGGTAGTAGAAAAAAGCTGAGGACCAAAGCTAGTGTTAGAAGTTATGCTCCCGCTAGTTTAGCTGGAGATGTGGGAGATGCTAGAAGTGAACTTGGAGACAGTTACGCTGTAAGTATACAAACATATCTATTCAGAAAATTTCAGGTAAGGGTTACTTCATAAGCAAGGACCCACCTCCATGATTGAGTGGTTAAGCTCGCTAACTTCAAATCACTGTAGCCTCTCACTGATAGAGGGTCGTGAGTTTTATCCCAGCTACCAACCATGTCTCTTTATGTAAGAAAGTAGACAGTTGTTTAATACGGGGGATGGGAGTCTAGTACTGGTTCTTCCCAGGAACAAGGTGACCTGTCCGCTGCATATGACTCTTGAGTGTCGAAAAGGGTTGTACAACCCAAACAAACAAACGAACAAACATAAGCAAGGTATGATTTCTGTATATCGTAGCATGACTGAGTGCCTGTTGTAGAATATACTGTTATTTTATGAACAAGTACATACATACGATCTGTGTTGAGTGGATAAAACAATCATAGTTTACCAACACACATATTTATGATCAAGTTTATATGAAGGAACACTCGCAATTCGCTAACTTGCATATTTCAAAACAGACCTACATTATTCCACATTAGCATAGCTTGATAGATATCTATTGAATAAGCAGATAAATGTATAACTGGTTAGATTAGTGTGTTTATAACATGTATGCATGAAATCTTCCAATCAGTTGTTCAGATTGAAAGAGTGACAATTTTGATTATCAGTATTGAAACAAGTTGCATAGTGGTGACTACTGTAAACCTGGAGCTTATTCAATACATGGTTTGATGGTTAATGTGGACCTGTTATCAGTTTCAGACCCAAGAAGATCAAGTAAGTCTGGTTGACGACGTATTCTATGATGAACCGGCGGCAGGTGTTCCAGAGAAACAATTAGCTAAGATTAGAGAGGAAACAAGTGCAGATCTTGGCGATTCTCTCCCTAGAACGTAAGTAACTAAATCTTGTTTTATTCAAGATTTCTTAGTTAAATTTGTTTTATGGTCTCTTTTTGAGTATCTTATTTAGTGTGTTTGATCAATTATTACTGAAAATTTAACACTAATGATGATTTAGAAATACAAATTTTCAACTTGTGTACTTTATATTGAATTAATTGAAGATTTTTTACAAAAATGATTTTCTTCTTAAAGAAAGTCTGTTATGAAAATCAGACGTAGATTTTATTCATGTAACCTTTTTATTTACCCAGAACTGCCCCAGCTGCAGGTTGGAGACGTGGTGCTCAACCAAAGCCTGCTCCAGGAACACCAGACCCAGGCCTGGATATGCCTGATTTTGGAATGAGGAGAATCACGCGTGACATTGTAAACTCTATGACAGAAAGAGACAAGAGACACGTAGGAATGGGTTTTGTCGGTCGTCTCTTTGAAAGAAGATATCGCCCTGACAGAATGAATTCATATGTAAAGAAACAGATTGATGAATTTGATGATCACAGGTAATTGAATTGCTCATGAAAATGTAGTGACATGTTAAAGTAATAATAAAATAAATGTCTGTTTTTTCTTTAGCTTGTACACATAGGATTTACATGAATAACATTACATTAAATATGAAAGTACACAAATTTTTTAACTGATGTGTTAGTTAGTAAATTTTTCATTAAAAGTAATGAAGATCATCTTTTAATATATTTTAATTGTTATAAAAATTTCACCCCTACTCTGGGTTCTCAATAACAACCGTCCGCCGGACGATTTAGCCGCTTAGAAACAAGTTTTGGCCGGTTAGAAATCTATTGCTGGAAAAATGCCTGGAACCCCCTCCCTAGCAGGCCTGTTAGTTTGTCTTTTGGGCCTGTTTGCCACTAACTCATTGAGGACCCGCTACTTCAGAGCTAGGTTTATATGTGTGAACTCTGACCCCTGAGTCAAAAAGAAAAAAATATCTTAAACCATGGTTTCTTTTTATTGATGAACCTGATGCATTTAATATCTTCAATTTCAGACCATTTTTCACGTATTGGGTAACATTTGTCCAAGTGGTTGTTTTTATTGTGTCGGTTGCTGTGTATGGTATCGCTCCAATTGGATCTTCCGAGACTGTCTATGTTGAATCTGTAAGTACCTCCTACAACATTGGATATGGTACTATAACTTTAAATATCATACATAACTGTTTTTCAGCAACATTACTTTGAGGAAATTATTACTTATTCATGATAATAATGTTAATATGAAAGTTATCCTCCATTTTTTGTATGTTCCTGTGTATTGGTTGGGTTTGTGTTTGGAGATTTAGGGCGGGGCAGTATTAGGTGAAGACGTGATTTTTTGTAATTTTTTGTGCATTTGTATATTGTGTTGTTTTTTGAAGGAATCCTTTTCTTGTCTATATACAAGATAATTACCAGCAGTTCTTGTTGTTTTTTTTGTGTGTAAAATTTTAATTCAACAAAATTTTCTCAACAGATCTTGAAACCTAATTTGGCATATGAAAGTACAAGATTTACTGAGGCTGACAATTTATGGATTGGACCTAGACAGGTTGGTGAACAAAACTGATGAAAAATATTTCTTCTTTGTCTATATTTATTCCACTGATCTGTGAGATGAAAAGCAATATTGTGTTTAAAAACTACACTTAAATGAAGTGTTATATTGTTATACTTTTTAACATAAGTATTTAGTTTACTTTTTTAAAAGTCAGCTTAAGGTAAGGTCAGAAAAAAACATTAAACTCAAAGTACAAAAAAATATTTCGGGATGAATTGTACCTCATATTGTCATAGAATTGTTCTATGTTAAGGAAAAAATGTAAAGAAGTTTTCAGACCTGCCTTTCCTAATTTGGTCAGTCAAGTAAGCCTAAGCATGACTTTTTTGTCTAGCTTAGTCCAAACTGTTGTAAACTATCAGTTTAAGCTGGCATTATAATGAATTCTTCAATGCTCTTACTTGTGTTCTGATGATTCTAATTAATGATTAATTGCTATGTGTCCGTTCATCTCTCTTATAAGATGCACAGTCTAGATTGTTTGTTTACTAAAATCCTATCACATTTTAGGCGGACTTGATACATCTTGGAGCGAAATATTCGCCTTGTATGAGAAGGGATCAGGGGATAGAAAAGGGTTTGGATAAAGATAGAGACCAAGAAAGGGGTTCAGCTTGCTGTGTGAGAGATGATGGATCTGGGTGTGCTCAAATGGTGGAAAATAAATGTGCTGTGAGTACCTTAATGTGACTGTACGTCTAAATTTATATTTACTTGTATATCGACAAAATTCACCTGGTCTCAAGCAATCAGTTAATTCTTGTTTATTTAGGCCTGACTTGGAAATTTAACCTCTTTTGAGCACAGGTAACTCTATCATGAATAGATTATAAAAATATGAAAAAAAAAAATTTTTTTTAAATATTTATTAATATGTTAACAAGGTATATTTCAACAAAAATCCCAAGATTTTTAAAGCATCAAAAAAACTTTTTGACTAAAGATATTTCCAGTGATCGATTATATTCATAAAACATATTGTTAAAACAACATTCATGCAAAATCCCAGAGAAATCCATGCTTAAATCAATGCTTCGGGACGATCACTGAGGTGATTTTGACATCCACTAAATTTACATAAAATAGACGATATTTAGTCTTAACCGTTGTGTACAAATATAATGAACAGCTACACTTAGAAAACACAACTGTTGGAACACATTTACCCCCATGACAATTGGTAAATTAGTAACATGTGAATGTTTAAGCAATAAACAAATTTTCGGCTTTAATTTTTATCCCCGATAGACTCCATTTTGGTTCATATGACGCGCGTGCTATCCAGTTTGTGACAACGATTTTCATTGGCCGATTTCAAAGGGGTTTTCCCAGGTGAAATGACGTATGTACAAGAATTTGGTTCCCGGCCAATGAAAACGAACGTTACAAAATACACTGGGATTTCTCTAGAGTCATCGACAGAATGAAGTTTTTACGTTGATATTTAAATAAAATCGAAATTTAAACATTGAATTACATGTTATAAAGGTAAAATAATGTAAATAAATAAAGCTTTCAATGCAGGAATATGTTTTTGTTCAATTACGGCCGTAAAAAGTATATTCATTTGCATGAATTCACCGGAATCCTTGATGAAATTGAAAAACAAAAGTCACCTCAGTGATCGTCCAGAGAATTTTCGTTGAAATATACCTTGTTAACATATTAATAATTTTTTTATTTTTTTTTATTATTTTTATAATCTATTCATGATACAGTTACCTGTGCTTTTGAGGTTTAAGGAGGAGGATGTCTTTTTTTTATTTTAAGTTCTTAAAACTTGATATCCATTTCTTTTTCTTAGTGTTTTTTGTGATACATATTTTTGCACTTTATCCTAGAACTATTTATGTGTGTGTGACAATAGTTTCCTTGCATAGTTAAACTGTAAGTGTATGCAGGGTTATCTATAATTACTTCCTTTATTATGTAAGATCTATTTGAGGTATTTAGATGAAATTTATACACATCTTAGAAAAATATATAATAAATAAACTTAGTGTACATCATTAAAAACACATATCAGTGACAGCGAAGCACTCAGAATATATTCTGACGTCAGAATAGAGTTATGTTACCAGGGCTAAGTCACTGTTTCTGGTATTAGTCTATTTGTCTAGAATCTAATGTTGATGTCATCTGTTTTATAGAAAACATTGAACACATGGTATAAATGGAACTCAACTAACAAGGGTCACACAAAATGGACTTCAGGATCTGTTTGTGGTCAGGATCCAGAGTAAGTTATACATGATAGTAGTAATTTTCTCAATTAATATGATGCAAACATTGTATTAACTATATTCAACTTTCATAAATATTACAATCCAACATACTCATGTTGCCCCCAGCTTCTAAAAATTGTGTTATATTTGTGATGTACCTTGTTTTAATCTGTATAATACTTCACTGGTACTCGGTCAGGGTTTATAAGTGACCCAAGTGTTTATGGTCTCTGACTAATTATCACTTGCTTTTAAATGCTTTTAAAGGTTCACTTTTGGCCTAAAAGGTCAGACTGCCCTGTCCAGTGCTCTTCTTCCACAGTTGATGCTGGAAAATTCACCAAATGACTCTGGCTGAAGTTATGACGTTTCACCCTAGTGAAAATTATATTCATATATTGGTGCTAACTTATATGTGACAAACTATGTATACCTGGTTATATATTTATTTCAGATATTGTCGGAACCCTGCATCGTCTTCACCATTCATATGGGACGATGACATCATTGAATGGCCTGTAAGTAATTTTCTTATGATTATACCCCCAGATATGAAATATATGGGGGCTATATTGGATTCACGCTTGACGGTCGGTCGGCCGGTCGGTCGGTCGGTCCGTGCGTCTGTAGACACAATTTGTCCGGAGAATTTCTCAGCAACTACTTACAGGATTTCAATAAAACTTCACAGAAGTGATCAGTAGTAAGCCTAGTTGTGCTAGCTTAAAGCATTTTTCGTTCAGATTAATTTTCACTGAGTTATGCCCCTTTGTTGTTTTTCTACAGTATATACAATAGGCAAATTTTGTCCGGACAATTTCTCAGCAATTACTCACAGGATCTCAATGAAACTTCACAGAAATGATCAGTAGTAAGCCTAGTTGTGCATGCTTAAAGCAATTTTCGTTCGGATTAATTTTCACTGAGTTATACCCCTTTGTTGTTTTTCTACAGTATATACAATAGGCAAATTTTGTCCGGACAATTTCTCAGCAACTACTCACAGGATCTCAATGAAACTTCACAGAAGTAATAAGTAGTTAGCCTAGTTGGTTGGTTAAATTTTCACTGAGTTATGGCCCTTTGTTGTTTTTTATACAGTGTATATACAATATCTCAGTAACTACTCATAGGAATTCAATGAAACTTCACAGAAGTTATAAAAAGTAAGCCAAGTTGTGCATGCAATAACCAGGTTTTGTTTGGATTAATTTTCACTGAGTTATGGCCCTTTGTTTTATACAATTAGGTAAATTTTGTCCGTACTATTTCTCAGCAACTACATGCAGGAATTCAGTGAAACTTCTTAGAAGTGATAAGTAGTTTGCCAAGTTGTGCATGTCCACAATAGGTTTTGTCCAAGTAAATTTTAATGAGTTATGGCCCTTTGTTATTTTTTATATAATGTATATTTAGAAACTGGTCAGGATATATCTAAGCAACAATTTGCAGGTATTAAAAAAATGAAAATGCATTATATTTTCCTCTGTAAAATGTAACAATAACTGTGTCAAGGCCGCATCTGGGGGTATTCATCACCTTTAGTGATAGTTCTAGTTAATATTTGTTATTGTCACATTTGTACTCCAGTCCAGGCTGTAAATGAAGTCCTCCAAAGGAAGGACCAAAATAAGGCATTAATGCTTAGAATGGCATGACTCAGAAGATTATTTTGTTCTATTTTCAATCAATGTAAGCTTCAGAGTGGCTGTCAGACTTTATTCACTGTTGGTTTGTTAAGATTTAACTGCAGTATTTCATAGGAGACAGATGAAGAAGATACACATGTTAGCATGTTGATAAGTCTTTTTTTTAATTTTTTTTTTATTTTTAGCAATATAAATAATTTATTTCACTTTTCAGCACATAAATCATATTCTGAGACAATCTGTAAATATGTTGATTAGTCTTTGCCCTTACAAGGGGAACACAAAATTCCCGTAGACTGATTTCGTAAAATCTTCCATATTAAATTTGCTACATTAAACTTACTAGAATTCTAATAGAAATGTGAGTCAGTTATGCCTTCGGCCATGGTTTATGAATATTTAAACATATACCCATTCTGATGATGCAGTCTGTGTTGATAGTATTTTATTGATCAAAATGAAATTGACTTCAGCTTTGTACGGAAACAAGCAAACCTAATATAACGGACAGAGTGGACAGACACATGTCATGTAAGATATCTGGACGTCCTTGTTGCCATGGTATTCAGGGAGAATGTATGATAACTACAAGAGATCATTGTAACTTTGTGAAAGGTTACTTCCATGAAGATGCCTTCCTATGTTCACAGGTAGGAATACTATTTTCTTTCCTTTTATCCCTCTGACATACTTTAGCTTTTAAAAAAATTATGATAATTTGTATAGTTTGTTACATATATCATTCATGAATAGTGTATATCTTTGGATACTTTTTCACACAAAAAAAGTATTAATCTAATTTTTTAGAAATCAGTTCAGTATAGGACATTATAGGTCACCTTGCAGTATCTAGATATTTTTTTTAGATTTTAAACAAACGCAGTAACTCTTTCAAGATTTTCAAAATATGTGAGAAAAGATTTTGGCTGAGCGGAACCTTTTCCCATTTCTTAATTTCATAAAGTTTTGTTGTACAAGCATGCAAACTAAAATAATTGATTTTGAGATCTTATTTACATGTATGTTATACTGTATGTCTTACAGGTTCCTTGCATGAAGCAGATATGTGGTATGATACCATTTGCTCAAGATGAATATCCTGACCAGTTTTATAGACTTTGGACATCCTTATTCTTACACGGAGGGTATATATATTACTTAGACTATATCTATTAATCACTGTCCTAGTGTTTACTTTATTTGAGGTCCAGAAATCATGATTTCTGTGTCCATAGATGGTATATTTATGGCCATGTTTAGCCATACAAATTCATTAAGCTTTTAGTTTGAATGTTGACAACTCAATGCATTTTTATTCTCCAAAAATAGACCTTGATCTGAAAGTATGGTGCACTCCCTCTACTCTGTTTCATTCAGTGATTTTTATAAAAAGTACAGTTTGAAAGGTTTTTAGTTAGTTTGTTTTAATATTGGTTTCATACATTATTCATGCAGTGACAAAATGACTGAAATTTCTTACCTTTCAGATTGTTCCATCTTGTGATTACACTTGGATTTCAAATTTTGATCATGAGAGATATGGAGAAGTTAACTGGCGCTGTTAGAATGACAATCATATATGTTGGGGCTGGTATAGCTGGAAACTTGGCTAGTTGTATCTTTGTGCCTTATCATGTTGAGGTAAGATATACCATCTCTGTAAGGGGCCTCTTTAGTCAAGTGGTTATAATCACAGATTTGTAATCACTAGCCCCTCATCACTGTGAGTTCAAATCATACCAGGGATTAAATTGTGTGTCTGAAAAAGCTGTCCATCTAGTTTAAGGGAGATGGATGGTTCTAACCAGGTGTATACTGGTGGGATATCCTCCACTGCTAAAACTTGAAAGTCAATAAATTACCCTGACTGTTAGTGAGACATTAAACACCAGTAACTTAACAAAATAAAACCATCTCTGTAATTTTTTTTTCTAATGTAGGATATAAGAGTTCGATATTTAAATATGTTCTGAAATATGTGGCATGCATTCAGAAAATTCGCTTACAGAATTTTATTTGTTATACATGTATCATTGTTAGGGGGTTATTTGTGTACTGATTTCTTAAGAACATGTCCCAAATATTTAGCATGGTACCCATCATTAATGATTATCTTCATTGTCTTTCTTTAAATCATTAATAAGGTATGTTAATGTGGACATATTTCTGTCAGATGATACTTTAAATTACATGGTTATTCTTGATAAAGGCTCCATCCGAAATAATGAACATTGAGTTAATTAAATAATATTTGATACTTAAAATAGATCAGGAATATTAATTTTGTAAGTGTTTGAATCATTTAATATGATAGCAAGAAAATTATTTGTCTTTATTAATTTTGATTGTGGTAGCAAGCACTTGTTTTAGTACAGTAAAACCTGTGTTAACAGCCACCTCCAAATAAAGGCCACACTTTGAATAAAGGGCATTTGTTCGAAAAACCTCATTGATTTTTTAGGGCAAATAGATCTTCAAATAAGTACCAACTGTTAATTAAGACCACATGTAGTAAGCTCCAAAGTGGTTCCTTTGTTCATAGGTGTAACTGTACTTGTTATTTAATAGTATACATTGTATATTTATTTGTGTTAGCCTTTTACTAGTTTGAATCAATTGTCAATTTCAGGTCGGTCCCGCAGGGTCTCAGTTCGGCATTCTAGCTTGTCTACTGGTGGAAGTTCTGCAGTCCTGGCAGATGTTAGAACGTCCAAGTATTGCTCTACTTAAAGTCACAGTACCCATTGTAGTTCTATTTATGTTGGGTTTGTTACCATGGATAGATAATTGGGCTCACGTCAGTGGATTCCTGTTTGGATTCTTGTTAGCATTCTCTATATTGCCGTATGTCTCGTTCGGTACATATGATAGGCGGCGTAAGCTGATAGGTATTATGTTGTCTCTAGGCGGGGCTATCATGCTGTTCGTTCTGTTGGTGATACTGTTCTATGTGTTACCATTGTATGACTGCCCAGGGTGTCAGTATTTCAACTGTATTCCTTTCACTCCAGATTTCTGTAAAAATATGGAGATTGACATTAACCGTAATGCAACCTATAGCAATGTATAGACTGATTATATGACAGTGTGAAGTTATATGCTATTTTTATCATTCTTTATTATGAAATGTTTAGTATTTTTGTAACCTGCTCAAATGAGTATTTATACATAGTATGTATATATGTTAACAAATTGAAAGCTACCTGCCATCACTGTCCACAGATATTGACATGGTTGGTTTAGTTTTACATCTACATTTATATAGATATTTCTATAGGACCATAATATTATACATCATAGAGATTTGCAATTTCGTTATATATTAGCTACTGAAAAGTTGGATTTTTGCTTGATGATGTATAGATATGAAAATATTTCAGAGGTTTTTATTTTGTTTTAAAGAAAATATTGAAAATTTCTTCTTTTATCAGTTAAAGTTTATTTCGGAATCTGGTTTAAAAATATGTATGGTGGTTTATAAAATTTGATTTTGTTTGTTTGCTTGTTGTAAAATTAGAACCCAGTTCTTGCCCCAATTGCAGATTTTTTGTTACAAAGTATAAATTTTTAGTTTAAATTTTTGAGAAGATAATAAATATGGAAATTAAAGGGATTTATTCATAATTTTTTTTTTTTTTCAAATTCTATCTCAATTTATAGGATGTGTTAAGTTCGTCTAAACGACATGCGGTACATTAAAACTATGGAAGCATACAATATTTATATATATACCGGTGTAATTCAGGTCATAAGCAAATCATGCTGAAGACATGTTCTACTGATTAAGAGATTCTTTTGATAAGCTGACGACCATCCAAACATTGTAAAAAGACCACGCTGATATTTTCACCAAAAGTAGAAACCAGGCCTTCTATTTGCAGCAGTAATTAAGTCTGGTTATCTTAATGTAAATTCTTGCTCTGTCATTGAATTTCTTACAAAGTCCAATATAAATAAACTTTACAGGTAATTATATAATCAGTTTGGAATTTTTTGTACTGATATAATTTTTCATACCGGTAATTATTATTTGATTACTTTTACAGGGCAGACATTTTGAAGTATTTGTTTTTGAGTATTTTTTCTTACATGATAGATAATACTATGTAATGTGAAACTGCTTGTTGTATATTTTGTATTATATTATTAACCATGTAGACTGACCCAGTACTGCTGTGTGTAAATTTGCAAGTGTGAACGTAGAATAAATGTGTTTCATTCCTCTTAGTAAATAATTCTCACAGGTTTAAAAGAAGAAAACAATATCATGAAATGTTTGTGTAGAATGACCCAATTATCTGGATTGAATATCAATGCTAGCTGTACTTGTATACAATTAGAATAGTGATTTTTGTCATATTCAATGTTATGATTACTTAATCTGTAATCAAATACCAGCATAATATTTTATACAAATAGGTCTAGTTTTCCTATACAGATATGTGCAAAATTAATAGCAGTCTTATATACAGGGTAAACATCAGTTATTAGACTAGCATTATGAACTCCTAATTCCTCTAAAAACTTCTTCTTAATGCCAGTAACAGCATTTTAAAAATATTTTTATTGATTTTTTTATTGCATAATTATATTTGTAAGCAATGATAATTTATTATGTACTAAAACATATTCCATACAGGGTAATATTATCATTTTAATTCATTCGTGACTCATTTTGAAAATAACTTTTTCCTCTGAAGTGTAATTGGTTGTTGAATTGTTTGTGCCTGTCAGAAATTCCATTTGAGCAAAAAATATATACCGTAATGCTGAACAGAATTCATCTTAATTGATATTTAATTGGTGACGACCAGTGAAGTGATTCTACAAGTGTGGCTGCCATGTTATCAAACACTTGTTAATATTATCAGTCAATATTTATGTGCTTATGTTAACCTACGCATTCAGATTGCTTTAACGCGGATTTAGTTTTAGTTAATACATAAAAAACAATGACAATTTTGCACTGTTAGTTACTATTTTAATCTATAATGTAACTATATACAATAATTCAAGGGCTCAGCGCAACTCTGTCGTAACTTGTTCTTATTTCAATATGAGTTACGACACTATTGCGTTGAACCCTCGACATGTATTCATTAAACATTTATTTAAGTACATCTTTGTGCATACTTAGAACATGTCATGTTTTTTATGTAATTTATTTGTGAATAAATCTTTAGTATGTGTATAGAATTGTATTCTTATTTCATAATGTGGTTATTTTACGTTGAACTGCTATGTCAGCAATATTTCTAATCAATATATTAATATGACAATCTTAAAATACTCATTTAAATCAAAACTAGCAAGTTTTTATAGGGTCCTGGTTGTTCACACACTTGTTCAACTTTCAAATAGATTTGCACTACAATTAATGCACATTAATTTGATTATTTTTAGGATTAATTTATCCTTAATCTGTATCGTTGAGCTAGTTAGTGAAGTTAGATTGGTAACTTAGTAGGTAGGTAATTTCCTGATAGGTTTCCTTTGTTATTGATTTAACTTGTGATTTTCAATGTTTGTGAAAAATTATTGATAATTAGATTAGTGTTTGATTTCATTTTTTACTCTGCCAAGTTGCATTTAAACACAATAACAAATTTGTTATTAGGTTTTAATATTTTAACAATTCACCAGTTTACTTTATTTTTCTCTCTATGTAAGAATTATGTTTTTGGACTTACTTAGCATCAAACTGTCTAGCTGTTGTATGGAACAAATGTCCTTTAATTACAACAGATGTGTTTTGTTAGTAATTAAATGAAAAGTATTCAAATATTAGAAAGAGTGGATTTATAATTGTTGCATGGATTGTAATTCTTTCTATTCAGATTGTAAACTATCAGTTTGTTCAGAGATGAACTTTTTATTATAGTACATTTTGTATATAGAGATACCTATGCATATATTGTTCTGTCATATTATTTGTCATTTTGATCATAAATAAAATTATGATATAAGATGCTTATAATTATGCTGTACGCATATTATTTAGAATTTATAAATTATTTCATATATTTATTTTGCCATTTTGGATCTGTTATTTTTACTGTGATAGTTATCTATTTGTACTTCCATATAATTATTATTGATTCATATTTTCAAAAGTGTCCTTTTTTAACAAATACATGTATATACAATTTGTATCAGTTTATTTACCATCATTCTACTATAAATGGAATGTTATGCAGTTGAATACCAATTTTTATATATTTTTTTTATTCATATACTATTTCTGTGTTAGTAATTTTTTCCTCATATGCTCTACATTAATTTTAACATTATATTTGATAAGTATATTGTGGAAAGATTCTACAATATTGTTGTCATGGATACTAAACATAAGGTTACAATGGACTTTGTGTTAATTGTTTGAATTTCAAGTCTAAGTCAATTACTGAGGCCAACATGTTAACATTTAACTTTAGAAGGACCATAATTATAAAAATTCTTTTATGATATTATGTAACATTTAGTGTGTAAAGTATATAAAATATTTACAAAGTTCAAACTTTTCTTTTTCTGTCACGAACAGCTTACAAATTAAGGACTTATATCTCCTTTCTGACTGATGAACTAACCTATGTTTGGTATACTTTACTAAGTATATGGAAAGCTATGGAATTGAAATATAAAGTTTACCAACAACATAGCTATGCTTGTTTAAATTGTGTCACAAGAATGCACTGATTTGTGTACTATACTAGATATGTGCCTAGATTCAATCTATAGCCTTATAACACAAACCTTCCATTTTTATACAATGTAGGGAGTATTTAAAATGAATATATAAAATGGCTATACCTATTACACTCTAATTTTATATTTTGGCATAAAACAGGCCTTTATGAAGAAATAAGATTAATTAAAACTATTGTGATGCAACATAGTACAAGTGTATGTTACAATAGGCAAATTGTTACACATGTACTGGTTATATTTTCTTATTATTTAAATTGTTCTTCATTTTGCATATTTTATGATAGTTTTTCAATTTATTTGTAGAAAAAAGTTTTATTATGTCAAAAATTGAATTATTGCTGTAATTTGTATAGTTATCTTCCAATTTGATACTTTTAAATTTCTTCGCATGTGCTTATGGCGCTTTTTTACAGAAATGAATTATATTTCAATCAGCCCTGATAAGATGCTTGTTGTTGTAAAGTTATTTGTTGTTTTCAAGTATGATAAATATAGTAACTTTACTGATATGTTGAATAAAGAACAAAATAATTTGATATTCTTTGTTAAGTTCAATCTGGAATAGTATGGTTTGCATGGGTTATATTTTACAAAATATTTGCACCCATTTGTATAAATATTGGTATATTCTAACCACTGAGATAAATTTGTGGTTGGGTTAAATTTGAGTTGAAGTTTGGTAAAGTGATTGTATAAAACTTTATAAGATTTAAGCCATGTGATAAGTCATCAAGATTTTCAGTTTGTCTATTTACTTGTCTTAATTGTTGAGGTCATCTTGCATCTTCTAGGTAAAACAAGAGCAGCCATCTTGTCTCTGGTTAACTTTTAGTCAACTTTTTAACCAAACCTCAAATTCAACCAATTAACAATTTAACCAATGTCTATACAATTGGGTGCATTATGTAACAACACATCAATGTCATGATATGATTAAAGGAATTAATGAACACTTATTCATGTTGTTTGTTTATAGATACATACCAGTACTTGCTAACTACACCAGGCTTTAGTGTGTATATGTTTTTTTAGGGGGGGGGGGGGGGTATACTAGCCAACTGGATAATTCCATATGGGCAAGTAATTAGTGTGTATATGTGTGATAAGATTTTTTTACATACATCTGTTAGTGTTTTATAGATGCCGACCATTTAACTCTGTTGTTATTGATAGACTTCAGATAATGTGCTTTATTGAAATGTTGTCCTTTATTTTCATGCTGATTTGCTCAAGTGAGTGCACTTATTTTTTTGTTGTTGTTCTTCTAATTGTTGGTTTATCTGTTGTTTGTCCAAATTAAGTAAAGTTAGAAAAAACTATTTATGATACCAAACATGAGGTAGAAAATTGTAGTTTTGGCTGTTTTTTTTTAAGATTGAAATTCTGCAAATGAAATGTCTTGTAATAAAATAATAAAATCTTAAAAATAATAAGATGAATGAGATGCATTTAATTACTTTTTCAAAAATTTGCTTATTTAACATGTTAACATTTCATGGCTCCAAAATATCATGTCACACCCTAACTGTTTGTTGTATGTTATTAAATGTAAAACAAAATAATCCTGGTTTAATATGCATTAAATCTACGTAGGTAGGGGAAATGCTTCATTATTCAAAATTTGTTGAAAGGGAAAAAATGAGACAGCGGATTAACTGTTCTATGTGTGTAATGAAAAGTTTAGTGTGGTGGGGAAAAATTTGTGTAGGTCGGGTAACCATTAACAAACTATCTTTTTTACCCATTACTGTATGTTGGATATAGATATCAACTGGATATCAAATGTTTTGTAGTCTAGGAAATGGTTGCGTAATACTCAAAGCAGACAATAAAACTTAGCAAGAAAAACTATGATTCTCTGCTGGAGACATGGTAAAATGAAATATGTATTAGATTTCAATTATATACTACTTGTTATGTTTAAATTTCATTTCTGCTATGTAGACACATATTTTAATATTCCATGTTTGAATAATTTTCTATTTTAAATTTGTGTATTTTATTCATTTAATGTATTTTTAAATTTTATAGTAACTCTTCTGTCGATTATTTGTCTTTCACATAGAGCTATAGGTATTTGTTTTCTTGTAATATCTTTATAATTGTTGAAGATATGATTAAGCATGATTACTGAGCAACTATTTTATATTAGCTTAGCTAGCTTACCTGACAGACATGAAGAAACATATTGCTTTGATGCAATGCATATTTTTTTCATAACGCACCCTCTTGGTCAGTGTTACATGTATGGTTGTATGTATGTATACTTCTCAAAATTTCATAAGGATCACTTGCTATATTGCTTGTAGTGATTGCTTCATGATTTTAATACTACGGTTGATTAGATTTTATTTCAATTCGGTCATTGTAGCATCATATGCTAGTGAAAAAAATGAAACAAATTATGTCCTTGTACATTGAAGCGTATCTGTGTTTTATATATTTATACGTACAGACTTTTCAAACATTGAGTAAGTGATCCTTAACAAATTTTGAGTAGTAGAGGTATCAATAATATGCCTGTTTGTTTAGGAAACACTATAAATATTGACTAACATCTGTTTCATGTCTACCTCTTTTAGATATTGAGTTGTAATATTTATAAATAAAAGTATGCATACAAATTTATAGAGATATTACCTAGTTGTAACAAATGGTGGTAACACAGAATAAGGTGTTGGTCAAATTTCTTATTGTAGGGAATTAGATTCTGTAAAAGGAATTTTAATAGTATTTTTCTGTCCCTTAATATTAATTATTCAAGGAAAATATATTCAGATTATTATGATAATTGGCTGAAGTTAATGCCTGGTTATGTATTATAGCATGTCGAAAAAAAACTTCATCATTCATTGAAAATATTTTACTTTTTTTAAATATTATTTTATTAATTTATTTGTTTTGATAAAAATGTGAAATATGACCATATAAAATGTGAAATTTGATATGATAAATGTGAAATTTGACCAGCACTTTGATTCAATGTTTTATGTATACTCTTGGTATGTTGTCTTGGTATGATTCTCCTGTTTAGAAAAAAATAATAAATTTTCTATGTATACATAGTGTGTTGTTATGTTTGCATCAGTCTGCTTAGCTGGGTTAGTTTGTACAGTAGAGAAATACGGACTCTTTAAGCTCTAGGGTGAGGCACATTTCTATCTGTCACTTAATGAAGGAAACCTCTGTACTTGTAGGTTATCCTTTGAGTACGTTTTAAGTGTCTTTAGTTTGCTTTCAGTTTTTACGCAGATCTCTAACGACATTAAACAATAATCATAGAAAAGATATTTTTTGCCATGACAGTGATGTCTGACCGTTCATTTAAGAATATGTTGATATATGTCAGTCATGCGCCCCCCCCCCCCCCCCAACTTGAAATGCTTTCAACGCTTATGTGGGTTCAGCACATTTTGTTATCAAACGTGCATAATGATTGTGAAACAAATTGATACAATATAAGTTACTTACATATATTTTAGCAAAACCTCAGATCATAAAGCTGATAAATACATCATTGGTTGAAGTACTAGAATACTTGTTTTGTTATAATTTCGAACTTTTGTGATCGCGACACGAATTTTCATTGTCTGACGGTTTTCTGATGAAGACAATATGGAAAATGAATAAATAAATCTAACACATATTTCTCATCACATGAAACACTATTGGAATAAAAAAGAAATAAAAATAGAAATCAAGGAGCCACGTGTACCATTCTAAACATCTACTACTCTTTCATCCTATCCAATTTCAAGTTTTATCCTCTAACATGACATTTTTGTGGAACTGTAAATACAAAAAAAAATTGAAAACATTAAAAAAAGAGCTCTAAGATTCATTTATAATAACTTTACATCAGATTATGAAACACTGTTAATGAAATCTCGGCAGCTACCAACTATAGAATTAGGAGATTAAGATGTATGGCAATTGAAACATTTAAAATAATCAATAAACAATCACCAACCTACTTACTAAATAGATGATTTGGTAGAAATAAAGAAATCTTTTTATTTTTTTTAGATATGGTAATACAGTAAAAGTTCCACAGGTAAGAAGCACAAGATAGGGTCTAAACTCTCCACTCTGCGGCTCCCAGACTCTGGAACTCGCTCCCCCAGCATTTCAGAGAAGTCACAGGGCTTGGCCAGTTTTGGAGCATGATCAGGTCCTGAGGTTAATAAACAGACTCCAAGCTTTAAATCTCAATTTCTTTTTCTAAGTATTATGGTTGACAAGATAGAACAGATTAATGTTCAAATACATATTCAGATAAGTTTTGCTGTCAAATTAATGTGTCAATAATATCATCATTGTTTGATCATGATTAGCTTAGAAACATCAAAAGACAAGGTATGAGATTTGAGCTTGGAGTCCGTCGATCTAAAGTTTTATAACCTCGGACCCAGCGGATGTTCTTGTTACTCTAGTTAGAACTGTTTATCATTTGTTCCTTATACCATGTGTTATTTCATGGTACCCCTGTTAGTTATTTGATTTCAGTTCAGTAGTTATGTTTGCTTATCCTGCTTTGTGTGTATGCCAGTTTCAATTATCCTTCATTACAGTGTGTATGAACACAGTAGATGTATGTCCTTGTAAAATATTTTTAGTGTCTCATTTACTAAGTTCTTACCAGTTTTGTACTATACCGTAATGTCCATGCCCTGTGAGATAGTTGCTGATCAGTTCTTCTAAAATCTAATTTTGGGAGATAATAGATTTTTTAAATATATTTCTTAGTAGTCACACTTTTGTGTTCTTTTTCTCATTTTTTTACCTTCTTTAAAGGCATAATTATCTTAGGCCACTGGTCAAGATCAGCAACTAACTACACAGTTCTTATGTGTATATACATAATAATGATAAATTATTGTAATGTTCATATGTCCGTTCTTTTATTCATCCTTTTATATACAAGTAGTAACTTTTTCCTGATAATAACAGCAATATTGTACTACCTTATTTGCATGTGCTTATTCATATTATGTCTCATTTAAATTATGCATGTGCTAAGAAGTCATTACCAAGGGAGACAACTGTGACAAGTGTTTATATACTTCAGCATGACGGTTGCTTCCCTTCCATAATCTTTTAATAATGTTCTCTGTACTACCTATATATAATGTGCTTGTTCTCTTTTATGCCTCGTTTAAATATGCATGTGCTTGGCCTAATTTCTTTTATAACTGCTTCAGATCTTTGTCTTAATATTTTTTATTAATTATTATTATTGTTATTATATATGGCGTCTTTACCAACTGAGTTACACATTTAATCCTAATTAAAACGGACAAATAACTATTATTTATGAATCATGGAAAGCACCGAAACATTCCTAAATGCTACTCATCCTACTGAACGGACAGGTCGTAGTCGGACTTATAGCTTTACATTGCCGGATAAAATCCACGACTTCTCATTATCTATAAGAATTTTCCATACCTAGAAAATATAATAATGTCGAGGGCTCAGCGCAACACTGTCGTATCTTGTTCTTATTTCAATATGAGTTACGACACTTTTGCGCTGAACCCTCGATGTGCATCGAAATATTTTCAAAAAGGAGAAAAATCCATGCAGAGCTACAAATCACGCTGCCAGATCCGTTTTAATGCCCCTTTGAACAATCATGTACTAACATTCTTAAAAATTTCACTGACTTCCGGTTAGAGCCAGAGTCATGTATTAAGATTTTAGTGTTGTTTTTTAAAGTCATGTTTATTGTAAAGTGAAACAGAAAATTGTATTATTTTTGTGCTATAAAAATGCTTTGTATCTATTAATTCTGTATCATGCATAATGTCCGAGATGTGCCGACAACGCCATGACGTAATGACGTTACTGACGTCACTGACGGCGTCGTCTTAGAGACGTTTAGTTTTTGCAACACGGTCGACATAAGAAGCAGATATGTCCTGCTTCGGATTTGTTGGTACGTGGTTAGTCAAGAAGAAGGAAAAGAAAAGAGAAAAGAAAAGACGAGCTCTGTCAGCAAGGGCTAAGGGCATAAAAAACAGCGGTAAATATTTCAAAATTATATGTTGTATTATATTTGATACAAGATACATAACACATAAACACGACGTATGCTGTAAATTTGAAGAAACACATCGATCTGGTTTTGAAATCCTACAATTAGATTCTGCATACAAATGACAAAATATCTAGCAATACTGCGCATTAAAAGCGACATGAATTTACGGAAATAGGTATATATGATTATAATCATATTCACTAAACTGATTTTTTGTTCAATATTCTACATGTATATCATATTATTTCAATCTATTTGATAATATAAATTCATGGTCTGTCAGGGAAAGTCAATGTTATCAGAATATGTCTTGCATGCATTTTAAACAATATCAATAAAATTCATTTGTGAGTAAATCGTATTAGCGTTTGTAAAACATTTTTATTACAAGAATAGTTTGAAAATTTAGATATTTCATCGAAAGGTTAGAGAATTATAACGTTTTAAGATTAATTTATGTATGAAAAAAAATCTCAATTGAGTTTATAATAAGATTGGTAGAGATGCAATAACTAGGTTTGGATATTCGGCGCATTAATTAACAGTTGAAGAAGGTAGATGTAGAAATATTGCGTAGAATGTGTAATATACAAGAAATTGACGTATTATTTCCGTCTAGTTTGTCCATTATGTAGTGAATTCAGAAAACACATGAATTCATGAAAGTATTATTACACTTAACCCAACTCTAATGAATTTATTCATCCAATGGCTGAATTCCGCTCATTTTTTTCTCTTGAACAATCAGTTGCTAACAAAAAATAAAACTGTTTTCTGCACAAATAATGGATTACATATCCATGAAACGACACTAATCTTTGATAGTCGAGCTTTGTCAGTTGATTTTGTTCAATAAATTTTGTTTACAGATAAAATTCCTGTAAAAGTGTCTAAAGGTGGCGTTGCATTTAATGTGGAAATTGACAAGAGGGTACCAACACCCTTCAGAGGTCTGACACCACGACCTGGATCAAAGATGCACGTAAGTATCATATCTACGTCGACGTACATCATATAAGTACATGTATTTATCCCTGTATACACTTGTTCATAATTCTACATGAAACACTGCAAACGCATATTAATTCATGATACGTGATAATTGTATAATACAATAAGTATTGACAAAAAATTCTATAATACTAGTTATACATTTAACATGTTTACAATAACTTTGTAGAATTGATGGACATAATTGTAAGTGGATAAGCTCACGGTTATATAATTCATTGATTGTTTTACAGATGTCTGATATGGACAAGCATATAGAATTCGAGGCAACTACTGCCCGTCGCCAGGAGATGTTAGACTGTAAGACAGAGTTCGCCCGAAAGTGTAACAGAAAAGTGTAAGTACGAGAATAAGAAATAAGAAACAATAAATAGTCTGGTATTGCCTAAAACATGTTTCTTTCTAGTGACATGCTCATTAAAAATAGGGTTGGTTGGTCAGGATTTTTTATTTTCTAAAAAAATATTTTGGCTTTTGAAAAGCGTGTGGATACACAAACGTGGAAAGTGGACGAACCGTTCCTCGAGCCTAATAAAAAGTCTAGGGTCGTCGGGAAAATGTAATAGGCCAGGTAACAAGAAACAAACACTGTCTTTATATCGGTAATCAATATTGACACAATACCTTTTACTTTGACAAAGCGATCAGGAAGTAGTGGTGCACGGTGTAATATTTCTAACATTTGAAATTCCTATGGTAGTACAAACGTGCTTGCAATATCAAATTCTTACACGCTCATTTTAAAAGTATTTATACTAAAGAATGTGGAGGAGTACATTGGTACTTTATTTGTTGCAGGGAAACTTTCCAAGTTATTCGTTCTGCTGTAAAGAAATACCAACAATGGCGGGACGAATGCTGCCTGGAAGAAGACTTCCACAAGGAGGAGTGCCTGCATGGCACTGTCTCCCCAAGTCTATAAAATGTGCAATTCAATCAAGCATTGATGTGACAGTCAAAAAGGAATTTAATTATAATTTGGATTTTCTCTTGTTTCTTTTTTTTAGTATTTTTCTTTTCTATCGCTACCATCTGTAAGGTTGTAATTTTCTTGTCACAGTAACCATAACAACTGAAATGTAATATAAATACTTTTCGTTTAAAGTTGCTGGCACTGTCCTTGAATGACCAGAATAGTTAAAAGTATGTCGTTATGTTGGTGAGACCTGAAATGTACCTGGCAGTGGTATCAACTACAACTGTCTGTCAGCAGTTGGATACCGAAGGCTGCCAGGTCACATGATGGTTTCGGGGTCACGTGATAGATAAAGTGTCGCGTGATAGTTTTTGAATCACATGTGATGGTGTCAGGGACATCTTCAAAACTGTTCACTAATTGTATTGTTCTAGTTGAGTGCAAGCAGCCCGCAGTATTGTCATCTTTGCTGTAACTATGGTAACCACCATTTCTCCTTCAATTTAAAATATTTGTCATGAATTTTTTTTCTTTCTTTTTGTCCTCCTCCTTTTCCTTTACTATGCAAGCCAATGACATGTAATGACATATTTGTTAAAACGATAGTGTAATTATTGACAAACTAATGAAACGGTTAATATAATTTAGAGAGTAAAATTGATTTCTTGGGACAAAGTTTCGGTCATTCCTGTCACATCAATGCTTCGATTGAGATCGCTTTAAAAGACTATCTGTTTAATAAAAAGACTATGATCTGGTTAGATATTTTTTGTTGTTTTTTATTGTTGTTTCTGCTGCTGCTGCATCAACAGTTGTAAGGGTTGTATTTGTTGCTATTTTTAAATGAAGGGACATGGGTGAGCTTCACACACTAGTATTACGATCATGTATTCATATGGGTGTTAATATGACATAGTGGACTTTTACTTCTTATTGAGTTCTTTCAGTCCTGATAAAAAGCACGATATGTTAGATCATATAAGTCGTATAATCACATTATCACATGCGTGTGCCTGAGAATTCTAAATTAATTGAAGATTTTTAAAAAAAATGCAAAAAGATCCTACATGTACGTCATGATTCGCCAATGTATCACCATTTCTGCGACCAATATCGTTGTCTTTTTGTTCATCTGTGATTCCAAACCCCATCAGATAAATGATTCTGTACAATGTTAGTATAAAGACCTACACAAGAAAGATAATTACATGTACATGTATATATTTATTATCAAAAGCAAAGTAGAGTTAAGTTGTCTCCATTTACTTTTTTATGTTTTTTTCGACATACAAACTATATTTGATGTTCATTTACGTCAGCGATTGAGCCAGTCTGGAATTTAACCTACAGTTTACATGATTGCTATAAACACTGTTATACGACTTTTGCAATCATATTCTTTTTTTCATTTTGAGTATTATAGGATATCCTAATATAGTATGTGGTCTTATAGACCATTTTGACTTACATGTATTTACTGGAGCTTAAAGTCCCATAAGCATATACATTTATCGGTCGTAATAGTTTCTGTTTGTCCTATAACAGAGGAATCCGGACTGTTTTCCTCCCGTGCATACTTTATAGCAAGAAAAAATGTTTCCGAAACCACTATCATATGTGTGTTTTTAGAAGAAAAGGGCTTGTTTCGTCGGTAATTATTATCTTGGGATAATATCAACAATTGTTTGTTTTTTGCATATATTTTGTCAAGGACTTATATACATACACAAGTCCTTGATTTTGTATATATAGCAAAAAGCTAATGTGACTTTAACGTCACATCAACAGTCAGTGCCGTTTGGCAACTTTTCAGCTTTAACATGGATAAAGTCAAAGGTTAAAACCTGTGTACAACTCGTGATCGTCCATAAGCTAAGTGGGTAGCTTTCTCGATGTGAAATTTGGTCCTGTGCGTGATTCGAACTCTCAGCGTTAGTGGGCTAGTTAAAACGAGTAAGAGTCTATAAGCACCCCACCACGGAGCCCTCTTCAAATCTTAAAATTAACCGCAAAACAATACATAGTGATTTCTTTCAGAACTACCCTTTTTTACTTTGTAAACGGTTTGTATACAAAATGTCATGTACATTCGTATGTGTAAATCTTCTTATATCATGGTTAAAAAAGAAAACATAACTTAATGGTATAATCTTCTTATAGCATTTCTTTATTGAAATTTAAACCGTTTTTTGTCAGTCTCGACCAGAATACCATTGGAAGAAGAAAACAATTAACGTATCAAAGCCAACACTGTATCATTTGTATAACAGGCTACATCCCTTGTCGTCCTTGGTAAGCAGCAGGCCCGACTGTGGCACGGGAAAAGACGCTGTGGATGAAGCCCTGGCTGCACATCCATCGTATCATCTCCGCTCCGTCTCAGCACGGATGTCGTATGGGAAGTTTTCAGAAACTACACGAGAACTGCACTGATATTGCATGGTGGCCGTTCAATCTCCATGCGCCGGATTTCTCCGGACCTTTCCATACGATGCCACAAAACCGTAGACTAAAATATCGTACGACACCCGGATCGAATGTGAACTAGGCATTAGGAACATGTTATTGACGCTATTCCTTCCATCATAGTATTCCAGTCAATCATTACCAGTTTACTCAAAACAGTTGATGCGCCTAATAAACCAACATGCTGCAACGATGCTTTGAAGATATTTTTCTAACTGTCCTTCTATTAATCAGAACCTTGAACTTTTCCGTACCTCCATCTAAAATCTGATGTACTTTGCAGTGTAATTTGCGTTCAATTCTTTTTTTGCGAGGAAAGGCGTTTTCCCTTACAAAAAATATAACATCATTGGATGAAATTTCAATAGTTCGTATTGTTCATGAATAACTTTGTTTTCCTTTCTACTTATTTTGGAACAACATTGAAAATAAATTAATAAATCAAGCACAAAATTCTCAGTACATGAAACACTAATTGTATAAATAAGGAATAAAAATAGTTTAACATTGATAAAATCCACGCCGACCCACGACTTTTCTTAATTTTTTATACGAATTTTCTGTATCAAGATAGTACAATAATGTGCATCGAAATGTTTTGAAAAGGAGTAAAATCCACGTATAGCTGCAAAATAACTCACGCTGCCAGACCCGTTTTGAATGCCTTATTGAACAATGTTGTATTAAAATTCTTAAAAACTTCACTGGCTTCCGGTAAGAGCCAGAGCAGTGTATTAACATTTTATTGTTGGTTTAAAAGTCATGTTTACGAGGATTGTAAAGTGCAACAGAAAATTGTAAAGTGTTATTATTTTTTGCGTTATAAAATGCATTGTATTTATGAATTCAGTATCATGCATAATGTCCGAGATGTACCGATAACGCCATGACGTAATGACGTTACTGACGTCACTGACGGCGTCGTCTTAGAGACGTTTAGTTTTGGTGACACGGTCGACCCAAGAAGCAGTGATGTCCTGCTTCGGATTTGTTGGTACGTGGTTAGTCAAGAAGAAGGAAAAGAGAAGAGAAAAGAAAAGACGAGCTCTGTCAGCAAGGGCTAAGGGCATAAAAAACTGCGGTAAATATTTCAAAATTCTAATTTTTATTATATTTGATACACAATACAAAACACATTTACACGACGAATGCTGTAATTTTGAAGTAAAGAATCAATCTGGTTTTGAAATTATTACAATAAGCTTCTGTATACAAATGATAAAATATTTAGGTTCACTACTTGTAAAAAAGCGACATGAATTGACGGAAAGAGAAATAATGGTTATTCAATAATCATATTCACTTAACTGATTCTTTTCAATATTCTATATTATATTACATGTATGTGACAATATAGATTCATGGTCTGTAAAGGGATAGTCTCTGTTACCAAGAATATGTTTTGCATACATTTTAAACCATATAAATTGAATTCATTTGCGAGTAAATCGTATTATACAGCGTTTGTAAAACACTTTTATTACAAGAATTGTTTGAAAACTTAGACACTTTATCGAAAGGTTAGAGAATTATTACGTTTAAAGATTAATTTATGTTTGAAAAAAAATAAATATTTCCGTCTAGTTTGTCCATTATATATTGAATTCAGAAAACATATGAATTCATGAAAGTATTATTACACTTAACCCAACTTTAATGAATTTATTCATACAATGGCTGAATTCCCCTATTCTTTTTCTCTTGAACAATCAGTTGCTAACAAAAAATAAAATTGTTTTCTGCACAAATAATGGATTACATATCCATGAAACAACACTAATCTTTGATAGTCGAGCTTTGTCAGTTGATATTGTTCAATAAATTTTGTTTACAGATAAAATTCCTGTAAAAGTGTCTAAAGGTGGCGTTGCATTTAATGTGGAAATTGACAAGAGGGTACCAACACCCTTTAGAGGTCTCACACCACGACCTGGATCAAAGATGCACGTAAGTATCATATCTACGTCGACGTACATCATATAAGTACATGTATTTATCCCTGTATACACTTGATCTTTATTCTACATGAAAAACCACAAGCGCATATAGTAATTTATGATACGCAATGATTGTATAATACAATAAGTATTGACAAAAAATTCTATAATACTAGTTATACACTTAACATGTTTACAATAACTTTGTAGAATTGATCGACATAACTGTAAATAATTGAGATATTTCACGGTTATTTATTTTATTTATTGTATTACAGATGTCTGATATGGACAAGCATATAGAATTCGAGGCAACTACTGCCCGTCGCCAGGAAATGTTAGACTCTAAGACAGAGTTCGCCCGAAAGTGTAACAGAAAAGTGTAAGTATGAGCATAAAAAGAATACATGATTTATTTGCATTAACGACCCATTTCAAAATAGTTTTAAAATTATTTCTATATAAGACCTAAAATGTTTGTTTCTGGTGACATGATCATTAAAAATACGATAGGTAGTTCGGGATATTTTATATTTATTTTGGCTTTTGAAAAGTGAGAAAATGAATGTACCGTTTCTCGTGCTTATTGTTTACGACTAATCAATATTGATACAAAGTCACTTAAGATTACTTAATACTTTGACAATGTGGTTAAATAGTGGTGCATGGTGTGTTATTTCTAAAATTCCTATGGTAGTACAAACGTACTTGCAATATCAAATTCTTACATGCTCATTTTAAAAGTATTTATACTAAAGAATGTGAAGGAGTACATTGGTAATTCTTTGTTTCAGGGAAACTTTCCAAGTAATTCGTTCTGCTGTAAAGAAATACCAACAATGGCGGGAGGAATGCTGCCTGGAAGAAGACTTCCACAAGGAGGAGGAGTGCCAGGATGGCGCTGTCTCCCCAAGTCTATAAAATGTGCAATTCAATCAAGCATTGATGTGACAGTCAAAAAGGAATTTAATTATAATTTGGATTTTCACTTATTTTTGTTTTTAGTCTTTTTTTTATCGCTACCATCTATAAGATTGTAATTGTCTTGTCACAGTAACCATAACAACTGAAATGTAATCTAAATACTTTTTGTTTAATGTTGCCGGCACTCTCCCGGAATGACCAGAATAGTTAAAAGTATATCGTTATGTTGGTGTGACCTGAAATGTACCTGGCAGTGGTATCAACTACAACTGTCTGTCAGCAGTTGGATACCGAAGGCTGCCAGGTCACATAATGGTTTCGGGGTCACGTGATAGTTAAAGTGTCGCGTGATATTGTTTGAATCACGTGATGGTTTCAGGATCATGTGATGGTGTCAGGGACATCTTCAAAACTGTTCACTAATTGTATTGTTCTAGTTGAGTGCAAGCAGCCCGCAGTATTGTCATCTTTCCTGTAACTATGGTAACCACCATTTCTCCTTCAATTTAAAATATTTGTCATGAATATTTTTTCTTTCTTTTTGTCCTCCTCCTTTTCCTTTGCTATGCAAGCCAATGACATGTAATGACATAGTTGTTAAAACAATAGTGTAATTATTGACAAACTAATGAAAAGGTTAGTATAATTTAGTGAGTAAAATTGATTTCTTGGGAAAAAGTTTCGGTCATTCCTGTCACATCAATGCTTCGATTGAGACCGCTTTAAAAGACTATCTGTTGAATAAAAAGACTATGATCTGGCTACATATTTTTTGTTGTTTTTTATTGTTGTTTCTGTTGCTGCTGCATCAACAGTTGTAAGGGTTGTATTTGTTGCTATTTTTAAATGAAGGGACACGGGTGAGCTTCACACACTAGTATTACGATCATGTATCCATATGGGTGTTGATATGACATAGTGGACTTTTACTTCTTATTGAGTTCTCTCAGTCCTGATAAAATGCACGATATGTTAGATCATATAAGTCGTATAATCACATTATCACATGCGTGTGCCTGAGAATTCTAAATTAATTGAAGATTTTTTTTAAAAATGCAAAAAGATCCTTATTGTACGTCATGATTCGCCATTATATCACCCTTTCTGAGACCATCATCGTTGTCTTTTTGTTCATCTGTGATTCCAAACCCCATCAGATAAATGATTCTGTACAATGTTAGTATAAAGACCTATACAAGAAAGATAATTACATATACATATTTATTATCAAAAGCAAAGTAGAGTTAAGTTGTCTCCATTTACTTTTTTAAGTTTTTTTTCGACATACAAAATATATTTGATGTTCATTTACGTCAGCGATTGATCTAGTCTGGAATTAGGCCTACAGTTTACATGATTGCTATAAACACTGTTATACGACTTTTGCGATCATATTCTTTTTTCATTTTGAGTATCATAGGATATACAAGTACAGTATGTGGTCTTATAGACCATTTTAACTTACATGTATTTACTGGAGCTTAAAGTCCCATAAGCATATAAATTTATCGGTCGTAATAGTTTCTGTTTGTCCTATAACAGAGGAATCCGGGCTGTTTTCCTCCCGTGCATACTTTGTAGCATGAAAAAACGTTTCCGAAACCCCTATCGTATTTTTAGCTCACCAGAGCACGAATGTGCTCAGGGTGAGCTTTTGTGATCGCCCTGCGTCCATCGTGCGTCGTTACGATTTCGTGGCGTCCATGTTTACTTAAAACAACATCTCCTCCTACACCGCTATGCCGATTGCAACCAAACTTTGCTGGAATGATCCTTGGGTGGTCCCCTTTCAAAGTTGTTCAAAAAATTAAATTTCATTAAAAATTCTGGTTGCTATGGCAACAAATGTGAAAATTTAAAAAATCTTCTTGTCTGAAACCACAGGGCCTAGAGCTGAGATATTTGGTATGTAGCATTGTCTAATGGAACTCTACAAAGTTTGTTCAAATTATTACCCTGGGGTCAAAATTGGCTCCGCCCCGGGGGTAACTTGATTTTACATAGACTTATATAGGAAATTTAAAAAATCTTCTCGTCAAAAACTACAATGCCTAGAGCTTTGATATTTGGTGTGTAGCATAGTCTAGTGGACCTCTACCAAGTTTGTTAAAATTATTGCCCTAGGGTCAAAAGTGGCCCCGCCCCGGGGGTCACTTTATTTATATAGACTTATATAGGAAAATTTAAAAAATCTTTTTCTCCGAAACCACAAGGCCTAGAGCTAAGATATTTGGTATGTAGCATTATCTAGTGGTCCTCTACCAAGTTTGTTCAAATTATTGCCCTAGGGTTAAAATTGGCTCTGCCCTGGGGTTTATTCTTTTTTATATAGGAAAATTAAAAAAATCTTCTCCGAAACCACAAGGCCTAGAGCTAAGATATTTGGTATGTAGCATTGTCTAGTGTACCTCTACCAAGTTTGTTCAAATTATTGCCCTAGGGTCAAAATTGGCCCCGCCCCGGGGGTCACTTGATTTATATAGACTTATATAGGAAAATTTAAAAAATCTTCTCCGAAACCACAAGGCCTAGAGCTAAGATATTTGGTATGTAGCATTGTCTAGTGGACCTCTACCAAGTTTGTTCACATTATTAGCCCTGCCCTGGGGTTTATTCTATTTTATATAGGAAAATTTTAGATCGGTCACTTGATCTTACTTAGACTTGTATAGAAAACTTCAACAATGTTAATCTCCAAATGACCTTTTCTCCTGGTGAGCATTTATAGGGCCATCATGGCCCTCTTGTTTTTCAATATCATTGAAAAAATACTATTTATAGAACAGCTGTGTTTATCCACAGTCATATCATGCACACGTCATTAAGTGACGTCACGCGCTCTATATATATTTTCAAGTTTACAAAAGCAAAATCACAGCGAAATGTGTGTTTTTAGAAGAGAAAGGGCTTGTTTCGTCGGTTATTATTATCTTGGGTGCATATATCTTCTATTAATAGCAAAAAGCTCAAGGGACTTTAACGTCACATCAACAGTCAGTGCGGTTTCTTTAACATGGATGAAGTCAAATGTTAAAACCTGTGTACAACTCGTGATCGTCCATAAGCTAACTTGGTAGCTTTCTCGATGTGACATTATTTGGTCCTGTGCGTGATTCGAATTCTCAGCGTTAGTGGGCTAGTTATAACGAGTAAGAGACTATAAGCACCCCACCACGGAGTCCTCTTTAAATCTTAAAATTAACCGCAAAACAATACATAGTAATTTCTTGCAGAACTACCCTTTTTCACTTTATAAACGATTTGTATACAAAAATGTCATGTACATTCGTATGTGTAGATCTTCTTTTATTATGGTAAAAAAGAAAACATAACTTAAATTAATGGTATAATCTTCTTTTAGAATTTCTTTATTGAAATTTAAACCGTTTTTTTGTCAGTCTCGACCAGAATACCATTGGAAGAAAAAAACAATTAACGTATCAAAGCCAACACTGTATCATTTGTATAACAGGCTACATTCCTTGTCGTCCTTCAGCAGGCCCGAGAGTGACACTGGAAAAGACGCTGTGGGTGAAGCCCTGGCTGCACATTCATCGTATCTTCTCCGCTCTGTCTCAGCACGGATGTCGTATGGGAAGTTTTCAGAGACTACACGGGAATTGCACTGATATTGCATGGTGGCCGTTCAATCTCCATGCGGCGGGTTTCTCCGGACCTTTCCCTACGATGCCACAAAACCGTAGACTAAAATATCGTACAACACCCGGATCGAATATGAACTAGGCATTAGGAACATGTTATTGACGCTATTCCTTCCATCATAGTATTCCAGTCAATAATTACCAGTTTATTCAAAACAGTTAATGCGCCTTATAAACCAACATGCTGCAACGATGCTTTGAAAATATTTTTCTAACTGTCGTTCTATCAATCAGAACCTTGAACATTTCCGTACCTCCATCTAAAATCTGATGTACTTTGCAGTGTAATTTGCGTCCAATTCTTTTTTTTGCGAGGAAAGGCGTTTTCACTTACAAAAAATATAACATCATTGGATGATTTCAATAGTTCATATTGTTCATGAATAACTTTGTTTCCTTTCTACTTATTTTGAAACAACATTGAAAATAAATTAATAAATCTAGCACACAATTCTCAGTACATGAAACACTAATGGTATAAATAAGGAATAAAAATAGTTTTACATTGATAAAATCCAAGCCGACCCATGACTTTTCTTAATTATTTCAACGAATTTTCTGTATCATGATAATATAATAATGTGCATCGAAATGTTTTGAAAAGGAGTAAAATCCACGTATAGCTGCGAAATAACTCACGCTGCCAGACCCGTTTTGAATGCCTTATTGAACAATGTTGTATTAAAATTCTTAAGAACTTCACTGGCTCCCGGTAAGAGCCAGAGCAGTGTATTAAAATTGTATTGTTGGTTTAAAAGTCATGTTTACGAGGGTTGTAAAGTGCAACAGAAAATTGTAACGTGTTATTGTTTTTGCGTTATAAAATGCATTGTATTTATGAATTCAGTATCATGCATAATGTCCGAGATGTACCGATAACGCCATGACGTCACTGACGTCACTGACGGCGTCGTCTTAGAGACGTTTAGTTTTGGCGACACGGTCGACACAAGAAGCAGTGATGTCCTGCTTCGGATTTGTTGGTACGTGGTTAGCCAAGAAGAAGGAAAAGAGAAGAGAAAAGAAAAGACGAGCTCTGTCAGCAAGGGCTAAGGGCATAAAAAACAGCGGTAAATATTTTCAAAATTCTAATTTTTATTATATTTGATACACAATACAAAACACATTAACACGACGTATGCTGTAATTTTGAAGTAAAGAAGCGATCTGGTTTTGAAATCATTACAATAAGCTTCTGGATACAAATGATAAAATATTTAGGTTCACTACTTGTAAAAAAGCGACATGAATTGACGGAAAGAGAAATAATGGTTATTCAATCAAATCATATTCACTTAACTGATTCTTTTCAATATTCTATATTATATTACATGTATGTGACAATATAAATTCATGGTCTGTAAAGGGATAGTCTCTTTTACCAAGAATGAATATGTTTTGCATACATTTTAAACAATATAAATTGAATTGAGTAAATTGTATTATACAGCGTTTGTAAAACACTTTTATTACAAGAATTGTTTGAAAATTTAGATACTTTATCGAAAGGTTAGAGAATTATTACGTTTAAAGATTAATTTATGTTTGAAAAAAAAGAAATATTTCCGTCTAGTTTGTCCATTATACAGTGAATTCAGAAAACATATGAATTCATGAAAGTATTATTACACTTAACCCAACTTTAATGAATTTATTCATACAATGGCTGAATTCCCCTAATTTTTTTCTCTTGAACAATCAGTTGCTTACAAAAAATAAAACTGTTTTCTGCACAAAAAATGGATTACATATCCATGAAACGACACTAATCTTTGATAGTCGAGCTTTGTCAGTTGATATTGTTCAATAAATTTTGTTTACAGATAAAATTCCTGTAAAAGTGTCTAAAGGTGGCGTTGCATTTAATGTGGAAATTGACAAGAGGGTACCAACACCCTTCAGAGGTCTCACACCACGACCTGGATCAAAGATGCACGTAAGTATCATATCTACGTCGACGTACATCATATAAGTACACATCTTTATCCCTGTATATACTTGTTCATAATTCTACATGAAACACCGCAAACGCATGTAGTAATTTATGATACGTACTAATTGTATAATATAATAAGTATTGACAAAAAAATCTATAATACTAGTTATACACTTAACATGTTTACAATAACTTTGTAGAATTGATAGACATAACTGTAAATAATTGAGATATTTCACGGTTATTTAGTTCATTTATTGTATTACAGATGTCTGATATGGACAAGTAGATAACATTCGAGGTAACTACTGCCCGTCGCCAGGAAATGTTAGACTCTAAGACAGAGTTCGCCCGAAAGTGTAACAGAAAAGTGTAAGTATGAGCATAAAAAGAATACATGATTTATTTGCATTAACGACCCATTTCAAAATATGTTGAAAAAAAGCGACTCAGTTTAAAATTTTCGGGCTCTTGCCCTTCTTCAGGATTTATTTCCTTCTACATAAATTCAAGTAGTATCCATTTTGTTTTTTCATTTAAAAACTGAGTCGCTTATTTTTCAACATATCAAATACAACTTTCCTATGAGAGACAAACAATATTATATACATTTCAAAATAGTTTTAAAATTACTTCTATATAAGACCTAAAATGTTTGTTTCTAGTGACATGATCATTAAAACTACGGTAGGTAGTTCGGGATATTTTATATTTATTTCCGCTTTTGAAAAGTGAGAAAATGAATTTACCGTTTCTCGTGCTTATTGTTTACGACTAATCAATATTGATACAAAGTCATCACTTAATACTTTGACAATGTGGTTAAATAGTGGTGCATGGTGTGTTATTTCTAAAATTTGAAATTTCTATGGTAGTACAAACGTGCTTGCAATATCAATTTTTTTTAAAGTGTTTATACTAAAGAATGTGAAGGAGTACATTAGTACTTTATTTGTTTCAGGGAAACTTTCCAAGTAATTCGTTCTGCTGTAAAGAAATACCAACAATGGCGGGAGGAATGCTGCCTGGAAGAAGACTTCCACAAGGAGGAGGAGTGCCAGGATGGCGCTGTCTCCCCAAGTCTATAAAATGTGCAATTCAATCAAGCATTGATGTGACAGTCAAAAACGAATTTCATCATAATTTGGATTTTCTCTTTTTCTTTTTTTAGTCTTTTTAATTTTTTTATCGCTTCCATCTGTAAGGTTGTAATTGTCTTGACACAGTAACCATAACAACTGAAATGTAATCTAAATACTTTTCGTTTAAAGTTGCTGGCACTCTCCTGGAATGACCAGAATAGTTAAAAGTATGTCGTTATGTTGGTGAGACCTGAAATGTACCTGGCAGTGGTATCAACTACAACTGTCTGTCAGCAGTTGGATACCGAAGGCTGCCAGGTCACATGATGGTTTCAGGGTCACGTGATAGTTAAAGTGTCGCGTGATAGTTTTTGAATCACGTGATAATGTCAGGATCATGTGATGGTGTCAGGGACATCTTCAAAACTGTTCACTAATTGTTTTGTTCTAGTTAAGTGCAAGTAGCCCGCAGTATTGTCATCTTTGCTGTATATGATTTAGGACTTAACTATGGTAACCACCATTTCTCATTCAATTTAAAATATTTGTCATGAATATTTTTATTTTTTCTTCTTCCCCCCCTCCTTTTCCATTGCTATGTAAGTAATGAAATAATTGTTAAAACAATAGTGTAATTATTGACAAACTAATGAAAATGTTAATATAATTTAGTGAGTAAAATTGATTTCTTGGGAAAAAGTTTTGGTCATTCCTGTCACATCAATGCTTCGATTGAGACCGCTTTAAAAGACTATCTGTTGAATAAAAAGTCTATGATCTGGCTACATATTGTTTTTTTTTAATTTTTGTTGCTGCTGTTGCATCAACAGTTGTACGGGTCGTTTTTGTTGCTATTTTTAAATGAAGTTACCGGAGTTAAATGTCACACCAATCGTTTGGCGATTTATCAGCTTTAGCGTGGAGGAAGTGAAAGATGAAAACCTGTGTAGAATCCATGTAGAATACATGTAGAATCCATGTAGAATACATGATCGTCCGTAAGCTAGCTGAATAGCTTCCTTAAATATGAAGTTTGGTCCTGGGCATGATTAGAACTCACAACGTTAAGGGGCTAGCAATCACGATTAAGAGACCAAAACTCCTCCTTCTTGGAAGCCTCTCTCTAATGTTAAAATTAACCGCAAATCAATACATGGTGATTTCTCACAGAACAAGCCTTACTACTATGTATGTAGAACGTTTAGTAGGTTGATAGAATTTCTTCATTCAAGCTTCAACTGATTTATCATCTCGACTTAAAAATCAATTACATTGTATTGTACCAAAGCCTACATTGTATATATTAATTATTTACATTCTTTTCCTTTATGTAGCTTTTCGTACAAATCTGGCAAGAAGCACTTAAAGTTGTTGATAAGCCTTGAGCAACAAGCTAATGCAAGCAAAACATTATTTACAAGAAAAGAATCTCTGCGATTTATCGTGTTTTTACGAGCTATTACCTTTATATCGCCCAATCTATTTCTACACGCTGTTGACTCAATTTTAATGTGAAACGATAAAAAAGGTATTAATTCAATCACGCAAATAAAGATCATTTTATAACCAAAATTGATGTTGATGATAATGGTTGTAAATTCTCTGGTGAACACAATACTGTCTGAAAATCGTTTTGACATTTTTGTAAACACGCCTGAAAAACACCCCACTAACATACAGTGTAGTTGTATTGGCTGTTAAACTTTATCATTTGTATAACAGACAATAATTATTTGCAATCCTGGCATCCTTGGTGAGCAGCAGGCCCGACTGAAACTTAGGGAAAGACGCTGTGGGTGAAGCCCTGGCTGCACATCTCCGCTCTGTCTCAGCACGGATGTCGTATGGGAAGTTTATTATTTTTATAAAAATATTTATGAACTTGCCCGCTCTGTGTCTCCGGTTAATGCGTTTGATAGTTATAATAATACTTGAAAGGTTCAAATTCTGGCGGGAGAACATCAAGAAAACAAAAATAACAAGTAAATACTATACACGAGTTAAAACCTCCATGTTGTGTTTATTGTTGTTCAATGTCGTTCTCTCAGGGATAGTAATGTTGTTAGCAAGTATAATTACTCTTACAGTATGTACACGCAAACGGACTTTCTTATATTATTGTATACTAGAAACTTATCCAATCGTGCCATCCACACATACTTATCATTTGTCATTTAATATTCTGAAATATTTACTGCCTGTCTGTGTGAGCGTGTATTCTTTCCACATTCCTGGACATTATTATATTTGCTGCCTTATTGATTATACTGTCCCATTCTCAATACATTGTTATATTGTATGACTCGTTCATTATTTGCGATGGCTGGTTAGTCAAGTACATTAGTAGTTGAATTTGTAATTTCTAATGATAAGGAGAAAAACTATAACAAAACGTTATATATTCGATGTACGAATTACAAGAAGCATATTGGTTTATGTTTTTTTTGTATGAAGTTGCTTTTTTCATAAAGGATATTGACTGTATATTTTATTCAATCCTACATTAAGGAGAGTATAAAATATTAACATGATATGAGTAACTTATACATGATAATGACAATCATGAGTATTTGACAAATGAATAAATTCATGCATATAGTTCACAAGCACATGGTAATACATTCATACCCTACATCAACCAAGTAGAATCAACCCTAAATGTTAACGAATTCACCATAAATATGGGCACAATCATACAACCACTTTGAACTTCAAATAGCCACACAACAACTTATCTAGGCAATGCCTTCATGATTTACTTACCTGTGAACTATTAATAGATTCAGTCATCACCATTAACCAATCAAATGGCCAGGATTAGCCAAACTAGTAACAGACACTACACTATACACTCGCAAACAGCTATAATAATAAACTAATACTCATAAGTATAATTCGTCTAGAAAATAAGCGCTGTCGCCGAAGCGGAGCAGGTCGGTTCTCACTCGGTCTTAAATATTTCATGCTCCCTTGTCGATCTCTTATGATTCTTTGTATTAAAGGGCAATGTTCCGTACCCAGTTTTATCAGCCAGTTTTCAACTTTTCACTACTACAGCTTCACTTCTAATAATTCATTTCCGTGCTTGATTTGTGCGTCTCTGAAACTTACTGTTTCATTTTCGTTAAGTTACGTTACCAGTCTATTAATTAACATATCTTAGTTTCTCTTGTTTCAGTTGTTCATCATGTTTTATTTATTCTCCGTATTTTTTCCATGCATAATTTTTCATGTATATTTTCTTTACATTTTGTATTCATTTTTTATGTTTTATTCAGTCTTATATTTATTTTTCAGCTTTATTTTTTATATTGTTTCATCTTTTTTCCATAAACATTATTTTTGCTTTATATTAAATTTCTGTATTTTCTATGATTTTTAAAAATTTATTATTCATATACATTTTCTTGAACTAATGTATTCATTTTCTTATAATATATGAATGTGTGTATATTTTTACTAATGTCTATTTCATCCCCAACTTTTTTAACCATCCAGTATTGGTAAACCGATAATCTTTTTTATATAGAATAAAGAAGGCTATTGTTAAATAACTCATCATAACTTTCTTTCTGTTTAACTCACAAATTTTGTTACTATCACAAAAGTTTGTTTAATTCATCTGCCTTTTTATGAATATTTTTTTATTAATTTAAAATAATAAATCAATGGTCCTTTTTAAGTTTAAAAACTATAACCCTTCATCTTTTTTACGGCCTCTACTTTCTATTGTAAAACCGAAAAAAATGCCAATTTAGGAATTTATGTTCCGTTTTGTTTCAAATTTACACCACTTTGTTAAAATATTACAAAATTTGTTACTATTACATTGTCTTGGTATTTTATTTTACTTTTAAGATATATAAAAATAATTAGGCTTAATTGACATCTTCGAAGTCCTTTTTAACTTTTAGTCAACTGACCTGTTAATTTAAATAAGAATTTATCGTCTCGGTAATACTCGGTATTTTCCGTAAGAATACCGAAGATACCGATATCTCTATATACTACTACCACACATTATGTTCGGTTTTATGTTAAATCTTCAGATCAACGCAAATAAATTAATTCTAATATTTATTAAATGAGAAAAGTCGTATTTGTGAAGAAAGGAAGATCATAATTAGAGTATCATTATTAAACAATTGTTTCATATTCTAAATAATTTTTAATGTATATTAGTTAAATTTGAAAACATTTCCTGATATTATTGAACTTACAGTAGTGTACATGAGAACTAAGAAATAAGAAAATGTTACTTTTTGTAATGAAATGTTAAACTTGTTACATGAATGTAACGCTTGACAATTGTGTGAAAAATATAATAAGTTTAATTCTGTATCTGCTTAATTCTCCAGGTGATAATTGCACACACAATCGCCTATTAAACAGACTCAATTCAATTTTTGTATTTTTTGTTGTTGTTGAAAATACGTGATGTAATTATTCAATGTAAATTTTGGTTAAAGTTTTCTAGAGTAATGTGCTCAGTTGTAATAACTTAAGTTACTATTTCTGAATGAAAGTGATGTTTTAAATAAAAAACACTGACAATGGTTAAATATCATATATTAAATCCGAGGTACACTGGATCTTTTATGATCCTTAAATTGCTTTATTATCTGTCTCTAATCAGAATATAGCCTGCGGGTAAAGTAACATCCTTGCTGTCTGTGTTTTATGGTCAGACTTTCATTGCATAATATTGCAAAATCCATAATCCGTAAAATGTATATGAGGGAGTAAACTGTAAATTTTCATTTCTCTAAAACGTTGGAAGGTCATTTATAAAGGAGAAAGGGCTGTTCGGAGTGGATTTTTTTGTTTAAGTTAAGACAAAAAAAATCTTTACACACAAATATCCCCTATAAACATATATCTGAAAGAATTATTGCAAGCGCGTTTAAAGATTTTTTAAACATTGTCTTTGATAAATGATAAATTAGCAGCGTGTGTAGTGAAAACCCAACTATGAAAAAAGAGAAATTGACAGGCCATTTGATGGCATCAATGTAATTTACTGCAGTTGTACACTATCCTATTTTCTTCAACAGTATACCCAAAATATGCAGATTAAACGCGAGTTTGTGCCCTTTAATGTAATAATCACTATGCTTCTGGGACTTATATAAAGATTGGGGATGTGCTTATATATATAATATCACTTTTTACCAACTGCTTTTATGTAAACATGTATATAAGACAATGTACGTATATGTAACGGGGAGATGTTTACGAATGCATAAAACTGTGAATGAAGTCAGGTAGTTGTATTAGTTGTATTAATACAACTACCTGATGAAGTCTATAATCCACAGTAAACTAGATTTTTTTTATAAACATGCATACTCATAAACGAAGTATTACAAAACATTCTATTTATTAAATTTTGTGATTTTCAAAATTAAATTCTTATATAATTTAAAGCCGCAGTGTACTTGTATAAAAACGAAGAATTAACACTAATATTCTAAACTTTTAAGCATTTTTTATGATCATAAGATTTTCAACATTTACGTTTTTTAACAGTTTTAATAATTACTGTCTGTGAAATAAAGAAATATTTTGTCCTATTCGGCTTATGTAAAAAAATGATACATGCACATTTGTAATTTTCAAGATAACGATAAAAAAATATTTATTTTATAAAAAATCATAACCTTATCAAAATTATAAAAACTATATAAAGTTGTTACTTTAAATTAGTCTGCCTGATATCTGGGACCTGATATGAAAAGTTAAAATGTTATAGAATAACTGAAACATCGATTAGTCCAGATCCAACAGTAGATGCCTAAGGTCAGATTAGTCACACATGACTGGTTTTATGGTCCTGTATACCACGCATGCTTGCAGATAGGCAATAACACAGTGCTCTAATGATGGGTAACTCTGGTGATAATCTGATGACACCCTAAATTTGACTTAATTCCCTTGATTTCCCCGATTTCATGATGGTCATGAAAGTTGGCCATGTATATATTTATTTTCTGATATTCATTTCCTTTATTTTTATGATGTATTTCTTTACCTATTTTTATATTGTATTTTATACCTATTCTTATATTTATCTTTTATATTTTATTTTTTACCTTTATTTCTATCCGTTTTGACTTTGTATTTTTTATGACCACTTTTACTTGTCGGCTTCTAAAACGTATTATAACGATATGGAAGGAGACGATATGATGTGCGTTTCCAAAGCTACCTATTATATGTTTGATATTTTGTACAAAGGCAGACTAACAAAAAAATGAAATTGGATACACGCTAGTGTTAATCCTTGAAATCCAGTAGGAAATCAATGGTTACGAATAATAGATGACAACGTATTGAACATTGTGACAATTTTCTATCTTTGATCACCTTTGTTCTCACGAGAGTAATTTTGTAACCTACAGACCAACTATCAAGCAGACACGTCAGGCAAGTATATAATTGTGCGATCATTTTAGCAAATTACACAGTGAAATTACTTTCTGTTAGTAATATACATGTATACAGACAGGTCTGTGTATGCGACCACCACCGAATCATGGCCGCTCGTCATTGTATATCTAGAACAAACTTACCTCCGAATAGTAGCCACCGGTTAACAATGGTCACATTATGTCTTTCCCAAGCGTCCCCTATATTCATTGCTTTGATTGTATGTACATGAATATGTATATTAAAAGGATGAATCGTTGAAAGAAGAGGAACATTAATTATTAAATATAGTTAGTCTTTTAAAGTTTATATCAGATGTTTCTTGTACCGTGCAACCAGTCAAGCTTCAAAAAACCATTAAATGATAGACTCTTTGAATTAGTATAGGTTTTCTAATTCATGAAAGGCTGACTCAAAATGCCACTTTATTTATTCACTTGGTTTGTATTACAAGTATACATGTATGTCTATCATTGTGTTATCGTTCATACGAGTGTGCAAGGAATGCGTATTCATTTTAAACATGTACACGTAAATAACGATCGTTATCATTACCGTCTTTATTTCAACCTAAAAGAAAAAATGGTCATTTTTGTTGAAGTAATTGATATTAATTAAAACTCACTAATATTTGTTAGAACAAAATGGCAACGAATGTAAGATTCTATTTATGAAAGAACAACAAAAGCTGCTGATTCCTTTCAAAACACTGCATTGACCCTCTGTATGCAAGTAATGCCCCTATCACACTATACCGCGTTTCCTCTGCGTTAGATGTTCTAGAGCGCCGTGAGATAGTAAAGAAAAATCTGCCTAAATTAAATCTCCGTAAAAAGGTCCTAACAGAGACCAAGGCGTTGCTACTGAGCTTACACGGTATTCTATCGCGTTCCTACGGAGTTATTGTTTGCGGTCTGAGCTCTCATGGCGCTTCCATTGAGACGGCGCTCACAGTGCGCCTACTGCGTGTTAATGACATTCATCTCTTTGAATTGCATAAAATCTCCATTCAAACGCCACCGACAACCATAGCGTTCGCATAGCGCGCGCAATCCAAATCCGTCTAACTAGTGGCGATGCCACTGCCTTGCTGCAGCGATGCTTGCGATCGAATTGCGCGCATCTCGGTGTTTGGCATTTTTCTTGAACGCGGCGTGATCGCCGTGAGAAGGCAGCCCTTGTATGACAGGGTTGTAATTGATGATTTGTTGGTAGATTTAATCAAACGCACGCGAAAAAAGTAATTCCGATAGTTTCGGTTCTATATTCCCGTAATTAATATATTGTAAGCGATAGATTCATACTAATATTTGAAATAGTTATTACAACGTAGTCCGGAACATCGCCTTTAATAGTGCAAATGAATACTAGGCGACTAAATAATAATTATTTATAAAACAATGTAGTTATCTTTTGTGTGTTAGATGTTTACAAATTGTTTAATTTTCAATAATTGCTATTATTATTTATACATGTATATTAGAGGGAGTCACTACAACTCATGTACCTACAGGCATAGCCACAGACAGATCGGACATAGATCGGACCATGTTTACGGGCTAAGCGGTTCAATATGCTGTTACAATATTGTTCTTACCATAAAAAGAGTTGTGTGGCAACGAGACATTACATGGGGTTTGACATCGTGCGTACAAATCAAATTTCCTTTTGGTCACTAACATAATTAATAGAATAGTTGTACAATGAAATACTTTACAATTTGGCCGTTTCACATAATTAAGTAATATAATATCAAATTATGTGACTACCATACTAAAATTAACCAGGCTTACACAATCAAGGTGTCACAGTTTAGTACTTACACCAACTTAAAAGTAGTTTTCATTTTCGTTCCCTTTGTAATTAGAGAGTGATTGAGGTCTCGTCCGCCTTTGTCTTGCCATGTTGCCGCTGCTTTGCCTTTTTATCGCTTGAGACATAAGGAATAAGTCATAAGACCTAACTCATAACACACAATACACAAAACGAATAATTCAGAATTCCTAAGACAAAATGGCCCTAATAGGCTTCCGTACGAAATAAGACATGTGTTTAAATCTTTCTCAGATCGTTTGTTATGTGATAAATAATAATAAACAATGTCAATTACCTATTGCCATGCGGGGCAAAGTCAAAAGGAATAGGATATGTTATACAATCTAGAGCTTATGAATTTTAGAATATCATCAATCAATATACCAAACGGTGCGTAACATTTTATCTGATATATAATTTACTGTGAGTTCATTCGTTCGTTATTTTAAAGTTATTTCTCAATAGGATAGTATCGTAATCCTATCAGTTTTATTTCTAGAAAAAACGTATCTTATAGTTCGTTATGAATCAAAAACTAATTTGTACGTATTTGCTGATTTGCTGGTGCACGCAGTTTGTGACACCTTTGAATATTGTTGATGATTTTATCAACATAACATTTAACGTGACTTCGTTCACCTTTTGTCAGTCGGTCAATCAACAATTCCAAATTTACATGGATTTTGACATTAATCAGTGTGTCACAGAATGCGGGCTTCGCGAACATTGCCAGTCGTTGAACTTCAATAATGAAATGAGGCTTTGTCAGTTATTCCTGTACAAAGAAGAAATATCTTCATCCCGACATGGTTGTATATATGTGGAGAAGAGAAACATTCAAGTGATAAAGGTATTTTTTTAATTTTGGAAGTCGATTTATCGCTTGCTTTTCTACGTCGCCGTTTCTATCTGTATGGATCCAAAAACAATTTATTCAATTTATTGATTTGGATGTTTAACATGTGACCTAGCAGATCACAGTTCTTTAAATTTCAGTCAGTATGTTCCAGCCGGGAATATGACCTGGTTCCATGTCTACTTTGGTTCCAGGTATATAACGCTGTGTCAGAGGCAGGTGAAATTATAATACCAACAATACTCAAGCTAAGAATAGACAAGGTGATAGGTTAAAGGTTGAGTTCATTATAATATCGCCTATTATCGGAACTTTAAGTACTTTGATTATTAACGTCGTTACATAACTTATATAGCATACATACTCGTATATTATTATTTTTTCATTTATCTAAGTATATTTATCTCTAGTCTTGGAGATCTGCTTGTTTGCCATGGTTATTCACCATTGACTCTTAAATAACGATATAAAGAAGGAACAGGACGTCTTTCCTACTGCATGTAGTAATAAACACGTAACGTTATTCTTTTGTAAGAACATTCGAATCCAAAGTAACAGTTGAAAATGTTTTAATAGGCGCTTCGAGTGGATTAGCAAAACTAGTGTATGTGTTATACAACTGTATATACAATCGAACCTGTGTTTAAGACCCACTCCGAATAATGACCACTCTATGAATAAAGCGCATTCTTGTATATTCTTTTAAAAACCGTTATCGATCAATTAGAATAAATTGAATTCCGAATGAAGATTATTATAGGCCCCATTTTGTCTTTCCCAAGGGTGGCCTTCGTCCAAAGGTTTGATTGTACGTATATATAACATGTATAATTTGTATAATATTGAAATAATAGACAAAAGCAATTTTATCACGAAAGTATGAATTATATATACACCATATGATCCGACTTCAATCGTAAGCATACGCACGGTTTGTCTATACCACGTGACTTTCCATGATATGCGTGGAACAAAATTAGTAAAAAACGCTCGATCCAAGTAACATTTACTTTGATATCTACTCTTATATTTCCTCAATTCTCATCGGATGAAGTGGAGAGCCGTCTCATTAAAGTAACTGACACATACATATAATTTATTTTGGAAATAAATCGGTATTTTTTAAGATTATGGCATATCACGGCAATGTCATGTCACTCAAATACGCCATAATACGGTGGGAAAAGTAAATTCTAAACCCATGGATAGTCCAATTAAATGTCGTAATCATACCACTATTAACGTGACTGAAAAAAAACACGCCCTCATCACAAATCTTGTTATGTAAGACCAAATCTATACTCACACGAAAAAGAAAGTGTGCACTACATTAAAATGATTTTTTCATACTTAATTATAGTATATAGAAGCAAATATTGGCAGAATTAGTATTGGCTACGCGGTAATAGGTTGCCTAAATGGGCGCAATGTGTGATTATTTTCTTCATTCATGGTGATACACCAGGTATTCTTTAAAACTTTTTTTCCAAAAAAAAAAAAAAATGGCGAGGATGTATTTTCTAGTGTTAGTATATTTGTTCATCTTTTAGGATCCATGTGGACAGAATTGCTCTTACGGGACAACCTGCGACCAGGAGACCCGGGCATGCGTTATTAAAGGTTAAACACTCGTTTCAATTGATACCAGTTTATAACTTGAATTACTCTCTAAAGATAAAAAAATATTTTGAGAACTTCATTATGTTTGTAATAGTTTTAATTTCTACATAATACAGTAGGACTTGTACGTTGCATTTAGCTGAAACATTTTTCCTGGTTACCTGATCTAGCCAATTTTCTTTTCAAGCGACCCTGAAAGAGCCCCCCCCCCCCAAAAAAAAAGCCCCGGCACTCCTTTACTATTTTTGAAAAGGATGTTACCAATAGAAATCATATTTTATCTTTAATTACTCGTAGTGCTATGCTTATACGCAATGAAATCTTTTTCGTTAGTTTTTTTTTCATTTAATTTTAATTATTTAAATATTTACCATATAATTATTGTTCTGTGATTAACCTATTGTTAAAAATTTATATTTAACGAATATATCATTTACAAAATACTATGTAAATTTCTACGTAATTCTGAATGATATTCAATTCTAAAATATGTTTAGAATGTGTTGAAGACCTGGTAAATATTACGACGGTAGGAAACAAACGAGCTGTTGGAAATGTCATCAGATGGTTTACTCAGAATGGAGTCAATGTCCGATCCACATGTCTGTCTTTTGGCAACTGGAGTTACGAGTTCAACTCCCCGAATGGTAAATTAATTCAATTTTTTGTCATATTCATAGATCATTCTATTAATTTGAGTTCTAGCACATGCATTCGAATCGCTGAATGCATGTTGGAACGCTGCTCACGATTCGAACTGCGTTCCAATTCCTTGCAACCGTTCGATTCGAATAAAATGTGGTATGAATTACACACAAACTGAATACGCTTATTCAAGTTTCTACTGTAAGTACAGTCAAACCTGTAAACAATGGTGACTGATGAGAAAAAACATAATATGGCCTTTATTGACAGATGTTCTTTATTTGAAGGTCATTTTGTTCTTAATAACCAAAGACGTTTTTTAAAAGATTGGCCTTTATTCACAGGATGGCTTTTCAGTCGTTGTTGGCCGATAACACAGGTTAGCCTGTATTGCTTTTTATGAAAATGTTCGACATTAATATATATATGTTGATGATTAATGAGATCATTGTCAATAATAATAATCATACATGTTTATAATATAAATCCTGTACACTTAAAAAGTCCATTGGATAGGCAGAAATATTTTTTTTTCAAAATATATGAAGAAACATAAAGAAAAAAAGATATGTAAAATACAACGGAAAGATTACTCATTATAGTGAATTGTAAATAGTTTAGTTCCTTTGAAATGGATATGGAGTGATCGATAGTCTAACGAGCTTGACTACTAATAGACGTACGATAAGGTGTAGTATGACGTACGATTTCTACAAAATTAATTCTCAACGGAAGTCAAATTGATCTCTTTTTTATTTCAGTTGTGTGTATTCAGCTATTTGGCTGTCACAAGACGTATATAAACAGAAATTTAGCTGGTTCTGATCTTGCAATAAAGCTTGTTAATTCTTTAAACGAATGCTTAGCATTTTGCGCAACGACGGAATATAAAACATGTATTCATTCTGGTACAGCTTCTGCTTACGGTGCCAATTGCTTCTGCAAGTCGATGTCCGTTCAAGAATATACAAGCTGGTACGGAGGGTTACCATATTTTGAGAACTGGATACTGTATGAAAAAATGATACCTATCTCAGAACCCTGAATCTACCACGTGACAGAGACTTATCAATCATCTGTGAATATCATTATCACCTTAATCACTTGTCTGTAAGTGTATCACCTGTCTGTAGTTGTATCACATGTCTGTAGTTGTATCACCTGTCTGTATGGTTGTATCATAATATGTCTGTAATGGTATCACCTGTCTATAATTATATCACCTGTATGTAATTGTATCACCTGTCTGTAATAGTACATATGCCTGTAGTTGTATCCCATGTCTGTAATGGTATCCCATGTCTATAATGGTATCACCTGTCTGTAATTGTATCACATGTCTATAATTGTATCACATGTCTGTAGTTGTATCACATGTCTGTAATTGTATCACATGTTTGTAATTGTATCACATGTCTGTAGTTGTATCACGTGTCTATGATAGTAGCACATGTCTTTAATTGTTTCATCTGTCTGTAAATCTGTCACCCGTCTGTAATGTATTACCCGTTTAGAATTGTTTCACCTATATATAATTGTATCACACGACTGTAATTGTATCACCTGTATATAATTGTATCATATGACTGTAATTGTATCACCTGTATATAATTGTATCACACGACTGTAATTGTATCACATGGCTGTAATTGTATCACATGGCTGTAATTGTATCACAACTCTTCAAATGACACATCCTCTGAAACTCAAATTTGAAGAAATCCACTGGAATGAGCTTTGGGTAGTCCTTTTCAAAAGTTGCCTAAATAATTTAATTCCATGCAGAACCCTGGTTTCCATGGCAACCAGTAGGAAATTCTTTTGGCAATTTGGCAATGAGAACCTCAAGAGACACTCTAACAAAGTTGCTAAAATAATGCCCTGGGGTAAATATTTGCCCCGTTGCAGGGGTCACATGGTTTACATAGTTTTTTTTCATTGGAAAATATAAAAAAGATCTTCTTGTCTGAAAGCACAATGTTAAAGGTCAGATATATGTCATGGAGCAACGTCTAGAGTCAATCTAACAAAATTGCAAAAATAAAGTTCATTTTGTCATTATTGACCCTGCTCCAGGGGTAGCATGTTTTACGTGGACTTAGAATATATAGGAAAATGGTTTTAAAAATTATTTTTGTAAGAAGCACTAGGTTTATAGCTTAGACATATTGCATGCAACAACATGCAGTGGCCTACTAACAAAATTGATCAAACAATATCCCTGAGGTCTACTTTTCAATATCTTTTACTTACTGCAGCGCAAATTTGAATCAAATTTGTAAGTGATATCTTGTTTCTTGCGTGCCATTTTATTTAACCATATATTAGCATTGATACTTGAAGCTTTTTACGTTGTTATACTGTGGAATCATTAATTTTCGTTGGGGACTTAATTTCGTGGGTCAGCTCATCCACGAAATCAAATCCCCACGAATTTAAATGCAGAGATAAGGCATTTCTTTTCAAAAATCTAAATCCACGAATTTATGTCCCCACGAAATAGCCATTTTAGTAGAAACCACGAAAATTGAGCCCAACGAAAATAAATGAAAATACAGTATTTAATTTAATGTTGTTTGATAATGTTGCTAGACAGACAATAAAATTTAACGTTGATGATGGACATCATTATCTGGATCCTTTTTCAGTATTAAATGGTTGGGATACGTGTCCAATATGCATAATAATATTCAATATAAATACAGTTTGATTAATTTAATAAAATAGGAGCCAAAGTTAAGGCGTTGGAAGCATTTAATCACAACATCTATGGCTGAGGCTATCAAATATTTTATCGAAATTTTCTAAGTAAATTATTCACACGCTCGATGTGGTCTTGTAAATGTTCAGTAACTGTTGCTATGATCCATATATGTTCATTTATAAAAAATTATAAAATTTATAAAATTTATATATTTGTGTATATATGTTGTATATGTAATGACAATGTACATTGTATACGTCAATAAAGTTCTGTTCTGTTCTGTTCTGTTCATGATGAAAGTTTGACACGACGTCTAATTGACGTTATGCCTTGTGCCGGGTGGGTGTTAGTGGTGTTGTCTGACGCTATGTAAGGTTATACATGCTCTTTGTAGTTTGATCAAATTTGCACAACAACTCAAGGTGTACATCATAGAAATTTTATTTCAAATTACAATGTATAAAAAAATACCCGAGTTATGAGAAAAGTCTACATAATAAGGATAACCCACGTATGTACCCATCTTTAACAAATCGTATCTGGTACTGACTGATGATTAATGGTATACATGCACTTTGTATATTCTTTTTGAAATCGCCTTTGTACATATTTTGTATTTAATGTATGTACTTAAATTGCACGAATTTCTAATATAACTTCATTTTGGTGTTGGAAGCTGTGTGATCACTCCTTGCCCTTGTAGCTGGTGTTGACTGATCAGTTTCAGACCAGGCCCAGTTTCACATACGAAATTGCGTAGAAACACAATAATAAAGGACTCAAGTGTTTTTTTCTGTCTAAAAAACTTCTGTCTTTGTTTGTTTCCTTATTTACTAAGAACATGTTAAACATACCGGCTTAAAGCACTGTGGGTCTGGCAGACAAATTAAGTCTTAAAACTCTATTTTCATTTGAGTCAAAAGTCAACTTTCCAATATCAGACTCAAATCAAATTTACCGCATTATACCACATCAAGAGATTATAACTTGGTTGACATTGTGTCAAATTATTATTAGACCATCTATGTACCTTATTTAAAACCACATTCTGAATTGCACACAATAAAACAGAGAAATTAACAACTTTTTAATAAGTTGAGATTGAGCATTAACTTAAGTTTTTTTGTGAAACTGAGGCCTGTCTATCGACGTAACTAAATAGTCAGTATGTTGTACCTTTGTCTTATACATTTATTGACTGGAGAGCCATTGGATATGCTGTGATATTCACCGGCAGAATGTCATATTGACCGAGGCTTCAAACCAACCAAATTGTGTTTATCTATAGATAAAATAATTCTAGCATTTACAGTACGACCAGAATCAAGTTGTTGCTATGTTATGAAATTTATTGTTACGCATTATATACTTTTCATGTCTATTCTTTTTCAATTGGTTGAAATAAACGTATTCCAGTTAATCAACATTTATTAGTCTTTGAGTGCGTATACTTCCTAATCAAACACCATCACAAACCCTCCAGGATGCCTCCGTGTGCTTTAACTGTTTTTAACATCGTTAGTTTCCAAGACAACACACTCTAATAAATAGTTTTTTCAAATAATATTACTAAATGCGATTCCAGTCTCGATTAATCATATAAATGTTTGAGGAGAAAGTATAATATTAGATGACCATCACCTTTTGGTTCACATAAGGCTATAGGAGGTTTACGTACTATTGTTTCATTTAATCACCCCTTCTATGAAATTATGTTGTGGGTCAATGGTGAAGCTAGACTTTCGCTATAACTTAAGACCTCACTAGCGTTTTTCATTCACAACTCAAGGCGCCACAAGTGCTCTTATCATATACAACTGTAAGAACCGCTTATGCTGTTATTCGTTGACAACTCCAAACGCTACAAGTACGTAATGTATTCGCCTTTAGTACTGCATTCGTTTACAGCTCCATACACCGCTAGTACTGTATTCGTTTACAGCTCCATACACCGCGAGTACTGTATTCGTTTACAGCTCCATACACCGCGAGTACTGTATTCGTTTACAGCTCCATACACCGCGAGTACTGTATTCGTTTACAACTCCATACACGACCAGTAATGTATTCGTTCACAACTCCATACACCGCTAGTGCTGTATTCGTTCACAGCGCCATACACCACTGGTGTTTAGTACTAGTAATGTATTCGTTCACAGCTCCATACACCGCTAGTGCTGTATTCGTTCACAGCGCCATACACCACTAGTATTTAGTACTAGTAATGTATTCGTTCACAGCTCCATACACCGCTAGTACTGTATTCGTTTACAACTCCATATACGACCAGTAATGTATTCGTTTACAACTCCATATACGACCAGTCATGTATTCGTTTACAACTCCATATACGACCAGTAATGTATTCGTTTACAACTCCATATACGACCAGTAATGTATTCGTTTACAACTCCATACACCGCGAGTACTGTATTCGTTTACAACTCCATACACCGCGAGTACTGTATTCGTTTACAACTCCATACATAGCGAGTACTGTATTCGTTTACAACTCCATACACCGCGAGTTCTGTATTCGTTTACAACTCCATACACCGCAAGTACTGTATTCGTTTACAACTCCATACACCGCGAGTACTGTATTCGTTTACAACTCCATACACCGAGAGTACTGTATTCGTTTACAACTCCATACACCGCGAGTACTGTATTCGTTTACAACTCCATACACCGCGAGTACTGTATTCGTTTACAACTCCATACACCGCGAGTACTGTATTCGTTCACAGCCCCATACACCGCTAGTACTGTATTCGTTTAAAGCTCCATACACCGCTAGTAATGCATTCGTTTACAGCTCCATACACCGCGAGTACTGTATTCTTTTACAGCTCCATACACAACCAGTAATGTATTCGTTCACAACTCCATACACCGCTAGTGCTGTATTCGTTCACAGCGCCATACACCACTAGTATTTAGTACTAGTGATGTATTCGTTCACAGCTCCATACACCGCTAGTGCTGTATTCGTTCACAGCGCCATACACCACTAGTATTTAGTACTAGTAATGTATTCGTTCACAGCTCCATACACCGCTAGTACTGTATTCGTTTACAACTCCATACACCGCAAGTACTGTATTCGTTTACAACTCCATACACCGCGAGTACTGTATTCGTTTACAACTCCATACACCGCGAGTACTGTATTCGTTCACAGCCCCATACACCGCTAGTACTGTATTCGTTTAAAGCTCCATACACCGCTAGTAATGCATTCGTTTACAGCTCCATACACCGCGAGTACTGTATTCTTTTACAGCTCCATACACGACCAGTAATGTATTCGTTCACAACTCCATACACCGCTAGTGCTGTATTCGTTCACAGCGCCATACACCACTAGTATTTAGTACTAGTAATGTATTCGTTCACAGCTCCATACACCGCTTGTACTGTATTCGTTTACAACTCCATACACCGCTAGTATTTAGTACTAGTACTGTATTCGTTTACAACTCCATACACCGCTAGTATTTAGTACTAGTACTGTATTCGTTTACAGCTCCATACACCGCGAGTACTGTATTCGTTTACAACTCCATATACGACCAGTAATGTATTCGTTTACAACTCCATACACGACTAGTAATGTATTCGTTTGCAACTCCATACACGACTAGTAATGTATTCGTTTACAACTCCATACACCGCTAGTACTGTATTCGTTTACAAATCCATATACGACCAGTAATGTATTCGTTTACAACTCCATATACGACCAGTAATGTATTCGTTTACAACTCCATATACGACCAGTAATTTATTCGTTTACAACTCCATATACGACCAGTAATGTATTCGTTTACAACTCCATACACCGCGAGTACTGTATTCGTTTACAACTCCATATACGACCAGTAATGTATTCGTTTACAACTCCATACACGACTAGTAATGTATTGGTTTACAACTCCATACACCGCTAGTACTGTATTCGTTTACAACTCCATACACCGCTAGTACTGTATTCGTTTACAACTCCATACACCGCAAGTACTGTATTCGTTTACAACTCCATACACCGCGAGAACTGTATTCGTTTACAACTCCATACACCGCGAGTACTGTATTCGTTCACAGCCCCATACACCGCTAGTACTGTATTCGTTTAAAGCTCCATACACCGCTAGTAATGCATTCGTTTACAGCTCCATACACCGCGAGTACTGTATTCTTTTACAGCTCCATACACGACCAGTAATGTATTCGTTCACAACTCCATACACCGCTAGTGCTGTATTCGTTCACAGCGCCATACACCACTAGTATTTAGTACTAGTAATGTATTCGTTCACAGCTCCATACACCGCTAGTACTGTATTCGTTTACAACTCCATACACCGCTAGTATTTAGTACTAGTACTGTATTCGTTTACAACTCCATACACCGCTAGTATTTAGTACTAGTACTGTATTCGTTTACAGCTCCATACACCGCGAGTACTGTATTCGTTTACAACTCCATATACGACCAGTAATGTATTCGTTTACAACTCCATACACGACTAGTAATGCATTCGTTTGCAACTCCATACACGACTAGTAATGTATTCGTTTACAACTCCATACACCGCTAGTACTGTATTCGTTTACAAATCCATATACGACCAGTAATGTATTCGTTTACAACTCCATATACGACCAGTAATGTATTCGTTTACAACTCCATATACGACCAGTAATTTATTCGTTTACAACTCCATATACGACCAGTAATGTATTCGTTTACAACTCCATACACCGCGAGTACTGTATTCGTTTACAACTCCATATACGACCAGTAATGTATTCGTTTACAACTCCATACACGACTAGTAATGTATTGGTTTACAACTCCATACACGACTAGTAATGTATTGGTTTACAACTCCATACACCGCTAGTACTGTATTCGTTTGCAGCTCCATACACCGCTAGTGCTGCATTCGTTTACAGCGCCATACTCCACTAGTGATGCATTCGTTTACAGGTTCATACACCGCTAGTAATGCATTCGTTTACAGCTCCATACACCGCTAGTGCTGCATTCGTTTACAGCGCCATACTCCACTAGTATTTAGTACTACTAGTAATGTATTCGTACACAGATCCATACACCGCTAGTACTGTATTCGTTTACAGCTGCATACACCGCTAGTGCTGCATTCGTTTACAGCGCCATACACCGCTAGTGCTGCATTCGTTTACAGCGCCATACACCGCTAGTGCTGCATTCGTTTACAGGTTCATACACCGCTAGTGCTGCATTCGTTTACAGCGCCATACACCGCTAGTGCTGCATTCGTTTACAGCTCCATACACCGCTAGTACTGTATTCGTTTACAGCTCCATACACCGCTAGTGCTGCATTCGTTTACAGCGCCATACACCGCTAGTGCTGCATTCGTTTACAGCTCAATACACCGCTAGTGCTGCATTCGTTTACAGGTTCATACACCGCTAGTAATGCATTCGTGCATCACTCACGACGTTTCGCATCAGTAAATCTTTGTGTACTTAAGTACTGGTCATGCGATGAGGCAGAGAAAGAAACTTCACTTCTTTGTGAAGCAATTTCTGTAAACCAAGCAGTAATACAGACATATTGATATACGCTGAAGCAAATGTCAGACGATATTTGACGTTAATGAAGATTAGTATGTTCACAGATGAAAAACATTGTCTATATCTTACAGGTGTCGTTTAATTTGACAGGAAACGTGTCAGACAGCCGTGTCATATTATTTTTAGCCGCTTATTGAATCAACTACTTTTTAAATGCCTTTTGCTTACACGTCTGTAGAAATCCAACGTTCACGGAAGCGAATACTTTAGGTAAATATGAAAGTAAAGTAAAACAATAAAGTATGTATACTCTGTTAATAACGGAAACAGTTCACGTTTTAATAATTGATGGAAATCAGTGTGTTTGTAGCCTAATTATCGATACATGTACATGTATTTACCAATCGACACAAACCGTATTCTATGTACAGTCAAGCCCGTGTTAACGGCCACTTCCGAATAAAGGTACCCCTGTGAATAAAAGCTACTCTTTCAACACCCGTTATTGATATTACCAAGGACTTATATACATACACATCAGTCGAACATTTTAAATTCCAAGATGGCGGACATCTATTATAATCCTTTCGTCTCCGAAATTAAACATTCGGAATACCACGGATATTTTCGCTGTTATTAACATTCGGATCTTCCTGGATATTTTCGTACTTTCGTTTTGTAAACAAGAGCATGAAATCCCGTTGATTCACGTGTTATTACCGCGGGATTTGATTACTTTTAACTGTTAATACGGAAGTTGCGAAACCATCTATGTGTATAAGTCTCGATATTATTTAGAATAAAATGCCCACCGAATAAGGCCTCCAAGGCCGCGTTTGATCACACGCTTGACTGTATCTAGCTATTTTAACAGTTCTCAATAGGTGTGCGTACCTAACACTTTATGTGATGTGTCTGGTGGATTATTTTGTTTGTTGGTAATAAAGTTACCCCACAGAGAACGAAGCTGATCAGCGATATGAATTTTGTCAAAGTATTCCATAGGTTGTCATCTATTATTCATAACCAATGATTTCCTGCTGGGTTTAAAGTTTTCGCATTAAGAGGTATGCTATTTTGTGTCTTAGATTGGCTTCGTCTATAACGAGCAACAAAAGTAATATAAATCAAGCAGAAAGGGGAAACATCGCTGAATTATAATATTCAATATCATAATCATAATAGTATATTAAAGATACCAAAAGCGGGACTCCGTGGTCGAACGGTTACGATCTCTGATAAGGAATCACTAGCCCTCTCACCAAGTTCGATTCACAACTGGACCAGAAAATGTTCACATGTTAGAAAGCTGTCCATGCAGCAACCTTATGGAAGTTCGGTGGATCTTCTTAAGACAATTAAACAAATGGTACATAGTTAATCGGGTCAAGTTATGTGTTTGTTGCAAATATAGTTGCCCGTATAATACGACAGAAATAAACAATGAATTTGATGTCAAATGTATTCATCTATAATCCACGCTGATATGCTGATATTTGATTTGATAAAAATGTGATTTAGAGATTCCAAGTATGAAGTTTATCAGAATTACTCAGCGAATAAAACAAAACAAGTATATCTATTTGTTATGAAAATACGCATATGTTAAGAATCAGGACATATGCCAGCAATAAAAAAATAAAACTCGTTAAAATTTAAATCCAGACCAAGACGCGAACAGATAAAAAAATTCTTCCAGCATATCCTTGAATTATTGATGCAAGATTAAATGTCGACTTTGAATTAAAATACCAAGAGAGTAACGTTTGTGCTTCGTTGTAACATGCGATAGAATGATTTCCATGACGTAATACACAATATTCAGCTAGAACTGATTTGACGCGATTACAATTTTTAAAGAGGTCTGAGGAATTGATGCACATGCAACTTGTTGATAATGTAAGAAAGATGTGTTTGGAATGCTTTACAGGACAATAATTAAGTATCCCTGAATGTTCCACAGGAGTTTAGTGTCGAACCTAGATCAATGACCATTTGGCGACTCTTCCAGCTTTAAATGCTGAAGGAAAATCTCTTGGCAGAACCACCAACCATCCGTAACCTAGCTAGAGAGCTATTGATTACACGCCAGAGACCATAACTAATCGATCACGGAGGTCACCTCTTATCATCTCAGTCAATTTCTCGGATTGGACTAGATGCTTTATTTTGGTCCCATTTTGTAACAAAGGATAAACAGTATACTCTCTTTAGAGTGGCCCTCTCTTAAGCAAAAGCCTTCCAACTGCACAATTTAACTATTAATTTAACCTCTATAGAGGAACAACCGCGCAACAACAACATGATGTTGATAGTCCCAAAGGGTGTTGTTTTGAAGAGGTTTCACTCAAATTCACAATACATGCAAAAACCCTAAACTGTTCTAGAAAGCATTCGTAGAGATTATTTCATACTATCGCGTTTTGTGCAGCTGGTGTGCACTCATCGTAGCGAAGAGTTATACGTCTCTCAATAATACGAATATAGGCTAGGCGCTGGCGGAATACAGCTTGACTATAGATAGCCAGAATTTTCATTCTGAATTCAGATTACTTTTGACCGTTGACGAAATTAATAGGTTTTTTATTTATTTAATTCTGTGACTGGAATCATTCTCTTTTATTTTATGATAGTCTGTTGTGATTTAATGTGTCTGTATTAATGTTTTAATTAGTCAATAGGAATAGATTTAACTGAATTAGTATACGTATATATAAATATAAATAAATCAGATATATTTAGGCACATATTGACTTGCTTATTAATATCATTTAATTTATTAAGTGAATACAAACTTTGTGGACACGACTTGAATTACGCTACCAGGCTGATTATAGGATCAGGAAAGTCGTCACAGTATACCAATTTTACCATACCTTGTCTGTGACTATGTATTGTGTTCTTCAAAAACAGTTTCATGCTCATAATGAATTAGGCCTAAAGGAAGCAGCCAATGTTCTTTTTTCAATGGGTTTATTTGTCCCTGTAATTAAAGATAAGCCAGTTATACATTAGAAAAAAATAGGTCATGTTGATACTGCCGTAAACTGGACGTTAATTATTAGCGACGTGCTGATTTGTATATATTTTAAATGCTTCTCTCGATATATAAACAAATCAGCAACGATCGGTGGCCATTGTTGTTTATATCTGGTACGTCCATGCTGTAATTACTAATGCACTGTTTTGTGTTTGACATGCAAATCAAGTGATTGTCTCACGTCCACATCTTGAAACAAACAAATGTAACACCTCTTGTGACATTTTAATTAAATTCCATGATTTGATCACAATACCGCTGTCACATCGCATCAAATTGAAATCAAAGAGATACCGTCAGATAATTGTTTATCACAATGAGGCATCATTCTGTGAATGGTTGTCAGATACGGGAAGACGTAAATTAAATTAAATGCACTGCTCGTATCAACGTTAAATACGGATTCAATGTTCGCAAATCTAACACTTGTGCGAAGACTATTAATTCTCCTGAAAAATGCAAGAATAGTTAAAGAACGATTCTTGTTTTCACGAAGTTCATTCAGAGGGGAAACGGTGACTTTACACAAACCTAGTTGAGCCGAGGCACACGTTGTATACATCATAAATAGAAGTTGAGTTGCCGCTGTCTGAAGGCTTCTGTCGCTTCATCTCGAGGGTCCATGATGCATTATTGATGTAGTTTCATGTCGGTTTGGTGCTGTGGAACATCGATATTTTTTTTCAGATTTTTTTTCATTTTACATATAAATTATGTTTGTTTTTTATGAATCCTTATGTGATATGAATTTATAACACGGTACAAAGAAACAGCAGTCCGGCCCTGTCAGTTCGAAAAAAGAAGATATTTTCGTTTTGGAGCATATTTGGTTAGTTGCGTGATTGCTGGCTCATCCTATTGCTTTGATTATTATGGTATTTCGTGTTTCTGATCAACAAGCGATATTCTCATTATGGGAGACAACGCCAGCATTTTATACAGGGTGTCAATGTCAGAACAAGGCCACTTCCTGTTCTGTTACAAAAAGTCGGTGTCCGGGAATGTCGGTTTTCAAAAGAACTGATCATGAAAATGGAAAAATTGTCCGTATTTCAGGGAATTCCGGTTTTCTACCTGAAAGCTGATCATGAGTTATTGGTAAGATTTGAACAAATTTCTTTACATCTAAAAATGGGGTCCAAACTGTTGGGTTACAAATCGACTTATCAAGTTACACTATTGTGTACACATTTATGTAAAACACGCCGACTGTTATTTGTTTCACATTAATTTTGCAAATATTTGGCGTCTGACCTGAACTTCAGACTTCTTCAAAGATTAATGCATTCATCTTTCACGTGTCTAGACAACAATGACATGGATAGATCTTCCCTGTCCCTAACTCGTAAAAGACTTCATTACTTAGAACGAAATAGTTCATAGAATGTGCTACGTAAATTGAATTCTAAAGGACGGTTTGTTTTAGCTAAAAATATTTCGGCGATAACATTATGCCATATAAAACCTTAGTCGTATGATTATGTCATCTTTTACTAAAAGTCAATAAATCTTATCATTAATATCAATGTACTGAACCTATAAAAACTTGCACTGTAACATGGAACGGGAACCAGCGTCGCGGAGGTAGAAAAACGTAGTACTTCGGTCCTTGTGAAAAATCATGCGCACTGAGCGAGTGACGGCTATGGAAAGCTGAACTAACCTTCAGTTTAAAAAAAACAACATAAAAGTTCTCTTCATATTGTAAGTATTACGGGTTGGTCCCGAATGAGTAGTTAATTCAAAATTTCACGGAGAGTTACGGAATTACATACAATAGAATTAATACAAACTGGCATAATAATGGATACGGGTGTCTGAAATAATTACATTTAATGACTAACTCGGCGCGGCTCAAACACCTCGAAACACATCCGTTTATCAGGAGAACAATAATAACTAATTTGGTTATTATAAACCACAGAGCAGTGTTCACACTTCAATATCATTGGTTCTGAATGTTTTGTAGGTAAATGTTGGGTGAGGTATTCGATTGCACAAAGCGATTTCTGGATTTGTTTCTCTATTTCTTGTCGCCGTGTTTCAGAATTTATTTTTACTCTGAATACTTAGTTGGTAGAGTGATGTGTCTAAGGATCTCAGGGTTTTGTGAGATCGTCCTCAAGGTGCTGAACATGTTCTCTGTGATCTCTTCCTACATTGCTGGTCATTTATGAGATGACAGTTACACGTGGAGAACAGGGTAAGCACTGAAACAGAATCCCGTAAACTGCCTGTCAGTATATAACGGAAATAATGCTGAAAATAGGCGAAACACATGGAACTGTTTTTGAAAAGTTCGCCTCTTAACGCCGAGGTATTTTTATTCAAGCGTTAAAAGTTCTGACTAACTTATCCAGTCGATGTTGTACAAGAGTTCAATGTTGACAGTTTACTAATTATTTAATAGCTCGAGGATAATTTACAACTGACAAGTTTTTATAATGTAATATCATTTACCCTAATGGTTACGCACAATATTGAGTTGTTCAGTCTGTGTTCAATACTGTGACAATACATTTATCAAGTGTATTGACATCATAAAGTTACATTGTGATAATATTATCATTAGTACTTGATTTGATTCTACATCCTTTACTTAAAGTGGTTGTACGTAATCAACTCATATAATTGTTTTTTCATGATAAATCAATTCCATTACAGAGAAAGGAGTGTTTGACAGGTATGTCTGCTTAGTTAAAATTATGAATACTTTGAGTAATGTTCTCTCATTCGTTCGTTAAATTATTCACACACTAATTAATTATTTCCCAAATTCCTCCATTCAATCATTTATCCATTCAATCTTTTACTCATTCTATCATTCATTTTTCTTTCACACGACTGTTGGTTAAATGTTATTTTGTATGTTTTCAGACCTTTTTGTATTTGTCTAATGGTTTGTATAAGTCCAGTTAATTCTATTAGTAGAATGATCTGTATTAGTCCGATTGATTAGATCAGTCAGGTTATTTGTTTTAGTCCGGTTATTTGTATTAATTCGGTAAACTGTATTAGTCCGGTCATTTGTATTAGTCCGGTTATTTGTGTTAATTCGGTAAACAGTATTAGCCTGGTAAACTGTATAAGTCCGGTTATTTGTGTTAATTCGGTAAACTGTATTAGTCTGGTAAACTGTATTAGTTCGGTCATTTGTATTAATTCGGTAAACTGTATTAGTCCGGTCATTTGTATTAGTCCGGTTATTTGTGTTAATTCGGTAAACTGTATTAGTCTGGTAAACTGTATTAGTTCGGTCATTTGTATTAATTCGGTAAACTGTATTAGTCCGGTCATTTGTATTAGTCCGGTTATTTGTGTTAATTCGGTAAACAGTATTAGCCTGGTAAACTGTATTAGACCGGTTATTTGTGTTAATCCGGTAAACTGTATTAGCCCGGTGAACTGTATTAAGCTCGGTTAATTGCATTAATCCAGTTATTTGTATTGGTCTGGTTAATCAAATGAGTCAGGTTATTTGTATTGGTCTGGTTAATCAAATGAGTCAGGTTATTTGTATTGGTCTGGTTAATCAAATGAGTCAGGTTATTTGTATTGGTCTGGTTAATCAAATGAGTCAGGTTATTTGTATTGGTCTGGTTAATCAAATGAGTCAGGTTATTTGTATTGGTCTGGTTAATCAAATGAGTCAGGTTATTTGTATTGGTCTGGTTAATCAAATGAGTCAGGTTATTTGTATTGGTCTGGTTAATCAAATGAGTCAGGTTATTTGTATTGGTCTGATTAATCAAATGAGTCAGGTTATTTGTATTGGTCTGATTAATCAAATGAGTCAGGTTATTTGTATTGGTCTGATTAATCAAATGAGTCAGGTTATTTGTATTGGTCTGGTTAATCAAATGAGTCAGGTTATTTGTATTGGTCTGGTTAATCAAATGAGTCAGGTTATTTGTATTGGTCTGGTTAATCAAATGAGTCAGGTTATTTGTATTGGTCTGGTTAATCAAATGAGTCAGGTTATTTGTATTGGTCTGGTTAATCAAATGAGTCAGGTTATTTGTATTGGTCTGGTTAATCAAATGAGTCAGGTTATTTGTATTGGTCTGGTTAATCAAATGAGTCAGGTTATTTGTATTGGTCTGATTAATCAAATGAGTCAGGTTATTTGTATTGGTCTGATTAATCAAATGAGTCAGGTTATTTGTATTGGTCTGATTAATCAAATGAGTCAGGTTATTTGTATTGGTCTGGTTAATCAAATGAGTCAGGTTATTTGTATTGGTCTGATTAATCAAATGAGTCAGGTTATTTGTATTGGTCTGATTAATCAAATGAGTCAGGTTATTTGTATTGGTCTGATTAATCAAATGAGTCAGGTTATTTGTATTGGTCTGATTAATCAAATGAGTCAGGTTATTTGTATTGGTCTGATTAATCAAATGAGTCAGGTTATTTGTATTGGTCTGATTAATCAAATGAGTCAAGTTATTTGTATTGGTCTGATTAGTCAGATTCTGTTCAACAGTTCCTCTTAGTTGTTTTGTCAATGCCTGCATATCATCTAGTTGACATTTGTTGGGTTAAATCATCTCTGATTATGGACAATTACACGATTTTCTCCAAGAAAAAGGCACTTTGAGTATCAAGAAAAAGGTTTAGTAATTACAGTCATTTAGCACTGTCAAGTAAATTACATTGCTACAATTTTAAACACCATTTTTTAAAACTTCATTCACTGACTAAACTACCTGTTAGAGAGAACCTCAAAATTGCTTGTTTTTAAGAAAAAAATCGACCTCAGATTTTCTATTTAGCTGTGACACAAATTTCTACAATGACCTTCTCGTAAAAATACGTTTGATAATTCATTGAACATTGCGATTGACGACACGTTAGTTGAGATTCGATGATTTGAAAATAAAATTGGATTCCTAAGAAATGCAAGAATGAATTAAGGAAGTAGGGAATTCCTCGCAAACATCCAAATATTATCAAAGTAGACCAATGTCAATACAATACACTCCAAAATTCCATAAAAGTTGTCAGGGTACCGACTAGAGAACACCTGAAGCTTATGATCACATTTCAATACGGGAATGATTCATCATACCATCAGATAGACGTGTAGATAGACAGGGGGTGGGGGTAGTTAGTTGTGTGGATATTTTAGTATAATCCAAGCTTGTAAGCACCATTGTAAAAAATTTGAGTGATTTTTTTTTCGAAAAGTTACTTAGTGTTTAACAAGCTGTCATTTCGAAAGTCGTATTTTCTCTGGTGTTTAATACCGCACTAAACTACAGGGGCCAGATTAATTCTACATGTGAAGAAGAAGTCCAGTTGTCTGACGGTAGGTCAGTGGTTCAAACCCTGGTGTCTGATGGTAGGTCAGTGGTTCAAACCCAGGTGTGTGACAGTAGGTCAGTGGTTCAAACTAGGTGTCTGATTGTAGGTCAGTGGTTCAAACCAGGTGTCTGATGGTAGGTCAGTGGTCCAAACCCAGGTGTCTGATGGTAGGACAGTGGTTCAAACCAGGTGTCTGACGGTAGGTCAGTGGTTCAAACCAGGTGTCTGACGATAGGTCAATGGTTCAAACCCAGTTGTCTGACGATAGGTCAATGGTTCAAACCCAGGTGTCTGATGGTAGGTCAATGGTTCAAACCCAGGTGTCTATGGTAGGTCAGTGGTTCAAACCCAGGTGTGTGACGGTAGGTCAGTGGTTCAAACCCAGGTGTCTGACGGTAGGTCGGTGGTTCAAACCCAGGTGTCTGACGGTAGGTCAGTGGTTCAAACCCAGGTGTCTGACGATAGGTGAGTGGTTCAAACCCAGGTGTCTGACGATAGGTCAGTGGTTCAAACCCAGGTGTCTGACGATAGGTCAGTGGTTCAAACCCTGGTGTCTGATGGTAGGTCAGTGGTTCAAACCCAGGTGTCTGACGGTAGGTCAGTGGTTCAAACCCAGGTGTCTGACGGTAGGTCAATGGTTCAAACCCAGTTGTCTGACGATAGGTCAATAGTTCAAACCCTGGTGTCTGATGGTAGGTCGGTGGTTCAAACCCAGGTGTCTGACGGTAGGTCAATGGTTCAAACCCAGTTGTCTGACGATAGGTCAATGGTTCAAACCCAGGTGTCTGATGGTTGGTAGGTGGTTCAAACCCAGGTGTGTGACGGTAGGTCAGTGGTCCAAACCCAGGTGTCTGATGGTAGGTAAGTGGTCCAAACTCAGGTGTCTGATGATAGGTCAATGGTCCAAACCCAGGTGTCTGATGGTAGGGCAGTGGTTCAAACTCAGGTGTCTGACGATAGGTCAGTGGTTCAAACCCAGGTGTCTGACGATAGGTCAGTGGTTCAAACCCTGGTGTCTGATGATAGGTCAGTGGTTCAAACCCAGGTGTCTGACGATAGGTCAATGGTTCAAACCCAGGTGTCTGACAATAGGTCAGTGGTTAAAACCCTGGTGTCTGATGGTAGGTCAGTGGTTCAAACCCAGGTGTCTGATGGTAGGTCAGTGGTTCAAACACAGGTGTCTGATGGTAGGTCAGTGGTTCAAACCTTGGTGTCTGATGGTAGGTCAGTGGTTCAAACCCTGGTGTCTGACGATAGGTCAGTGGTTCAAACCCAGGTGTGTGACGGTAGGTCAGTGGTTCAAACACAGGTGTCTGACGATAGGTCAGCGGTTCAAACCCAGGTGTCTGATGGTAGGTCAGTGGTTCAAACCCAGGTGTGTGACGGTAGGTCAGTGGTTCAAACCCAGGTGTCTGATGGTAGGTCAGTGGTTCAAACCCAGGTGTGTGACGGTAGGTCAGTGGTTCAAACCAGGTGTCTGATTGTAGGTCAGTGGTTCAAACCCAGGTGTCTGATGGTAGGTCAGTGGTCCAAACCCAGGTGTCTGATGGTAGGACAGTGGTTCAAACCAGGTGTCTGACGGTAGGTCAGTGGTCAAACCAGGTGTCTGACGATAGGTCAATGGTTCAAACCAAGTTGTCTGACGATAGGTCAATGGTTCAAACCCAGGTGTCTGATGGTAAACCAATGGTTCAAACCCAGGTGTCTGATGGTAGGTCAGTGGTTCAAACCAAGGTGTGTGACGGTAGGTCAGTGGTTCAAACCCAGGTGTCTGACGGTAGGTCGGTGGTTCAAACCCAGGTGTCTGACGGTAGGTCAATGGTTCAAACCCAGTTGTCTGACGATAGGTCAATGGTTCAAACCCAGGTGTCTGATGGTAGGGCAGTGGTTCAAACTCAGGTGTGTGACGGTAGGTCAGTGGTTCAAACCCAGCTGTCTGACGGTAGGTCAGTGGTTCAAACCCAGGGGTTCAAACCCAGGTGTGTGACGGTAGGTCAGTGGTTCAAACCCAGGTGTCTGACGATAGGTCAGCGGTTCAAACCCAGGTGTGTGACGGTAGGTCAGTGGTTCAAACCCAGGTGTCTGATGGTAGGTCAGTGGTTCAAACCCAGGTGTCTGACGGTAGGTCAGTGGTTCAAACCAGGTGTCTGATTGTAGGTCAGTGGTTCAAACCAGGTGTCTGATGGTAGGTCAGTGGTCCAAACCCAGGTGTCTGATGGTAGGACAGTGGTTCAAACCAGGTGTCTGACGGTAGGTCAGTAATTCAAACCAGGTGTCTGACGATAGGTCAATGATTCAAACCCAGTTGTCTGACGATAGGTCAATGGTTCAAACCCAGGTGTCTGATGGTAGGTCAATGGTTCAAACCCAGGTGTCTGATGGTAGGTCAGTGGTTCAAACCCAGGTGTGTGACGGTAGGTCAGTGGTTCAAACCCAGGTGTCTGATGGTAGGTCAGTGGTTCAAACCCAGGTGTCTGACGGTAGGTCAATGGTTCAAACCCAGTTGTCTGACGATAGGTCAATGGTTCAAACCCTGGTGTCTGATGGTAGGTCAGTGGTTCAAACCCAGGTGTCTGACGATAGGTCAGTGGTTCAAACCCAGGTATCTGACGATAGGTCAGTGGTTCAAACCCTGGTGTCTGATGGTAGGTCAGTGGTTCAAACCCAGGTGTCTGACGGTAGGTCAGTGGTTCAAACCCAGGTGTCTGACGATAGGTCAATTGTTCAAACACAGGTGTCTGACGGTAGGTCAGTGGTTCAAACCCAGGTGTCTGACGATAGGTCAATGGTTCAAACCCAGTTGTCTGACGATAGGTCAATGGTTCAAACCCTGGTGTCTGATGGTAGGTCGGTGGTTCAAACCCAGGTGTCTGACGGTAGGTCAATGGTTCAAACCCAGTTGTCTGACGATAGGTCAATGGTTCAAACCCAGGTGTCTGAAGGTAGGGCAGTGGTTCAAACTCAGGTGTCTGACGGTAGGTCAGTGGTTCAAACCCAGCTGTCTGACGGTAGGTCAGTGGTTCAAACCAAGTGTCTGATGGTAGGTCAGTGGTTCAAACCCAGGTGTGTGACGGTAGGTCAGTGGTTCAAACTCAGGTGTCTGACGATAGGTCAGTGGTTCAAACCCAGGTGTCTGACGGTAGGTCCGTGGTTCAAACCCAAGTACCTGAAGATGTCTTCCATTAAAAGGGCTCAAAGCTAAAAAGTCGCCAAATGATCCTTTTTGTTGGTAGGTCGTTCAACCAAACCCTGAGAGAACAGACAGCCCGTTTATCTTAGCCTCCGTTATTGTACATCGATCCTCATCTCATGGATGAATTAAGGATCGAACTTGAACGTTTTTTAAATCTGATATACATGTTATTGTGCGAGACCAATTCATCTTCAAATAGAAACATAGCTAATGGAATGATCTCAATACGTCATATACAATGTATTATATTTCTGCGTATAAATATAAGTAACAGAAACAAAGTAAGTTTTTATTACGTTACTTCGTTCAATTGTACTGCTGGTTTATTTCAGATGTATTAAAGAATGATACAATTTCATATTAAAGTGTGTGTCAATGTGTTACCATAAAGATTGGATTGACAGTGATTTCTTAACTACGACTTTTGTCTCCCTTAGCACATTATTTATCTTAATATATGAAGGGAGAGTACCGTGTAAGTTATTGCTTATTTTTGCTGTATATCTACTGCCCGCTGTTGTACTTGTTGTAATGTACGAGTATGACAACAATGTAGTGGATGTTGACACCAATGCCAGGTCCTGTGACAAGGTATGACATCTACTAGTATGTAATTAGGTTCTCTTGTCCACTCCTATCTCATTCCCGCTGTTTCTTAAATATTTAAAGATCTCTTTTGAATATGAGAAATGAAGCCAATAGATAACTTTCCGTATTCATTTTTATCCGTTCATTAACCATCAATTTATCAGAATAAACAAGTCAAAGGAATATGAGCGAATAGATTTTGAAAATTGATATATGTATCAATAATAATAATACAATAATAATAAATAATTATATACATATAGGATAGTCGTGGTCATGTACAGGCGTTTATGTCCACCTCAAGTGTCTCTTTTTGAATTAGTACATGTATATTAAAATGTGTGACATATATCTATTTATATGTTAAAATGCAGTACATTGATACAATTCTATGAATCAATAATATAAGATGGTTGTCTAGTGGGATGATAAAAGAGTACATTGTTTGATTGTCAATGCATTGAGTAATGTTACCAGTGCACCGTAAAACCGCATAGAGTCAAACCTGTGTAAACGGCCACCTCCGAATAATTATTACTTTGTGAATTCTTTTAATTGATTACTTATTAATATAGAACACAATGATCTCAGTTTTAAAGACCACCTGTCAATAAAGCTTATATGTAGTTTTATCCAAGGGTGACCTTTGTTCACAAGATTGACTGTATTATGTAAATGAAACACAACCATAATTCCTCCACAAACTATACAACACTTCAGTTATGACAACTTCTTGGCTAGTGAATGTCCTTTGGTGTCTGTACACAAAGTTTTGCCGATATCTAAGTTATATTGACACGTGTTATAGCCTAAATTGTAATTCATTGTACACGTGAAAGCGAAATCACATCTAGTCTTCTTATTACATGGTTTTGTTGGCATACAAATTCCTTTCTCACAAGTTCCATCGGGACAGCCATATGAGCAAACAATCTTGGGGTAACAGATCAAATGGTACGCACAATATTCCTCTGGACAACATCCCTCGGAGCAGTAACGGTACTGAAATAGTCAAATTTTAGGGATGAGTCAATAAACTCAATTGGTCACCAAAGTCGATCCATTTTCAATTTTCACCATATAAATTCTTTTGTATGAAGCTTAACAAGAACAACTATAACAAAACGTTATAGTTAGACGAATTACAAGAAGCATTGGTTTAAGTTTTTTGTATGAAGTTGCTTTTATTCATTCCTCCATTATGGAGAGTATAACATATTTACAAGTTATAGATAATACACATATTTTGACAATCATGAATATTTGACAAATGAATACATTCATGTATATAGTTCACATGTACATGGTATTTCCATACCATACATCAATGGAATAAAGTACATCCTAAAAACTACCAAATCCACCATAGTCTGATATGATACAACCGCATTAAACTTGCATTTAATGATGTTCCCGATATTATGCCACGTTAACATCATAGAACGATGCCTACATTACTTATTTGCGTTTCAACAACAGAGCAGACGAAAAGATTCAGTCAAACATGACAGGTAACGCGACGAATAGCCGGTCCAATGATTGACCAATCAAAAATGACCGAAATCACCATTAGCCAATCAAATAGCCAGGATTAGCCAAACTAGTAATAGACAATACAGTAAGTACTTGCAAACAGCTATAACAAACAAATACTCGTAGGTATAATTCGTCTAGAAAATATTACATAATTGTTTGACTATTGCAGAAGTGGATGTTCGCTCTAAAATACCGCATGATTATGACGGATACCATTGGGATTTAAGAATAAAACAAAATATAACTACGAGTATATTGAATCAATCGACAGAAGACTGAAATCGTCACCAACATGATGGTGATTAGTATGATGGTTGAGCTCCACGTGAATAAAGTAAAGTAATTATACGAGCATATGTACATAGACACGCGAGGACTGGCATACTGATTGATATACGTACATATCGCGTGAATACGGGTCTGTAAATATCTGGATTTTTCACAGGCACACTAATATACAAGGATAGAAATCTGAGGACAAATATGTTGCAGCGTCAAACTTGTTGTTTTGATGTCGGTGAATCGGCTTAAAATCCATGACCTCAGAATATTTAATTATTTTCTTTTTTGTGATCAAACAACGTAATGTTGATAATTATACGTAGACATACTATTATCACATGCTTTTGAAATTTTCTGTTTTGTTAGTTTATATTGAGTTTAACGCCCCTTTTCAACAGACAGAGTCATATAAGGCACCATTGTTCCTGGGAAGAACCATTACTAGTCTCCCATCGTCCATAAACAACTGCCTACTTTCTCACATAAAGAGACATGATCGGTAGCGGGCTCGAACCCACGATCTTCTATCAGTGAAAGGTAACAATGATTTGAAGTCCACTAAACCACGGAGACGGGCAACCTTTTCTGTTAAATTGGTAGTTCCATCCGGGTGTACGCTCGCCAATCAATGATAACACGGACAAGTTTATTCCTTTTTATAAATTATCACGTTTGGAGTATAACAATTCTGTGTGAAAGCAGCTGATGTGAAATATTTCAAAAAGTAGAATTCAAATGCATAATAATAATATACAAGTCGCATAGTTTTTTGTTGCATTTCTTATAACCAATGAATACAAAATTTTTATGCTAGGTATGATATCCGTCATATTAATTAAATTGGAAGTTATATGCACTTTCAATAGAATTTAAGAATTCACATATATTTACACTTAACTTTATGCATTTCCATGGACTTCTTATAGAATTAATGAACTTACATTGAAATGTATACACTTATAATATAATTCATGCAATTATGAGTATGCTATGATCTTGTATTGGAATTAATACACTTAAAATGTAGTTTTATGCACTTTTGATAAAAAATATGAATTTACATTTGAATTTTACAAATGAAATAAAATTAACAATTAACCATGTAAGTTTACCCTTACTTTACACTGGTAAGAACGATTCTATACACAAAATGTATTATGTACAACAAATGTTATTTTCAAGCTACTCTTCGCATAATGATGTCTTTTTGAAAAAATCCTATATAATGCCTGTATATATTTTCGACTTAGTAAAGGATCTACGTAAAATATGACGCAAAAATGAGATAGATTAAAACCACTTTAGGGAATATTATAATACCAAAATCGCCCCTTATACAGGCTTACTTTCTAGAGACACTGTCATTATATTAGAAACATAGGAAGGCATGTACTTTAGCTTAAAGAAATACTATATGTGACATATCATAAAAACACTTTGGTATATGTTAGGTTAACAAAATCTATATTTGAGCTAACAACGTTGCTGTTCTATTTTAACGGTTAGGATTGGTTTTTGCTAACATTATGATTGGTTTTTGCTAACAGTATGTAAGTTATGATTGTTTTATGCTAGCCGATTATGATTGTTTTATGCTAGCAGTTTATACGATTTGTTCATGCTAACATTATGATTGTTTTATTCTAACATCATATATAATTGTTTTATGCTAAAAGCATATATGATTGTTTTATACTAACATTACGACTGATTTATGCTAACAGCATATAATGCTTGTTTTATTCTAACATTAAGACTGATTTATGCTAACAGCATATAATGCTTGTTTTATTCTAACATTAAGACTGATTTATGCTAACAGCATATATGATTGAATTATGTCTCAAAGTGTTTTTTTTTACCTGATTCCTATAATTTATAACAAACAAAAGCCGTTCCCCAAAATCACAAAGTCAGAATTTAGTTAAAACGCTAAAAGTGTCAGGGCGCTGCAATAACTCATGATTGGCCACAGAAATATTGACGTTGATTGCGATCACACTGTTAAAGTAGCTATAACGTCTCCATTAGTAATCCCTTAATTTACATCGAAATTCTTAATGCAGGAAAAACAATCGTAGTTAATGGAAGAAATAAAAGCATTGGAAGAAATAAGTGCGCACGTAGTCCGTTATTTTTCAATTACACGAAACAAGTTACTTTGTTAAAGACAACGCTATATTCGTTTGAATAGCGCGTATGGAACTTGATTTCTAAGATAACGAAGGGATTTGCTGTCTTATACAAGTACATAATAATTAAATTTTAAATTCAACATTCAGCTAAATTTTCTGTCAAGGAGGATAATCAATGAGTTGAAGCTAATATTTCCCAAAAGACATTTTGACAGAACAATTTGATTTAAAGATATTTATGTTTGCTTCTAATATCAATTGATCGCACAGGGTTAAAAAGAATAAAACACATTCCTGGAAATGATACTCTTGTATATTTTGAGATATTTCTGATATGAGAATATTAGTGCCACAACTAAGGCCACCCTTAAGAAAAGGTTTGTTTGTTGTAACCCGACCTAGAGAATTTTCAGTGGGTGGAGTAGGTAGGAATTATTCTTTTTTACAATTTTTTTGTATTGAACCGAAATACATGTCAGAATGATAATTTTTAAAGAATGGCCTAAGATAAACATCTTATCTGATGACGAAAAATGATCTTAATGTACTATTTGCTCACCAAATGTATTTCGGTGTAAACTTAATGTAATTTCATAATAACGTTGAAGTAAAAATCCCAAGCGTACACCCGGGTAGAACTTCTGTTAGCCATTAGACACACGTGAAGTAGTTCTGGTCCCGGGTAAGATTTGAATTCACAGTGATATTATAAAGGGGTTAGTGATTACAAGAGAAAGACTATAATCACACGCCCATGAGGTCCCCTTTTTTCTTAAAGGATCCAAAATTTATTAAAAAAAATAAATGATCAAATTATTTATTGCTCGGTCTTTCCTTTTTACAGACGCTGCTACAAATACAGTTTAGTCACCTCAGACATTTTCACCTCTAATTTCAAACTGGACAGAATGAATGCAAACAGGACCGAGCGCTCGGCAGGATATGAAGACAGACACGATACATGTAAGGAAATAAAAGTCGGCTCATTGCCTTCTTCAGGCAACTAATTACAAGTCCGAAATGTTTGTTTTAGAATATTGTGGTATCTTAGCAACAAGCTAGTAGCGGTAATCTGTCTGATTCGCAATCTGTAAAACTGTTAACTAAGGTTTTTGTTAGAGCTTTCTTATCGATTCTGTGATGTTTTATTTGAGTCCAAAAATGCTCATATAATGTACATGTAATTAGAATAATTCAATTTATAATGTACAAGCCAAAACTGCTTGTAATAAAAATCCATTTGCACAAACGTGTACATTTTGATCTATAGTGTTTTATAAATGCATAATTGAAAATAGCTACATGTATATAGCTGTTCTCTCAGCCGAAGTTTAATTTAATTTTTGTGTAAATTTATTTCGCAATAATGATTTGATTAAAATCAACTTACTCTTCTACAATTCCCAATATTAATTAGCTGGACAGTAATAAAAACAAACATCCATAACGCCTCGACTCTTCTATGAACACCCAACATCATTGCCTTCAACAGTCATACTATCACGGCGATAGAATTATCCGACATTAATCCGTTCGCTTTATTGTCGCAGTCAGTACAAATAAATCCAACCAATGTAATGAATCCTCGCTACGTGACATTCACATCATGTCTAGTTGTATCACATGAAAGCAGAAAACCTCTCCCGCTTCCGTCGTTTAATTGTTCCTCGTCCGTAGTTTTCTATAGCGAGGAATTGGAGATATTTGCTCTCATCAGTTAGTTTACCGATGTCAACTCCAGGAATGCCAGTATGTTTAGTCTACTAGTGCATATATTGGTTCTACAGATTGTAACAGGGACAATAAGCCAATATATAATTTAATAAAGTTCTCCGGAAGTAAAGGTCTCCAAATGGCTAGTCGCCTTTAATGGAAATCAAAATTTCAAATCGGCTTTAACGAAATCGAAATGACATTTCGACTGTAACGTAAAGAAAATGCTCAACAGACTTCAGCGCTCGTTTTTGCAAGTGACCTGTGTTGTAGACAGACTTGCCTTAAAGTCATCACTAGCAACTAAGGTAACGTTTGTTGCTTCTTTGTTCTCGGTGGAATACACTAACTTACTAGTATATTCTGATGAAGCCAGCTGGACAGTTTCTCACATGGAAATCTTATTGGTCCGGTTGGGATTCGAACTCACAGCGCTGAGAGACTAGTGATTCCAGTCAGAGACCATAACCACGCGAACACGGAATCCCCCGAGGAGTACCCCAATACACGCATGTGTTGATATCATTATCTCCATGAATCAACTTAATCTTAAAGTTACCAAGACCTGTAATCACGTGGTATATTGTTTTGATCGCGTTACAATGGCGGCGCCTAGAAGTTCGAAGGTAAATCTTATTTTTCGTCTTTTTTCGTCGAAAGTTTAAACGTTTCGATTTTTTTCATGTAGCCCATGTTCCAGCCAACAATTTTCCGAAGCCATCAGTACCAAATTAGCATTATTATAGCCATAGTTTATTGGACGACCCTGCAGAGAAATTTGAAGTGGGCGGTTAAAGCCGTGGTACTAAAGGGGAACAAGTTATGCAGGGTCTTCAGATGGATTCGGAAAATTGTTGGCTGGAACATGGGCGAAAAAAGACGAAACATACGATTTACCTTCGAACTCCTGGGCGCCGCCATTGTAATGTGATCAAAACAATATACCACGTGCTTATAGGCCTTGGTTACATCGACATTTTAAAACTTTAAAATCTTAAATCAAGAAATTACGTCAATAGTTCATTTTTCAAATTATTGGATTCTAAGATCTTTAACTTCATATACAGTCAAAACCTGTGAACGAAGGCCACCCTTGGGAAATGTTTGTTGGTCGCTAACACAGGTTTAACTGTACTGCTCAACCTTCCCAAAGCAACATCATTTAGGAGTAGCAAAATGATGTTGTTGTTGAGAGGTGGTTGCTCTAGAAAGGTACGCTTTGGAGAGGTTGTACTGTGTATGCAAATACTTTTTCAATGTCATCGATCTTGTTCTAAAAGCGATGACAGCAAATGAAGACGAATTTCATTCAGAAATCGACTTGTTAATTTTTTTCTGAAACAAGGGATATTTGCGTGTAAAACAACTAAAAATAGAATGATCAAGTTAACCAAGTGGTGATCATTTTCTATTTTGAACAAAATTGACTGATAGTTGATTAGCCTGTACTGCTGCCTTTTATGAAGGCTATTTGCTTTAACATGACGTGTCTTGTCTTAACTATATCGTTTATTGATCTTTCCAAGATTTACTTCACGTTGGGAACAAGAGATTTTGTGTTGGGCAATCAGGAAATGTATTTCAAGAGTCATTAAGATTTTATGTTCTCACATAAACAATAGCTTCCTTTTCTCTAGTCTCTTTTTGCTGTTTCATTAAGACTCGTTTTTGTTAGACACATTAAATGAAGCAATCTATACATTGTACAGAATAGTAATTAATTCCCAAACGTATTGTATACAGTCAAACCTGTGTTAGCGGCCACCTCCGATTGAAGACCATTCTGTGAATAAAGACCATTCTTCTAAAAACCGTTATTGATTTTTAGAACAAAAATACATCCGAATAAAGGCCACCTGTCAATAAAGGCCATGTTTGTTATTCCCATGGGTGTCCTTTATTCACATATTTGACTGTATACATCTAGCTCTCTTTTGCATATTGACGTTTGGCAACGTCAAAATGTATTTTATAAGGGCCCCGTGGTCGTGTGATTATGGTCTCGATATATGACTGTGTTTAGTGATACAGTACAGTTAAATCTGTGGTCACCCATGGGAAAGACAAAAGATGGAAAAAATACATTGACAGGGTGGCCTTTAATCGAAGGTGGCCGCAAACAAACGTTTGAATGTATATGAAACATACATGTCATACAGATCAACTCTTACCATGTGATCCTACAATCGAGAGAGAATATCGGTCAAAGGCAGGCACAGAACAATTACTTATATTCCTAAATATCTGTGCGAGATTTAGAGAAAATCCCGATACACTAATTAACGAAATATATTTCCCAAACATGTCGTAAGTCAACTAAGTACATCACTAAAGTTCTCGTATTTTAGCGATAATTTAAGAGAAAGATAATCTCGACTGACCCATGATTTGTCCTGAACTCTGTGAAATATATTGCCTTCAAACAGGGTATCATTAAATGGTTTACTCACACTACATGGGAATATTCAGCAATTTCTGAAGGAGGCGACTTCTCTCTAAAATACCTCCAAGTAAAGACAGCCGTTTAAGTCTATGACAAGAATCATCTACAACAGAATATTTCATGACACATGTCCTCATTGTTTAGAAAGAAACTCGGAAATTTAGAGAATTAAATAATGGTGAGGGGAGAAAAAATCAAGAAAAAATCAGTATGAATGACTGTCCCTTTTCACTCTTGTCACCTACGACCGTGCCATGGTTCAGTAGTAAGTGTGCTGGACTTGTAATCCGGTGATCCGAGTATGAATGACGGTCGCAGCTTGTCATACCCTTCTATGACACATGTGGAGAAGTTGTCTGTTCCTTGTGGGAGGTTAGTTCTGGTATGGTTTTGATACAGTCCAGGAAAACTGAACAAACTCTAGATTTTATTTAAAGTTGTAGAGACCTTATTTATAGGTGCGTCATCAATAATGTGTCAAAGACTTAGATCTAATTCTGGGTCTAGTTACGTGTTAATTAGTTTTGTTTCAGATTAACTCACGCAGGTGATGCATATTCCAGTATAAAGATGTAGTCATCCGGTTCTAATCTAGCGTTCCTGTCGGTGCGAAACACTCTTTAACCATAATTCAATTGCAGACATTTCTCAAACCCATGCATCTAGTCAGACAATGAAATCTAATATAAGTGTTCCTACCTAATACAATATTTATACAAGTCTCGTAATTTCTATATGAGGCTTTGGTGTTTGTTTGGGTAAAATTGGAAGTTATGTGTAGTTGTACCCTAGTCCACACTCATCTCCAAAAAAAACATCACATTCCTCTTCATTATTAGAAACGTACGTTAAAAACAATATGGGTCGATGATTTCTCAATTGGGTACGTTTATAGTTTTGTGTTTTCTATCTTTCATGTTCGCCAGTACGCTTTAAGTATGATGTTACATACACAGCACACCTTATGTTTCACATCACGTTTGCTTACGCTTCGTGTTAATTTTAAAACGTGATGTTAGCAAGAGTCTGGTGGGACTGGGGCATTTCAATATTTAGTCCTTTATTTTACGCTTAACACTCGCTTCATTTCTCGGACAAATATTTACTGTAAACATTCTGTGAGAAATAAAGTGAGTTGTCAGCAACGTTACTGACACATTGACTAGCTTTGTAACGGCGCACGTGATAATACAGAATAACTATCAACACACATTGACAGAACTTCAAGTAACACGATATTAATTTGATGAATTGTTTCATTGCAGAGGCAGAGGATAAAAAAGATAATAAAAGGTAAAAGATGACTACACAATATATTATTTGTTTTATTTTTCATCCTATCGTCTTTAACTGAATCTTTGATATTGATCAGAAATCCGGCACAATGAAAGAACTCATCCAATTATAAGGTTAAAAAAGTTTGTTTCTGGTACCCCGACCGGTCCTATTTTACCCAGCGACCCTATTATTATATGTTTATTAAGCCCGGGAAACAGTACATCCATTGCCTCATGTTATACCTTTCACCACCATTCATGAATATCCCTAAAATCCCTTCCTATGGTTCCCTTTTTATGAATATGAAACCAGAAACAAAAGATAATACAGAAATATGAGATTCATTAAAGCCCCATTAGCATTTTGGATGTTAAAATTAAAGTAGGTCTTATTTTACCTAGAAAGATATCTTATCAGTGAACTCGATAAAAACATTCCGAAATTTTCTTTTTAATCACAAGTACATATAGCACAATATTTTTTTCAATGATATTGCAAAAAATAAGAAAAAGCGTCTGACAACATTTCTACGAGATGTGACTAAAGAAAGGCATTGTGTAAATATGTTTTAGAGCAAATAAAATACATATCTTATATTTACTATCATAACATCTATTGTTCTGTATTACTAAATCTAAAAAGCTAATGGGGCTTTAAACTGTCTGAATGCAGTCAATGTCACCAGAGCACATATAATTGTATCTCTCGTATATAAATGTCCATATTACTTAATTACAATGAATATCATTATGAAATATGTTACATCCTCGAGCTAACATACATCTCTAATGGATAGGATCGAGGACTTTATTGTAATGACTCGCAAGAATATTATACTGAATGGCCAAATTGTATATTCTGCGAAATTATTCTGCCATTGCTCGGCACCACTCAAATTTCGATACATTGAAGACAACATATTGCCAGTAAGAGAACAGCATAGAAACACACGCGATGATACGTCATTGGCACCACATAAAAAAGAAAATAAGGAAAACATTATATTAAGATCTATTATCAATTACCATAAATTCTCAAAGTAAAGGATTGTGTTAAAGTCTCAACCAATGAACTAACGAGTAGATTACATTATTACAAATTCAACTTGTTAAGACGGATGTTGGAGACTAATATTGATACATTTTTAACTCCATGATATTGTATGATATTGTATTGCATTGTTATCGTATTAATAGTCACAGGGTTAGTAACTGACCCGTCCCGATATGGTTTTCCACAGAACCGTATATCCCGTATTGGGTCAGTTACTAACCCTATAACGATTATATCACACAGACTACCTTCCTCCTCATCATTTACAATAAAAGTCTCCATTACAGACCCAATATTTAAAATAAATGTCTCCATTACAGATCCAATATACTCTGGTGACATAATATAGGATATATTAGGTCACCACGTGACGTCAAATCATCCAATGACTGAAGAGTATTTTGTAGTAGGCGTGATATTGTATTGTATCGCATAGTATTGTATTATACTGTATTGTATCGTATCGTATTGTAAATTATATATTATCGCATTGTACTGTATCGCATCGCATTGTATAGCATTGTATCACATCACATCACATCGCATCGCAACATATCGTTTCGTATCGAATGTTATTGTATTGTATTGTATTTTGTCGTATCGTATAGTATATATTACATTGTTACATATTAAACTTGTAAAGACGGGTTTAGAGACTAATTTAAAAATAGTGTCTTTTGACTTCATGACTTTAAATTATCCGGATAGACAAATTATTTCAATTTTTGCGCAATGGCCATTGATCGGCAAATATAAAACGTTGTCTTCCCTACTTCGTATTCTAGAGCGTAACGTATCACATCGTATCGTATTCATGACATTTTCTGTCTGACTTTGTGAACGATAAATTATCGTTTCTTCCTCACTGCTATACTTGCAGACTGGGGTCATAAAATTTCCATTTAAGTTTGTCGACATTTCGTTCTCGCATTACATTTAACAAATAAATTTCGTCGCTGATTTGAGGATATGAGTGTGATATACGACTAAATTTAGTTAGAACGTCTGTATCAATATGTGCACTCACTTTGTCAGCAAACTTTCTGTGATAGGTGTACTTGTCAGACATTGCTTTACTAGATGCGACGGCATGTAATACATTTTCTACAGTAGAGACTCGTAAATCACGTGAACTTTGTCAATCTCCAAGAAAGTGAATAAAACGTAGTCGATTCGTTATCTTTTTTATTGAATTCCGGATGACAAAAAAAAAATACAAATGCGTCGGCCGGGAATCGAACCCGGATCGACTGCTTGGAAGGCAACCATGCTAACCTTTACACCACCGACGCTGTATGTTGATAGAGTTAATTGACAGAACGTTAAATTCCTCACCCCAAGCTACTTAATTAAGTTAATTATATTCTTTCCATGTGATCTGTGCGTGCATGGAAGCATAAAAACATACACACAACCGGACTTCAACAGAAAGATTTTATATACAACATCCAGTATAAAAGTTAGTTATCTGGAGGAGACATCAGATCAGACTTATTGCTCGAGCTAGGTTTTATTTTATCGGATTTAACGCCAGTTTCAACATTATTTCAGTTATTTCGTGGCGGTCAGTTACCCTGACCAGCTTCCCTGGATTTAGGCCTTTGCCAGTATTAACCACATTCTGTCCGCAAGCTACTGCCAAGCTATCCTACATAATTCAGGGGTAGGGAATAATTCAACATATGATGTAATATCTTCAGTCAAATTTGTCACGGACAGTGAGCCTCGCCCGTGGTACGAATTCACAACCTCGTGACCAGGAGACCAACGTTCTAACCACTGAGCTAACCGGGCGGGCCGTTACCTACTGATGAAAGTAGTAATAACTTTTCTAAGGAACAATGGCTCTCTTATGACGGTTAGTTACGATGGTGTTACATTGCCTTCAGTTTGTTTCTCTTAAATTAGCTTCATACCTTGTACTGTGTCCCACCTCTCGCCAACATTTCATAAATAATTTAGTAAGTGGGGACAAATATTAGATTTTAGATGCGATTTGATTAATGAGTGTGAAATGAAATGTCAGAAACCTGATCACGTCTCGATGGCTGGAACATCTAAATACCAATAATTACAACCGTTCTTGGCAAAATATGTGATGTTCCATCACTATCAAATGTTTATTTTATTTTGACCATGCTCTTCATTCATCCTTGTTTATTTTTATTATTTATTTATTATTTATTTATTATTTATTTATTTATTTTGGTTTAACACAGTTTTTCAACAATTGTTCAGTTAGGTATGGCAGTCGATTCACCTTACACGTTTTCCTGGACTGTATTCTAACCAGCACTAACTTCTATTAGGAAGCTGCAACTTCTGCACATGTGGGGGAAAATGGACATTGTTGTTAAATTTTCATGGGCGGGTAAGATCTCACTGCACTAACCACTGGCTTATTTTCATTACGAAGTTAATAAAATTTTAATGTATTTACAATTCATAGAGCGAATAAAACAGACCATGTGAACATTATTTTGGGTTTAATATTGAAAGTTCGTTTAAAGGGGCATGCCCTAGAACTGAAGCGTCTCGAATAGCAATCAATTTGGTATCATTTTAATACCTAAATCAATTAATGAAAGCCCTGTAAAATATTTACAAAATATCCCGCTAGTTAACTCAAAACACACATTTCAAGATTTACCAAACCTGCCGATTTCGGCCTCAGAAATTATGCGTCATTTTCACAACTCGACCCTTTCGGTATCTGTCAAAACAAAAAACAATAACAAATCAATATTAAAACTATTTGATGAGTTTGGTTTTTTAAAATTGATTAAAAAATACGTGCGTCGGCCGGGAATCGAACCCGGATCGACTGCTTGGAAGGCAACCATGCTAACCTTTACACCACCGACGCTGCATCTACTAGTAAACTCGAGATCATCTGGAAGAAACTACATTTCTTTGTAAATAATCAGACTAAGCTACTAAAATAGGTAAAAGGATCAGCATCAGGTGTCCACGATGACCAATACACTTCTGGTCTGAGATAGCAGGTCAGACAATCTTCATACCGCTTGACCAGTAGCACGATCGGATTGTTCACCATCAAATTGAACCAAAAAAAAAATATTGAACAAATATATCTATTTTCACCAGATTTGGTCTGTCGTCAACTTTGGTGATCTTTTTAAACAAAGTTCGCATATCCATAGTTAGGCAATCATCATCGCAATTGTATACAAGAAAATCATGTAGTAGCCAACTTGTTGATTTTAACCAAACTTTGTATGTAGCAAGCCTTCTTGTATTGTACTTTTAAAGTTTGTAATTTGTTTTATCGAAGGTTTCTTGTATGAAATACGATTCGTTTTACTTTCAATTTTCATACAAGAAATAGGAATAATGCGACAAATTTAACGTAATAACAATGTAACGAAGTAAATGTTATACTGTCTTTGCGTGACTTTGCATTGTCATGAAAGTATATAAGATCATAATATTATCTACATCTACATCATGACGTCAAACTGTCAGACTTTAAAACTGTCTGTAGAGGTAGTGTATTGCAGGAAGCTAGTAACATGAGTGTGCCTTGGCATTGTTCTTCTCGGTTTCAAATATTGATTTGTAGGCGCTGGCATTTGTTTCTCTATAGGTATTTCGAAGTTTTCTTCGCAAAAATCCAGGCATGTTGTTTGCCTTTTTTGTAACCCTGTTGATATGGGTTTTCCATGACAGATTTGAGTGCAGATCTACACCCAGGTACTTTGAAGTTTCCTCACTGGATAGTTGTACTCCTTTCAATATGTATCTGGTCTGAATGGGAGATCTTGCCCTTGTTACATGAAGCACACTGCATTTTTTAGGGTGAAAGTCCATGCCCCATGTAGCTTCCCACCTGGCTAGTGCTTCCAGATCTTCTTGTAAATGTTCTTGATCCTGATTGGATCTGAACTGGCGATACAGAATGCAGTCGTCTGCGAAGAGGCAGACTCGTGACAGTAGACCCTCGGGCAAGTCATTGGTGAAGATTAGGAACAACAGTGGACCTAATACCTAACACTGCTCACGAAAGGTACCTCCTCGGAGTACTGACAATGGACCAAGGCCCTCTGTGTTCTGCCTTTCAGGAATTGCGCGATCCATTCCAATGTGTTGCCTCTAATTCCGTAATGTTACACGTTCCTTAGAAGACGTTAATGCGGTAAGCGGTCAAAGGCCTTGCTAAAATCAAATATGATCAAGTCCATTTGAATCCTCTTGTCAAGTAACTGGGCTAGCTCGTGTATCAGAGTGAGAAGTTGGGTCTCACAACTCCTCCTCGCCCCCAAAACCATGCTGCTGACAGTCATGTAGGATGGTATGCTTGTCTAGGTGTTTGAGCGTCTGGCTGACGATGACATGCTCAAGCAGCTTGCAACATAGGCTGGTTAGGGAGACTGGCCGTTAATTAGCCGGGTCCTGCCTTGCACCCTTCTTATAGATGACTGCGACATTGGCTTATTTCCAGTCCCCTGGTACACTTCCTTCCCTGATGGGAGCCAGGTCTTCAGCACAGTCTTTCAATATCCTGGCTGATCTGTCATCTAGGCCTGAGGCTTTCCTGGGATTAGTATTCCTAAGAAGTTTCAGTATCCCTTATTCTTGTATCTCAATCTCATCCATGTCAGGGTAGGGTGTTCCATAAGGGACGGGGATGTCACCACTGTTTTCGAGGGTGAAAACTGCAGAACTCTCTTTGGACAATTTTTGTGAAATGCTATGGATTCAATTATCCGTCAAGGGAGCTAGCCATCTCTATGTTGGAGCCTTTTACCGCCCACCCAACATGGACCAGCCAGAGTACATGTCACAACTTGACACGTGTCTGTCTCGTATCCCAGACAGTGCACACCTTTGGCTCGGTGGAGATTTCAATTTGGGCGACATAGACTGGAACGACAACTGTGTCGCCTCCTCCGCACCGAAAAATGCCTTATGCCACCAACTCCTTACAATTACCAACAACCATTATCTCGATGAACAAGTTTAAGGACTAACTAGAATAACAGACCATACAGCTAACATTTTAGATCTATTTTTTCCAACAACAGCTCACTTATCAACACAGCAAAAGTCATCCCAGGAATTTCTGACCTTGAGGCAGTCTATGTGGAAGCAAGTCTACGACCCCACAGGACACCACCACTCAAGCGGAGTCTTTACCTACACAAAGGCTAACTATGATGGCCTCAGAGAAGAGCTACGTGAGCTCCACACAGACTCAACACCAGAACACCAGATGCCTCGGTTGATGCTTTATGGACAGTATTCAAGAAAATAATAACATCCCTGATGAATAAACACATCCCAACAAAGATCCTTAAGGAGAGTTTCAAGTGTAAGCCATGGGTTGACCGTAAAGTAAGGGCTGCCATGAGCAGAAAGGCTAAGTTATACACCAGGATGAAGAAATCTGGGAAAACTCAGACACCAGAAAGTACAGACAGAGCAAGTCAGCTACACAGAAGCTAGAAAGAAAAACATATGAAACATATGTAAACAACCTCATTGAAATTGATGACCCGGAAGAAGTAAGACCTACAAAACAGAAAAGGTTTTGGAGCAACATCAAATCGCTACGGAAGGACAACACTGGCATTACTCCCTTGAAAAATAATGGAAAACTTTTCAACTCTGCTAGAGACAATGCCAACACACTGAACCGACAATACCAATCATACTTATATAGTCACATTCCAAGTTCACGACAACGGAAAGGTTACTTGGGGAATGAAAATTAATGCATTTGATAATGCGCATTGACAGCACGAAAATGATATTATCACATTTGGATTTAATAAGTGTTTTATTGCACCATGTATATAGACAGCAACTCACGATTTACTCTACAATTCAAACACGTTTTTGTTAATTTCTTGTAATTTGAATCGAATCGAGATGTCTAGGAACTATTGGATATGATACAATATTTGATTATAGAATAAATGTACCATTATTCATCTGTGTAGCTTAAATGTATGAGATTATTTACCTCAGACAGTCAAGATTGCTCAGGGAAACATATACTATAAGAGTCAGACAGGTTGATAAATTGTACACATTCTGCCCTGTACTGTAGTCTCGCAATATGCTTACATTACCATAGGACAGATTGACGCACCAACAGACATAGTCCTTTGGCAACTTATTCGGCTTTAGTAATGGAAGAATACCCCAGACCTTCCGAAAGCTAGCTATGAAATATATATGGTCCTAGTGGCTCGAACTCTCAGCCATGAGGGATTATTGATTACTATAAAGAAACGATAATTACACGATCATGGAGGCTGTCGCTGGAACCATATAACTCGAACTGTCAGCCATGAGGAATTATTAGATACTATAAAGAAACGATAATTACTTGATCAAAAGAGAGATTTTGCAGTTCTATCAATGCTTTATCTCTTACAAACTGCATTTGGTACGAACGTGATATTCTGTGTTTATAAATGCATTCTTTGTTTTTTATTATATCGTAATTTATGTCTTTATCTAAACACGGTGTTAATATTTAATAACCCGTTGTTATATTGAACAGTACAATGTTGGTAATGTTCACTCATAAGTGTTGACGATAGAAAACATTTGCATACTGCCCGTAGATAAACATACGATGACAGATGACATAACCATAATAGAAACTAGTCGTGACTTGTGGCATGTAGAAAAATTCAATTCATCATACTTTCTCTTCGCCAGGGTTTGACGTTTCACCAGCATAACGTTTCACCAACGGCAAGCGTCATTATTTTGTCGACTTTTACAGCTCAAACGATGGAGATACACCTAAATAGAACCAACAGCATTCCGTTAGCTAACTTGGGCCTCGTGTGTGATTCGAGCTAAAAATGGTGAAGGGTCAATGCTAAAAGAAATACTCGACAAGGGAGATCCCCGAGCATGAAGTACTATACGTTAAGACAAATATTGAAAGTTATTAATTCGTCCTGAAATGTGGTATATATTTCAGATTAAATAATAATAATAGTGCGTTGGCCGGGAATCGAACCCGGATCGACTGCTTGGAAGCAACCATGCTAACCTTTACACCACCGACGACTCGTTTCAACATTGATACAAAAAGTGTATCTGATTTGTAGATGATAATACTGTACGACGTGGTAAACAAAAGTGTAATCTCATTACTGTTATTTCGAAAATTTATAATTCGCACCTGTTTACGGAATTATTCTAAAATTTGTCTGCACAACTTGTCTGAAATTATTTAATGATTTTTAACGTGAATGGGGAAGTATGTTGCACAAAAATGAGTCGCGAAAGTTAAACAGTTTACAGTAGGGCTTTATTAACAGGTGATCTTTATTCGGAGGTTTTTTTGCTCTAAATATCCTATGGCATTTTAAGTGGCCTTTATTCAGAGGGGGCTTATAATACAGATTTTACTGTGAAGATATCTCTACTCATTTCTATGTACAGTGTACATGTAAAACAATTGTAATTAATTTGTATTTTGAAGTATAATGCAAATATGAAATGGATGGCACCATCCGGTTGTCAGCTTTGGATGTACATATTTCCATATGGCAACTAGGTGATTCCGTTGGAATCTATTAATCTATGGGTTATTTCAGTGCAGTCATATTAAGGAACAATGGCTCTCTTATGACGATTAGTTAAGATGGTGTTACATTGCCTTCAGTTTGTTTCTCTTGAATTAGCTTCATACCTTGTATTGTGTCCCATCTCTCGCCAACATTTCATAAATAATTTAGGAAATGGGGACAAATATTAGATTTTAGATGCGATTTGATTAATGAATGTGAAACGAAATGTCAGAAACCTGATCACGTCTCGATGGCTGGAACATCTGAATTCCAATAATCACAACCGTTCTTGGCAAAATATGTGATGTTCCATCACTATCAAATGTTTATTTTATTTTGACCATGCCCTTCATTCATCCTTGTTTATTTTTATTATTTATTTATCATTTATTTATTTATCATTTATTTATTTATTTATTATTTATTTATTTATTCATTCATTCATTCATTCATTCATTCATTCATTCATTCATTCATTCGTTTATTTATTTATTTATTTATTTATCATTTATTTATTTATTTATCATTTATTTATCATTTATTTATTTATTTATTTTGGTTTAACACAGTTTTTTAACAATTGTTCAGTTAGGTACGGCAGTCGATTCACCTTACAAGTTTTTCTGGACTGTATTCTAACCAGCACTAACGTCCATTAGGAAGCTGCAACGTCTGCACATGTGGAGGAAAATGGACATTGTTGTCAAATTTTCATGGGCGGGTAAGACCTCACTGCACTAACCACTGGCTTATTTTCATTACGAAATTAATAAAATTTAATGTATTTACAATTCATAGAGCGAATAAAACAAATCATGTGAACATTATTATGGGTTTAATCTTGAAAGTTCGTTTAAAGGGGCATGCCCTAGAACTGAAGCGTCTCGAATAGCAATCAATTTGGTATCATTTTAATACCTAAATCAATTAATGAAAGCCCTGTAAAATATTTACAAAATATCCCGCTAGTTAACTCAAAACACACATTTCAAGATTTACCAAACCTGCCGATTTCGGCCTCAGAAATTATGCGTCATTTTCACAACTCGACCCTTTTGGTATCTGTCAAAACAAAACACAATAACAAATCAATATTAAAACTATTTGATGAGTTTGGTTTTTAAATTAAAAAATACGTGCGTCGGCCGGGAATCGAACCCGGATCGACTGCTTGGAAGGCAACCATGCTAACCTTTACACCACCGACGCTACATCTACTAGTAAACTCGAGATCGTCTGGAAGAAACTACATTTCTTTGTAAATTATCAGACTAAGCTATTAAAATAGGTAAAAGGGTCAGCATCAGGTGTACACGATGACCAATACACTTCTGATCTGAGATAGCAGGTCAGACAATCTTCATACCGCTTGACCAGTAGCACGATCGGATTGTTCACCATCAAATTGAACCAAACTACATATAGGTAATTACATTTTACCCCATTTAGAGGCCACTAGAGCTAAAAATAAAATAAAAATTTGAACAAATATATCTATTTTCACCAAATTTGGTCTGTCGTCAACTTTGGTGATCTTTTTAAACAAAGTTCGCATATCCATAGTTAGACAATCATCATCGCAATTGTATACAAGAAAATCATGTAGTAGGCGACTTGTTGATTTTAACCAAACTTTGTACAATGTATGTAGCAAGCCTTCTTGTATTGTACTTTTAAAGTTTGTAATTTGTTGTATCGAAGGTTTCTTGTATGAAATACGATTCGTTTTACTTTCAATTTTCATACAAGAAATAGGAATAATGCGACAAATTTAACGTAATAACAATGTAACGAAGTAAATGTTATACTGTCTTTGCGTGACTTTGCATTGTCATGAAAGTAAGATCATAATATTATCTACTTCTACATCATGACGTCAAACTGTCAGACTTTAAAACTGTCTGTAGAGGTAGTGTATCACAGGAAGCTAGTAACATGAGTGTGCCTTGGCATTGTTCTTCTCGGTTTCAAATATTGGTTTGTAGGCTCTGGTCTTTGTTTCTCTGGAGGAACATGTGTATTTCGAAGGTTTCGTCGCAAAACTCCAAGCATGTTGTTTGCCTTTTTTGTAACCCTGTTGATATGGGTTTTCCATAACAGATTTGAGTGCAGATCTGCACCCAGGTACTTTGAAGTTTCCTCACTGGATAGCTGTACTCCTTTCAATATGTATCAGGTCTGAATGGGAGATCTTGCCCTTGTTACATGAAGCACACTGCATTTTTGAGGGTGAAAGTCCATGCCCCATGTAGCTTCCCACCTGGCTAATGCTTCCAGATCTTCTTGTAAATGTTCTTGATCCTGATTGGATCTGATTTGGCGATACAGAATGCAATCGTCTGCGAAGAGGCAGACTCGTGACAGTAGACCCTCGGGCAAGTCATTGATGAAGATTAGGAACAACAGTGGACCTATTATTGAGCCCTGTGGGACACCGCTCACGACTGGTACCTCCTCGGAGTACTGACAATGGACCAAGACCCTCTGTGTTCTGCCTTTCAGGTACTGCGCGATCCATTCCAATGTGTTACCTCTAATTCCGTAATGTTACACGTTCCTTAGAAGACGTTAATAGGGTAAGCGGTCAAAGGCCTTGCTAAAATCAAGTATGATCAAGTCCATTTGAATCCTCTTGTCAAGTAACTGGGCTAGCTCGTGTATCAGAGTGAGAAGTTGGGTCTCACAACTCCTCCTCGCCCCAAAACCATGTAGGATGGTATGCTTGTCTAGGTGTTTGAGCGTCTGGCTGACGATGACATGCTCAAGCAGCTTGCAGCATAGGCTGGTTAGGGAGACTGGCCGGTAATTAGCCGGGTCCTGCCTTGCACCCTTCTTGTAGACGGCTGTGACATTGGCTTGTCTCCAGTCCCCTGGTACACTTCCTTCCCTGATGGGAGCCAGGTCTTTCAATATCCTGGCGGCTGATATGTCATCTGGGCCTGAGGCTTTCCTGGGATTAGTGTTCCTAAGAAGTTTCAGTATCCCTTCTTCTTGTATCTCAATCTCATCCATGTCAGGGTAGGGTGTTCCATAAGGATCGGGTATGTCACCACTGTTTTAGAGTGTGAAAACTGCAGAACTCTCTTTGGACAATTTTTGTGAAATGCTATGGATTCAATTATCCGTCAAGGGGGCTAGCCATCTCTATGTTGGAGCCTTTTACCGCCCACCCAACATGGACCAGCCAGAGTACATGTCACAACTTGACACGTGTCTTTCTCGTATCCCAGACAGTGCACACCTTTGGCTCGGTGGAGATTTCAATTTGGGCGACATAGACTGGAACGACAACTGTGTCGCCTCCTCCGCACCGAAAACTGCTCTATGCCACCAACTCCTTAAAATTACCAACAACCATTATCTCGATCAACAAGTTAAAGAACTAACTAGAATAACATACCATACAGCTAACATTTTAGATCTATTTTTTTCAACAACAGCTCACTTATCAGCACAGCAAAAGTCATCCCAGGAATTTCTGATCATGAGGCAGTCTATGTGGAAGCAAGTCTACGACCCCACAGGACACCACCACTCAAGCGGAGTCTTTACCTACACAAAGGCTAACTATGATGGCCTCAGAGAAGAGCTACGTGAGCTCCACACAGACTTATCCAGAACACCAGATGCCTCGGTTGATGCTTTATGGACAGTATTCAAGAAAACAATAACATCCCTGATGAATAAACACATCCCAACAAAGATCCTTAAGGAGAGTTTCAAGTGTAAGCCATGGGTTGACCGTAAAGTAAGGGCTGCCATGAGCAGAAAGGCTAAGTTGTACACCAGGATGAAGAAATCTGGGAAAACTCAGACTTCAGAAAGTACAGACAGAGCAAGTCAGCTACGCAGAAGCTAGAAAGAAAAGCCTATGAAAAATACGTAAACAACCTCATAGAAATTGATGGCCCGGAAGAAGTAATACCTACAAAACAGAAAAGGTTTTGGAGCAACATCAAATCGCTACGGAAGGACAACACTGGCATTGTTCCCTTGAAAAATAATGGAAAACTTTTCAACTCTGCTAGGCCAACATACTGAACCGACAATACCAATCATACTTATATAGTCACATTCCAAGTTCACGACAACGGAAAGGTTACTTGGGGAATGAAAATAATACATTTGATAATGCGCATTGACAGCACGAAAATGATATTATCACATTTTGATTTAATAAGTGTTTTATTGCACCATGTATATAGACAGCAACTCACGATTTACTCTACAATTCAAACACGTTTTTGTTAATTTCTTGTAATTTGAATCGAATCGAGATGTCTAGGAACTATTGGATATGATACAATATTTGTTTATAAAATAGAATTATTCATCTGTGTAGCTTAAATGTATGAGATTATTTACCTCAGACAGTCAAGATTGCTCAGGGAAACATATACTGTAGGAGTCAGACAGGTTGATAAATTGTACACATTCTGCCCTGTACTGTAGTCTCGCAATATGCTTACATTACAATAGGACATATTGACGCACCAACAGACATAGTCCTTTGGCAACTTATTCGGCTTTAGTAATGGAAGTATTCTCCAGACCTTCCGAAAGCTAGCTATGAAATATACATGTATATGGTCCTAGTGGCTCGAACTCTCAGCCATGAAGGATTATTGATTAATATAAAGAAACGATAATTACTCGATCATGGAGGCTGTCGCTGGAACTATATGACTCGAACTCTCAGCCATGAGGAATTATTAAATACTATAAAGAAACGATAATTACTCGATCAAAAGAGAGATTTTGCAGTTCTATCAATGCTTTTTTATCTCTTACAAACTGCATTTGGTACGAACGTGATAGTATGTGTGTTAATAAATGCATTCTTTGTTTTTTATTATATCGTAATTTATGTCTTTATCTAAAAACGGTGTTAATATTTAATAACCCGTTGTTATATTGAACAGTACAATGTTGGTAATGTTGACTCATAAGTGTTGAAGATAGAAAACATTTGCATACTGCCCGTAGATAAACATACGATGACAGATGACATAACCATAATAGAAACTAGTCGGGACTTGTGGCATGTAGAAAAATTCAATTCATCATACTTTCTCTTCGCCAGGGTTTGACGTTTCACCAGCATAACTTTTCACCAACGGCAAGCGTATTTATTTTGTCGACTTTTACAGCTCAAACGATGGAGATACACCTAAATAGAACCAACAGCATTCCGTTAGCTAACTCGGGCCCCGTGTGTGATTCGAGCTAAAAATGGTGAGGGGTCAATGCTAAAAGAAATACTCGACAAGGGAGATCCCCGAGCATGAAGTACTATTCGTTAAGACAAATATTGAAAGTTATTAATTCGTACTGAAATGTGGTTTATATTTCAGATTAAATAATAATAAAAGTACTTTGGCCGGAAAACGAACCCGGATCGACTGCTTGGAAGCAACCCTGATAACCTTTACACCACCGACGACTCGTTTCAACATTGATACAAAAAGTGTATCTGATTTGTAGATGATAATACTGTACGACGTGGTAAACAAAAGTGTAATCTCATTACCATTATTTCGAAAAATTAAAATTAGCACCTGTTTACGGAATTATTCTAAAATGTGTCTGCACAACTAATTTAATGATTTTAAACGTGAATGAGGAAGTATGTTGCACAAAAATGAGTCGCGAAAGTTAAACAGTTTACAGTAGGGCTTTATTAACAGGTAATCTTTATTCGGAGGTTAGTTTGCTCTAAATATCCTATGGCATTTTAAGTGGCCTTTATTCAGAGGTGGCTAATTATACAGATTTTACTGTGAAGATATCTCTACTCATTTCTATGTACAGTGTACATGTAAAACAATTGTAATTAATTTGTATTTTGAAGTATAATGCAAATATAAAATGGATGGCACCGTCCGGTTGTCAGCTTTGGATGTACATATTTCCATATGGCAACTAGGTGATTCCATTGGAATCTTTTAATCTATGGGTTATTTCAGTGCAGTCATATTATTTGTCAGGCTCTTCTTGAAACGAACCATGTGAATGCTTGTTGTATTACTTTTAACATGACTGGTACGAACCGGTAAAATCAAATTCCATAAATTCACAAAATATGAGTAAGAAGACTAATCACACGTCTATTAGTCATACACTCACAATTATACACTGAGTATGATATATGTACACAAAGCCTTGTGGCTTTTAGCGTGCTGTATTTTGTAATTCTGACTAATTTTGATAAGTGCATGTACGTTTTTCATCATGTTAATGCAATACATAATGCGTTCCTTTTACTTGAGTTTTTGTTTAAGCTCATTTACCAGAAATGTACCTAAAATCAATCCGCCGTATCGTGATACAACGTAACTACAACAAATATGTCTGCTGGAAAGGGATGGACATTGAATCAATTTGTCTCAGATTGTGTGATCAATTGATTTTGTCTTCAAGAAGATAATGGTTGTCCATTGCCCGGAACTCGCGGTCCAACCCTCCAAGAAGTCACTCCGTCAAATAAATTTTACATACAGTTTACTTTTACTTCCATGTACACTATTAGTTCTTTAACTTAATGTGAGCTTGCTACTCGTAAAGTCATCATTGATAATTATCAAACATTACTGAATTGCAGAAATGTTTTGTGATAAAGTTTAATTAGACATTACAGAAATGTTCTGTGATAAAGTTTAGTTAGACATAACAGAAATGTAATGAGATAAAGTTTCGTTAGACATTACAGAACGGTTCTGTGACAAAGTTTGGTGAGAGATTGCCGATATGTTCTGTGATAAAGTTTACTTCTAAAGACATTACATGAATATTCTGTGATAAAGTTTAGTTAGACATAACAGAAATGTTCCGTGATAAAGTTTGGTGAGAAATTACTTAAAATTTAATGTTCTGTGACACAGTTTGGTGAGAGACTGCAGAAATGTTCTGTGATAAAGTTTAGCTAGACATTACAAAAATGTTCTGTGAAAAGTTTAACTAGACATAACAGAAATGTTCTGTGATAAAGTTTGGTGAGAAATAACTGAAATGTTCTGTGATAAAAGTTTGGTTAGACTTTACAGAAATGTTCTGTAATATAGACATTACAGTAATGTTCTGTGATAAAGTTTGGTGAGAGATAACACGTTTGCACTGTAATAAGACACCATAGAGAAACATTACAACTAAAGAACCTTGAAGTTTTAGCCCATCTTGTAGCCAACACTCGAGCAAGAAATGCTGCAGAAGCAGAGCCATAAAGTATATATCCGAGTAGATTTCAAAATCAATCCATGCGTAATCAATATTTCCTTTCATTTATCTGTTGTTTAAGGGCTTATTTGACACCTATTGTCATTTATCTGTTGTTTAACGGCTTATTTGACACATGTTGTCATTTATCTGTTGTTTAACGGCTTATTTGACACCTGTTGTCATTTATCTGTTGTTTAACGTCTTATTTGACACCTATTGTCATTTATCTGTTGTTTAACGGCTTATTTGACACCTATTGTCATTTATCTGTTGTTTAACGGCTTACTTGACACCTGTTGTCATTTATCTGTTGTTTAACGGCTTATTTGACACCTATTGTCATTTATCTGTTGTTTAACGGCTTATTTGACACCTATTGTCATTTATCTGTTGTTTAACGGCTTATTTGACACCTGTTGTCATTTATCTGTTGTTTAACGGCTTATTTGACACCTGTTGTCATTTATCTGTTGTTTAACGTCTTATTTGACACCTATTGTCATTTATCTGTTGTTTAACGGCTTATTTGACACCTATTGTCATTTATCTGTTGTTTAACGTCTTATTTGACACATATTGTCATTTATCTGTTGTTTAATGGCTTATTTGACACCTATTGTCATTTATCTGTTGTTTAACGGCTTATTTGACACCTATTGTCATTTATCTGTTGTTTAACGGCTTATTTGACACCTGTTATCATTTATCTGTTGTTTAATGGCTTATTTGACACCTATTGTCATTTATCTGTTGTTTGACGGCTTATTTGACACCTATTGTCATTTCAGAGCCGACCAATTTAATATATCCCTACTCATTTTAAAAAGTTTAACCTGGTTATTTATTGTGCCCGGTGTAAAGCACCAATACAATGATCGCCTTTTTGCTGTGATTTCGTCTTGACACGGTGCTTGGGTCGGTAGTTGATGGGGATACTGAAAAGAGGTACGTGAGAAATACATTGTAGTTCATACAATCGACTTTTATTGTTCTAGATTACTCAGACTAATGTATCCACTCAGACAATGGCAATGCTATCATATTTTGCTTCATACAATATTTATACAATATCTGTGAGTACAGGGTGTGTTATTGTTGTAGATCAGGAGAAAGCTGTCATGATATAGACGTAGTACATCTGAGATAAAAATATATATATATATAATTGGCTTTTGTTTCATTCAAACACGTCTATGTTCTCTGATAAAGTTTGGTACAGCAGTGCAAGAAGTACAGTACAGGACAGAATGTGCACAATTTATCAACCTGTCTGACTCCAATAGTATATGTTTCCAGGCTAAGTATATCTCCCAATAGATAAATGTCAGCGTTACTAAATTACAATTATTTTACAATATAGGATACATCCCTGAGCTATCTGGACTGTCTGCATGAGGTAAATAATCTCATACATTTAAGCTACACAAATGAATATATTCTGTAACTAAATATTGCATCCTATCCAATAAGTTCTAGACATTTCGACTCGATTTAAATTATAGGAATTTAAAGAGCATACGCTTTTAATTATTGTTTAAATCATAAAAGCACGCTATTGTCATTTTGTTGGCCATGTTTTGTTTAAGAGAATTTGTTACTTTTAGTGGGAAATTCACTCTCCATTTAATAGGGATGTCTATACAGCATTGCATGGTATTTGGAGCTTTAAGTTTTTACCTCATACGTAATACCTATTCTTCCAGGAAGCGATCTCGTGCATAATACAACATACAGTATATAGACATTTATATAGTTTCAGATGGTTTAGTGTCGTTTTTTTAAACAATACTTCAGTTATATACGATGGTCGGTTCACCAAACAAGTCTTCATGAACTGTATTCGAACCATTATTAAATTATCCTCCCACAAGGAGACGACAACTTCACCATATTTGGAGGAAAATCCTCACTTTTTGTCAGATGTATGTCCTGATAAATCGAACATAAGCATTACCACAATCATCAAGTTACATGTATATAACGTAATTATTGGCCTGTTATCAAGTTTCTAAAAGCATTATGATAATTGTACAAATTACTGTATTATCATATTACTTGTTCGATATTTTATTTAGAATATATGACTACATTAGCTATTAGACACAATCAGCACTGAACAGAACATTTCAGTAAAATAATATTACATGTAATACTGGATCGTGGATTCTGTTACTAGTATCTGTTCTGGCAAAATCAATTATATTATTTGTAAAGCATATATTTATTATTTATACACGGATACTCCTCTCCTTTATTTTGAAGTAGATTTTTTTCTATTAGAATTGAATATTAAAATTCAAATGTATAGTCCCAACTTATTTACATTGGCACGACATGCAGCATTTTTGTGACTAAATTAATGTCGGGTGGATAATAGTTTGTCATTATCTTATGTTTTACTATAAGAGAAACAAGTCATTTAAATATGAAATAATTTATATCTCACCTCGCGTCGGTGGTGTAAAGGTGAGCATGGTTGCCTTCCAAGCAGTCGATCCGGGTTGGATAATTTCACATTATTTTTTAATTTTGATCGGAATTACGAAGCTTTATTCCAGCGCACATGTTTTAATCTTGAACCCAGACCACTAATAGGTAAATATTAAAATTTTGATACCTTATCGCATTTTATAAATCCTAAATCTAAATCGTATATAACAAACGTAATGCTATTTATTTGTTTTGGTATCGTGCTTTATTATTTCACAGAGGCGCCAATCCAACTATCGAACCAAATGCTGTGTCTAGAAAATCACTGAAAATGGGGCGAGGCGTGTATCCGTGTTTACACTGGACATGATAAAGAACCAGGAACAACTATTCGAAAAAAGAAGGGATGTAATGTACCTCCTGGCCCCCTCTCTGTGGCGGCTCTGAAAAATGTCCATAACTGTCAAATGTGTCGTTAAATGCCAGATAAATGTACCATTTTAAGGATGATTTGAACGTTTCATTGAATACAAAAAGATGCAATGAAACCGGGAGATATCAATGAATAAAATGTACATGTACCATTGTTGCTGCGGCGAATGTGCCTTGGTCCACATGAAAATTAATACATTGTGCAGACAATGTATAGGTCTGAAGAATTCCCCTTACCTTTCTCCTAAAAAATGTCATCTTTCTCAATTGACTGCCAAAGTATCTCAATAACTCTGAACTGACGGTTGAATTCACCGAGTGAACATCCTTATGCATACATCTCATACTAGTTTTGTCACAAAACTTTCTTCTAATTAAAATTTAGCTGTCTAATCTACGGAGACGTAATCGAGTTTCTGTAATTCATTTTCATTGCTTAAATCGTATCTTAGAATTTAAGATCCAATTATTGCCGTTAGTTTCTATATTGCTTTATGAAATATTAGTGAGAAACAAAACCTAATTATGTAGTGTATTATTTTGACACCAGATTTACAAGTCGATATTCAGTGCCGTAGGGTCAGGCTAAGGGGCGAAGCAATAATTTCGGCTGAAATGGAAATTAAAAGGGCTCAATTTCAATAATCCACAACCCGTTGTCAGACGATTCTAAAATGTGTCTGGTCCAGGGTCGGATTCGAACTCAAAGAGGTAAGGGGCTATAGTGATTACTAGTTAGGGGTTATCGTCACTCGACCATGGAGGTGTCTTTGTGTTTGTATAATACATACACACCCATTTTTTCCTATAGTTTTCAAATGAGGAAATAAATTATAAGAAAATTTTGCACGTGGTTATGCATGTATAAACATTTGTACTAACAAGTGAATGAGCATGGCCATCCATAATATATGTAATTAATACAATGACAACAGACTTTTGTATTGTGCACAATCCCCTCCCCTCAAAATACAAACAATGCAGCCACGGCCATCGTCGAGTGGTAAGTGGTCTGTACTTGTTACCCGACTACTTGCGGAGGGGTAAGTTAGGACTTGATAGTAAAGTCGAGAAAAAACTGGTAAGGTGTATCAGCCGCCCTATAGAACTGAAATATCGTTGATATATGGCAGTAAAGCCACTGCAACAAGAGAAATAGCATTGTTCAAAAGATTACCAGCACTAAACGACAGACAAAGCATTGCTTGATATGAATTGTATCATTATTTCGTCTCAACACCATTAATTGTCGTTGTGCAATAACAAAATATTCTCCCAAAAGTCGGATTAAATAATGTTCATCGTAGACAAACAATAAAAGGAAGTACAATTGTTTGGTTATTGTAATGTGACATGTATGATAAATGTACGCAGAAAAGAACAGTTAAGTTGTTGGGATCTTTGTGAAATGGTTAAACTATTTATTCTCTTGTAAGGCGTCGGTGGTGTAAAGGTTAGCAAGGTTGCCTTCCAAGCAGTCGATCCGGGTTCGATTCCCGGCCGACGCATATCTTTTAAAACGTGTGTTTGAAGATAATAAATGAATGCTTTTGCAACACTATATGTTTAGTACTTTTATACAATAATTGTTCAATAAAAATCAGTCAAAATCTGAATTGTCTGAAAAAGTTATAATCTTTTGACCATTCCAAATGAGCGCACAATGTGTAATGATTCCATTTAGCAATGCGCATTTTATTTTACATACAGCCAAACTTGTGAACAAAGGCCACCCTTTGGAAAGACATTTTTTCGGTTTCCCCAACCCAACTATCGCGCCAAGTACTGTTTTAAAAATGAAAAGGGTATAGGGCATGTATCGGTGCTTTACAACGGGCACGCTAAAGAACCAGGACTTTTCTTCGAAATAATTATATGGTGATATACTAGTAAATGCCCGGTTCTACTGTATATACTCTCCCATCTCTCTGTGGCGGCTCTGAATTTACCATAACTGTCAAATGGTCAGTTAAACAATAGATAAATGAATACTGCCGTGTTATCAGTTTCCACTGAAAATTCTACCTTTAAGTAGATACCAGATAAATGTCAAGATTGGATTCCTTTTATACAGGCTTTAAAATTATAAAAGTTAAATCGTTTTAAACCAATTCAATTCCCGTTTGGGGAATGTCATATAACGAACCTCTTAAAAGATAAATAGACAATGAAATAGTTTTAAAACATTAAAAAATATTTTATAGTCCATTTTTCTGGAAGAGGCTCGTTATGTTGCAAATTTAGATTGCTTAATTACATATAAGCGAATTCTTTGGTAATTTACCAGCACAGTGTGCCCCAAAAGCTAACAGATTTAATTATATTTCCTGCATGTGTGATCAGTTTAAACATTGATCAAAGTAAACAGTGGAAATTTCATCTTTTCTTGTTATTCTTATCAATTAAGAGAAGGCCATGTCGTATATTCGTGAAAATATCTGACAGAATCAAGTAGTGACTGTAGAATACAGTTAATTACGTGGTATTTACATCACAGAGTCTTAGCGCATACACGCGATAGTAAGATTTCATTTACGATGTTTAGTTTGTCATTCTCGGGCAATAGACATCCAATAATTTCTTCAAATCCTTCATATAATGAGGATTTCATTTTTGGTCACTAAGACATTGGTATGTAGCGTCGGTGGTGTAAAGGTTAGCATGGTTGCCTTCCAAGCAGTCGATCCGGGTTCGATTCCCGGCCGACGCACATCTTTTTATCATACCTCTTATTACAAAAAGAAATAAATAATGTGTGTGATTTAGACATTTCTGTCATTAATGATTTTGCTATGAAACAAATATGTTACAGAAGAAAAAACACTGGAAATTAAGAGTGAGCCTTTTTTGCAATGAGAAAGATTAACTGCACCAGGCCTCATAGTTTATATAGCCTAAGTTGAGATCGAATCCGAGCTCAACTTTTAAGTTTCTAACTGAAATTGATTTGACAATAATGACATTATTGATACATTATTCTGACAGCGTTATCAATCAGAATTATGTAGGCCTATATAAACATTAATGCGCTCCATCACTTTGAGAATGGAAATGAGATTTAAGTCCGGTAACCATTCTCAAGAGATGCAATTAAAGCAGAAATTAATAGATATAGACGAAATCACTTCCGGTTGCGTAAGTGAAAGGCATCTAATAAATATCCAAGTTTTGACAACATATACAACAATATTTTGAACTAAGTTGTAGACATAAACAATTTACTCATTTACTGCATGCATTAAATTCGCTTATCAGCAAAACCTTTAATAACTTCATGAACGCGATGAGGCTTTTTTCTTAGGATGCACTGTTCGAATAATTTAATTATAAATGATGCTAGCTATCTCATTTAATGTCGATTTCCAGAAATTGCTGTCATTATCCATTTCTTTCACAGGCATTGTACAAACAAAATTACATCCAATATATAATCAAGCGAGAACCTTTGACTTTAAAAACAATCAAATCATACACAGCATGCAAACTGCTGCGAACTGTATTTATTGTTATTGGTTTCGTTTTAGAGAGGCCTCATTTGTTCTTGTGATCTATTTCAGTCCTATGCTGCCAGATCCATTTAGTATACGAGGGTTATGACAAATATATTTACGAAAGTTGAAACATTATCTAAACTCTACTGTCATCCATCTACGTTTTGAATATCTCTCATAATTTCCTCAAAACTATACTAATTTCCGTGATTATATTTCTATTTGTTTTAAATAACGGCAAAGAGATTAATATGTAAGTGTTACTGATACCATCTCGGTGGTCGAGTGTTAAACAGACATTGTGTCATAAGCAGTCTTTGTAGGTCACTGGTGACTGTATTCTAACCAGTACTAACGTACTCGTCTACAATAAACAGGCAACTTCTCCATATACTAGTATGGTGGAAAATTTACACTGTTGTCAAATTTTCATGGAAACATATGAGCTCCCTCGACCGGGAATCGAACCCGGATTGTCGGGTACTAACCACTGAAATGAACGGCTTTTACATTTACAATGGTGTTTACAGGTGGGGGGTAATGATAGTAGACATAAAGCAATACAAACTGATGATCTTATAAGAAGGTTGTATGCGAGAGAAAAGATTGGTAGTTGCTTATTTATCATCAACCTCCTATCATGCTGTTCATATCATGTGCAAGAATCCAAGACGTTTAGCAAGAGTGTTTGAATGTAAATTTACATTGTTATTGACGGCGCCGAGAACGGCGGCGTCAGTATTGAATAGTGTTAAAAAATTGCACTGGTGTTGCGTAATCGATTTGGGAGAAGCTGGTATTATTAATCATATTTTACTTTCTTTTTTAATCTTTTTTAAACAATCTGATATGTATTGTATGCATCCATTAAGTGATAAAAAATGTCAAAATATTTAAAATGAAAGTTTTTTACCGTTACTACAAAGCTTTGAAAATGTTTTCTGTATATATAATAGCTTCTCTCAAAACGGTTAGGCTACGCTCTTTTTATACGTTAGTTTCTAAACCTTACTACCCCAACTTCGCAAAAGTACCGAAAACGTTTTCGAAGCTTGTTTATGCCTATCTGAAAGTCAGTTGTTAAAAGAACAATAGGGTAAATTAAAAAATCAACGACAATTGATCTTATTTACTTCGTACAAGCCTATATAATGGAAAAACTGTAGTGACAATGACCAAACTATGCAAATAAGTCTTGCCTTATGAAAAACCATATTTTGTATTACGTTTATATACAACGCATTGGCGTTTTAACGGATTGCGAATAAAAACGCAATGGAGATAAAACATACTGACGGTTTAAATCGTAATTGATATAATTCTTTGAGCAGTTATTATTGAATTTTGCTTCGTGAATTCAGTTTCTTTCTAGCTGCGTAAAACAGTAGAAATGTTCGTTGTTTTTTATCTCCATTTTCTTTTTTTTGTTTTGTCTCCGTTTCGCGAAAAACTCGCTCCGCCAGCATTTTCCAGCCAGACACTATCAATCGACCAATGAAAATGTTACAATTAACCACATGTTAAAGCGCGTCACTTTCCGCCACATTGGTTGACTGAACACGAAAGACAACAACGATAACTGTCAACAAACATGGTAAGAAGTATTTAACAGTAGGTAGTTTCCATCAAGGTTGTCTAAATTTGCACCGCATAATGGAATGCAGTGTACTGCAATGTCACTATAGTCGCTCTTTCGGCATTTTTTCAATGCCAGCCTTGCAGTATTTTTAATTTCATAAGTCTTGATATGTCGCTTGTATGGAAGTATATATAGTTCAGTCCATCGGTGAACTTAGATACCTTGGACATAATGATTTGCCGAATGTTGCTACATTTAGGGGTCAGTTATATGATGTACAGTACACCTCAGCAGGGTTCTCAATAACTGCAGGCCAATTTAGCCGCTTAGAAACTTACCTCACGTTAGATTTTATCAGGAAAAATGAACACCCAGGCATATTGTCATGTAGGAAGTTTTAATCTAGATGTCAATAAGACGTCAGTGACTTATTGCCTCATTAATAATGGATTTAAGTTAGAAATGTGTTTGGGCCGGTTAGGAATCTCAAAAGTGTATAAAATATTGATAGAAAATGCCCGGACCCCTAAGCAGGTCTGTTAGTCTAGCTTTTGGGCCTGTTGGCCCCAAACTTATTGAGAACTGTGCTTCAGATATGTATTACGGCTATATAATATCAACAGACCTGTCGAGTTACGTTAGGGCCAATTGCCATTTTTCGACGCAATTTCTCAAGCATGCCTACTCTCGCCTTACCAAATCTTGACTGTTGATGGTTTGACAATCGCTTTGTATATCGATCCTCAAACTAATCATTTCCTTTTATTTGATTCCCACGAAAGAAATAGACATGGGTTACGCAGCGATGATGGTACTGCTGTGCTGATATCTTATGACACATTAGATGAGTTATTTGACTTTCTTTTTGTTCATTATACAGATCATTCTTATGAATTGACTCCAGGTTATTGGTCAAATATTTTGAAGCACGGTAATACTAAAAAAACTGCCTTTTCTTATTCATAGTCATTGTTTTATGATGTACATGAAGTATATAGCCAATTATTGAATGATTATGAGTATGTTGCACGTCCGCTTCAGTCAAGTGAACGATTCTCTTTGAAATTTGAATTGTCAGTTCCTAATAACATACAGTCCTATGATCAGGTTAATATGCAAACTGCAACACCTGCATTTTTGCCCAATCTTTGTTTCCAAACACAGAAATTACTGTCTAATTTGAGCTTAACACTTGCAACAATATTAAGATGTCAGCAGTTGATCAGCGTTTCAGTAATCAGTTAATATTAAAAAAGTATGTGTTAAGATGAAAAGGTAGATGAAAAAAATCATACTCATTTAAATTGAATATATATACAGTTACAACTCACCTTAAGACCTCTCAATAATGTGACTCACTCAAAATTACAGTCTGCAAAATAAGCACTTGACTAGTTGTCCTAGACAAGTAATTATTGATTTGGTCTATTAACTTTAATCAATAATTATGTTTATAGTATAAAGGAAAACTATTCACTTTTGGTGATTTGGACAAGTAATTCCAACTGTAAGTAACTTGAGAACTACTTAATTTCCTATCCTTTAAACTTCATAGACTATATCTTACAGAGCTTAAATTTATAATACTAATATTTTCAGTTCATTTCCAATGATGCTGTACCTGTGTCAATAGAAGATGAGGACGTTGACAACATTTTAAAAAAATGGTGATTTGCTGTGCAAATGAAAGACGAGGAGTTGGTGTATTCAATTGCTTCATATACTGCTTGTAGTACAAAAGGTGTGGAATTTTTTTGTCTATAGGCATACTACTTTTTGGATTAGACTTTATTTTCACTGTTTATTAGTTGTGGGTTTCATACAAACCCTGAAAAGTGCTTGAATTTCTATATTTCAGATTTGAATGCCAACTGGCTTACATTAAATTTATAATAGTCCAAAAAAACTGTTTAAATTTGGAAATGTTATGCTTGATAAGTGGTCGAGTTCATGAATAGAATCAATAATTGTTAAAATGTCATGTATACGGATGTCTGTGTGGGAAACATATGTTTTGGTCATAAACCACATAATAGTTCTGACTGATTTTCATATGTTGTCAAAGGGAAAGACATTGTGTATAGAATACACAGTCATGTGTTGTTTTGTGTTCCCGTTTATATATAAATAAGTGTTTTATTTATACATTTACAGCTTGTCGCAAGAAGAAGTTAGTGGAAGGTGTATGTCCAACTTGCGAAGGAACAAAAGGATCAAGAACTTACAGATGCAAGTTGTCAGTCAATAGAGACAATTTCTCAAAGGATGTTACCTTAAGATGATTTAGTTAAATTATTTGGGAAGTTACCACAAGAAGAAGATGATGATCTATTGTTCAGCATGGTGGAGTCGTTGCCAGTAAATTTTACAGCAAAATTTTCTGGGACAAACTTCTATAATATTGTGAAAAAATAAATCAATAAATATATACTCTTCAGAACATGCAAATTTACCATGCAGACATTTTTCTAATTTAACATATTTACATTTTAGATGTTTGTTGCTTTAAAGGTATAATTACATTTTGGAAAGAAGCCTAAAACCAGAAATTAGCATTTTAGACAATAGTTTGACTAAAGAATATAATAAAAATTATAGATTTTTGTGTGTTCACAGTACAATTTTTGCCTGTTAGAAAAAATTGTTTTTGACAGTGCATGCAATTTTTAGTTATTTTTGAGTAAAAAAATACCCATGATTGTGTTTTTAAATGAAAATTAATTTTACCAAAAAATCAGGTAATACAACATGATGGTTTTTTTATATATGTTTGTTATGCAAGTGATCAGTAAACTTAATAAGAAACATAGAAAAATTAAGGATTATTGCTTTGATAGTCAATTTCTTCAATTCATATTTATGAAACTTCTTACCAACAAAATTAATGATTATAGGAACACTGACCATGGCTATTTATTTCTAACCAAATGCCATTGTGCTACAATATTTATTGTATGGTAAAAAACAACACTTTGGTTTATTATACTGTAGGACTTTCATTGCTCTAGTTCATCTATAACAAAATGAAATATAAACTTTTCTGATACTTTTTCCTTCTGTATATTAACAGTCTTTCTGTCATTAAATTATGTTAAAGTTAGGTACTGGGCCATCTGGGGTAAAGATTCATTTGGAAAGTAATAGAAAACTTACCAGAGATCAGACTTTGAGCTTTATCTTGTCCATTGTTGTTGTTTACATATCTTAGTAAATATGTCTATGTATATATATATTGCTTGTGTTTTGTGTAGACCAGGCTACAGGACTTTCTTGGTAGAGATGTTGTTAATCATGTTTTCATTACGACTTGTATGATCTCATAAAAAATCAATTTTTCAACTTTGACATGTTTCTTTTTATTCCCATTTAAACTCATAAAAATCATTTTTAATAATCCATGTGCCATTGATTATTTCCTCAAATGTATATCTGTATAAAGCTTTAAGGAAAGTGCAAAAATGTTCTCTTTTATTTTAGTTCTCCTGTCACTATTGTTATCTTTACATTTCTTTGTAAATATGTATATTTTTGTGTGTGTACCAGACTACAGGACTGTCTTGGTATAAATGTTGCTAATTTATTTTTTGTAACTCTTATAATATCATAAGCAATTCAATCTTTCCTATTGCATTTTTCCATTTAAACTGTAAAAACTTAATTTTTATTAAACCATTGACCATTGATTATTTTCCCAAGTAGAGCTTGCAATCTTCACCAGATATTAGTGGCTGAATTAGGTCAGTATTTAATTTGGTCACCTGATAAAACATAGAAACTTTGTATAGGCAATTGAGATTTTTCTATTTGGATTGTTAGAGTAAATACTCATGACAGTGATATAGGGCCATCTTAAATCCACCATTTTAGCTTGCTATGTACTTTGTGATAACCAATCTAAGAACATTATTATTATTATTAACACTATGTTTTCATTATTTACACATACTTCATAATAATGTTTTGTTTTAATTGTCAAAACTAATTTTTAGTATTTTACTTGTGCCAGTTGTTAGTGTCGAAGGAATGCTTAACTAATGATACAAATTAGATATAACATAATTTTTGCAAATTCTAATATGTTTCTATTTCAATGTATTAAAAAATATTCATAGCAATCAATTTTGTAAAATAAAACATTATATTAAGTATTGTGATGTATAAGTTTGTATTTTCACTATCATAAAAAGCAACATTCAGGTATGCTATTTGCTCAAGCTTAAGTGCACATTTGCTCAACTGTGTTTAATATAAATTTATAGTATTGTTGTGACTGTACTGTTTCATGTACATGTTTCCTTTTTAAATCTTATTTAATGCACATTTCGTCTTAAAACTTTCAACTTTCGTGAATGTGCTGTTATACCTGCACAAAGTGCAATTAGTAACTATTTTTGTATCAGTTTAACTAATCTCTTTAATAAACTTAACATTTGTTGTTGCATAAGAATGCATTTTTGATAATAAATCTATTTTAACTTGTTATACATACTTTTCTTTTTTTCTTATATATGCCCAGTTCGAACATTTGGGAATATATTGCTTTGTACAAGTCAGTTGTTGTTGGGTAGGTTGAACAAATGGTTTTCCTTCAGACAACAAAACAGTCTCTTTACAATAAGTAACTTGTGCACGGTGGGGCATAAGATCTTCAAACTTTACATGAAAATTGGTTATCATCTGTGTATGACCTGTATTGATTGAGACCTTTTACATGAATGACTACTTGGCTGGCATTTTAGAAACATCTCTTTCATGAGAGGTTTTGTTTTTGCTCATTTGTCACATAGTAACATGATGCATGTTTTTAACAACTTTCGTCATACTTGGGTAATCTAGTTACAAATATGACAAAATTTTGTAGAAAATTTGTCATGATGCTCATCAATAAAATCTAGGTCAGATTTTATAATGGGTCAGATAAGGCTAGAAGGCCAAATCAAAGTAAAAGCTTGTTCACACTAGACATCCACATTCTCAAATTTATTATTTATTCTTACGTAAAATATCTTGTACTTGAAACAACATGTGCGCCGTCTTTGATGCTTTGCATCAAAATTAGTCTTGTAATTAGTTACAAATGAATTCTGGGGTGTCTCGTAGACATGCTTGTATTGACCTCGTAGGGTTTATTAAAAGTTTACTGTTTTTTGTTAATACACTAAAGTAGGAATGTTTAGTTTGTTTTAGTGGGTTACGGAATGTCAGTTATTAGGCAAACGTTATTTGTTACATTACTTAGGAAATATTCAATGAAAATATTTATTTCAACATAGCCAAAAATGTTAGCCTTTCAGAAATCAGAAACAAATATACAGTTGAATAAGTAAAAACATTAAAGCTGAAATAATCAACTAAATTTATGTAAATTCTCTGAGATCAATATTCAATCAAGTGTTTTGGAAGGACATAGGCAATACTTCTTTACCACTGAAAAAAAATGTGATAAATCAGTTCCATAGAAGTTGGTATAAAAACCAATTTCATTAAGTTGAAGCGTTAATTTGAGTAAGTTATAAAGGACTGATACCAACCGTGAATAAGTGTTAGTACTGCTTCATTCGTGTCTTATTCAGTTTGAAATCATTTCTGAAGCTTTAAATGACTGCCTGTCTTACATCAATTGATTATAAAACTACAATTCAAGAAAAAAAGTCATGAAAATAAAACTGTCCATTACACAGGCGAAAATTATTAATCAGCTGAAAACTATGATCATTTCATAAAAAATGATATTCCTTCACAAGTCTGGTTAGATTTAAGCGTTTTGTTTCTGATATACAGTAATGTTTGCAGCTGTATTTGGTTTAAACATTTATGTGCAAGCTTAAAAGCGATTCCTTGTATGATCTATTTTGTAAGTGGAAATTATCCTTCCGTACAGGTTTTTGTTTTGGTAAAATTCACAACTTACACCCTTTGCACCGAAATGCATTTTCTTGATTTACATAAATTGAGTTAAAGATCTGTATAATTATCCTGTTCATCTGCACAAGTTAGATATTGGAGCGTTGAGTTTATTGTGTATTTTATGAGCAGCAATGACTAACATTTCATCATTATTCAACAATCTTCATTTTCATAACGACTTTGTTGATCCTTATAATGTATACAACTGTTATTTCATGTATGTTTGAACATGGTAGTATGTATTTGTACGTGCATTTGACTTTGTACTTTATTTACAAACATATTTTGTTAATAAATTTAGCTGCCTAATCATTTTGCAGATTGCAGCCTATTATTATTTTGTTGACCAGGCGACAGCGAGCACACATTGTGCAGAACGGTCATAGAGAACACGTAAGGTACATCCTTGGAAAGTGTTTCTACAAGTAGTGGTTATATATGTTGGTTAAACCATAGATGATAATGATACTAGAAATAACTTATGTTGATGAAATAAATTGTAAATTCAAATATAAATCACACAAAAAATCACTCTTTTTAAAGATTATTTTATTCATGTGATATATTGAATGTATCATTATACATTACTTGTACAAATAATTCTCCAGCGACATCAGCGTAAATTTGTCAAAAAAATAAATAAAAATAGATATTGGTTTCATCTGTGATAACTTGACAAAACCTATCTATATTGCTTCTATTTAATTTAGACAATTTAATTTGAAAAGAAATCGCAGTCTTTTATAAATATATGAAAGTAGACCCATACACGAATTCAATTGAATGCATGTGATGGCTATTAAGTGTAATTCTGATTAACTGGAATTATGTTTGATAAATTTGGGTATTCAAGTATGAGGAGAAACAACAAGTACTACTACATGTATTTATCTATGATAAACAGAAAATCTTGAACAAAACTACTTAACATTTCATTGATAACTTGCAAATACACAATGGCAACAACAATTTAACTACATTTGTACTACAAAAAGAAAATACACATACATGAAGAAATGTGTGTTGTTTCACAATTTTTAGCAATACATAATATCGTATTGGACTGTTCTCGTTGTAACACAAACATCTTTCATGGTTAGACACACTAGCTCAGTCCTAAACGCCACAATGTATATGGTGCATAAGTTTGTACAAGTAATTGGTATATATTTCAATAAGTAAAGTCACACAAATTCATGCCATTTTCTATGTTGCAATCATCAACCCATTTATAAAATTCTGTAAAGTTCTCCATCCTAAATCAAATCTTTAAATCTGTTGAATTATATTCATCACACCAGAACATGATCAAACTAAAAGGTCTGTGTAACTGTTTTCTGTATTCTATCCGTATCCAGAGGTGCAGGATCACGTTATCAGTGAGTTATGTATACTGTCCGTTGTTTGAACTTATCATCTTTGCTGTTTCAAACATCCCAGGAATTTGAATCTCAAAAGATTATTCCTGAAATTTTAAATAATGTCATTATTTTAATGCTGATATATTACAATAAATAATCTTAACAATTTTACTGTCTGTCCAGAGTTCCTAACTTGACATATAAAAACCTCATTAACACATACAAATACAGCTTCCAATGTATAGTATCATGTCAGTTAAAAATTGATTTGGTTCTGCTTAGAAGCTTTTGAATTTCTTGACAATACAAATATGTGGCATTGAATTTACCTGATAGCGTTCATTATTCAATCAGCTTGATATGCATCTTCAAATTTGTGGTGGAAAATAACCTCTCTTCATCATGTAAGTCTTGAAATCACACCAAGCCATATATGGAAAGCATACAATAACAAGAAGAACATTACCCAGAATTCTTTCGAAATTGAGAATCAGACACAATCCTTGATAAATCAGAAAGTCCATAGTCGGCAGTACTGAACCATAGACTCGTCAGTGAGTAACAAGATTTACAGGCAAACTCTAGACTCATCAAAAAGAACAAGACTGCAAGATTAAAATTGTTAAAAGTCATAAAAGATTAAAATGGTTAAAAGTTTAAAAGGATAAGATACTAAAAGAATAAAACAGTAAAATGATAAAAGATTAAAATGGTTAAAAGTTTAAAAGCATAAGATATTAAAAGAGTAAATCAGTAAAATGATAAAAGGTTAAAATGGTTAAAAGTTTAAAAGGATATATACAAGATAAAAATAATTAAAAGTTTAAAAGGATAAGATACTAAAAGAATAAAACAGTAAAATGATAAAAGATTAAAATTGCTAAAAGGCGTAAAAGATTAAAATGATAAAAGATAAAAATGTTAAAAGTCATAAAAGATTAAAATGTTTAAAAGTTTTAAAGGATAAGATACTACAAGAATAAAACAGTAAAATTATGAAAGATTAAAATGGTTAAAAGTTTAAAAGGACATATACAAGATTAAAATGTTTAAAAGGATAAGATACTAAAAGAATAAAACAGTAAAATGATAAAAGATTAACATGGTTAAAAGTTTAAAAGGATATATAAAGTTTCGTTAGACATTACAGAACGGTTCTGTGACAAAGTTTGGTGAGAAATTGCAGAAATATTTTGTGATAAAGTTTACTTCTAAAGACATTACATAAATATTCTGTGATAAAGTTTAGTTAGACATTACAGAACGGTTCTGTGACAAAGTTTGATGAGAGATTGTAGAAATGTTTTGTGATAAAGTTTACTTCTAAAGACATTACATAAATATTCTGTGATAAAGTTTAGTTAGACATAACAGAAATGTTCCGTGAAGTTTGGTGAGAAATTACTTAAAATTTAAAGTTCTGTGATAAAGTTTGGTGAGAGACTGCAGAAATGTTCTGTGATAAAGTTTAGCTAGACATTACAAAAATGTTCTGTGAAAAAGTTTAGTTAGACATAACAGAAATGTTCTGTGATAAAGTTTGGTGAGAAATAACTGAAATGTTCTGTGATAAAGTTTGGTTAGACATTACAGAAATGTTCTGTAATATAGACATTACAGTAATGTTCTGTGATAAAGTTTGGTGAGAGATAACACGTTTGCACTGTAATAAGACACCATAGAGAAACATTACAACTAAAGAACCTTGAAGTTTTAGCCCATCTTGTAGCCAACACTCGAGCAAGAAATGCTGCAGAAGCAGAGCCATAAAGTATATATCCGAGTAGATTTCAAAATCAATCCATGCGTAATCAATATTTCCTTTCATTTGTCTGTTGTTTAACGGCTTATTTGACACCTATTGTCATTTATCTGTTGTTTAACGTCTTATTTGACACCTATTGTCATTTATCTATTGTTTGACGGCTTATTTGACACCTATTGTCATTTCAGAGCCGCCCAATTTATATCCCTACTCATTTTGAAAAGTTTAACCTGGTTATTTATTGTGCCCGGTGTAAAGCACCAATACAATGATCGCCTTTTTGCTGTGATTTCGTCTTGACACGGTGCTTGGGTCGGTAGTTGATGGGGATACTGAAAAGAGGTACGTGAGAAATACATTGTAGTTCATACAATCGACTTTTATTGTTCTAGATTACTCAGACTAATGTATCCACTCAGACAATGGCAATGCTATCATATTTTGCTTCATACAATATTTATACAATATCTATGAGTACAGGGTGTGTTATTGTTGTAGATCAGGAGAAAGCTGTCATGATATAGACGTAGTACATCTGAGATAAATATATATATATATATAAAATTGGCTTTTGTTTCATTCAAACACGTCTATGTTCTCTGATAAAGTTTGGTACAGCAGTGCAAGAAGTACAGTACAGGACAGAATGTGCACAATTTATCAACCTGTCTGACTCCAATAGTATATGTTTCCAGGCTAAGTATATCTCCCAATAGATAAATGTCAGCGTTACTAAATTACAATTATTTTACAATATAGGATACATCCCTGAGCTATCTGGACTGTCTGCATGAGGTAAATAATCTCATACATTTAAGCTACACAAATGAATATATTCTGTAACTAAATATTGCATCCTATCCAATAAGTTCTAGACATTTCGACTCGATTTAAATTATAGGAATTTAAAGAGTATGCGCTTTTAATTATTGTTTAAATCATAAAAGCACGCTATTGTCATTTTGTTGGCCATGCTTTGTTTAAGAGAATTTGTTACTTTTAGTGGGAAATTCTCTCTCCATTTAATAGGGATGTCTATACAGCATTGCATGGTATTTGGAGCTTTAAGTTTTTACCTCATACGTAATACCTATTCTTCCAGGAAGCGATCTCGAGCATAATACAATGTACAGTATATATATATTTATATAGTTTCGGATGGTTTAGTGTCGTTTTTTATACTTCAGTTATATACGGCGGTCGGTTCATCAAACAAGTCTTCCTGAACTGTATTCGAACCAGTATTAAATTATCCTCCCACAAGGAGACGACAACTTCTCCATAATTGGAGGAAAATCCACACTTTTTGTCAGATGTATGTCCGGAGAAATCGAACATAAGCATTACCAAAATCATCAAGTTACATATATATAACGTAATTATTGGTCTGTTATCAAGTTTATAAAATCATTATGATAATTGTACAAATTACTGTATTATCATATTACTTGTTCGATATTTTATTTAGAATATATGACTACATTAGCTATTAGACACAATCAGCACTGAACAGAACATTTCAGTAAAATAATATTACATGTAATACTGGATCGTGGAGTCTGTTACTAGTATCTGTTCTGGCAAAATCAATTATATTATTTGTAAAGCATATATTTATTATTTATACACGGATATTCCTCTCCTTTATTTTGAAGTAGATTTTTTTCTATCAGAATTGAATATTAAAATACAAATGTATAGTCCCAACTTATTTACATTGGCACGACATGCAGCATTTTTGTGACAAAATTAATGCCGGGATGATAATAGTTTGTCATTATCTAATGTTTACTATAAGAAAAGCAAGTCATTTAAATATGAAATAATCTATATCTCACCTCGCGTCGGTGGTGTAAAGGTGAGCATGGTTGCCTTCCAAGCAGTCGATCAGGGTTGGATAATTTCACATTATTCTTTTAATTTTGATCGGAATTACGAAGCTTTATTCCAGCGCACATGTTTTAATCTTGAACCCAGACCACTATAATAGGTAAATATGTTTTTGATACCTTATCGCATTTTATAAATCCTAAATCTAAATCGTATATAACAAACGTAATGCTATTTATTTGTTTTGGTATCGTGTTGTATTATTTCACAGAGGCGCCAATCCAACTATCGAACGAAATGCTGTGTCTGGAAAATCACTGGAAATGGGGCGAGGCGTGTATCCGTGCTTTACACTGGACATGATAAAGAACCAGGAACAACTAATGAAAGAATGTAATGTACCTCCTGGTCCCCTCTCTGGGGCGGCTCTGAAAAATGTCCATAACTGTCAAATGTGTCGTTAAATGCCAGATAAATGTACATACCATTTTAAGGATGATTTGAACGTTTCGTTGAATACAAAAAGTTGCAATGAAACCGGGAGATCTCAATGAATAAAATGTACATGTACCATTGTTGCTGCGGCAAATGTGCTTTGGTCCACATGAAAATTAATACATTGTGCAGACAATGTACATAGGTCTGAAGAATTCCCCTTAACTTTCTCCTAAAAAATGTCATCTTTCTCAATTGACTGCCAAGGTATCTCAACAACTCTGAACTGACGGTTGAATTCACCGAGTGAACATCCTTATGCATACATCTCATATTAGTTTTGTCACAAAACTTTCTTCTAATTAAAATTTAGCTGTCTGATCTACCGAGACGTAATCGAGTTTCTGTAATTCATTTTCATATTCATTGCTTAAATCGTATCTTAGAATTTAAGATCCAATTATTGCCGTTAGTTTCTATATTGCTTTATGAAATATTAGTGAGAAACAAAACCTAATTATGTAGTGTATTATTTTGACACCAGATTTACAAGTCGATATGCAGTGCCGTAGGGTCAGGCTAAGGGGAGAAGCAATAATTTCGGCTGAAATGGAAATTAAAAGGGCTCAATTTCAAAAATCCACAACCCGTTGTCAGACGATTCTAAAATTTTCTGGTCCAGGGTCGGATTCGAACTCAAAGAGGTAAGGGGCTATATTGATTACAAGTTAGGGGTTATCGTCACTCGACCATGGTGGTGTCTTTGTGTTTGTATAATACATACACAACCATTTTTATCTATAGTTTTCAAATGAGGAAATAAAATTATAAGAAAACTTTGCACGTGGTTATGCATGTATAAACATTTGTACTAACAAGTGAATGAGCATGTCCATCCATGATATATGTAATTAATACAATGACAACAGACTTTTGTTTTGTGCACAATCCCCTCCCCTCAAAATACAAACAATGCAGCCACGGCCATCGTCGAGTGGTAAGTGGACTGTACTTGTATCCCGACTACTTGTGGAGGGGTAAGTTAGGACTTGATAGTAAAGTCGAGAAAAAACTGGTAAGGTGTATCAGCCGCCCTATAGAACTGAAATATCGTTGGTATACGGCAGTAAAGCCACTGCAACAAGAGAAATAGCATTGTTCAAAAGATTACCAGCACTAAACGACAGACAAAGCATTGCTTCATATGAATTGTATCATTATTTCGTCTCAACACCATTAATTGTTGTTGTGCAATAACAAAATATTCTCCCAAGTCGGATTAAATAATGTTCACCACAGACAAACAATAAAAGGAAGTACAATTGTTTGGTTATTGTAATGTGACATGTATGATAAATGTACGCTGATAAGAACAATTAAGTTGTTGGGATCTTTGTGAAATGGTTAAACTCTTTATTCTCTTCTAAGGCGTCGGTGGTGTAAAGGTTAGCATGGTTGCCTTCCAAGCAGTCGATCCGGGTTCGATTCCCGGCCGACGCATATCTTTTAAAACGAGTGTTTGAAGATAATAAATGAATGTTTTTGCAACACTATATGTTTAGCACTTTTATACAATAATTGTTCAATAAAAAGAAAGTCAAAATCTGAATAGTCTAAAAAAGTTATAATCTTTTGACCATTCTAAATGAGCGCACAATGTTTAATGATTCCATTTAGTAATGCGCATTTTATTTTACATACAGCCAAACTTGTGAACAAAGGCCACCCTTTGGAAATACATTTTTTTTGGTTTCCCCAACCCAACTATCGCGCTAAGTACTGTTTTAAAAATGAAAAGGGTATAGGGCATGTATCGGTGCTTTACAACGGGCGCGCTAAAGAACCAGGACTTTTCTTCGAAATAATTATATAGGGATATACTAGTAAATGCCCGGTTCTACTGTATATACTCTTCCATCTCTCTGTGACGGCTCTGAATTTACCATAACTGTCAAATGGTCAGTTAAACAATAGATAAATGAATACAGCCGTGTTATCAGTCTCCACTGAAAATTCTACCTTTAAGTAGATACCAGATAAATGTCAAGATTGGATTCCTTTTATACAGGCTTTAAAATTATAAAAATTAAATCGTTTTAAATCAATTCAATTCCCGTTTGGGGAATGTCATATAACGAACCTCTTAAAAGATAAATAGACAATGAAATAGTTTTAAAACATTAAAAAATATTTTATAGTCCATTTATCTGGAAGAGGCTCGTTATGTTGCAAATTTAGATTGCTTAATTACATATAAGCGAATTCTTTGGTAATTTACCAGCACAGTGTGCCCCAAAAGCTAACATCTTTAATTATATTTCCTGCATGTGTGATCAGTTTAAACATTGATCAAAGTAAACAGTAGAAATTTCATCTTTTCTTATTATTTCTATCAATTAAGAGAAGGCCATGTCCATGATGTCGTATCTTCGTGAAAATATCTGACAGAATCAAGTAGTGACTGTAGAATACAGTTAATTACGTGGTATTTACATCACAGAGTCTTAGCGCATACACGCGATAATAAGATTTCATTTACGATGTTTAGTTTGTCATTCTCGGGCAATAGACATCTAATAATTTCTTCAAATCCTTCATATAATGAGGATTTCATTTTAGGTCACTAAGACTTTGGTATGTAGCGTCGGTGGTGTAAAGGTTAGCATGGTTGCCTTCCAAGCAGTCGATCCGGGTTCGATTCCCGGCCGACGCACATCTTTTTATCGTACCTCTTATTACAAAAAGAAATAAATAATGTGTGTGATTTAGACATTTCAGTCATTAATGATTTTGCTATGAAAGAAATAGGTTACAGAAGAAAAAACACTGGAAACAAGGAGTGAGTCCCTTTTTGCGATGAGAAACATAAACAGTACCAGGCTCCATAGTTTATATAGTCTAAGTTTAAGTTTCTAACTTTATTGTGGTCTGACAATAATGACATTATTGATACATTATTCTGACAGCGTTATCAATCAGAATTATGTAGGCCTATATAAACATTAATGCGCTCTATCACTTTGAGAATGGAAATGAGATTTAAGTCCGGTAACCATTCTCAAGAGATGCAATTAAAGCAGAAACTAATAGATACAGACGAAATCACTTCCGGTTGCGTAAGTGAACGGCATCTAACAAACATCCAAGTTTTGACAACATATACAACAATATTTTGAACCAAATTGTAGACATAAACTATTTACTCATTTACTGCATGCATTAAATTCGCTTATCAGCAAAACCTTTAATAACTTCATGAACGCGATGAGGCTTTTTTCTTAGGATGCACTGTTCGAATAATTTAATTATAAATGATGCTAGCTATCTTATTTAATGTTGATTTCCAGAAATTGCAGTCATTATCCATTTCTTTCACAGGCATTGTACAAACAAAATTACATCCAATATATAATCAAGAGGGAACCTTTGACTTTAAAAACAATCAAATCATACACAGCATGCAAACTGCTGCGAACTGTATTTATCATTATTGTTTTCGTTTTGGAGAGGCCTCATTTGTTCTTGTGATCTATTTCAGTCCTATGCTGCCAGATCCATTTAGTAGACGAGGGTTATGACAAATATATTTACGAAAGTTGAAACCTTATCTAAACTCTACTGTCATCCATCTACGTTTTGAATATCTCTCATAATTTCCTCAAAACTATACTAATTTCCGTGATTATATTTCTATTTTTTTTTAAATAACGGTAAACAGATTAATATGTAAGTGTTACTGATACCATCTCGGTGGTCGAGTGTTAAACAGACATTGTGTCATAAGCAGTCTTTGTAGGTCACTGGTGACTGTATTCTAACCAGTACTAACGTACTCGTCTACAATAAACAGGCAACTTCTCCATATACTAGTATGGTGGAAAATTTACACTGTTGTCAAATTTTCATGGAAACATATTCAGCTCCCTCGACCGGGAATCGAAACCGGATCGTCGGGTACTAACCACTGAAATGAATGGCTTTTACATTTACAATGGTGTTTACAGGTGGGGGTAATGAAAGTAGACATAAAACAATACAAAGTGATGATCTTATAAGAAGGTTGTATGCGAGAGATGAGATTGGTAGTTGCAACCTCCGATCATGCTGTATCATGTGCAAGAATCAAAGACGTTTAGCAAGAGTTTTGAATGTAAAAGTGCGTTCGACTGCTTGGAAGGCAACCATGCTAACCTTTACATCACCGACGCTTCGTATCCACATTAATACAAAAAGTGTATCTCATTTGTAGATGATAATACTGTTCGCAATGTTAAGGATGACATCGTCAAAAAGTGTAATCTCATAAAAATTTATAATTCGCACATGTTAACGGAATTATTCTAAATTTTGTCTACACAACTTGTCTGAAATTATTTAATGATTTTTAACGTGAATGAGGAAAGAAATGTTGCACAAAAATGAGTCGCGAAAGTTAAACAGTTTACAGTAGGGCTTTATTAACAGGTGATCTGTATTTGGAGGTTATTTTGCTCTAAATATCCAATGGCATTTAAGTGGCCTTTATTCAGAGGAGGTTATTTTGCTCTAAATATCCTATGGCATTTTAAGTGGCCTTTATTCAGAGGTGGCTAATTATACAGATTTTACTGTGAAGATATCTCTACTCATTTCTATGTACAGTGTACATGTAAAACAATTGTAATTAATTTGTATTTTGAAGTATAATGCAAATATGAAATGGGTAGCACCATCCGGTTGTCAGCTTTGGATGTACATATTTCCATATGGCAACTAGGTGATTCCATTGGAATCTATTAACTTATGGGTTATTTCAGTGCAGTCATGTTATTTTTCAGGCTCTTCTTGAAACGAACCCTGTGAACGCTTGTTGTATTACTTTTAACATGACTGGTACGAACCGGTAAAATCAAATTCCATAAATTTACAAAATATGAGTAAGAAGACTGATCACACGTCTATTAGTCATACAATCACAATTATACACTGAGTATGATATATGTACACAAAGCCTTGTGGCTTTTAGCGTGCTGTATTTTGTAATTCTGACTAATTTTGATAAGTGCATGTACGTTTTTCATCATGTTAATGCAATACATACTGCGTTCCTTTTACTTTAGTTTTTGTTTAAGCTCATTTACCAGAAAAGTACCTAAAATCAATCCACCGTATCGTGATACAACGTAACTACAACAAATCTGTCTGCTGGAAAGGATGGACATTGAATCAATTTGTCTCAGATTGTGTGATCAATTGATTTCGTCTTCAAGAAGATAATGGTTGTCCATTGCCCGGAACTCGCGGTCCAAACATCCAAGAAGTCACTCCGTCAAATAAATTTTACATACAGTTTACTTTTACTTCCATGTACACTATTAAAGTTCTTTAACTTAATTTGAGCTTGCTACTCGTAAAGTCATCATTAATAATTATCAAACATTACTGAATTGCAGAAATGTTTTGTGATAAAGTTTGGTTAAGCATTACTGGAATCCCCTGCGATAAGGTCTTGAGAGGCATTGGATCTACAGAAATGTTCTGTGATAAAGTTTGGTTAAGCATTACTGGAATCCCCTGCGATAAGGTCTTGAGAGGCATTAGGTCTACAGAAATGTTCTGTGATAAAGTTTGGTTAAGCATTACTGGAATCCCCTGCGATAAGGTCTTGAGAGGCATTGGGTCTACAGAAATGTTCTGTGATAAAGTTTGGTTAAGCATTACTGGAATCCCCTGCGATAAGGTCTTGAGAGGCATTAGGTCTACAGAAATGTTCTGTGATAAAGTCTAGTTAAGCATAACTGGAATCCCCTGCGATAAGGTCTTGAGAGGCATTAGGTCTACAGAAATGTTCTGTGATAAAGTTTGGTTAAGCATTACTGGAATCCCCTGCGATAAGGTCTTGAGAGGCATTAGGTCTACAGAAATGTTTTGTGATAAAGTTTGGTTAAGCATTACTGTAATCCCTTGCGATAAGGTCTTGAGAGGCATTGGGTCTACAGAAATGTTCTGTGATAAAGTTTGGTAGTGTCCTGTGATAAAGTTTGGTTAGACATAACAGAAGTGATCTGTGATAAAAATTTGAGGAGAAATTACAGAAATGTTCTGTGATAAAGACTAATTAGACATTACAGAAATGCTCTGTGATAAAGTTTGGTAGTGTCCTGTGATAAAGTTTGGTTAGACATAACAGAAATGTAATGAGATAAAGTTTCGTTAGACATTACAGAACGGTTCGGTGACAAAGTTTGATGAGAGATTGTAGAAATGTTCTGTGATAAAGTTTGGTAGTGTTCTGTGATCAAGTTTGTTTAGACATAACAGAAGTGATCTTTGATAAAATTTGAGGAGAAATTACAGAAATGTTCTGTGATAAAGATTAATTAGACATTACAGAAATGCTCTGTGATAAAGATTAATTAGACATTACAGAAATGTTCTGTGATAAAGTTTGGTTAGACATAACAGAAATGTAATGAGATAAGGTTTCGTTAGACATTACAGAACGGTTCTGTGACAAAGTTTGGTGAGAAATTGCAGAAATATTTTGTGATAAAGTTTACTTCTAAAGACATTACATAAATATTCTGTGATAAAGTTTAGTTAGACATTACAGAACGGTTCTGTGACAAAGTTTGATGAGAGATTGTAGAAATGTTTTGTGATAAAGTTTACTTCTAAAGACATTACATAAATATTCTGTGATAAAGTTTAGTTAGACATAACAGAAATGTTCCGTGAAGTTTGGTGAGAAATTACTTAAAATTTAAAGTTCTGTGATAAAGTTTGGTGAGAGACTGCAGAAATGTTCTGTGATAAAGTTTAGCTAGACATTACAAAAATGTTCTGTGAAAAAGTTTAGTTAGACATAACAGAAATGTTCTGTGATAAAGTTTGGTGAGAAATAACTGAAATGTTCTGTGATAAAGTTTGGTTAGACATTACAGAAATGTTCTGTAATATAGACATTACAGTAATGTTCTGTGATAAAGTTTGGTGAGAGATAACACGTTTGCACTGTAATAAGACACCATAGAGAAACATTACAACTAAAGAACCTTGAAGTTTTAGCCCATCTTGTAGCCAACACTCGAGCAAGAAATGCTGCAGAAGCAGAGCCATAAAGTATATATCCGAGTAGATTTCAAAATCAATCCATGCGTAATCAATATTTCCTTTCATTTGTCTGTTGTTTAACGGCTTATTTGACACCTATTGTCATTTATCTGTTGTTTAACGTCTTATTTGACACCTATTGTCATTTATCTATTGTTTGACGGCTTATTTGACACCTATTGTCATTTCAGAGCCGCCCAATTTATATCCCTACTCATTTTGAAAAGTTTAACCTGGTTATTTATTGTGCCCGGTGTAAAGCACCAATACAATGATCGCCTTTTTGCTGTGATTTCGTCTTGACACGGTGCTTGGGTCGGTAGTTGATGGGGATACTGAAAAGAGGTACGTGAGAAATACATTGTAGTTCATACAATCGACTTTTATTGTTCTAGATTACTCAGACTAATGTATCCACTCAGACAATGGCAATGCTATCATATTTTGCTTCATACAATATTTATACAATATCTATGAGTACAGGGTGTGTTATTGTTGTAGATCAGGAGAAAGCTGTCATGATATAGACGTAGTACATCTGAGATAAATATATATATATATATAAAATTGGCTTTTGTTTCATTCAAACACGTCTATGTTCTCTGATAAAGTTTGGTACAGCAGTGCAAGAAGTACAGTACAGGACAGAATGTGCACAATTTATCAACCTGTCTGACTCCAATAGTATATGTTTCCAGGCTAAGTATATCTCCCAATAGATAAATGTCAGCGTTACTAAATTACAATTATTTTACAATATAGGATACATCCCTGAGCTATCTGGACTGTCTGCATGAGGTAAATAATCTCATACATTTAAGCTACACAAATGAATATATTCTGTAACTAAATATTGCATCCTATCCAATAAGTTCTAGACATTTCGACTCGATTTAAATTATAGGAATTTAAAGAGTATGCGCTTTTAATTATTGTTTAAATCATAAAAGCACGCTATTGTCATTTTGTTGGCCATGCTTTGTTTAAGAGAATTTGTTACTTTTAGTGGGAAATTCTCTCTCCATTTAATAGGGATGTCTATACAGCATTGCATGGTATTTGGAGCTTTAAGTTTTTACCTCATACGTAATACCTATTCTTCCAGGAAGCGATCTCGAGCATAATACAATGTACAGTATATATATATTTATATAGTTTCGGATGGTTTAGTGTCGTTTTTTATACTTCAGTTATATACGGCGGTCGGTTCATCAAACAAGTCTTCCTGAACTGTATTCGAACCAGTATTAAATTATCCTCCCACAAGGAGACGACAACTTCTCCATAATTGGAGGAAAATACACACTTTTTTTTCAGATGTATGTCCGGAGTAATCGAACATAAGCATTACCAAAATCATCAAGTTACATGTATATAACGTAATTATTGGCCTGTTATCAAGTTTATAAAAGCATTATGATAATTGTACAAATTACTGTTTTATCATATTACTTGTTCGATTTTTTATTTAGAATATATGACTACATTAGCTATTAGACACAATCAGCACTGAACAGAACATTTCAGTAAAATAATATAACATGTAATACTGGATCGTGGATTCTGTTACTAGTATTTGTTCTGGCAAAATCAATTATATTATTTGTAAAGCATATATTTATTATTTATACACGGATACTCCTCACCTTTATTTTGAAGTTTATTTTTTTCTATCAGAATTGAATATTAAAATACAAATGTATAGTCCCAACTTATTTACATTGGCACGACATGCAGCATTTTTGTGACAAAATTAATGCCGGGATGATAATAGTTTGTCATTATCTTATGTTTTACTATAAGAAAAGCAAGTCATTTAAATATGAAATAATTTATATCTCACCTCGCGTCGGTGGTGTAAAGGTGAGCATGGTTGCCTTCCAAGCAGTCGATCCGGGTTGGATAATTTCACATTATTCTTTTAATTTTGATCGGAATTACGAAGCTTTATTCCAGCGCACATGTTTTAATCTTGAACCCAGACCACTAATAGGTAAATGTGTTTTTGATACCTTATCGCATTTTATAAATCCTAAATCTAAATCGTATATAACAAACGTAATGTTATTTATTTGTTTTGGTATCGTGCTGTATTATTTCACAGAGGCGCCAATCCAACTATCGAACCAAATGCTGTGTCTAGAAAATCACTGGAAATGGGGCGAGGCTTGTATCCGTGCTTTACACTGGACATGATAAAGAACCAGGAACAACTATTCGAAAAAAGAAGGGATGTAATGTACCTCCTGGCCCCCTCTCTGGGGCGGCTCTGAAAAATGTCCATAACTGTCAAATGTGCCGTTAAATGCCAGATAAATATACCATTTTAAGGATGATTTGAACGTTTCGTTGAATACAAAAAGTTGCAATGAAACCGGGAAATATCAATGAATAAAATGTACATGTACCATTGTTGCTGCGGCGAATGTGCTTTGGTCCACATGAAAATTAATACATTGTGCAGACAATGTATAGGTCTGAAGAATTCCCCTTACCTTTCTCCTAAAAATGTTATCTTTCTCAATTGACTGCCAAAGTATCACTGACGGTTGAATTCACCGAGTGAACATCCTTATGCATACATCTCATACTAGTTTTGTCACAAAACTTTCTTCTAATTAAAATTTAGCTGTCTGATCTACCGAGACGTAATCGAGTTTCTGTAATTCATTTTCATTGCTTAAATCGTATCTTAGAATTTAAGATCCAATTATTGCCGTAAGTTTCTATATTGCTTTATGAAATATTAGTGAGAAACAAAACCTAATTATGTATTATGTAGTGTATTATTTTGACACCAGATTTACAAGTCGATATGCAGTGCCGTAGGGTCAGGCTAAGGGGAGAAGCAATACTTTCGGTTGAAATGGAAATTAAAAGGGCTCAATTTCAATAATCCACAACCCGTTGTCAGACGATTCTAAAATTTGTCTGATCCAAGGTCGGATTCGAACTCAAAGAGGTAAGGGGCTATAGTGATTACTAGTTAGGGGTTATCGTCACTCTACCATGGAGGTGTCTTTGTGTTTGTATAATATATACACAACCATTTTTCCTATAGTTTTCAAATGAGGAAATAAAATTATAAGAAAACTTTGCACGTGGTTATGCATGTATAAACATTTGTACTAACAAGTGAATGAGCATGTCCATCCATGATATATGTAATTAATACAATGACAACAGAATTTTGTTTTGTGCACAATCCCCTCCCCTCAAAATACAAACAATGCAGCCACGGCCATCGTCGAGTGGTAAGTGGACTGTACTTGTAACCCGACTACTTGTGGAGGGGTAAGTTAGGACTTGATAGTAAAGTCGAGAAAAAACTGGTAAGGTGTATCAGCCGCCCTATAGAACTGAAATATCGTTGGTATACGGCAGTAAAGCCACTGCAACAAGAGAAATAGCATTGTTCAAAAGATTACCAGCACTAAACGACAGACAAAGCATTGCTTCATATGAATTGTATCATTATTTCGTCTCAACACCATTAATTGTCGTTGTGCAATAACAAAATATTCTCCCAAAAGTCGGATTAAATAATGTTCACCACAGACAAACAATAAAAGGAAGTACAATTGTTTGGTTATTGTAATGTATGATAAATGTACGCTGATAAGAACAGTTAAGTTGTTGGGATCTTTGTGAAATGGTTAAACTCTTTATTCTCTTGTAAGGCGTCGGTGGTGTAAAGGTTGGCATGGTTGCCTTCCAAGCAGTCGATCCGGGTTCGATTCCCGGCCGACGCATATCTTTTAAAACGTGTGTTTGAAGATAATAAATGAATGTTTTGCAACACTATATGTTTAGTACTTTTATACAATAATTGTTCAATAAAAAGAAAGTCAAAATCTGAATAGTCTAAAAATGTTATAATCTTTTGACCATTCTAAATGAGCGCACAATGTGTAATGATTCCATTTAGTAATGCGCATTTTATTTTACATACAGCCAAACTTGTGAACAAAGGCCACCCTTTGGAAAGACATTTCTTCGGTTTCCCCAACCCAACTATCATGCCAAGTACTGTTTTAAAAATGAAAAGGGTATACGGCATGTATCGCTGCTTTACAACGGGCACGCTAAAGAACCAGGACTTTTCTTCGAAATAATTATATAGGGATATACTAGTAAATGCCCGGTTCTACTGTATATACTCTTCCATCTCTCTGTGACGGCTCTGAATTTACCATAACTGTCAAATGGTCAGTTAAACAATAGATAAATGAATACAGCCGTGTTATCAGTTTCCACTGAAAATTCTACCTTTAAGTAGATACCAGATAAATGTCAAGATTGGATTCCTTTTATACAGGCTTTAAAATTATAAAAATTAAATCGTTTTAAATCAATTCAATTCCCGTTTTGGGAATGTCATATAACGAACCACTTAGATAAATAGACAATGAAATAGTTTTAAAACATTTAAAAATATTTTATAGTCCATTTATCTGGAAGAGGCTCGTTATGTTGCAAATTTAGATTACTTAATTGCATATAAGCAAATTCTTTGGTAATTTACCAGCACAGTGTGCCCCAAAAGCTAACATATTTAGATATATGTCCTGCATGTGTGATCAGTTAAAAACATTGATCAAAGTAAACAGTGGAAATTTCATCTTTTCTTGTTATTCTTATCAATTAAGAGAAGGCCATGTCGTATCTTCGTGAAAATATCTGACAGAATCAAGTATTGACTGACTGTAGAATACAGTTAATTACGTGGTATTTACATCACAGAGTCTTAGCGCATACACGCGATAGTAAGATTTCATTTACGATGTTTAGTTTGTCATTCTCGGGCAATAGACATCCAATAATTTCTTGAAATCCTTCATATAATGAGGATTTCATTTTAGGTCACTAAGACTTTGGTATGTAGCGTCGGTGGTGTAAAGGTTAGCATGGTTGCCTTCCAAGCAGTCGATCCGGGTTCGATTCCCGGCCGACGCACATCTTTTTATCATACCTTTTATCACAAATAGAAATAAATAATGTGTGTGATTTAGACATTTCTGTCATTAATGATTTTGCTATGAAACAAATAGGTTACAGAAGAAAAAACAAAGATGAGAAACATAAACAGCACCAGGCTTCATAGTTTATATAGCCTAATTTGAGATCGAATCTGAGCTCAACTTTTAAGTTTCTACTTAATTGTGATCTGACAATAATGCCATTATTGATACATTATTCTGACAGCGTTATCAATCAGAATTATGTAGGCCTATATAAACAGTAATGCGCTCTATATATCACTTTGAGAATGGAAATGAGATTTAAGACCGGTAACCATTCTCAAGAGATGCAATTAAAGCAGAAACTAATAGATATAGACGAAATCACTTCCGGTTGCGTAAGTGAAAGGCATCTAATAAACATCCAAGTTTTGACAACATATACAATAATATTTTGAACTAAGTTGTAGACATAAACAATTTACTCATTTACTGCATGCATTAAATTCGCTTATCAGCAAAACCTTTAATAACTTCATGAACGCGAGGAGGCTTTTTTCTTATGATGCACTGTTCGAATAATTTAATTATAAATGATGCTAGCTATCTTATCTAATGTTGATTTCCAGAAATTGCAGTCATTATCCATTTCTTTCACAGGCATTGTACAAACAAAATTACATCCAATATATAATCAAGCGGGAACCTTTGACTTTAAAAACAATCAAATCATACACAGCATGCAAACTGCTGCGAACTGTATTTATTGTTATTGGTTTCGTTTTAGAGAGGCCTCATTTGTTCTTGTGATCTATTTCAGTCCTATGCTGCCAGATCCATTTAGTATACGAGGGTTATGACAAATATATTTACGAAAGTTGAAACCTTATCTAAACTCTACTGTCATCCATCTACGTTTTGAATATCTCTCATAATTTCCTCAAAACTATACTAATTTCCGTGATTATATTTAATTTTTTTTTAAATAACGGCAAAGAGATTAATATGTAAGTGTTACTGATACCATCTCGGTGGTCGAGTGTTAAACAGACATTGTGTCATAAGCAGTCTTTGTAGGTCACTGGTGACTGTATTCTAACCAGTACTAACGTACTCGTTTACAATAAACAGGCAACTTCTCCATATACTAGTATGGTGGAAAATTTACACTGTTGTCAAATTTTCATGGAAACATATTCAGCTCCCTCGACCGAGAATCGAACCCGGATTGTCGGGTACTAACCACTGAAATGAACGGCTTTTACATTTACAATGGTGTTTACAGGTGGAGGTAATGATAGTAGACATAAAACAATACAAGCTGGTGATCTTGTAAGAAGGTTGTATGCGAGAGAAGAGATTGATAGTTGCTTATTTATCATCAACCTCCGATCATGCTGTACATATCATGTGCAAGAACCCAAGACGTTTAGCAAGAGTGTTTGAATGTAAAAGTGCGTTCGACTGCTTTGAGGGCAACCATGCTTACCTTTACATCACCGACGCTTCGTATCCACATTAATACCAAATTGTATCTCATTTGTAGATGATAATACTGTTCGCAATGTTAAGGATGACATGGTCAAAAAGTGTAATCTCATAAAAATTTATAATTCGCTCATGTTAACGGAATTATTCTAAATTTTGTCTACACAACTTGTCTGAAATTATTTAATGATTTTTAACGTGAATGAGGAAATATGTTACACAAAAATGAGTCGCGAAAGTTAAACAGTTTACAGTAGGGCTTTATTAACAGGTAATCTTTATTCGGAGGCTTTTTGCTCTAAATATCCTATGGCATTTTAAGTGGCCTTTATTCAGAGGTTGCTAATTATACAGATTTTACTGTGAAGATATCTCTACTCATTTCTATGTACAGTGTACATGTAAAACAATTGTAATTAATTTGTATTTTGAAGTATAATGCAAATATGAAATGGATGGCACCATCCGGTTGTCAGCATTGGATGTACATATTTCCATATGGCAACTAGGTGATTCCATTGGAATCTATTAATCTATGGGTTATTTCAGTGCAGTCATATTATTTTTCAGGCTCTTCTTGAAACGAACCATGTGAATGCTTATTGTATTACTTTTAACATGACTGGTACGAACCGGTAAAATCAAATTCCATAAATTTACAAAATATGAGTAAGACGACAGATCACACGTCTATTAGTCATACACTCACAATTATACACTGAGTATGATATATGTACACAAAACCTTGTGACTTTTAGCGTGCTGTACCTATTTTGTAATTCTGACTATTTTGATAAGTGCATGTACGTTTTTCATCATGTTAATGCAATACATAATGCGTTCCTTTTACTTGAGTTTTTGTTTAAGCTCATTTACCAGAAATGTACCTAAAATCAATCCGCCGTATCGTGATACAACGTAACTACAACAAATCTGTCTGCTGGAAAGGATGGACATTGAATCAATTTGTCTCAGATTGTGCGATCAATTGATTTTGTCTTCAAGAAGATAATGGTTGTCCATTGCCCGGAACTCGCGGTCCAAACCTCCAAGAAGTCACTCCGTCAAATAAATTTTACTTACAGTTTACTTTTACTTCCATGTACACTATTAAAGTTCTTTAACTTAATGTGAGCTTGCTACTCGTAAAGTCATCATTGATAATTATCAAACATTACTGAATTGCAGAAATGTTTTGTGATAAAGTTTGGTTAAGCATTACTGGAATTCCCTGCGATAAGGTCTTGAGAGGCATTGGGTCTACAGAAATGTTCTGTGATGAAGTTTGGAAGTGTTCTGTGATGAAGTTTGTTTAGACATAACAGAAGTGATCTGTGATAAAATGTGAGGAGAAATTACAGAAATGTTCTGTGATAAAGATTAATTAGACATTACAGAAATGCTCTGTGATAAAGATTAATTAGACATTACAGAAATGTTCTGTGATAAAGTTTGGTTAGACATAACAGAAATGTAATGAGATAAAGTTTCGTTAGACATTACAGAACGGTTCTGTGACAACGTTTGATGAGAGATTGCAGAAATGTTCTGTGATAAAGTTTACTTCTAAAGACATTACAGAAATATTCTGTGATAAAGTTTAGTTAGACATAACAGAAATGTTCCGTGATAAAGTTTGGTGAGAAATTACTTAAAATTTAATGTTCTGTAATAAAGTTTGGTGAGAGACTGCAGAAATGTTCTGTGATAAAGTTTAGCTAGACATTACAAAAATGTTCTGTGAAAAAGTTTAGTTAGACATAACTGAAATGTTCTGTGATAAAGTTTTGTTAGACATTACAGAAATGCTCTGTAATATAAACATTACAGAAATGTTCTGTGGTATAGTTTAGTTAGATAATACAATAATGTTCTGTGATAAAGTTTGGTGAGAGATAACACGTTTGCACTGTAATAAGACACCATAGAGAAACATTACAACTAAAGAACCTTGAAGTTTTAGCCAATCTTGTAGCCAACACTCGAGCAAGAAATGCTGCAGTCGCAGAGCCATAAAGTATATATCCGAGTAGATTTCAAAATCAATCCATGTGTAATCAATATTTCCTTTCATTTATCTGTTGTTTAACGGCTTATTTGACACCTATTGTCATTTATCTGTTGTTTAACGGCTTATTTGACACCTATTGTCATTTATCTGTTGTTTAACGGCTTATTTGACACCTATTGTCATTTATCTGTTGTTTAACGTCTTATTTGACACCTATTGTCATTTATCTGTTGTTTAACGGCTTATTTGACACCTATTGTCATTTATCTGTAGTTTAACGGCTTATTTGACACCTATTGTCATTTATCTGTTGTTTAACGTCTTTTTGACACCTATTGTCATTTATCTGTTGTTTGACGGCTTATTTGACACCTATTGTCATTTATCTGTAGTTTAACGGTTTATTTGACACCTATTGTCATTTATCCGTTTTTTGACGGCTTATTTGACACCTATTGTCATTTATCCGTTGTTTGACGGCTTATTTGACACCTATTGTCGTCATTTATCTGTTGTTTAACGTCTTATTTGACACCTATTGTCATTTCAGAGCCGCCCAATTTATATCCCTACTCATTTTGAAAAGTTTAACCTGGTTATTTATTGTGCCCGATGTAAAGCACCAATACAATGATCGCCTTTTTGCTGTGATTTCGTCTTGACACGGTACTTGGGTCGGTAGTTGATGGGGGTACTGAAAAGAGGTACATGAGAAATACATTGTAGTTCATACAATCGACTTTTATTGTTCCAGATTGCTCAGACTAATGTATCCACTCAGACAATGGCAATGTTATCATATTTTGCTTCATACAATATTTATACAATATCTGTGAGTACAGGGTGTGTTACTGTTGTAGATCAGGAGAAAGCTGTCATGATATAGTGGTAGAATATCTGAGATAAAAAAAATATATTTAAATAATTGGCTTTTGTTTCATTCAAACACGTCTATTGTCTCTGACAAAGTTTGGTACAGCAGTGCAAGACTACAGTAAAGGGCAGAATGTGCACAATTTATCAACCTGTCTGACTCCAATAGTATATGTTTCCAGGCTAAGTATATCTCCCAATAGATAAATGTCAGCGTTACTAAATTACAATTATTTTACAATATAGGATACATCCCTGAGCTATCTGGACTGTCTGCATGACGTATATAATCTCATACATTTAAGCTACACAAATGAATATATTCTGTAACTAAATATTGCATCCTATCCAATAAGTTCTAGACATTTCGACTCGATTTAAATTATAGGAATTTAAAGAGTATGCGCTTTTAATTATTGTTTAAATCATAAAAGCACGCTATTGTCATTTTGTTGGCCATGTTTTGTTTAAGAGAATTTGTTACTTTTAGTGGGAAATTCTCTCTCCATGTAATAGGGATGTCTATACAGCATTGCATGGTATTTGGAGCTTTAGGTTTTTACCTCATACGTTATACCTATTCTTCCAGGAAGCGATCTCGTGCATAATACAACGTACAGTATATAGACATTTATATAGTTTCAGATGGTTTAGTGTCGTTTTTTTAAACAATACTGCAGTTATATACGATGGTCGGTTCACCAAACAAGTCTTCCTGAACTGTATTCAAACCAGTATTAAATTATCCTCCCACAAGCAGACGACAACTTCTCCATATTTGGAGGAAAATCCACACTTTTTGTCAGATGTATATCCGGAGAAATCGAACATAAGCTTTACCAAATTCATCAAGTTACATGTATATAACGTAATTATTGGCCTGTTATCAAGTTTATAAAAGGATTATGTACAAATTACTGTATTATCATATTACATGTTCGATTTTTTATAGAATATATGACTACATTAGCTATTAGACACAATCAGCACTGAACAGAACATTTCAGTAAAATAATATTACATGTAATACTGGATCGTGGATTCTGTTACTAGTATCTGTTCTGGCAAAATCAATTATATTATTTGTAAAGCATATATTTATTATTTATACACTTATACTCCTCTCCTTTATTTTGAAGTAGATTTTTTTCTATCAGAATTGAATATTAAAATACAAATGTATAGTCCCCATTTATTTACATTGGCACGACATGCAGCATTTTTGTGACAAAATTAATGCCGGGATGATAATAGTTAGTCATTATCTTATGTTTTACTATAAGAAAAACAAGTCATTTTATTATGAAATAATTTATATCTCACCTCGCGTCGGTGGTGTAAAGGTGAGCATGGTTGCCTTCCAAGCAGTCGATCCGGGTTGGATAATTTCACATTCTTTTTTAATTTTAATCGGAATTACGAAGCTTTATTCCAGCGCACATGTTTTAATCTTGAACCCAGACCACTAATAGGTAAATATATTAATTGATACCTTATCGCATTTTATAAATCCTAAATCTAAATCGTATATAACAAACGTAATGCTATTTATTTGTTTTGGTATCGTGTTGTATTATTTCACAGAGGCGCTAATCCAACTATCGAACCAAATGCTGAGTCTAGAAAATCGCTGAAAATGGGGCGAGGCATGTATCCGTGCTTTACACTGGACATGATAAAGAACCAGGAACAACTATTCGAAAAAACGTTGTTTTTGTTTATCTCATTGTTTTATGAAGAACCATCGACTGCACCACGACGTTTGTCAAAAATTATGTACCTCCTGTCCCCCTCTCTGGGGCGGCTCTGAAAAATGTCCATAACTGTCAAATGTGGCGTTAAATGTCAGATAAATGTACCATTTTTAAGGATGATTTGAACGTTTCGTTGAATACAAAAAGTTGCAATGAAACCGGGAGATATCAATGAATAAAATGTACATGTTCCATTGTTGCTGCGGCGAATGTGCTTTGGTCCACATGGAAATTAATACATTGTGCAGACAATGTACATAGGTCTGAAGAATTCCCCTTACCTTTCTCCTAAAAAATGTCATTTTTCTCAATTGACTGCCAAAGTATCTCAATAACTCTGAACTGACGGTTGAATTCACCGAGTGAACATCCTTATGCATACATCTCATACTAGTTTTGTCACAAAACTTTCTTTTAATTAGAATTTAGCTGTCTGATCCACTGAGACGTAATCGAGTTTCTGTAATTCATTTTCATATTCATTGCTTAAATCGTATCTTAGAATTTAAGATCCAATTATTGCCGTTAGTTTTTATATTGCTTTATGAAATATTAGTGAGAAACAAAACCTAATTATGTATTATGTAGTGTATTATTTTGACACCAGATTTACAAGTAGATATGCAGTGCCGTCGGGTCAGGCTAAGGGGAGAAGCAATAATTTCGGCTGAAATGGAAATTAAAAGGGCTCAATTTCAATAATCCACAACCCGCTGTCAGACGATTCTAAAATTTGTCTGGTCCAGGGTCGGATTCGAACTCAAAGAGGTAAGGGGCTATAGTGATTACTAGTTAGGAGTTATCGTCACTCGACCATGGAAGTGTCTTTGTGTTTCTATAATACATACACAACCATTTTTACCTATAGTTTTCAAATGAGGAAATAAAAGTATAAGAAAACTTTGCACGTGGTGGTTATTCATGTATAAACATTTGTACTAACAAGTGAATGAGCATGGCCATCCATAATATATGTAATTAATACAATGACAACAGACTTTTGTTTTGTGCACAATCCCCTCCCCTCAAAATACAAACAATGCAGCCACGGCCATCGTCGAGTTGTAACCCGACTACTTGTGGAGGGGTAAGTTAGGACTTGATAGTAAAGTCGAGAAAAAACTGGTAAGGTGTATCAGCCGCCCTATAGAACTGAAATATCGTTGGTATACGGCAGTAAAGCCACTGCAACAAGAGAAATAGCATTGTTCAAAAGATTACCAGCACTAAACGACAGACAAAGCATTGCTTCATATGAATTGTAGCATTATTTCGTCTCAACACCATTAATTGTCGTTGTGCAATAACAAAATATTCCCCCAAAAGTCGGATTAAATAATGTTCACCACAGACAAACAATAAAAGGAAGTACAATTGTTTGGTTATTGTAATGTGACATGTATGATAAATGTACGCTGATAAGAACAGTTAAGTTGTTGGGATCTTTGTGAAATGGTTAAACTCTTTATTCTCTTGTAAGGCGTCGGTGGTGTAAAGGTTAGCATGGTTGCCTTCCAAGCAGTCGATCCGGGTTCGATTCCCGGCCGACGCATATCTTTTAAAACGTGTGTTTGAAGATAATAAATGAATGTTTTTGCAACACTATATGTTTAGCACTTTTATACAATAATTGTTCAATAAAAATCAGTCAAAATCTGAATTGTCTGAAAAAGTTATAATCTTTTGACCATTCCAAATGAGCTCACAATGTGTAATGATTCCATTTAGTTATGCGCATTTTATTTTACATACAGCCAAACTTGTGAACAAAGGCCACCCTTTGGAAAGACATAATGTGGCCTTTTTTGACACGTGACTTCTATTCGGAGGTCATTTTATTCTGAATAATCAATGACAGTTTTTAAAAGTATTGTATTTACTCACGGGGTAGCTTTATTCGGAGATGACTAATTGAAGTTTATGATATTTATTCGTTCAGGAACGTGATTGATAGACCATGGTTGTTTACAGGCATGTTGTTGTTTATAGGCAAGTTGTTGTTTATAGGCATGTTGTTGTTTATAGACATGTTGTTGTTTATAGACATGCTGTTGTTTATAGACATGCTGTTGTTTATATAGACATGCTGTTGTTTATAGGCATGTTGTTGTTTATAGGCATGTTGTTGTTTATAGGCATGCTGTTGTTTATAGGCATGCTGTTGTTTATGAGCATGCTGTTGTTTATAGGCATATTGTTGTTTATAGGCATGTTGGGATGATCGGTGGTGTCGTGATAATGCGCTGGACTACTAAATGGAAGATCACGGGTTCAAATCTCGGCTCAGTATTTCAGGAAAGATTTTTTCGGTTTCCCCAACCCAACTATCGCGTCAAGTACTGTTTTAAAAATGAAAAGGGTATAGGGCATGTATCGGTGCTTTACAACGGGCACGCTAAAGAAACAGGACTTTTCTTCGAAATAAGTATATAGGGATATACTAGTAAATGCCCGGTTCTACTGTATATACTCTCCCATCTCTCTGTGGCGGCTCTGAATTTACCATAACTGTCAAACGATCAGTTAAACAATAGATAAATGAATACAGCCGTGTTATCAGTTTCCACTGAAAATTCTACCTTTAAGTAGATACCAGATAAATGTCAAGATTGGATTCCTTTTATACAGGCTTTAAAATTATAAATTAAATCGTTTTAAATCAATTCAATTCCCGTTTTGGGAATGTCATATTACGAACCTCTTAAAAGATAAATAGACAATGAAATAGTTTTAAAACATTTAAAAATATTTTATAGTCCATTTATCTGGAAGAGGCTCGTTATGTTGCAAATTTAGATTGCTTAATTACATATAAGCGAATTCTTTGGTAATTTACCAGCACAGTGTGCCCCAAAAGCTAACATATTTAATGATATTTCCTGCATGTGTGATCAGTTTAAACATTGATCAAAGTAAACAGTGGAAATTTCAATTCTTATCAATTAAGAGAAGGCCATGTCGTATCATCGTGAAAATATTTGACAGAATCAAGTAGTGACTGTAGAATAGAGTTAATTACGTGGTATTTACATCACAGAGTCTTAGCGCATACACGCGATAGTAAGATTTAATTTACGATGTTTAGTTTGTCATTCTCGGACAATAGACATCCAATAATTTCTTCAAATCCTTCATATAATGAGGATTTCATTTTAGGTCACTTATAAGACTTTGGTATGTAGCGTCGGTGGTGTAAAGGTTAGCATGGTTGCCTTCCAAGCAGTCGATCCGGGTTCGATTCCCGGCCGACGCACATCTTTTTATCATACCTCTTATTAAATAAAGAAATAAATAATGTGTGTGATTTAGACATTTCTGTCATTAATGATTTTGCTATGAAAGAAATAGGTTACAGAAGAAAAAACACTGGAAACAAGGAGTGAGTCCCTTTTTGCGATGAGAAACATAAACAGTACCAGGCTCCATAGTTTATATAGTCTAAGTTTAAGTTTCTAACTTTATTGTGGTCTGACAATAATGACATTATTGATACATTATTCTGACAGCGTTATCAATCAGAATTATGCAGGCCTATATAAACATTAATGCGCTCTACCACTTTGGAAATGAGATTTAAGTCCGGTAACCATTCTCAAGAGATGCAATTAAAGCAGAAACTAATAGATACAGACGAAAGGCATCTAATGAACATCCAAGTTTTGACAACATATACAACAATATTTTGAACCAAATTGTAGACATAAACAATTTACTCATTTACTGCATGCACTAAATTCGCTTATCAGCAAAACCTTTAATAACTTCATGAACGCGAGGAGGCTTTTTTCTTAGGATGCACTGTTCGAATAATTTAATTATAAATGATGCTAGCTATGTTATTTAATGCTGATTTTCAGAAATTGCAGTCATTATCCATTTCTTTCACAGGCATTGTACAAACAAAATTACATCCAATATATAATCAAGCGGGAACCTTTGATTTTAAAAACAATCAAATCATACACAGCATGCAAACTGCTGCGAACTGTATTTATTGTTATTGTTTTCGTTTTGGAGAGGCCTCATTTGTTCTTGTGATCTATTTCAGTCCTATGCTGCCAGTTCCATTTAGTAGACGAGGGTTATGACAAATATATTTACGAAAGTTGAAACCTTATCTAAACTCTACTGTCATCCATCTACGTTTTGAATATCTCTCATAATTTCCTCAAAACTATACTAATTTCCGTGATTATATTTCTATTTGTTTTAAATAACGGCAAAGAGATTAATATGTAAGTGTTACTGATACCATCTCGGTGGTCGAGTGTTAAACAGACATTGTGTCATAAGCAGTCTTTGTAGGTCACTGGTGACTGCATTCTAACCAGTACTAACGTACTCGTCTACAAGGAACTGGCAACTTCTCCATATACTAGTATGGTGGAAAATGTACACTGGAAACATATGAGCTCCCTCGACCGGGAATCGAACCCGGATCGTCGGGTACTAACCATATCTATGATAAACAGAAAATCTTGAACAAAACTACTTTTTATTTAATTTCATTAATAATTTGCAAATACACATTAGAATGGCAACAACAATTTTAACTACATTTGTACTACAAAAAGAAAATACACATATACATGAATAAATGTGTGTTGTTTCACAATTTTTAGCAATACATAATGTCGTATTGGACTCATTCGTGGTTAGACACACTGGCTCAGTCCTAAACGCCACAATGTATATGGTGCATAAGTTTGTACTAGTAATTGGTATATATTTCCATAAGTAAAGTCACACAAATTCATGCCAGTTTCTATGTTGCACTCATCAACCCATTTATCAAATTCTGTAAAGTTCTCCATCCTAAACCAAATCTTTAAATCTGTTGAATTATATTCATCACACCAGAACATGATCAAACTAAAAGGTCTGTGTAACTGTTTTCTGTATTCTATCCGTATCCAGTGGTGCAGGATCACGTTATCAATGAGTTATGTATACTGTCCATTGTTTGAACTTATCATCTTTGCTGTTTCAAAGATCCCAGGAATTTGAATCTCAAAAGATTATTCCTGAAATTTTAAATAATGTCATTATTTTAATGCTGATATATTACAATAAATAATCTTAACAATTTTACTGTCTTAGTTCCTAACTTGACATATAAAAACCTCATTAACACATACAAATACAGCTTCCAATGTATAGTATCATATCAGTTAAAAATTGGTTTGGTTCTGCTTAGAAGCTTTTGAATTTCTTGACAATACAAATATGTGGCATTGAATTTACCTGCTAGCGTTCATTATTCAATCAGCTTGGTATACATCTTCAAATTTGTGGTGGAAAATAACCTCTCTTCATCGTGTTTGTCTTGAAATCACACCAAGCCATATCTGGAAAGCATACAATAACAAGAAGAATATTACCCAGAAATCTTTCGAAATTGAGAATCAGACACAATCCTTGATAAATCAGAAAGTCCATAGTCGACAGTACTGAACCATAGACTCGTCAGTGAGTAACAAGATTTACAGGACAAACTCTAGACTCATCAAAACGAACAACACTGCAATATTAAACTTGTTAAAAGTCATAAAAGATTAAAATGGTTAAAAGTTTAAAAGGATAAGATACTAAAAGAATAAAACAGTAAAATGATAAAAGATTAAAATGGTTAAAAGTTTAAAAGCATAAGATATTAAAAGAGTAAAACAGTAAAATGATAAAAGGTTAAAATGGTTAAAAGTTTAAAAGGATATATACAAGATTAAAATAATTAAAAGTTTAAAAGGATAAGATACTAAAAGAATAAAACAGTAAAATGACAAAAGATTAAAATGGTTATAAAAGTTTAAAAGCATAAGATATTAAAAGTGTAAAACAGTAAAATGATAAAAGGTTAAAATGGTTAAAAGTTTAAAAGGATAAATATCTATTTAAAAGAATAAAACAGTAAAATGATAAAAGATTAAAATTGCTAAAAGTCATAAAAGATTAAAATTGTTAAAAGTCATAAAAGATTAAAATGGTTAAAAGTTTAAAAGGATAAGATACTTAAATATGAAACAGTAAAATGATAAAAGATTAAAATGGTTAAAAGTTTAAAAGGATATATACAAGAATAAAATGGTTAAAAGTCATAAAAGATAAAAATGGTTAAAAGTTTAAAGAGATAAAATATCAAAATGATTAAAATTGTTAAAAGTGATAAAAGAGTACTACAGTATAATGATGAAAGAATAAAATTGTTAAAAGTTTAAAATGATAGAAGATTAAAATGGTTAAAAGGATAACATATTAAAAGAGTAAAATGATAGAATAATGAAATAATAAAGTTTAAGTTTAAAGTGTATTGGTATTTTCGGCATATAATGCCTCTGACCATTTACAATTTATATACATGTCAAGATGGTCAAGACAACAGTTTTTTAAACAAATGTTAAAAATCGTTCGATATTCAGAGAATTCCGTTCAACAGGGGTTTATTGTATTACGTATAATTGTAAATGTCACGGTCTGCTGACGACAATGGTAAAAAATATTTCATAACTTGGCTGTTCCAATGTCAGTGTCAGCCCGATTTGAACCGAAGGTTTTCAAAGAATTTTCAGTTATGTATTATTTCAGAAAATGTCTTTACTCACTTTATTGTCGTGAGTAAATTAATTATGCACTTATCAAAATTAGTTCTACGCTACAAAACAAAATCAACACAAAACTAGGAATAAGGTGTATTATTGGCAGTAAATATGTATAATTGTTCGCGGAGTAAATTCATATTTCATCAATCGACTTATAGTTGTATGTGGTCTGTGTGGTTCACGATCAAGTTTATGACATGTTGAAATGTTAATGGTTAAATCGTTTCGTTTTACCTCTTCACCAGTCTTCGTGAATTCTCTTCTGAATCTGATGTCTATTAATTGTACTGAAACGATACTAAAATAAGAAATGAATAAAACATATTTATCTAACAATAAAATGTATGATACGTCAAAGTAAGTCAAGTAAAGGTAGACAACTCCTTGATTCCGGAACAAATCAAATATTGGTGGGTGGATAGTTCAAAGACGTAAACTTACAGCCAATAAAACCTCGAATGACGGATCACGCCCTATTTTCCTCTTATATATACCGATATTATACACTTTTTCCGTACGTTTTTTACAGTCCATTCAGAGTCCTTGTGTAAATTCCTTTTTAAATCGTTGAATTTAGCATCGAAATATCCTTTAAGGTCATCAACAACTTTATCTTTTATTTCCGCTTCGTTTTCGGACATCTTGGCTACCAAAAAGTTCAAAGACGTAAACTTACTGCCTATAAAACCTCGAATGACGAATCACGCCCTATTTTCCTCTGATATACCGATATTATACACATGAAAATCACGAGACTATTTCCCGCGCTTACCATACCCGACAAACCGGTTCTTATATCGCACAACTATACAAACAGAAACAATTTTGAAACGTGAATAATTTCATGCGTTTGTTGTATTTAAAAGTAATTATAATAGAGGGCAGAGATAAGAGTATACAGTGCATCGTTCCATAAATATGACAGTTTCGTGCATGTATTATTTCCTATTAATATTTTATTCGATGTTATGTTTAGTAAGTTGATATTTTGAATAGAAGACGGGCTCATAAAGATGACAAGCTATAAAGTATAAATTGCTTTAGTTGTGTGCGATAGACGTAATTGCGAATTGCGTGGTATTTTGTGGTGAAATACGATTCTGCAAATATGGATTATTGGCTTGATAATTTGCTTTGTTTATTCATTCCAAAGTCTATGGTATCAATTATATCCATTAAAATGCATTTATAAAATAATTATAGAATGAAAAATGCATTGAGGTTTGCATAGATTTGTCAAATTAGTTAATAAATGTATTATGTATCACGGTACTTAATCTTGAACACGTTTTTTTCAATCATAATACATTGTTTTATATAGCATTGTCCAATATATGAACAGAACTTAATAAGAATTTATAATAGCTTGGTAAATTAGCAAAACTAATTCATAAACAAATTGTTTAAGGCTAGCAATAGTGATATTCTAAAACTGCAACCATAAATAGTTTGTTGCATTAAAACGAAGTTACACATGTTTTACAGTTAAAGCACATACTTTATGACAAGAACATTGATAAACATTGTTTGCTAGAGGAGCATGATCATCATTATCATGTGACAAATAGCTAGTTAAGTGACGTACGTTGCTCATCGTATCAATCATGGCAATAAAATTCCCTTTGACCTAAATGAACTAAAACACATGTATGTTTGTTCGATATCATCTACGTCACATATACTTCTCAACATATATTAAACCTATAAAATATATTAACAAATAAGTAAACTGCTACAATGTCCGACATACATGTATTTACTTGTTACGTGTTCATAGTGTTACGTACGGTGGTATAAAGGGGACATAGGAAATATTGTATTTATCGCGTACGTGTGCACGCGGTAGCTATACTTTACGTGCGCACGTGATAGCTATTACGTGGTCACGTGATAAATAAACTATTTCCTTTGTCTCCTTTATGTCACCGTACAGTATTAACCTATGTGCTATTCGTGATAATTTGTGAAGTCATTAATTGAAGACAATGCAATGTTATGCTACATTAAGATAACATTTCATATTCATGTAAAGGCCTATAGGTTTTTGAATTTCGTAATACGTACAGCACTATAGATAAAATGATTGTAAAATATAAGAAATATGTTTTATTTGTTGTAAAACAATGTCTACATAGTGTCTTAATTTCTTTAGCCACATCTCATAAACATGTTATCAGATGTTTTCAATATCATTGAAAAAATACTGTGCTACATTTCTATATGCACTTCGTGATTAAAAAAAAAATTCGGCATGTTTTTATTGCAAGAAAAAGTCAGTTTCACTGATAAGATATCTTTCTAGGTAAAATAAGACGTAGTTTAATTTATAACATCCAATTAAAATACTAATGGGGCTTTAACTGTAGCAAGCAATGTGCTGTTTTAACACACGTTGTAGAATTAGTTCTGATAAATTAATTCTATCATATACTGGGTACTCATAGATGATGACGTGGCAGCTGACTGGATATGAGAAATGTTGTATACCAGAATGAGTTTCTTAAGTGCCTTGAAATTCTAAGTTAATTTACAATTTAAGTAAACAAAGTTTAGATTTTATTCTACAATTGTACAATGCTGATTTTGCTATATCGTTGCTAATTAGTAAGACATATAGATAGTTTCTCATACAAGGTTAATAATTTATAAATTTGGGGGGTTATTTTTTATGAGTATAACTCTATCTATCTTGATAACTTATCCGGTATGTTGTAACGAATTATGTAGCGTCGGTGGTGTAAAGGTTAGCATGGTTGCCTTCCAAGCAGTCGATCCGGGTTCGATTCCCGGCCGACGCACATAATTTTTATCATTTAATATAAAACTTTTCAGTTCTTTTTTCTGTTCGCAACAAATCAAATTTGTAAACAAATAGGTCTTAGTAAGCTATTTTATGAAATATGTTGTATGATTGGCTAATTGCTAGCCCATCAACGTCAGTCTTTGTATTATTAAGATATGATGCTGTTAGACCTAAAAGAATTAGATTTGTAGTTTTTTTTATTATCATTTCAGCATTTACATTCTTCGCACCAGTTAAAACTGTCTATTTTCTATTTTTTTCTTTTAAAGCGGCTATAAAATACAAAGCGGCCCTCAAGAAATTCGACTCTGTGCTTACATGATTGACACAACTGATTTCAAACAACTTTATAAGAAATAAATATATCAGTGGAAATAGGAGAATCAATAACTTTTTAAAGGTATGATATCAGATAAATAAAACAAAGACCTTATTTGCTTAGTGAATGCCACATGTATACATACTGTATATTCAACTAGTTCAGCGATAAAAACACATCTGAAATGGTCTTCAATGGAAGCCAAACTGAATTGCTAGAGGTCCATAGTCTGTAGAGATTGTATGATATTATAGTGAATAGGCTATATTCCATAGCAAAGAAATTCAACATGAACTACATGTATATGATTATTACGATATGACAGGTTGATATGACTTGATACAGTAGCTTCATTGATGTGACATGGGCCCTCAGTTATACCCAATTTTACTCTGCGGTTATAATTCTTAGATATAAAACCCATTTCAAAACATGGCAGAATGTATTATAAGTTGCCAATATATAAGCTTTACAATAGAACATAATTATTTCCTTGTAACTTTAAACATTTTAAACTGTTCCTCCGACGTTTCATGTTGCCGAAAATGAATAACGGAACGAATAACAGTGTACATGTATATTTGGGTTCAAGTACGTCGCTTTAACGACGATTTTTCAGTCAGATGATTCACCTGGACGTTATTCGAACCAATGCTAAATTTCCATTCCACAAGGAACCGGCAACTTCTCCACATATGAAGGAAAATCGACATTGTTGTCAAATTTTCATGGGAAGATATGACCAGCCGTGACCAGAAATCGAACCTGGATGCCTGGGTTACACTGAATCCAGCGTACTAACCCACTAACTCGCGGCCCACGTGTGTATATATGCTTATAATTTGACTATATATACTTATTCATATATTATGTTCAGCCATCTAGCTTATCGTCGAGAGAGTAATTCACATTTTATTAAGTACACTATCAAAGGTCAATGATGATACATGATCTTCTGTGTGTCTTATATCTGATGTAGTGTTACTTTGTGTAATGAACAAGTAATATTGTATATCATACAACTGACATTTAGACAAATAGAATATCTAGACTGTCTGGTATGGTTAATGTCTTGTTATACGGGACATGCTAGATCAGGCGGTGTGTCTGAAGTACATGCAATGGCAATAAAGTTAAACTATTTATTGACTTGTTTGTATTCATTTAAATAATCGCACTGAACAAATTGTCGGTAACACATATTATACATGTATAATTATTTAATGAGAAACATGTACTTAAATAATATAGATACAAATAAATAAATATGGTAACAGAATTTAAATGATATTCAAAAATTGCCAGTATATACATGTATTACAAAAAATACAAATACATGTACATTGTATTTGTAAAAACATAAAATATGGTTACAAACGAACATACAGTACCATGATGATTCAACTAATTGAAAGACATTTCTTTTATTTATCCAAAGTTATTTATATGCAATGTATTTTACTCTCATTCTTTCATATCATTATAGTTACTATTCATTCCTATCACTTCAGTTCAGTTTAATTCATGTTCATAAACTAAGATAAGTGTGTAGGGGAGCGGGTATTTTTCGCAAACATAGAACAGAACAGAATAGGAAACATGGGTGCAAACTCCAAACTTATTAAAACTCAATTCATGTTGTTAACACAATAACCGGAAGTCAGAGCGTACCGTCTGGCGCGTTCTTGTCGGTTGTCTAAACAAGTAAAAACCAGTAAAATTAATATACTCAGTTTTCATCTGTCCAGATTCATTCTCGGTATCGTTACGATAAGACCACATGAATACTACTCACGTGTCCTCGTCATCGAAAAAAGTCCCGTTGGGGCTTCCGTGATTTTTTATAACCAGTAAAGCTACGTCTCTGTAAATTAGCTTACTTTATGTCATCTATCATTGAAACCGGTTAGCAAGTTGCACCAATGAATGACTCATAGTCTCTTCTTTTCAATGGTACCATTTTTATTAAAGTACGACTATAAACAAATAAGATATAGTCCTTTTTGTAGACCGGGCAAAACTTTTGTCCATATGTGTATTTTTTACAAATGTAACAATGCAACGTCATCGCCAGGTGACATTTTGATGTTACCATAACGAACTGCTTTGCAGAAAATAACTATTTTCAGACAGATAAAGATCTCTGTCGTGGGAAATATTCGGTAGATAAATTACATGTATTAAGAAAAATCAACAGACTGCCTATTTTATCGCTTTTATGAAAAGCAAATTGTCTGGTTCGATTATAATTTCGTGAGTGTTATAAGACGCTTAACTGTACTTACGTAATCCCTGATTTGTCAGTAAATTGTCTGGTGTGTCGATTCTTGCTACAGGCTGTGTAATTAGAGTTGTCAGTAAGGATGTCTTTGTTATGCAACGTTTTCAATCAAAAACGTTGCCGTTAACTATTTTGCATTAAATTTTATTTTTTTATAACAAAGAAGATGCATGTCAAGGACTTATAATATATACATACATACATACATGTGTATATATATATAAGTCTTTGTGCATGTGAAACTTTAAAACTGATTTTTATAGTTGACTTAAAGGTCCATTAGGCCGGTTCCGTGTTATTTTCTATTCTATAATTGGGTATATAATGTTACATGTATACATGTCACTTAAATAAAAAATATTTACTTAATTAATTAAATAGCTCATATATAATTCCAAAACAAAAACAAACAAAAATGTTATGAAACGTCAAAACAATGATATTTTTTCCCAAATATTGATAATTCTGATCTAAGTGTTCAAGATCTTTTGTTTCGTTTTACTTTGGTGTACAACTTGAGCATCATCGAACTATATATTGTGAAGCGTATATGCATCAATTTTGTTGATTTTGGGCCCATGCAGACAACCCGCCTTCGATGATTTTCAGCGTGGTAATGGAGAATTTTGTTATGTTTGGCCGACATGCAAAACTGTAACCGTTCTCAAAATAAATGTTCATACAAAAAGTCCATACCTAAAATTGTAATGGGATTATTATTGACACAGCAAGACAGAATAGACTACAGACATAGAAAGAACACTAGAGTTAAACCTGTGCTAGCGGCCACCTCCGAATAAATGTCACCCTGTGAATAAATGCCATTCTTTTAAATACCATAATTGATTTTTTATAACAAAATGACCTCCAAATAAAGATCACCTGTCAATAAAGGCCATAGTATGTCTTTCCAAAGGATGGGCTTTGATAACAGGTTTGACTGTATTTATTTCTATATGATAACAGTTCCTTTATAGCTAAATAATAGTTCATTACGATTTCTCTATCTGAATATGAAATGATTGCCTCAGAAAAAAGCCTTATTTATAGTATGCGTATTATGCTGTAGACATATTTATGGTGCTTGGATAAGTAACTTACATTTAATGGTTTTTCTTCTGAAAGATTCAATCAAGGTTCCGGGTAATCACTGTTATTAAGTTAAATCGGCATGGTAAATGAAACTCTTTTTTAACAAAGGCACAATTACAGCTAAATAGGATACATTCATTTTGTGACGCAATCAAGTATATTTACGTTAAAAATAAATATTTACGATAATATGTAAACATTCACCGTCCCTCATGGGTAATATTTGAACAAATACGGTATTTTAGTTATTAATTGTTGATACATAAATATTGATAGTTATAATATACATGTATATATATGGAGCCAGGTTTTATCTTATGCTATTTTGCCAAATAATCGTAATAGACTATTACTCCATGCCTTTTGAACATATTCGTACATGAAACGCATGATGCTCTTTTGTTCAAATATCGATTATAGTCCATTATTTGAATAATTATTTAGTTTCGCATACATATTTAAGTTCTGCGCAATCTTTAAAAAAATGTATTTTAATGGGTGTAACATCAATTCAGCAATCGTGTTTCTCTTACACTTTGTTTTGTTATTCACTTACAATTTGAGTATTATATGTTTACTCCCATTTCGCATTCTTATTATATGTATATCTTTATTTATACAAATTATGATAAGCCATATATGGCTCATATGTCACATATACATATTGTAATGAAATATCTGTTCCAGGGGGCTAGCACGTTGCAGTGTAAAATGACAACACGAACCAAAACACGTTTATAACATATATATATTATTGCCATTTTACACTATCACTGCAACGTGCTATATGCATATATATAATAGCCCCCTCTATATATGATCTGTTCTGTTCTGTAAAAGGGTCTTGCGTCTATATATTTACTTTCGCGTATGATATCATTCTAAAAATGACTTTATTGAGCTACAGTATATATTGTAGCCATCCTTGGTGAGTTGTTTATAAGTGCCAGGTATATTTTATCATTTTATTTCACTACCTTCATCAACCTTTTTATGTAACACGAAATAGTAGTATACTGTATGTTGTCTACGTGGCAGTTATCTAAGATAGTTTTAACAGTTTACGCTTATTCTAATACAGCATACATACATGTGCATGCAATAATATTGAGTTCGTATAATTGAATAATCTTTTTTATCAACATTTCTAAAAATATATGTACGGTTGTAAGTATAAATACAATGTTAAATTCTCTTCGCACGCTTTTACCTCTCGATCTGGCTTATTACATATTACCGACATGTAGCGTCGGTGGTGTAAAGGTTAGCATGGTTGCCTTCCAAGCAGTCGATCCGGGTTCGATTCCCGGCCGACGCACATCTTTTTATTGATAAATCATGTACACAGTAGCTGAATCTTTTACAAAATAATCTGTAATCAGACATATAGTTGAAAGGTCGGTTGAACAAAATCTATAATTTGTTAATCCACTTCAAGATTCTGGCAACATAAAAAATGCTGAAGCATTCGAACAGATACGTATGTCAACAGAAATATTCACACGTAAAATTGTTAATTTTTTGGAACTCACAAGTTTGACGTCCGTATGTAGTCTGCTTTACATACGGTGCTAATCGGATAGGTCTTCACTGTAGAAGTACTGAATGTAGTCTAAATACTCTGTATATTCTTGATATGCCAGAGCCATGATTGTGATGCGGTTAATTTTATCCCTAATAATAGGACCATTACATTTTTATATAAAGATCGACATTGTATGATACATTACTATATAAGATGAAAATAATGTGACTACGTCTGCTGCCAAAACCAGACCAAAGGCGTAAATGACTTTACGTCGGAAAACACGTTTTGAATAGCAATACATAAATTGAATAATTTCATTTCTATTGAGTTAGAAACTACTTAATTAGTAGATCTCCTAATTACTTCCTCAAAACAGTGACTTAACTTTATATGCAATGTACCCGTAATGTTGAATCCCTGATCAAAATAATGAGAACATTTTTAGCCATATAGAGGTCCGACTTTTGCAGCGGACGTCGAATATTATTTTTAAGTCATGTCAACTGCGCCGATATTATCATTTTATCGGCATAGTTACCATAAAATGTCTTTGAATCATACATCAGATGATGATTGTTCAAGTAACTATATGTGGTCAAATTCGTAACATCTTAAAATAGAAATGTATTGATAGGAATAATAAGACTTTAACTATGACATACGTTGTATCAGAGACGTATTGTATTATACGTATCTGGTTGTATAGATCTAGTCTACCAGAAAAATTGTCATTTCATTGTGTATTTCTAAGCTCTCGGAAAATGTTAACATGTTGCATATATCAGAAACCAACTTACTTGTGCGTTTAATTAATATGCATACCAATTCATGATGACAGCGCGTAAAATAGTCATTAATATACTTTTTGAAGGGAGGTAACAGTTGCAAAATCGATTTACAACCTATGTCAGAGTTGTCTTTCTTTACCTGTCTCTTAACGAGTCGGCCATTTCCGTAAAAAGTTGCGTTTCACGTTAACCAATCACCGGTTAGTTCCGTTTTACGGAATGATCCGAACGTTAACGATTTGGTCTTGGTCTGCTTGATTAAATAAATGAGAACACCACCTATCAACCTTCATGTGGTTATTTGACTAATTTCTCATTTTAAAATGTATTATGCATACTTAGGAATACCTGTATATCGTTATATAGTCCGAGTTTAATAGGTTAATAAAATTAGATTTTGAAAGTGATTCATTCACCCAGGTAGTTGTATTAGAAATGCAACTTCCTGATTCACCACCTCTAAAGACCTATTGTTCACGGTTGTATAGGTATAGGTCACCCTAAAATAGTTATTTTCATATAAAATCGTGCATATTTCGATTTGTTGACAATTACTCGTTTTTGAAAGAGCCTATAAAGTAAAATCGTTTTCATGACTAATCGGTTAAATTTAAGAACACACACTTTGCCCTCACATTTCTTCCTTTTGAAAATCGAACGCATCCGCCCACACTTAGAAAGCACGCCATCCAAAAATATATCATGCCACCAAGAAAAAAGGGAGCTAAAACAACCCCTAAGGTATGTATATTGTTTTAAGATATGTATTTGATGCATTTCTATCGTTTCGCGTTAAAATATTTCCTTATAGTAATGCAAAGTGATGGACATTCTGAATCAGCTACATGAGATTCGTCCATCACCACGCTCGACCCACGCTGTATTGACATCGATAATACAAAGGGTATTCGTTTATGCTTTGGAACCAGCTTCTGGAATATTTTGCCTTATTTTCATGTTTGTGAGTCAGCTATTTCGTATGATAATTTTTTTTCGAGTGAAATCGTTGTAAAATTCATATCTAATTTGAAAACGGCATGGCATTCTGCCTCGAAATGTGATGCGCCTGTGCCTAGGCATTTTTGATATGCTTGGACTGTTTTGTTTATTCAAATTTTTAGGTTACAGTCCTTCTGAGTATTTATATTAAGATATTATTTTTGTGCTTGAGCAAGACTCACGTGCAGTCACAATTTTTTAGAATGACCAGAGAATTAAATTGTATCTTGTTTCAAATTAGTAACACTAACAGCATGTTAATTGAATGTAGAAGTTGTGGCATTTTTATGAGTGCTACAGTATTTGACTGATAGATTGAACTGAAACTTGGTCACAATATAACTTAGAAGCATCTAGTTGTGGGTCCCATAACTAAATTGGTCTTTCATTTCGTCTTGTTGACCATTTAATTATGGAATTCTCCTCTTTCAAAGTCAACAGCTTAAGCCTTAAGACGCTTGTTCATGCGTCTATTGAATCAGATCATTTCACATGCTTTCCGGAATGCTACGGACTTAATCCAAAGCATTAACGAGGAAAATTTTGAAATTAAGGGTAGTATGAAACATCGGCAAAATATTCGATAACTTTCGTCTGTTGAAGGTATATTTTAGGTAAAATTGATGGATTATGCTATAATTCATCGAATTGTACTCAAATTTTACGGAAATTTGTGGGTTAAATAGGAAAACGAACGCAACTCAGTTTGAGTCGTTTACCTGTTAGCTTTTAAAGAACAAGTGGCTTTGACGATGAACTGCAATGTAATGCGTACATATCATTGTCAAAGACCTTCGACTAAGAAGCGTCATGCAATTCAGGGGTTTTTTTACTAAGAAAGTGACGCCGATAGTCGGCGCCTTCCCCTCGGAAAATTTTCCCCTCAAAAAAAAATTCCCTCAGAGCCATAAAAAAAATCCAATATATTTTATGATAAAGTACACATTATCATGTCCATTCTATTTAGAATTCCTCGCATATTGAATAATGCTTCATCATACAACATCTAGGTAGTCTTTTTGACTAGTACCTACGGTGGTGATACTAAATATAGCTTTTTATTACGTCACGGATACTGTGTACCAGCATACGAACCTCGTTACATACGAGGACGGGAACAAATGCACTAGATCCCCGCTTCATTGTCTGGCGTTTATTCGCCGCATACGATGACGGAAACCATTCGTCTGGCCGCACTGAATAAATCACTGCGTGCTGATTGGTTACAACCGTAATGCATTATTTTAACCAATCACACGACGGAATTACGTTGCATCATTTTGCTGTCAACATGGTCGCATTTGTAATTAAAATAAATGAATGTCCAGCGATAATTTGTTGTTTCCAGCGTAAATCACGCATGTGCAAAATGGCTGCTTCTCAGAAAGCAATAAAACATGTTTATGTATTGAAGTTAGCAATGTTTGAGTTCAGATACGGTGTTTTGACATGAAAATCAACCAGACCTAGTGTTAAGTATATTGTTTACCTATTGTATTTATGTTGATTTACAGTGTTTTGTGGATTTTCATCTAATAAAAAGTTGTGACTATGGCAAGGTCTGTTAAATAAGCAAGACTATGATATATATAAGTGTTAATGTCTTTCAAGTTTAAATACAAAAAGACAGCGAAAAACCCCTGTATAGAGGCTGTTGGACTAGGGGATTAATTGATATAACTTTATAAAACCAGTATTACAAATACAGGGATTTTTCCCCAAATTTGCTTCTTTCGTGTGTTTTTCCCCTTTTCACCAGCGTCCAGCGTCTTCCCCCATTCCTAAAAAAAAAACCTGCAATTTCAGGAGCTTTAGGCCTTCGGACACTTGGGCTTTGCATTGGACCTACCAGAGGTTCTAGTAGCCCAAGTTTGATTTTCATGAAAAAAATCCTCTCATGTAATGAAGATATCATTTCATTTATAATAGGGTAAAGGCCGTGGTAGAGGTAAGAAAGTAGAAGAGGAAGTACAAGAAGAGGAAGAAGTTCAAGAACAAACAGAAGAGGTAAAACAATGTGCAGTACTGCATGTATGACAAACCTATTTTATAGTCTCCTTAAAAGTATATTTTAATTAGCTGCTTAATTGTGCTTTGCTTAATCATTGATGACACTAAATTTCCTGTACTTTCATATCATTTACTCATATTTTTCTTTGTTCATAGCATAATCGTCTTAATTTATATTTTATTGAACTTCATTTATCATTTATGTATGACCTAATGTTTCCGGGACATCATTTGCCATTACATATCCGTGCATGTTTGTTTATTTAATTCCCAAAATAAAGTTAAAGTGATCATTTTGTAAACTTAGTGCGCAATTTTATAATTAATGCAAGCAGTGAATGTAAGCTCAGCCGGCTGAAAGCTATGATATAAAACAAAGAATATCAGTGCTCAAGTGCAGTCCAGAAGTCGGAACTACAGTATCAGTTAATTTCATCGTACATTTCTTTTGTTGTGGCATGCTGTTTCTTAGTGAATTGCTATGTGTTATGTAGGAAAGTCAAGATGAATCAGTTACAGAAAGTATGGAAACAACTCAGGAAGCTGAAAGTGAACCAACTGAAGTAAAAGTCGAAGTGAGTGTAATTTGAAACTTGACATGCTTATTGCAGGAGTATGCTTGTTTCTTTTTGTTTTCAGCTGTCTTTGATTTATTCCTTTGTGCAACTGATAAACACTTGTTAAGGAAATTCTGATTCTTGATCAAACTAGTACCTGAATTTTATTAAATTTTGTTACATGTCTACCGTAAGTAATGTCGTAATCAGCTTAGTATTCTGTCATTAAAATTGATAAGTGCATGGTGTGAAATTGGATAGACTAGTTCAGTCGCAGTGGTATTTGAGATTAGGGCTTTCATTAGCCCTACTAATGGCCAATTTCATGTATGATTTCAGAAGGGCCTTCCTCTCAGTATTACAAAGATCTGGATATTTACATACATTTTGAAATTCAAATTACGTCAAAATTCTTCATTAGCTGTAATGTTGTACATAACTTACTTAAATCCATAGAAATAACAAAAATCTGTGTGAATGTGCTTTCACATTTCTGTGTTAATGTCAAATTTTAAATATTAAACTTTTACTTTGCATGTAATAAAACGGTATCAACATAATTTATCCACATCTCAATTCCACTCTGTGTACAACTACAGTCATACAGTTCAATTCTTAATCGATCTTCATAATGGGTACCCAGCATTAACATTTAAGTTTAACTTGACAACATTTGGTTGACATGTATATCTAACTCTGTATGTTTTTATCAAACTGGTATTAGAAATTTAATTGCATTTTATTTAGGAAGAAGAACAGACAACAGACCAAGATGCTGTTGATGATGATCAGGGTAATGGTATGTATTATAAAAAAATCATTTAGCTCAAGATTGCACCCTCATTCTATAGTGTTTTCCAGAAGCCCCAGTGGCCTGCAATATTGCCTTCTACTAAAAAATCTAGGACCAACTACTTTGTGTCAGTCCGAAATAAATTTCCACCAAAAATATTAATAATCTGTGAAACCCGTTACAATTTGAATATAGCCGTCTAGTCTGAATCTTCTGGAGAACTCTGTTCATAATCTAAAAAACACCATTCATTTGTTGACTTTAGTATTAATTAAACCAATCTTCCTACGTTACGTTTATCATGTATTTGTTATGTTCTATCTTTCACATATTTATAACTGGGTAAATTTTGCATGTTAAGCAACATGAACTTACAAATCACGGATAATTTTGTGGCACAGCATTTGCCTGTCTAAATTAAGTACAAGATATTATCCAATGACTTGGTATGATGATACAAAAAATAATTTCTATTTATGATGTAAACACATAGGGTTAGAATTACAGTTGTGAATGTATTTGTGATCTAGATTCATCAGAGGGAGGTGGACAAAAACGTAAAGCTGAAGAGAACGGTGATGGATCCGATGATGATGATGAAGAATCCTCTCCTAAAAGAGCAAAAACAGAGGATGATCCAGATAGTAAGTGTCATGTTAATCACTTTCTAGTCGCCTGTTTATACTCCTTAATGATAGTAAGTGTCATGTTAGTCACTTTCTAGTCGCCTGTTTATACTCCTTAATGATAGTAAGTGTCATGTTAATCACTTTCTAGTCGCCTGTTTATACTCCTTAATGATAGTAAGTGTCATGTTAATCACTTTCTAGTCGCCTGTTTATACTCCTTAATGGATAGATTTGGCAGTGTTTCAATAAAAATGTTAATGTTGAGCAGAAAAAACTAAACAACATCAAATGTATCATAAATTGTTGAGATTTTTGTTCTTGGAATCATACTTATGGGTGATAGATCTGCAATCATAGCACTTTTCATTATAGCATTGAACTGTACTGTTAAATAATTGATTTCAATTTTTTTTTCAGGACCAGTAACTTTATTCTGTGGAAACCTTGACCTAGATTTGACCTCTGAAACTTTAAGTACATTCTTTGAAACAAATGGCATTGAAATTACAAACCCAAGAAAAATTGGCTTCAAGAGGTATTCTTTTCTTAAAACTTTATATATGTTTTGTTGCGTAGGGTAGGACATTAATGTCTACTGCATAGAAGTTCATTATGAGCTATATAAGGAGTGTTAGAATGACTTTTGTCAGCCAGAGGTAATCACACCCTTGTAAGTTGTTATAGACATCATATAAATGCACTACCTGTAAAGTCAGCTATTTCACACCATTTATGTTATAATCTGGATCGATAGTCAATATGGCATGACTTTATGCTTTTTCATAGCTTTAATTAATGGATTAAAGTATGTAAATATTAGGAAGAATTAGAGTAGTGTACTAACAACACTGTTGTGAAATAGCTGTAACTTTTAAAGAGCTCTGTTACGCTATAAAATTCTGTAAGGTAAGTACCATTTCTTATCTGAACTAATCAAAATTTGTGCATGTCTGTATTGGTTTAGTGATCAGAAAACTTACCTCTGTAATTATAGTCTTTTTATTATCAACATTTTGAAGCATATTTTTTTTTTTGATGTTCAAAATAGATTCTAATTTTGTCAGTTAATTTTCTTAGTAAGTGCCTGATTACCAAGAAAAAATAAAACCTTTCAATAAATGCAATGCTTTCTCCAAAATTTACACACACACGCACACTCATTGCCATGATGTTGTCATGCAGATAATCTGAGGTAAGTGCTTTAGTTATGTATTTAAGCCATCCTTCATCATGTAAAGGTAAGGGTAATTCTTTTATTTATTTTACAGTATACTCCAATTGTTATACCCTCATGTATCCTAAACAAATGGTTATTTTTATCATCAACTGAATATATTGTCTCTCTAGGTTGTGATTTTCTGAATGTATTACTGGTCTAGTTTGATTTTACTAACCTGTCAAAGCTGAGTAATTACACAGTTGCTGAATGTGATTATTTTTAGGTTAGAACCGCAGTTAATAGTTTTCGTTCATTTTGTTCCATTCTGCATGTTTATACAATATTATGTTGCATGTTGCTCAACATGTACTTATGACAACCGGTATAATAAAAATTATTGTGTAACTTAACGAAAGTAATCAAATCGCACTGAAGTTAAAAATAAATGCAAGCATTGACCATGAAATTATGCAGCTTTGACAGTTTAATAAAATCGTTAAGTTTTATAGTGTTACAAAGAACACTGATGATTTGATTAGATGTATAACTGTCTGTCAACCCTTCCTTGCATACAAGTCCCACTATTATGGGGAATTGTTATGATATGGTATTGTCTCTGGCATACATGGTCCCCGTTAAATAGCTCTAGTGATAACTGGGAAAGAATGGCTGAACCCAATTTGTATCCCCTTGTGTCAGATGTGTGTTCACTGTTGAAATCAAAGAAGCTCTTGCTGATTCAGCACTAGTTAATCAAGCTATGGTGACATATAGCACTTGTAAATTAGGCTATGTAGCACTAGCACAAGTTCATTTCGCAAATTCCTCGCCTAATTGTGAGTTTATCATTGCCACCACAGCATTTCACATGAAGATGGTAAAGGTTATGGATATAAATGATTGGTTCTCCATCTTTACCCTCTGAGGTAGCTCTAAAATGACTGTAGCTTTTGTTAAACAACAGATAATAAAAATATAGCAGAATCCTGATAAATAACTTGTGGTGGCAGAGATTACATTGGACCTTCTAAGAGCCAATTGACTGAACGGATGTTTATGCTAAATAATGGCTGTAAACATTTACATATCTGATAACATTGAATGTTGTCAGATATATAAACAGTATTGATATGAACTATCGTGAGATATAATGAATGCATTACATACAAAAGTCTGAAAAAGGTACATGTATTTGTACATATAGTTCGTCTGAAAGAATGAAGGGTTCATAATGTGTCTACTTGGTCATGTGGGGTCTTGTATGAATGTTGTAATGGTCAATTTATGCTGAGCTGTTCTGCGAGAGTTACATTTTTAAATTCATATTTTGAGTCTCCTAATGATTGCATGACATGGTGTGACTAAATGCTCATTAATTAGTTTGGGTAATTAAAATGTCTAAAAAAGTGAAAGCCAGTTTGTAACAACTCTTTGTATTTTACTGAGATATAACCTAGAAAAGCTTTATTTGAAACATCATAACATGGAAAATCTGGGCAGTGAACCTGCTAATTAATTAGGATTGTATACTGACATAATTAAGGTTGTTTGCCAAATACATTGACCTGCAATAACGGCCATATTTTATTTTCAAACTATTTAATTGAGTTTGATTTCTTTGTGTACGTCACATTGCCAGTACTGAATTAGTCCTCACTAGTTGAGTGAAATTGTGACAGCATGGTAAAAGTTTCTGGTTTTGTCTCATTGCCATATGTCCAGTGGCTTCAGTTTGACCGATTTGGCACTGAACTTAAGGTTTCTGATTTTGATTGGCTTCTAAGAAACATTCACCCATGTGACTGTTCAGTCATACGACTTTGGTAGAAATAATAAGTCTGTCATATGGCCATGGATTGAAACATACCTATTGTGCTAGCACATTTCAAATGCAAATAAAATTCTTATGTCTAGTAAAATGGTTTAAAGCATAGTTCATTATGCCAGAGATTGCTTATACAGAGAAATGCATCTCCTATGACAAATTGATTCAATTTGATTTGCTCCAAACATTCATCAGATACAGTAATATTGTTGCTTTATTGTAAATTTGACTGGAGATCCTGTCTTACTCTACAAGGTAAAGTAGTAAATCAAAATGTCTGTTGAAACAAAAAAGCTGCTATCCTAAATTTAATCAACTTGTCCAGGCTATTCGGCACATTCAAACAAAGCAGCTGTTTTCTGTCTGATCTTGCAGTCTCTGATACTTAGCCCCATGTGAGAGTTGACCGTGTCTCCATTCTGACTAATGAAAAAAATGGCAGAGGTCTATTGATTGTAGATCTTGTGTAGTCATTTGTCCAGATTGATACAAACAGGATGGATGAGTCATCGATTGTCTATGGACTCAGTTTACTGGTCTCATCTCTAGGTGCTGATGTTTAGTCTTTGTCTGTCAAATCTTGCATTATGATTCAACAGTCCGATAATGAAGATTGATTGTTTTCAACTTGCAACTTCATTAAAGAAGGTTTCAAGAATCTTTCCTATGATTGGTACAAATTGATATCACTTGGCTCCCCTCACATATGATTTACATTGTATTTGCACCATTCTTTTAATTGTTCACTCCATTGTGAATGTATTGGCATTGCTACTGATTGACTATCGAATATTGTCTTCATTACTGTTTATTTGACTCATCATGCGTGTGTATGCAAGCGTGAATATGGATTACATATTTGATATAGTATTGAAGACAGTCTGATGCAAATGAATACCACAATATTTGTCTGGTTTGTTTTCTTCGACTGTTGGCAACCCGCAAATAAGCATCCACCGTACCACAGTCTGAGGTCTTCCGATTCTTTCATCCAGTATTGATGTATAATGATCATACAGTGCTTGCTGGCATTGTACCACAAAATGGTCTCTAAATGCATATTTCTTGACTGAGGTTTATCAAACTACATGTCTGAATGACGGCTTGTTAGTCCGAGGATTGTTCAGTAATGGCTAAAATGAGAGTAAAATCGTGCGAGAAATTGTGCCAGAATATTGATTTTAATGAATTTATTGATTCAGTGAAATTTGATAAACAAGCTGAATGAAGCTGTGAAATACTGACCCGAAATATTGTACAAGTTCATTGTACTTAATTGATTGCGCATGTATTAGCATAAATTTAATTTTATTTATTAGACAGTTTCATTGAATGCGTAAGACGATAAATTGGTTGGCACACATTAATGAATGAGCCTGTTATGCATCCATTTGGCGTGTTAAATACTCTGCTATAGAGCCAGTGACAGAACATATACCGGTACATTAAATGTTCTGTGCCTGACCATGTCATAGATGTATACGTACATCCACCAACCATACATGACTCTTCCAAAAAGCATGGCAGCTGACTCATTATCGCAATCTGTCTGTTGAATAATATTTTATCTTGAATTTTAAAACAACAAACAAATCAGCATATAATCGACTCTGTCTATTGATTTGCGAGAATGAATTATAAGATTTTTTGTCATTCTAAATGAGTGATGAATTTGATGCTTACTATACATATAACATGAGTTAAAATGGTTGACGGAAGAGAATGTCACTGTTGCATACTGTCTGTAAGTTGTAGTAAATAGCACTACGAAGGCTCCGAACACGCCTACTAGATTATAAACCATATAATACTCATTGTATATAATCCATGAATTTTTTTTACGAGTATCATCTTATTGATGATGGTTTAAATTGCCTGTATATTGTTTTTCAATCATATTTTATTATTATTATTATTATACATGTCTGAGCCTTGATTTCTATTTGTGCTTGCTAATTTTATTGTCTGACCTATTGCTTATTAATAAGCCTGACCGTATATTAATTGTCTTTACCTACAAACATGTGAGTCCGAATATGACCCGACCGAGATAGTCTGAAGTGTCTGCAGAAATGGTAATGTTAACATATATTTGCACCAAACTCATTTACATTCTGACCCTGTGTCTATGTATCTTAACTGCCTCTGGCTCTGTAGTTTTGTCACGAAGCCTCCGAGTCTGTTATCATTTGCTCCGAGTCTGAAAGCTGGCAAGCTGTCTGTTTCAAATTTCCTGTCATAGCTTTATAAAATGCTATGATGATGGGAAACATATCAGTGATGACATCATTTTACAGTGAAGCCATCTTTGATAGGAAGTACCTAGCATTTTGTATTGCTATGATAAGAGATACTGACTGGAACTGGCAACCGGCAGCAAAAATGGCTCCAAGTCGCCTTACCTTGATGACTGTGGAATGAAGGCTATGCTGTAGACAATATCAGGTATGTGCTTTGTTATTTTATTTTTAGATATTACATTTTTTTAAGTTAGTTATTCTGTTTTCGTTATTGCAATTAGTCCTTATCTCCTGTATGTCCAAATCCAATTAGTGTACTCCTGGTTCATCATTGTGTTATAAGTATGATTCTTGACGCATCGGTGAGAACATAATCTTAAAGGTTTCAGGTCTCAAACAGAATAGCATGCTAAACAAGTAGTGAAGTACTAGAGATTTAAATTATCCATTTGAATGGTATTAGAATGGTGTTATAAATTAAAATACAAGGTTTTGTGCCTATAGAGTATGTATATAAATAATATGAATGACATGTTTTCTTGATGCAGACCAAAACTTCCATGAAGTTGCGTTACAGATTGAATGGAAAGCTAACTGACTGATAGGTGATAGGATTTGTTTGTAAACAAATTATGAAGCTGGTTGATAGTAGCTTCTGATCAAACATGTTTTTATCAGCGTCATATTTGTTATTTAAAAATAACATTTATTCGTCTTTTACTTCCTCTGTTTTACTATTGGTGAAGAAAGTGTTGTGCATATAGAGTGCGAATAGTTAAGACAGTTACTGCCCATGATGATAAATTCTCACTTTTGTATATATGTGAATGTCGATGTTATCAATGATTTAGGGTTGGTCTCAAACCATTAATTTTAATTGCTAATTTACACAATGCTGTACGTATATACTGTATAATATGTAGCCATCAAATAGTTTTAAGTATGATATCAATTATGTCTGATTGATACTTGGACTTAGGTTGAAATGCTTTTCGATTTGTAAATGAATAACATCATGTCTTTTCTTAATGCCAAACATTTTGTTATAGACGAAGATGTATTCGACATTGTTTGGTTTATCTGCTGTTGTAATTATATATATGTTTAACATTTACCATTATGGCATGTTTGTTATTTTCACTATGTATACTATGACCATTTTCTATAAAATGTACACAATTTCTGTAAAATGATTTAGAGGTATTAAAATTGATCATGACATAGGTGTATGTAAGTGACAAATAGTGTTTCCACTAGCCTAAGGTTTATATAGGGTCACCCTTGTTTGCCATTTCTGACCCATACTTATTTTTTTGCTATCGTCATATACACGTTTGACTTAAATTCATGAACAAAATATTTCTTAAACACAGAAGGAATAAAAAAAACAGTAATGTCTTAGTCAGAAAAGTTTTTTTGTAACAGCACGTTTTTGATGGGTTGGTCAGAAGCAGCAAACAAACAATATTTTAATTTTAGGCCTACTGTACAAGTGTGTAATTAGCAACTGTTAGTAGCTTGATTCTTGTTTTGGAAAGTCGTTAGTGTATTTTTTGCCAAAGTATTACTTAATATTCATAGAAAATAGGTAGACGCCCAGTATATTTCATGGAGTTATTTTATTATATATTTCTACTAATACTTTAACAGGTTTGGATATGTTGACGTTAAACCAGAAGATTTAGATAAAGCTCTGGATTTAAGTGGTAAAGAATTGAACAATGAGCCCATTACAATTGAAAAATCCAAACCCCGTACACAGGACCAGCAAGGAGGACGGGTTCAAGGAGGTAAGTAAAAGATATGACAATCTTTGTTGGCTGTGAGAGCTGTATATAAAAGTCATTTGAACAATATTTATCCTTCTTTCTGCAATTTAGTAGCCTATCTTTGATGTATTACTGTGGGAGTGTTTCTGTTAAGAATAAAATATTTCTGATATTATTGTTCATTACTCAATCATTTCTTATAGAATCAGACAATCCATTCACAGAATCTTTTGAAGAAAACTATGTTATGTTAATTGGTGTGAGTGTATTTTCAGGCATTGAATTAGATAAATGTTAGTCTGGCGGCTGTAGCTGAGGAACAACTGATGTTAGAGTTTAATTCCATGCCAGACAGTTTTTAAGAATGAGTAAAACATGGTTCGTTTATATTTCAGGTGACTCCAAAACATTATTTGTCAAAGGATTCAAAGAATCTGTTACTGAGGATGAATTGAGGGAATTCTTTGAGAACAAAGAGGAAGATGTTGTGGTCACTGAAATCAGACTGCCCAAAAACAGAGGAGGATTGTCTAAAGGGTAGGTTCTTTGTTCTGACTTCTATGTAAATTCAAAAAAACAAACATGTTACATGTTCATAATATGTTATGGCGCCACATTGTACGTTGCCGAGACGTCATTTCCGTTGTTATGATTTATTATCCTGAAGAAGCCAATGCGTCGAAACGCAGATATAATAAATTAATCGTTTTCATGTTTCGTGTTTGGTGATTTTTCATCTTTGTTGATTATATGTAAATTCAAAGAAATACTTGTGAATAAATATTTTTCATTCAGACTTCTGTTCATGAGCCTATTATAGTTAAAGTTACTCATTGACTCATCCAATATAGTCAAATAAAAGGTTATACTCGGCATCCCCTCCCTCCTCAGAATTTTGTGTTAAAGATGGAGGAAAATCTTAAGTGTGCATCTGAGTAGGACCGTTGACCTTATAGCAGGACACTCCTCACCTGTGAAATTTGTCTTGTTCTGATTTATATTATGTAAAAAAGAAGTCTAACTTCAGCAAAACTTAAATTGTTTATTTAATTTATTTAAACCTCAACGTTTTGGCCATATTGGCCTTCATCAGGATCAATAAATCTTGTTCTGATTGTAATTCAATGATCACTAGTGTGAGACCATAACCGTCTGATCACAAGAGGCCCCGCCCCTTTTTGTTCCCCTTAACAAGATGTTTTTTTTTGTATTTATAGTTTTGGTTATGTCGTGTTTGAGAATGAGGACTGTTTAGAAAAAGTCATTAAGGACAAACAAGATGAAGAGTTGGATGGAGAGAAATTGTTCCTTGATTACACTGATGAGAAAAGTAAGCATGGAGGCAAGGGTGGAAACAAAGAATTTGGTATGTGAATAGTTTGTTACAAGTAACGAATTATCAATGAATGAACTTGAAATTCCTACATTTACTTCCCGCTTCATAATATGAGAAATAAACTATTGTACAGTCTTTTATTAAAGACTTGGAACCTTTATTCAGAGTACAAAGGGATTTATAATAAGGGCTGTATTTTAAAAAGGCGGCCTCAGTTAAGTTTGGTTGTATTTTTGTGTCTTGGACAATCTGTTTCATCTAAATATTGTTCCAATTTTAAGTCTTCCTATCTTTCTTCAATAGGACTCATGTAAGCACTTCCATTTTGCAAAAATTATTCCTTTTCTAATGACCTGTATATTTTTCAGGACCATCTAAAGTATTGTTTGTAAGGAATTTAGCATTCCAAGTATCTGAGGATGAACTGAAGGAGATCTTTGAAGGCTGTGAAGCTTGCAGAATACCTCCAAATGAATACGGGCAATCAAAGGGGTAAGTTATCTTCTGGTTTTAGCATCTCACCACAAGCCAGGATTATTCAGCAACTTTTCAGGCCTTAATGGTAGAGGTAGACCCCTGTTGTGCACCTGGGTTGATCCACCGACAATACTTAGGCTTGTTGGACAGCTCCCTCACATGTGATTTTTTTCTAGTCCAGGATGTAACTTTAACCCACAGCAGTGAGTTTGACTAGTGATAGAACATAAGTACTTGAGTACATAAGAATTCTCCTTGGTTTTCTTTATGGATAAAGCTCTTTGATCTTTTCAATTTGATATTAACCGATTCTTTCTTGTTCCATTGGGACATGAATCACTTCTTAACTTGTGTTGAAGGTAAATTGGATGGTTATTTAAATGTCTGAGGTTTATATAACACTCTATGTAACAATGATTATAATATTGTTCTGTGAAATCTTCTCTGAGTGATTGATATGAACAGAGATAATGAAGTATTTTTATTTTTAAAAGGTTATTATGTGTTCCTTTTTCGTTTTATAGATTTGGTTTTGTGGAATTCAAAACAGTGGAAGATGCTGAGTCAGCAAAGAAAGACAAAGATGGTTTGGAGATCAATGGCCGTGTTGTACAACTTGCTTTTGCCAATGACAAACCTGGTGGTGCTGCAGGTGCAAGATCCGGTGGTGGTACGTTTTTCTGAAATCTTGTTTCAGTTGGCTTAATGATCTTCATGTGGCTAATTTAAAAAGATTTCGCAAAATAGTTAAATGAACTAGGATTTGATAGATTCTTGAGCAGTCTATTATCATGTAAATATTCATATCTTAGTTATTTTGTTAAAATTAATTAACTGATTTGTTGAAAGATCTTGTTAAATTTTCTGCTAATATTTTGTCTGAGTGAAATTTGTACTCATTGAGAAATATTTCTAACAGGATTCGGTGGCGGTGGTGGCGGCGGTAGATATGGCGGACGTGGTGGTGGTGGAGGAAGCTGGGGTAGAGGCGGAGGTGGTTATGGTGGTGGTGGCAGTGGTGGTGGTGGTTATGGTGGTCAAAGACGTGGAGGCTTCGGTGGTGGTAGCGGCGGTGGATGGGGTGGCGGCGGTGGCCGTGGTGGTGGTGGTAGATATGGAGGTAAGTTTTTCAAATAAATTTTTTTTTTTAAATGCAAAATAATTTTTATTGATTAAACTTCAAGGTCAAATTTCAAAAATTTGTCTGAACATCACTGAACCATTATAAATAACTTTTTCATCTCTTATCAATAACATGGATCTAGATATTTTATTTGTTTTATATATTTCAGGCGGCGGTGGTGGTGGTCGCGGTGGTGGTGGCCGTGGAGGACGAGGCAGCTGGGGAGGTGGCGGCGGCGGTGGTGGAAGAGGTGGCCGCGGAGGTGGTGGTGGTTTCAACCGAAGATGGTAGATTAGTTAAGGATCATCATGTCACTTATCATCCCATCCATTTGTTGTTCATTTCATCTCAGTACATTATCTGTTCATTTATTATCACTTTGTGACCGTCAATCTAAGACTAACCCACAATAATTGACATAGGATATAAACTGTTTTATTATCATTCTGAATCTGCATTCAGAATATAAACAAAGTTGACTTTTTGTCTTGTTTAAGACCTGATTTAACATTTCTTCATGTTTTAATGTGGACAGACTTTTATCATTCTACAGTTTACATATGTTCTATCATATACATGCATCTAATTAACTTATCAGTGTCATTTTAAATGTTGTATTGTGTTTTAATTTTTATCATAGTTAAAAAATCATGCATCAGATGTATTTGCACTGTGTATCAATATTGTCAAATGTACATTTTTTTGTCATGTTTGTCAAGTAGATTAATAGTAAAACTTTATTCTTGAATTAATTATTGAAAAAGTAATAGAAAGATTTGAAAAAAATTCCATAACCATCTTTCTTGTAAACTAAATAATGAAATAAAGTCCGTGTTCATAATTTCTATATTTTAGAATTGTACAAGATAATTCTGTTTACCATCTGACTGTATCACTTGTGAACTTTGCAATATGTTCATTATAAAGATCTTTTTATTTGTCTCATTTTTATAAATAAAGAATTGTGGTATAATTTACATTTAGTTGTTTTTGAGTTACCTAAAGGTGATGCACATTTACTGTAACGAAGAGTATATTATATATTGTACATATATGAAATGCAATGAGGATTTTACAGAACGAGGAACAACACACAATAACTCAAAACGTGACTATTTATTTCCACCGAATATACGTATCTCACATATGATGACAAAACATGAGTATATATAGCAAGCAGTGCTCCTGAAAGGAGACCACATTAGCCCCTGTGCTCCTTTCTACAATGGAGCAATACATGAAAAAGTAAACATGAAAGGAGTAATGAATTTGAAAAAGAATGAAAGGAGTAATGAATGAAATATGGGGTGAAAGAAGTAACGAATGGACCATGCATACAAGGAGCATAAATTAGATTTTGGATTGAATACATAAGAAATGGAATTTGGTTATTTTCAAAGATACCTGATTATCATGAGTGCAACATGTAATCCATACATTAAATCATTTGAGCGTAACAATTTTATGGGTATATGTGGAGAAGAGAAACTTTTAGGAAAATGAGCAAAAGCGCTAACTTTTGTATTGAGTATCGAGACCGATGTCCTTGTGTTTCAAAAACAGCCTGACTTCGACTCATCATCACTGATGAGCTGTCGATTCTATAATTTTACCAGCTTAGGTTTGTTACTACTTCCAGTGATTTATAATCAGTGCCCTTTTAATACACATTAGTATTGAACTCTGTGGAACTGTCAACAGTGACTGGTTTCTGTGTAACCATTATAAGCTCTGTGTATATTATATGTAGCTCACATGAATATTAAAACGCTGTTGCGAGACAGATGGAATTTTCTAGTAGAAATTGGAACCATTCAGTATGAAACATGCATTCTTGTGAAAGCATAAGTTCTGGTTATAAAGAACTACTGTAAATAGACTTTGCTTCTTACAGTAACTGATAAACTGTACACATTGATCACATCGCTAGTCTGTAAGAGTGTAAGTAGCATCTAATCGTATTCAGCCTGGAAACCACAATCTGTTGTGTACATATTTTACCTTATGTTTCAACTATTGACTAATTGGGGCAATATTGTTATATAGATAAAAGGTTGAATAGGAACAGCTGTTACTTAAGAGAGATATTTCTTTTCGTTGTTCATATATATTGTGTAACACTACTGTAGCATTGGAATAAGTAATATTTAGTATGCACATATTACACATGACCAGTAACATTTTATAAATTGATATACTTGAACACTGCCAACAGCAATAATAAAACAACACTAACACAATGTAATGTGGTAATCATTTATTTATTTTCTTGGTAACATGAGTATATGTAAAAGTCCAATGATAAAATTGTCTTGAGTGAATTTTGTAGATCAGGTGAAAATGGGGCAACATACAGAATAAAACAAGATTCAAAACAATTACGGAAAAAATCTATAAAAATATACTACAAGTCTTGTACACAGTACAGGTTAAGTCTATTAATGAAGCATAAGAAGAGCTGAAGACTATGTTTGACATGAATAATGAATACATTTTTGAAAAGGGGTTCACATCAACACCTAACAATGCTTATCTAGGATTTTAGACATTATTATACTGGCCATAATCTGCTAGTAGTAATAGTGTAGGTATGTTTTCTTAATAAATCCAGTAAAACTACTTAATATATATTGTTGTTTTTTTTTGGTCAAAATACCAAGTCATACAAAAGAAGCCATATTTTTACAATACTGTAACCTTGATCAACTTAGGCCTAGTCTTGAGGTTATGAAAATTGAGTATGATCTAAGTTCATATCTCCATTCTATTCTAAGTATTATGGTTGAAAAAAGGAGCTGATTCTGATTAATGTTAAATTAACATTCAGATAAATTATGCTGACTAATGCATCATGATCAATTATATACGGTAATTATTTTCTTATTATATTTAACATAGAAATTTGAAAAATGAGATTTGAACTTGGAGACTGATAACCTCGGAACCTTGTGTTCAACTTTCTGTGAGTAGGACTGCATTACTGATACACTTTAATCCAGTTCTTAAATGAAATAGAGATGTAATGCCACTAAATGATATGTTTTACATCAGAAATCGATACATACATTGTATATGTTTTAGTACCAGTATACTAAAGACAACAGGCATGATCACACAATTTAAATCTATAATACAAGGTCAATAAAGTATTCGTACATCATTAATGAGTGGAAAAGGAATGAAGAGAGAAACCTGACTTCATATGCTCACAAGGAGAATTCATTTAGACATTATTATTATTTGAATTACTTGTATTGTTAACTGACACCATATTGAATGTACGAGACTATTAAGAATGATTAATTGATTTCATTTCTGTATTATAACGTCACATATATCATTCAGACACATCATACAATCTATTCATATACAACTTGAAATGAATGCTATCAGGTCACAAGACACCATCTGAGAGAAAAGTGCAAAACTATTATACGAATGATGGCTTCTCATTCAAATTGTGCTACAAAAGTTAAACAACAGACCATGAAAATCCTGTTAAAATCCTGTTAAAAATGTAACGTATGTTCATCAATAAATATAAATCAACCCATGTACACGATATACAGATAAAATTTGAACAAGTCCAAATATCTGTTATCAAGCCCTAAGTCAGTCGTTTCAATTCACAGTGCAGTACACTTGATGAAAATTTCGTAAGCAATGACAAGAAAGCATACCAGTCAACAGATGTACAAATACAAATAGATTGTGAACAGACAGTGGAAGACATTAACTTTATAAATTGCTGAACACTGACACAAAATGGGAAAAATATAACTAACAGAATATGTAGATATTACAACATTCAGTTTACAGTCTCATTAAAAATATTTGAGAGAATTCTAACATGTGTGGTGAAGTTTAAATAAGTAGCTTGCAAATTATCAAAGCATACATAGTCCAGCAAATTAAAGATAGAATTAAGACAATACTTTATACCTGGTACTAATATTATATAATATCAATTGAATAATATCTGAATTTAATTTGTTGTCAACTGTAGTTTGATAGATTGTTTTGGTGTAAACAACATATAAGGAGGAAATAGGAAAATAAATCCCTCTCTTTTGAGTAACTTTTGAAAAACTACATTTGAATTCAAATTACAGAATGTGAAATGACACATATAAAGATGTTAGCCACTTAAAATATGCATTACATAAATCAATTACCAGTATTTATTTAATGAAAAATAAAATGTGTTATTGACATGAATGCAATTCAATGAGAAAAAACAGAAACACACTTGAATTGAAATCATTAAAACCAAATAGTACATAAATGCAAATAAATACTTTAACAAAATAAGAACAGGCAGAAACTTAACAAAATAATAAAAATGTGCATCAAGAGGCAGCATTCAATAAACATATACACTCCCAGTAGCATGCTTGACAATAGATTTTGAATTTAAATGAGGTCAATGCATAAAACTAGAAGCAAAGTTTCAAATACAAATCATTGCTCTCTATGTATTCCATACAGGAAAATTACCCAGTCCCGTAACTGCACCAAACATTTAATAGCAACCTTGGTGCTAGACATAAAACATGAAATAGCTATTGATCTTAGACAAAAGTTATAATGTGGGTGACAATGAAAAAAATCATTTAAAATTGTGTACATCAAATTTAAGTAAAAACCAGGTTGGGTGAATAGGGAATAGTACAAGGCAATGCCTGTATAAGTATCAAAGCCAGAGACAAAATGGCAAACTCTTGGTAACCTCATACAGATGAATGAACAGACTGACAGACAAGTCAATCACTATAATATGTCCCCGCATCAGTAGATACTGGGGACATACTTAGATCAATCACTTAATCAGAACATTTCATTTCACGATCAACCATGAGTCATATACCGTACACAAATATACAAGCATACACTATGAATCTGACTTAAATTGATGCATACATTAAGCATGTTAAAAAACAAGGATTTACAACACCTATGTCCATCAAATGTGACACACCAAAACCTAGCAACCAAATAAATGGTTTATGAAATTAAATAATAAGATAATATGATATTTACTAAGCTCATGTACACTTTAGATGTATCTCAACAATTCCTTTCATACAAACTAAACTGCTGATTTAAATGAATACATGCATACAATATGAAAATATACACTGAATCTACACACAAATATGTATGCAATAGCCAATTATATGCAAAGAAATTTATTCAATCACTCACACAAATACCAGGGGTGTGATTAGTGGTATGACAAAATGAAGAAAATCAAATTTCATTGAGCTGGGGGCTTGGAGGTCACAAGGACCCCCATAGCATCCAGGGAAGATAAAAACAGCAGAAATCCCCCAATCTGCAGAATAATAACACCACTAAAATACCCTGCTTTTGAAATGGTAATATGATAAATGTTATACACTTTTACAAAAGTAAAATAGACAACATTACAACAATACGCCTTGAATATGAAGTAAAATTTTTAATTTAGCACTCATTGAAAATTTAAAATATTAATAGCCTTATAAATATAGTAAAGATTTTTAAAGTTAGACCATTAAGGTATAGAAAATGTCTTTATAGTAAACAATATCAAAAAGGGAATTCAGGAGCCATCTTCACAGCCATCTAAATAAATATATGGAAAATTGGTCAAATAAATTGGTCCCATCTATACAGCTTACTCTTCTCTCCATTAAAGAGGTTTTAAGTCCAGTAGAAACTTCGGCATTCTTAAGAAGCAAACTCATAATTATCTTAAGTATATTGTAATCAGTTATGTTTTAGATAGAAGACACAGGTAATAAAAAATCAGAGGCTATCCTGGGAAAATCATGGGAGAAACATCATGAAAGATTTATTCACATTAAAGTTATTTTAATAGACTATTAATTAGATAGATATGGTCTCTGGGGAACAAATCCATTCATTTTGACCTGATTTTGTGCATCTTTAATCACAGAAAAATTGAATTGAGTTTTACACCTCTGTATGCACCTGACTTTAGATGTGAAAGTATGTGTCTTATACACGAGTGATTACAGTACATACTTAACAGTCATGATGAAGACAATTATACTTGATAGTTGTCTAAGAGTGAAAATATGCATTTTCCTTCTCAGCATTAATTGATGTATGTATCACAGAAGCAGGTATACAGAAGGGTCCAAAACCATGGCAACATTAAGCAATTACTTTTAACTTCTTAAATTACTAAATGGTATAAAAATGAAGGGCCAATGAAGTAAAATTAAAGCAAAAGCGTACTTATGAATGATGAGATGTCATTAACCTCCTGAGCTAGATTACGTTTCTTGATTAATTTGAGCTAGAAAATGTCATCCTTATACGATATTATCAACAACATTAGGTTGTTCAGTGTTTACACGTATCTGTGAGTCATGCATTATTAGTATACAGCGAGTCCCGCCACACTGTTATACAATTAGGCCATACACATAAACTACGGTTTGGAATGCATACATCTAACATACATACAAAGTACTCAGATCCTAAATAAATACTTAAAAGCAATATATACAAAGCACCAGACACAAGGTTAATCACCTTCAAATGTAATCCTGTACAATTCATTGATTACAATAACCAGATTCAGATTACAATACGTTGGCAAAATATACAATCAGACATTTCTGTGATGATAAATTACCCAAATAAAATTACTTGATCTTCAAGTTGTTGGTGAACAGATTCAGGCATTACTGTTGATTTTAAAAATACAGACAAAATATTATCATTATGAAAGAATTATTACAAAACTAGAGTGCCAGGTTACAAAATACGCCCGTCAAAATTCATTCAAGTCAAGGGGCATAACTCAGAAAAGCCTGGGCCGATTGGGTTGTTCATCAAATTTGGCCGAGATCTCATGGCCATAAACATTTCCATTAAGTTTAGTGAGGATCTGAATATAAAATATTAATTAGAAAATGTACACTGTTGTGGACGCACCCGCCTATCCGTCTGTCCACCAAGGGTGTTCCCATAATACGACCCGTTTTTCAAATGGCCGTATAAAAATCAGTGGTTAAATAAGATCCCTAAAGAAGTTTAAAGTACAAGGGTTGTTTCATTGACAGAAAAACAATAGCTTGAAAAATGATGTCCTTATTCAGCATAAGTGAGTTTTAAAAACAATGAGTTCTGTTGATTTAAGTCAACTAAGCCAATCGTTCAAACATGTACAATGACCAGATACACTTGTAACATTTGATAACAAATGCGTGCATAAATATAGCACAGGATCAAACGTCTACAAGATCACAGTCTAGTAATAACATGGGTAAAATTTTGAAAAAAAATGGAAAACTAATGCACAGTGCTGCAGAAACAATAAAACCAGGCCAGTCTGAACCGGCGACAAACCAGAAATTCTGGCACAGTCTGGAAAACTTTTATCCATGTAATAAGATCATTCAGTACTTCAAATAAATTATCACATCACACTCATAAATAAATATACCAAATAGACGACAGCTCAAAGGGTTCTAAAATACAATAAACATACAATCACAGTAAATAGGGGTCAAGTATCTTGAAAGAAATTAGAATCACAGACACTGATAAACGTAGAAACAGCATAATCAATAAGAACTGGCTTAAATAAAGGGAACTTACTAAAATGGGGACTCTGACACTAAATAGTGAATTTAACCAAAATTGTCACAAAAGTAGAATGACTAAAACAAGAGATGCATGTAGTTGTATTAACAAACATGAGTAGACTGACTGAAATGAAGAGAATTAGAGTGACATAAGGGGGTAAACAAGAGAGACTGGCCAAATTAGGGAGACAGATTCATTACATGTCATAAAACTCACAAAATTTGACATCACAAAACTGATTGGAAACATGAATATACAAAGATAAGTAAGATTGTCACTAGGTCTGGCTCTTCAACAACTGATGTTACAAATTGCACACAGTCCAATACTTCATTCATATAGCAATAACAAGACTGACGTAAGCTAATATATGTTCACACTACAACTTAGTTTCCCACAGAAAAATATGCTGTCAATTATTAGAATTAAAAATATCCTTGTGTAAATAAATACTGCTGTCAAGTTAAATACATTGTGTGTCATTCTTGTACAATACATTATACAAACTATTAAGTAGAAAACACACATGGAAATACATTCCCTAGGAGAGATACAGTAATTCCAGAGAACATGTAAAAATATCCCTATCTATCCGGTGACTAAATACAATGTATGTATGTTGAAGTACATTTCTACATGGCTGCTTTATTCCCGACAGTTGAGATGCCTAGTCAATGTTTTTTAGCCGATGGAATACTCTGATTTGTACCAATACTGAGAGAAGAGAATCCACTCGCACTTGACTGAACACTTGACATTGACCCCCTGTAAAAAATATTGCGATCAAATTACACATTTATTATGAAAAATCAATTTCACATCAAAATTGAATCACAAAAAAGTCTGAATATATACAGGCAAATCTATGAACAAAGGCAACACTTGAGAACGACTTATGAGGCCATTATCGACAGGTGACCTTTATTTGGAGGTTATTCGATTTTTAATAATCAATGATGGCTTTTCAAAGAATGGCCATTATTTACAGGGTGGCCTTTATTTACAGGGTGGCCTTTATTTATAGGGTGGCCTTTATTTACAGGGTGGCCATTATTTACAGGGTGGCCTTTATTTGGAGAAGGCTGCTTACACAGATATGACAGAATACAAAAATAGAAGAGAGGTTTTATAAGGCTTTATGTCTCGTTGAGTGGTGCTGCCTCTAAATTAAATCCAAATTATTGGGGTGATATATAAATGAGATTAGCTCTGTACAGAGGTGGCAATGATGAGAGGTTTGACTATATAATAAGTATGAGTAACTATTGTACAAAAATATATCATTATATAAAACATTATACAACTCCTTACATAAGTAACACTCAGTACAAAGTAAATGAATAAATTAAAGGGACCTCTGAGGTCAAAGGGTTATTGTCTTTGACAAGTAATCGGTAGCCAAACAGCGTGATCAGTTCAAATTTCACATGCAAGGTTGGTGGTAGATAGTGGTTCCATCCAGGTGTAAGTCTAGGGTCTTTTTACACTTTTTTTAAAGCTGAAAAATTGCCAAATGACCCAAGCAGTTGGCGCAATTAATGATAAGCCTCATTAAAAAAGGCATAAAAATAGATATAAATATGTTTCTAAAAGAATATTGAGTGTTTTTTCTTGGTTGGAAACTCCACTACAACAGTACAGTATTCTAAGCCAGTAAGCAATGTCTTGCTGATGATTTATATACAAACCTAAATGCTGTAGACTGCAGAAGCTCTGTATGGTACATGACTTTTGACTTGTGAGTAGTAAGTGAGAATTCAAATGAAGCTTTTGTTGAATCAAAATATTTCCACTGCAGAATGTAACTTCCTGATATGCTTGTCACATGGGAGCCCTGTAACGTATGGTATAATGAGAATGATAGACTATTGCTGTATTAATTTCATGAAAATATGAGAATAGTAGCCATAAACAGAATAACTTCTTATCCTTACAGACAAATTCTATACTTAGCAAGCAATCATCATAGCTTAGTCCCTGAAACTGCTAACATTCTGTGTAATTCAAGGTCGATCACAATAGAAAATACTATAGTAAATAAATTTCTTACAAAACAAAAGTCAGGGAAGGTTTTGTGGTTGAGAATAAATAGTAATCACTAGCTCTTCACCCATGTAGGTTTGAATCTTACTCAAGATGAGAATCATCACAGGTGAGGAAGCTATTCAGCTGATTTAAGAGTCTTACAGAGGGTCGGTGGTATTACCTAGGTAAACATCTGAGGTCTGAGGTCCACAATTATACCTAGACAAGTCACCAATAACTCTGGCTATTAGTGTGATGTTAAACCTTAGGGGAAAAAACATCTACATAGAAACCCATGTAGACACTGTACAGTCTTTGAAATAATTTTTTGCGACAGGTTGCCCGACTATATACTTAATGAAGGAAGCTCTCTAAAACTGGGTTGCCCTCCAAAAAACTTAAAGAAGGAAAACGAATCCTTTCGGGCAGGGGGAAACACACTAATTCGAAGGCTCAACATATCAACAACGTAAACATATTGGCATACAATTCATAACAAAAATTGTAGTTAGATTTTGATGGTCATGACTCAATAACTCCCACAATGTTGATCATGGTATCTTTGACTCACTTGTACACTATCACCATCCCTACATATATGTGGTGGTTCCACAATACTCATATCTCTTCCTACTTGCATATTCTTGTCAATATACTGTGTACTGGACGAAACACCACCGATATGATGTACATGGTTCTCGTCTTTACTTAATGGTGTCTTAGATCTGAACACAGTAAATGTAACATCCCCCTTCAAGATATCAAAGTCCCAGGTGACTACACATCCTTTCTGGGGTACTTGTATTAATACCTGAAATAAATGGCAGAGTACAAAATATCACTAACCAACTTCTTGTTGCTTTTAGGGGTTTATGTATGTGTTGTAGCAATTTTATTTAGGGCAGTATAGAGTATCCTAATACTTGGATAATCGCGATGTGAACCAATCTGACTAAAGTATTCGATCTTCCTTACGGCAAGATCTGATGACGGCCTACACCAGTTTCTATTTTCAAAAGTCGGAATTTCCATTATCACTATTTATATCTATTTATAATTCAGCCAATCGTATAACTCGTTTCATCGGTACTTTAACAGAATGAACTGTCTACCTGACGATGATATTTAAACGTTAGTAAATATTAAATTACGTATAAGATATTTGTCTGCAACCACTTTTTGATTTTTTTAGTAATCCTGATCGATTTGGCCACAGTAGTATAGAAAATTTAATTAACATGCATGTCACATGGGCGCTATCATTACATATAGTTGCGTAAGAATAGGTGAGTCAAATATTGTTTTTACTGCGGTTAAAAATAGAATCAGATCACTTTCAGAATTATGAAAGTAAGGCGCTGATTGGCTAGTGGAAAAGGTCACCTGAGGTGAGGTGACCTTCTACAGGTCGTCTTCAGATCCTCATAGCGTAGCGGGTTTGAGGATATGATTTTAATCAGATTGGATGTGAACATGAAAATTAAGTACGATTATTTACTACCTCTGAAATTGAATGATCATGATCATAAGAAAAAGTTAGCCTGATATAGATGTTCGATCTAGAAGCAGGATAATACTTTATTTCTATATTTATATATAGAGAATACATGGTTGGTGCCCGAGATGGAGAAGGTTTATCCGGTGAGTGAGAAAGTGTATCTTGGCGAGCTTTAGCGAGCCAAGATTCGCTTACGCAGCGAACTGGATAAACCTTCTCCATCTCCGACACCAACCATGTATTCAATTTATCCTGCTATTCTCATTAAGCTTAGTACAACACTACATTTTTTACTGAAATCCGTTCTTTTTCGCCAAATTATATGTGGCGTAACGAACAATGTCTTTTTGTTTGTGATGTCACTTATGACGTCACACGGATCTTTATATCCTATAAAATGGAAAAAAAGCATATAAATGTTTAATACTTAATACTCAAAAAAGCATTAATGCAGTTTACATATAACAACAAGTACAAAAATCTCTATTGTAGCTTTAACAGAGTTTGGTAATCTTAAAATGATTTGAATTCTTACGCGTGTTTTAATCACGTGACGCACTGACGGGAGATAAATAAGTTTATCTGGCAGGGCTATCTCCTGCACCTAATGAGCTTGATAGCGGGATAAATACTGGTATCTTACCTCATGAGGATAATCTCTGATAATATTAGTGGTTCTATATAAACTGGTATCTTACCTCATGAGGGTAATCTCTGATAATATTAGTGGTTCTATATAAACTGGTATCTTACCTCATGAGGGTAATCTCTGATAATATTAGTGGTTCTATATAAACTGGTATCTTACCTCATGAGGGTAATCTCTGATAATATTAGTGGTTCTATATAAACTGGTATCTTACCTCATGAGGGTAATCTCTGATAATATTAGTGGTTCTATATAAACTGGTATCTTACCTCATGAGGGTAATCTCTGATAATATTAGTGGTTCTATATAAACTGGTATCTTACCTCATGAGGGTAATCTCTGATAATATTAGTGGTTCTATATAAACTGGTATCTTACCTCATGAGGATAATCTCTGATAATATTAGTGGTTCTATATAAACTGGTATCTTACCTCATGAGGGTAATCTCTGATAATATTAGTGGTTCTATATAAACTATTATCTTACCTCATGAGGGTAATCTCTGATAATATTAGTGGTTCTATATAAACTGGTATCTTACCTCATGAGGGTAATCTCTGATAATATTAGTGGTTCTATATAAACTGGTATCTTACCTCATGAGGATAATCTCTGATAATATTAGTGGTTCTATATAAACTGGTATCTTACCTCATGAGGATAATCTCTGATAATATTAGTGGTTCTATATAAACTGGTATCTTACCTCATGAGGGTAATCTCTGATAATATTAGTGGTTCTATATAAACTATTATCTTACCTCATGAGGATAATCTCTGATAATATTAGTGGTTCTATATAAACTGGTATCTTACCTCATGAGGGTAATCTCTGATAATATTAGTGGTTCTATATAAACTATTATCTTACCTCATGAGGGTAATCTCTGATAATATTAGTGGTTCTATATAAACTGGTATCTTACCTCATGAGGATAATCTCTGATAATATTAGTGGTTCTATATAAACTGGTATCTTACCTCATGAGGGTAATCTCTGATAATATTAGTGGTTCTATATAAACTGGTATCTTACCTCATGAGGGTAATCTCTGATAATATTAGTGGTTCTATATAAACTGGTATCTTACCTCATGAGGGTAATCTCTGATAATATTAGTGGTTCTATATAAACTGGTATCTTACCTCATGAGGATAATCTCTGATAATATTAGTGGTTCTATATAAACTGGTATCTTACCTCATGAGGGTAATCTCTGATAATATTAGTGGTTCTATATAAACTGGTATCTTACCTCATGAGGGTAATCTCTGATAATATTAGTGGTTCTATATAAACTGGTATCTTACCTCATGAGGGTAATCTCTGATAATATTAGTGGTTCTATATAAACTGGTATCTTACCTCATGAGGGTAATCTCTGATAATATTAGTGGTTCTATATAAACTGGTATCTTACCTCATGAGGGTAATCTCTGATAATATTAGTGGTTCTATATAAACTGGTATCTTACCTCATGAGGGTAATCTCTGATAATATTAGTGGTTCTATATAAACTGGTATCTTACCTCATGAGGATAATCTCTGATAATATTAGTGGTTCTATATAAACTGGTATCTTACCTCATGAGGGTAATCTCTGATAATATTAGTGGTTCTATATAAACTATTATCTTACCTCATGAGGGTAATCTCTGATAATATTAGTGGTTCTATATAAACTGGTATCTTACCTCATGAGGGTAATCTCTGATAATATTAGTGGTTCTATATAAACTGGTATCTTACCTCATGAGGATAATCTCTGATAATATTAGTGGTTCTATATAAACTGGTATCTTACCTCATGAGGATAATCTCTGATAATATTAGTGGTTCTATATAAACTGGTATCTTACCTCATGAGGGTAATCTCTGATAATATTAGTGGTTCTATATAAACTATTATCTTACCTCATGAGGATAATCTCTGATAATATTAGTGGTTCTATATAAACTGGTATCTTACCTCATGAGGGTAATCTCTGATAATATTAGTGGTTCTATATAAACTATTATCTTACCTCATGAGGGTAATCTCTGATAATATTAGTGGTTCTATATAAACTGGTATCTTACCTCATGAGGATAATCTCTGATAATATTAGTGGTTCTATATAAACTGGTATCTTACCTCATGAGGGTAATCTCTGATAATATTAGTGGTTCTATATAAACTGGTATCTTACCTCATGAGGGTAATCTCTGATAATATTAGTGGTTCTATATAAACTGGTATCTTACCTCATGAGGGTAATCTCTGATAATATTAGTGGTTCTATATAAACTGGTATCTTACCTCATGAGGATAATCTCTGATAATATTAGTGGTTCTATATAAACTGGTATCTTACCTCATGAGGGTAATCTCTGATAATATTAGTGGTTCTATATAAACTGGTATCTTACCTCATGAGGGTAATCTCTGATAATATTAGTGGTTCTATATAAACTGGTATCTTACCTCATGAGGGTAATCTCTGATAATATTAGTGGTTCTATATAAACTGGTATCTTACCTCATGAGGGTAATCTCTGATAATATTAGTGGTTCTATATAAACTGGTATCTTACCTCATGAGGGTAATCTCTGATAATATTAGTGGTTCTATATAAACTGGTATCTTACCTCATGAGGATAATCTCTGATAATATTAGTGGTTCTATATAAACTGGTATCTTACCTCATGAGGGTAATCTCTGATAATATTAGTGGTTCTATATAAACTGGTATCTTACCTCATGAGGATAATCTCTGATAATATTAGTGGTTCTATATAAACTGGTATCTTACCTCATGAGGGTAATCTCTGATAATATTAGTGGTTCTATATAAACTGGTATCTTACCTCATGTGGATAATCTCTGATAATATTAGTGGTTCTATATAAACTGGTATCTTACCTCATGAGGGTAATCTCTGATAATATTAGTGGTTCTATATAAACTGGTATCTTACCTCATGAGGATAATCTCTGATAATATTAGTGGTTCTATATAAACTGGTATCTTACCTCATGAGGGTAATCTCTGATAATATTAGTGGTTCTATATAAACTGGTATCTTACCTCATGAGGGTAATCTCTGATAATATTAGTGGTTCTATATAAACTGGTATCTTACCTCATGAGGGTAATCTCTGATAATATTAGTGGTTCTATATAAACTGGTATCTTACCTCATGAGGGTAATCTCTGATAATATTAGTGGTTCTATATAAACTGGTATCTTACCTCATGAGGATAATCTCTGATAATATTAGTGGTTCTATATAAACTGGTATCTTACCTCATGAGGGTAATCTCTGATAATATTAGTGGTTCTATATAAACTGGTATGTTACCTCATGAGGGTAATCTCTGATAATATTAGTGGTTCTATATAAACTGGTATCTTACCTCATGAGGATAATCTCTGATAATATTAGTGGTTCTATATAAACTGGTATCTTACCTCATGAGGGTAATCTCTGATAATATTAGTGGTTCTATATAAACTGGTATCTTACCTCATGAGGGTAATCTCTGATAATATTAGTGGTTCTATATAAACTGGTATCTTACCTCATGAGGGTAATCTCTGATAATATTAGTGGTTCTATATAAACTGGTATCTTACCTCATGAGGGTAATCTCTGATAATATTAGTGGTTCTATATAAACTGGTATCTTACCTCATGAGGGTAATCTCTGATAATATTAGTGGTTCTATATAAACTGGTATCTTACCTCATGAGGGTAATCTCTGATAATATTAGTGGTTCTATATAAACTGGTATCTTACCTCATGAGGGTAATCTCTGATAATATTAGTGGTTCTATATAAACTGGTATCTTACCTCATGAGGGTAATCTCTGATAATATTAGTGGTTCTATATAAACTGGTATCTTACCTCATGAGGGTAATCTCTGATAATATTAGTGGTTCTATATAAACTGGTATCTTACCTCATGAGGGTAATCTCTGATAATATTAGTGGTTCTATATAAACTGGTATCTTACCTCATGAGGGTAATCTCTGATAATATTAGTGGTTCTATATAAACTGGTATGTTACCTCATGAGGATAATCTCTGATAATATTAGTGGTTCTATATAAACTGGTATGTTACCTCATGAGGATAATCTCTGATAATATTAGTGGTTCTATATAAACTGGTATGTTACCTCATGAGGGTAATCTCTGATAATATTAGTGGTTCTATATAAACTGGTATCTTACCTCATGAGGGTAATCTCTGATAATATTAGTGGTTCTATATAAACTGGTATCTTACCTCATGAGGATAATCTCTGATAATATTAGTGGTTCTATATAAACTGGTATGTTACCTCATGAGGGTAATCTCTGATAATATTAGTGGTTCTATATAAACTGGTATGTTACCTCATGAGGATAATCTCTGATAATATTAGTGGTTCTATATAAACTGGTATCTTACCTCATGAGGGTAATCTCTGATAATATTAGTGGTTCTATATAAACTGGTATCTTACCTCATGAGGGTAATCTCTGATAATATTAGTGGTTCTATATAAACTGGTATCTTACCTCATGAGGGTAATCTCTGATAATATTAGTGGTTCTATATAAACTGGTATCTTACCTCACGAGGATAATCTCTGATAATATTAGTGGTTCTATATAAACTGATATCTTACCTCACGAGGATAATCTCTGATAATATTAGTGGTTCTATATAAACTGGTATCTTACCTCATGAGGATAATCTCTGATAATATTAGTGGTTCTATATAAACTGGTATCTTACCTCATGAGGATAATCTCTGATAATATTAGTGGTTCTATATAAACTGGTATCTTACCTCATGAGGGTAATCTCTGATAATATTAGTGGTTCTATATAAACTGGTATCTTACCTCATGAGGGTAATCTCTGATAATATTAGTGGTTCTATATAAACTGGTATCTTACCTCATGAGGATAATCTCTGATAATATTAGTGGTTCTATATAAACTGGTATCTTACCTCATGAGGGTAATCTCTGATAATATTAGTGGTTCTATATAAACTGGTATCTTACCTCATGAGGGTAATCTCTGATAATATTAGTGGTTCTATATAAACTGGTATCTTACCTCATGAGGGTAATCTCTGATAATATTAGTGGTTCTATATAAACTGGTATCTTACCTCATGAGGGTAATCTCTGATAATATTAGAGGTTCTATATAAACTGGTATCTTACCTCATGAGGGTAATCTCTGATAATATTAGTGGTTCTATATAAACTATTATCTTACCTCATGAGGGTAATCTCTGATAATATTAGTGGTTCTATATAAACTGGTATCTTACCTCATGAGGGTAATCTCTGATAATATTAGTGGTTCTATATAAACTGGTATCTTACCTCATGAGGGTAATCTCTGATAATATTAGTGGTTCTATATAAACTGGTATCTTACCTCATGAGGGTAATCTCTGATAATATTAGTGGTTCTATATAAACTGGTATCTTACCTCATGAGGGTAATCTCTGATAATATTAGTGGTTCTATATAAACTGGTATCTTACCTCATGAGGGTAATCTCTGATAATATTAGTGGTTCTATATAAACTGGTATCTTACCTCATGAGGGTAATCTCTGATAATATTAGTGGTTCTATATAAACTGGTATCTTACCTCATGAGGGTAATCTCTGATAATATTAGTGGTTCTATATAAACTGGTATCTTACCTCATGAGGATAATCTCTGATAATATTAGTGGTTCTATATAAACTGGTATCTTACCTCATGAGGGTAATCTCTGATAATATTAGTGGTTCTATATAAACTGGTATCTTACCTCATGAGGGTAATCTCTGATAATATTAGTGGTTCTATATAAACTGGTATCTTACCTCATGAGGGTAATCTCTGATAATATTAGTGGTTCTATATAAACTGGTATCTTACCTCATGAGGGTAATCTCTGATAATATTAGAGGTTCTATATAAACTGGTATCTTACCTCATGAGGGTAATCTCTGATAATATTAGTGGTTCTATATAAACTATTATCTTACCTCATGAGGGTAATCTCTGATAATATTAGTGGTTCTATATAAACTGGTATCTTACCTCATGAGGGTAATCTCTGATAATATTAGTGGTTCTATATAAACTGGTATCTTACCTCATGAGGGTAATCTCTGATAATATTAGTGGTTCTATATAAACTGGTATCTTACCTCATGATGGTAATCTCTGATAATATTAGTGGTTCTATATAAACTGGTATCTTACCTCATGAGGGTAATCTCTGATAATATTAGTGGTTCTATATAAACTGGTATCTTACCTCATGAGGGTAATCTCTGATAATATTAGAGGTTCTATATAAACTGGTATCTTACCTCATGAGGGTAATCTCTGATAATATTAGTGGTTCTATATAAACTATTATCTTACCTCATGAGGATAATCTCTGATAATATTAGTGGTTCTATATAAACTATTATCTTACCTCATGAGGGTAATCTCTGATAATATTAGTGGTTCTATATAAACTATTATCTTACCTCATGAGGATAATCTCTGATAATATTAGTGGTTCTATATAAACTGGTATCTTACCTCATGAGGGTAATCTCTGATAATATTAGTGGTTCTATATAAACTGGTATCTTACCTCATGAGGGTAATCTCTGATAATATTAGTGGTTCTATATAAACTGGTATCTTACCTCATGAGGGTAATCTCTGATAATATTAGTGGTTCTATATAAACTGGTATCTTACCTCATGAGGGTAATCTCTGATAATATTAGTGGTTCTATATAAACTGGTATCTTACCTCATGAGGGTAATCTCTGATAATATTAGTGGTTCTATATAAACTGGTATCTTACCTCATGAGGATAATCTCTGATAATATTAGTGGTTCTATATAAACTGGTATCTTACCTCATGAGGGTAATCTCTGATAATATTAGTGGTTCTATATAAACTGGTATCTTACCTCATGAGGGTAATCTCTGATAATATTAGTGGTTCTATATAAACTGGTATCTTACCTCATGAGGGTAATCTCTGATAATATTAGTGGTTCTATATAAACTGGTATCTTACCTCATGAGGGTAATCTCTGATAATATTAGTGGTTCTATATAAACTGATATCTTACCTCATGAGGGTAATCTCTGATAATATTAGTGGTTCTATATAAACTGGTATCTTACCTCATGAGGGTAATCTCTGATAATATTAGTGGTTCTATATAAACTATTATCTTACCTCATGAGGGTAATCTCTGATAATATTAGTGGTTCTATATAAACTGGTATCTTACCTCATGAGGATAATCTCTGATAATATTAGTGGTTCTATATAAACTGGTATCTTACCTCATGAGGGTAATCTCTGATAATATTAGTGGTTCTATATAAACTGGTATCTTACCTCATGAGGGTAATCTCTGATAATATTAGTGGTTCTATATAAACTGGTATCTTACCTCATGAGGGTAATCTCTGATAATATTAGTGGTTCTATATAAACTATTATCTTACCTCATGAGGGTAATCTCTGATAATATTAGTGGTTCTATATAAACTGATATCTTACCTCATGAGGATAATCTCTGATAATATTAGTGGTTCTATATAAACTGGTATCTTACCTCATGAGGATAATCTCTGATAATATTAGTGGTTCTATATAAACTGGTATCTTACCTCATGAGGGTAATCTCTGATAATATTAGTGGTTCTATATAAACTGGTATCTTACCTCATGAGGGTAATCTCTGATAATATTAGTGGTTCTATATAAACTATTATCTTACCTCATGAGGGTAATCTCTGATAATATTAGTGGTTCTATATAAACTGATATCTTACCTCATGAGGGTAATCTCTGATAATATTAGTGGTTCTATATAAACTGGTATCTTACCTCATGAGGGTAATCTCTGATAATATTAGTGGTTCTATATAAACTGGTATCTTACCTCATGAGGATAATCTCTGATAATATTAGTGGTTCTATATAAACTGGTATCTTACCTCATGAGGGTAATCTCTGATAATATTAGTGGTTCTATATAAACTGGTATCTTACCTCATGAGGATAATCTCTGATAATATTAGTGGTTCTATATAAACTGGTATCTTACCTCATGAGGGTAATCTCTGATAATATTAGTGGTTCTATATAAACTATTATCTTACCTCATGAGGGTAATCTCTGATAATATTAGTGGTTCTATATAAACTGGTATCTTACCTCATGAGGATAATCTCTGATAATATTAGTGGTTCTATATAAACTGGTATCTTACCTCATCAGGATAATCTCTGATAATATTAGTGGTTCTATATAAACTATTATCTTACCTCATGAGGGTAATCTCTGATAATATTAGTGGTTCTATATAAACTGATATCTTACCTCATGAGGGTAATCTCTGATAATATTAGTGGTTCTATATAAACTGGTATCTTACCTCATGAGGGTAATCTCTGATAATATTAGTGGTTCTATATAAACTGGTATCTTACCTCATGAGGATAATCTCTGATAATATTAGTGGTTCTATATAAACTGGTATCTTACCTCATGAGGGTAATCTCTGATAATATTAGTGGTTCTATATAAACTGGTATCTTACCTCATGAGGATAATCTCTGATAATATTAGTGGTTCTATATAAACTGGTATCTTACCTCATGAGGGTAATCTCTGATAATATTAGTGGTTCTATATAAACTATTATCTTACCTCATGAGGGTAATCTCTGATAATATTAGTGGTTCTATATAAACTGGTATCTTACCTCATGAGGATAATCTCTGATAATATTAGTGGTTCTATATAAACTGGTATCTTACCTCATCAGGATAATCTCTGATAATATTAGTGGTTCTATATAAACTTGTATCTTACCTCATCAGGATAATCTCTGATAATATTAGTGGTTCTATATAAACTGGTATCTTACCTCATGAGGGTAATCTCTGATAATATTAGTGGTTCTATATAAACTGGTATCTTACCTCATGAGGGTAATCTCTGATAATATTAGTGGTTCTATATAAACTGGTATCTTACCTCATCAGGATAATCTCTGATAATATTAGTGGTTCTATATAAACTGGTATCTTACCTCATGAGGGTAATCTCTGATAATATTAGTGGTTCTATATAAACTGGTATCTTACCTCATGTGGATAATCTCTGATAATATTAGTGGTTCTATATAAACTGGTATCTTACCTCATGAGGGTAATCTCTGATAATATTAGTGGTTCTATATAAACTGGTATCTTACCTCATGAGGATAATCTCTGATAATATTAGTGGTTCTATATAAACTGGTATCTTACCTCATGAGGGTAATCTCTGATAATATTAGTGGTTCTATATAAACTGATATCTTACCTCATGAGGATAATCTCTGATAATATTAGTGGTTCTTTATAAACTGGTATCTTACCTCATGAGGGTAATCTCTGATAATATTAGTGGTTCTATATAAACTGGTATCTTACCTCATGAGGATAATCTCTGATAATATTAGTGGTTCTATATAAACTATTATCTTACCTCATGAGGGTAATCTCTGATAATATTAGTGGTTCTATATAAACTATTATCTTACCTCATGAGGGTAATCTCTGATAATATTAGTGGTTCTATATAAACTATTATCTTACCTCATGAGGATAATCTCTGATAATATTAGTGGTTCTATATAAACTATTATCTTACCTCATGAGGGTAATCTCTGATAATATTAGTGGTTCTATATAAACTGATATCTTACCTCATGAGGGTAATCTCTGATAATATTAGTGGTTCTATATAAACTGGTATCTTACCTCATGAGGGTAATCTCTGATAATATTAGTGGTTCTATATAAACTGATATCTTACCTCATGAGGATAATCTCTGATAATATTAGTGGTTCTATATAAACTGGTATCTTACCTCATGAGGGTAATCTCTGATAATATTAGTGGTTCTATATAAACTGGTATCTTACCTCATGAGGGTAATCTCTGATAATATTAGTGGTTCTATATAAACTGATATCTTACCTCATGAGGGTAATCTCTGATAATATTAGTGGTTCTATATAAACTGATATCTTACCTCATGAGGGTAATCTCTGATAATATTAGTGGTTCTATATAAACTGGTATCTTACCTCATGAGGATAATCTCTGATAATATTAGTGGTTCTATATAAACTGGTATCTTACCTCATGAGGGTAATCTCTGATAATATTAGTGGTTCTATATAAACTGGTATCTTACCTCATGAGGGTAATCTCTGATAATATTAGTGGTTCTATATAAACTATTATCTTACCTCATGAGGATAATCTCTGATAATATTAGTGGTTCTATATAAACTGATATCTTACCTCATGAGGGTAATCTCTGATAATATTAGTGGTTCTATATAAACTATTATCTTACCTCATGAGGGTAATCTCTGATAATATTAGTGGTTCTATATAAACTGGTATCTTACCTCATGAGGGTAATCTCTGATAATATTAGTGGTTCTATATAAACTGATATCTTACCTCATGAGGGTAATCTCTGATAATATTAGTGGTTCTATATAAACTGATATCTTACCTCATGAGGGTAATCTCTGATAATATTAGTGGTTCTATATAAACTGGTATCTTACCTCATGAGGATAATCTCTGATAATATTAGTGGTTCTATATAAACTGGTATCTTACCTCATGTGGATAATCTCTGATAATATTAGTGGTTCTATATAAACTGATATCTTACCTCATGAGGATAATCTCTGATAATATTAGTGGTTCTATATAAACTGGTATCTTACCTCATGAGGGTAATCTCTGATAATATTAGTGGTTCTATATAAACTGATATCTTACCTCATGAGGATAATCTCTGATAATATTAGTGGTTCTATATAAACTGGTATCTTACCTCATGAGGGTAATCTCTGATAATATTAGTGGTTCTATATAAACTGATATCTTACCTCATGAGGATAATCTCTGATAATATTAGTGGTTCTATATAAACTGGTATCTTACCTCATGAGGGTAATCTCTGATAATATTAGTGGTTCTATATAAACTGGTATCTTACCTCATGAGGGTAATCTCTGATAATATTAGTGGTTCTATATAAACTGGTATCTTACCTCATGAGGGTAATCTCTGATAATATTAGTGGTTCTATATAAACTGGTATCTTACCTCATGAGGATAATCTCTGATAATATTAGTGGTTCTATATAAACTGGTATCTTACCTCATGAGGGTAATCTCTGATAATATTAGTGGTTCTATATAAACTGGTATCTTACCTCATGTGGATAATCTCTGATAATATTAGTGGTTCTATATAAACTGGTATCTTACCTCATGAGGGTAATCTCTGATAATATTAGTGGTTCTATATAAACTGGTATCTTACCTCATGAGGATAATCTCTGATAATATTAGTGGTTCTATATAAACTATTATCTTACCTCATGAGGGTAATCTCTGATAATATTAGTGGTTCTATATAAACTATTATCTTACCTCATGAGGATAATCTCTGATAATATTAGTGGTTCTATATAAACTGGTATCTTACCTCATGAGGGTAATCTCTGATAATATTAGTGGTTCTATATAAACTGGTATCTTACCTCATGAGGGTAATCTCTGATAATATTAGTGGTTCTATATAAACTGGTATCTTACCTCATGAGGGTAATCTCTGATAATATTAGTGGTTCTATATAAACTGGTATCTTACCTCATGAGGGTAATCTCTGATAATATTAGTGGTTCTATATAAACTGGTATCTTACCTCATGAGGGTAATCTCTGATAATATTAGTGGTTCTATATAAACTGGTATCTTACCTCATGAGGATAATCTCTGATAATATTAGTGGTTCTATATAAACTGGTATCTTACCTCATGAGGGTAATCTCTGATAATATTAGTGGTTCTATATAAACTGGTATCTTACCTCATGAGGGTAATCTCTGATAATATTAGTGGTTCTATATAAACTGGTATCTTACCTCATGAGGGTAATCTCTGATAATATTAGTGGTTCTATATAAACTGGTATCTTACCTCATGAGGGTAATCTCTGATAATATTAGTGGTTCTATATAAACTGATATCTTACCTCATGAGGGTAATCTCTGATAATATTAGTGGTTCTATATAAACTGGTATCTTACCTCATGAGGGTAATCTCTGATAATATTAGTGGTTCTATATAAACTATTATCTTACCTCATGAGGGTAATCTCTGATAATATTAGTGGTTCTATATAAACTGGTATCTTACCTCATGAGGATAATCTCTGATAATATTAGTGGTTCTATATAAACTGGTATCTTACCTCATGAGGGTAATCTCTGATAATATTAGTGGTTCTATATAAACTGGTATCTTACCTCATGAGGGTAATCTCTGATAATATTAGTGGTTCTATATAAACTGGTATCTTACCTCATGAGGGTAATCTCTGATAATATTAGTGGTTCTATATAAACTATTATCTTACCTCATGAGGGTAATCTCTGATAATATTAGTGGTTCTATATAAACTGATATCTTACCTCATGAGGATAATCTCTGATAATATTAGTGGTTCTATATAAACTGGTATCTTACCTCATGAGGATAATCTCTGATAATATTAGTGGTTCTATATAAACTGGTATCTTACCTCATGAGGGTAATCTCTGATAATATTAGTGGTTCTATATAAACTGGTATCTTACCTCATGAGGGTAATCTCTGATAATATTAGTGGTTCTATATAAACTATTATCTTACCTCATGAGGGTAATCTCTGATAATATTAGTGGTTCTATATAAACTGATATCTTACCTCATGAGGGTAATCTCTGATAATATTAGTGGTTCTATATAAACTGGTATCTTACCTCATGAGGGTAATCTCTGATAATATTAGTGGTTCTATATAAACTGGTATCTTACCTCATGAGGATAATCTCTGATAATATTAGTGGTTCTATATAAACTGGTATCTTACCTCATGAGGGTAATCTCTGATAATATTAGTGGTTCTATATAAACTGGTATCTTACCTCATGAGGATAATCTCTGATAATATTAGTGGTTCTATATAAACTGGTATCTTACCTCATGAGGGTAATCTCTGATAATATTAGTGGTTCTATATAAACTATTATCTTACCTCATGAGGGTAATCTCTGATAATATTAGTGGTTCTATATAAACTGGTATCTTACCTCATGAGGATAATCTCTGATAATATTAGTGGTTCTATATAAACTGGTATCTTACCTCATCAGGATAATCTCTGATAATATTAGTGGTTCTATATAAACTATTATCTTACCTCATGAGGGTAATCTCTGATAATATTAGTGGTTCTATATAAACTGATATCTTACCTCATGAGGGTAATCTCTGATAATATTAGTGGTTCTATATAAACTGGTATCTTACCTCATGAGGGTAATCTCTGATAATATTAGTGGTTCTATATAAACTGGTATCTTACCTCATGAGGATAATCTCTGATAATATTAGTGGTTCTATATAAACTGGTATCTTACCTCATGAGGGTAATCTCTGATAATATTAGTGGTTCTATATAAACTGGTATCTTACCTCATGAGGATAATCTCTGATAATATTAGTGGTTCTATATAAACTGGTATCTTACCTCATGAGGGTAATCTCTGATAATATTAGTGGTTCTATATAAACTATTATCTTACCTCATGAGGGTAATCTCTGATAATATTAGTGGTTCTATATAAACTGGTATCTTACCTCATGAGGATAATCTCTGATAATATTAGTGGTTCTATATAAACTGGTATCTTACCTCATCAGGATAATCTCTGATAATATTAGTGGTTCTATATAAACTTGTATCTTACCTCATCAGGATAATCTCTGATAATATTAGTGGTTCTATATAAACTGGTATCTTACCTCATGAGGGTAATCTCTGATAATATTAGTGGTTCTATATAAACTGGTATCTTACCTCATGAGGGTAATCTCTGATAATATTAGTGGTTCTATATAAACTGGTATCTTACCTCATCAGGATAATCTCTGATAATATTAGTGGTTCTATATAAACTGGTATCTTACCTCATGAGGGTAATCTCTGATAATATTAGTGGTTCTATATAAACTGGTATCTTACCTCATGTGGATAATCTCTGATAATATTAGTGGTTCTATATAAACTGGTATCTTACCTCATGAGGGTAATCTCTGATAATATTAGTGGTTCTATATAAACTGGTATCTTACCTCATGAGGATAATCTCTGATAATATTAGTGGTTCTATATAAACTGGTATCTTACCTCATGAGGGTAATCTCTGATAATATTAGTGGTTCTATATAAACTGATATCTTACCTCATGAGGATAATCTCTGATAATATTAGTGGTTCTTTATAAACTGGTATCTTACCTCATGAGGGTAATCTCTGATAATATTAGTGGTTCTATATAAACTGGTATCTTACCTCATGAGGATAATCTCTGATAATATTAGTGGTTCTATATAAACTATTATCTTACCTCATGAGGGTAATCTCTGATAATATTAGTGGTTCTATATAAACTATTATCTTACCTCATGAGGGTAATCTCTGATAATATTAGTGGTTCTATATAAACTATTATCTTACCTCATGAGGATAATCTCTGATAATATTAGTGGTTCTATATAAACTATTATCTTACCTCATGAGGGTAATCTCTGATAATATTAGTGGTTCTATATAAACTGATATCTTACCTCATGAGGGTAATCTCTGATAATATTAGTGGTTCTATATAAACTGGTATCTTACCTCATGAGGGTAATCTCTGATAATATTAGTGGTTCTATATAAACTGATATCTTACCTCATGAGGATAATCTCTGATAATATTAGTGGTTCTATATAAACTGGTATCTTACCTCATGAGGGTAATCTCTGATAATATTAGTGGTTCTATATAAACTGGTATCTTACCTCATGAGGGTAATCTCTGATAATATTAGTGGTTCTATATAAACTGATATCTTACCTCATGAGGGTAATCTCTGATAATATTAGTGGTTCTATATAAACTGATATCTTACCTCATGAGGGTAATCTCTGATAATATTAGTGGTTCTATATAAACTGGTATCTTACCTCATGAGGATAATCTCTGATAATATTAGTGGTTCTATATAAACTGGTATCTTACCTCATGAGGGTAATCTCTGATAATATTAGTGGTTCTATATAAACTGGTATCTTACCTCATGAGGGTAATCTCTGATAATATTAGTGGTTCTATATAAACTATTATCTTACCTCATGAGGATAATCTCTGATAATATTAGTGGTTCTATATAAACTGATATCTTACCTCATGAGGGTAATCTCTGATAATATTAGTGGTTCTATATAAACTATTATCTTACCTCATGAGGGTAATCTCTGATAATATTAGTGGTTCTATATAAACTGGTATCTTACCTCATGAGGGTAATCTCTGATAATATTAGTGGTTCTATATAAACTGATATCTTACCTCATGAGGGTAATCTCTGATAATATTAGTGGTTCTATATAAACTGATATCTTACCTCATGAGGGTAATCTCTGATAATATTAGTGGTTCTATATAAACTGGTATCTTACCTCATGAGGATAATCTCTGATAATATTAGTGGTTCTATATAAACTGGTATCTTACCTCATGTGGATAATCTCTGATAATATTAGTGGTTCTATATAAACTGATATCTTACCTCATGAGGATAATCTCTGATAATATTAGTGGTTCTATATAAACTGGTATCTTACCTCATGAGGGTAATCTCTGATAATATTAGTGGTTCTATATAAACTGATATCTTACCTCATGAGGATAATCTCTGATAATATTAGTGGTTCTATATAAACTGGTATCTTACCTCATGAGGGTAATCTCTGATAATATTAGTGGTTCTATATAAACTGATATCTTACCTCATGAGGATAATCTCTGATAATATTAGTGGTTCTATATAAACTGGTATCTTACCTCATGAGGGTAATCTCTGATAATATTAGTGGTTCTATATAAACTGGTATCTTACCTCATGAGGGTAATCTCTGATAATATTAGTGGTTCTATATAAACTGGTATCTTACCTCATGAGGGTAATCTCTGATAATATTAGTGGTTCTATATAAACTGGTATCTTACCTCATGAGGATAATCTCTGATAATATTAGTGGTTCTATATAAACTGGTATCTTACCTCATGAGGGTAATCTCTGATAATATTAGTGGTTCTATATAAACTGGTATCTTACCTCATGTGGATAATCTCTGATAATATTAGTGGTTCTATATAAACTGGTATCTTACCTCATGAGGGTAATCTCTGATAATATTAGTGGTTCTATATAAACTGGTATCTTACCTCATGAGGATAATCTCTGATAATATTAGTGGTTCTATATAAACTATTATCTTACCTCATGAGGGTAATCTCTGATAATATTAGTGGTTCTATATAAACTGATATCTTACCTCATGAGGATAATCTCTGATAATATTAGTGGTTCTATATAAACTGGTATCTTACCTCATGAGGGTAATCTCTGATAATATTAGTGGTTCTATATAAACTGGTATCTTACCTCATGAGGATAATCTCTGATAATATTAGTGGTTCTATATAAACTGATATCTTACCTCATGAGGGTAATCTCTGATAATATTAGTGGTTCTATATAAACTGGTATCTTACCTCATGAGGGTAATCTCTGATAATATTAGTGGTTCTATATAAACTATTATCTTACCTCATGAGGGTAATCTCTGATAATATTAGTGGTTCTATATAAACTGGTATCTTACCTCATGAGGGTAATCTCTGATAATATTAGTGGTTCTATATAAACTGGTATCTTACCTCATGAGGGTAATCTCTGATAATATTAGTGGTTCTATATAAACTGATATCTTACCTCATGAGGGTAATCTCTGATAATATTAGTGGTTCTATATAAACTGGTATCTTACCTCATGAGGGTAATCTCTGATAATATTAGTGGTTCTATATAAACTGGTATGTTACCTCATGAGGATAATCTCTGATAATATTAGTGGTTCTATATAAACTGGTATCTTACCTCATGAGGGTAATCTCTGATAATATTAGTGGTTCTATATAAACTGGTATCTTACCTCATGAGGGTAATCTCTGATAATATTAGTGGTTCTATATAAACTGATATCTTACCTCATGAGGGTAATCTCTGATAATATTAGTGGTTCTATATAAACTGGTATCTTACCTCATGAGGATAATCTCTGATAATATTAGTGGTTCTATATAAACTGGTATCTTACCTCATGAGGATAATCTCTGATAATATTAGTGGTTCTATATAAACTGATATCTTACCTCATGAGGGTAATCTCTGATAATATTAGTGGTTCTATATAAACTGGTATCTTACCTCATGAGGGTAATCTCTGATAATATTAGTGGTTCTATATAAACTATTATCTTACCTCATGAGGGTAATCTCTGATAATATTAGTGGTTCTATATAAACTGGTATCTTACCTCATGAGGGTAATCTCTGATAATATTAGTGGTTCTATATAAACTGGTATCTTACCTCATGAGGGTAATCTCTGATAATATTAGTGGTTCTATATAAACTGGTATCTTACCTCATGAGGATAATCTCTGATAATATTAGTGGTTCTATATAAACTGGTATCTTACCTCATGAGGGTAATCTCTGATAATATTAGTGGTTCTATATAAACTGGTATCTTACCTCATGAGGGTAATCTCTGATAATATTAGTGGTTCTATATAAACTATTATCTTACCTCATGAGGATAATCTCTGATAATATTAGTGGTTCTATATAAACTGATATCTTACCTCATGAGGGTAATCTCTGATAATATTAGTGGTTCTATATAAACTATTATCTTACCTCATGAGGGTAATCTCTGATAATATTAGTGGTTCTATATAAACTGGTATCTTACCTCATGAGGGTAATCTCTGATAATATTAGTGGTTCTATATAAACTGATATCTTACCTCATGAGGGTAATCTCTGATAATATTAGTGGTTCTATATAAACTGATATCTTACCTCATGAGGGTAATCTCTGATAATATTAGTGGTTCTATATAAACTGGTATCTTACCTCATGAGGATAATCTCTGATAATATTAGTGGTTCTATATAAACTGGTATCTTACCTCATGTGGATAATCTCTGATAATATTAGTGGTTCTATATAAACTGATATCTTACCTCATGAGGATAATCTCTGATAATATTAGTGGTTCTATATAAACTGGTATCTTACCTCATGAGGGTAATCTCTGATAATATTAGTGGTTCTATATAAACTGATATCTTACCTCATGAGGATAATCTCTGATAATATTAGTGGTTCTATATAAACTGGTATCTTACCTCATGAGGGTAATCTCTGATAATATTAGTGGTTCTATATAAACTGATATCTTACCTCATGAGGATAATCTCTGATAATATTAGTGGTTCTATATAAACTGGTATCTTACCTCATGAGGGTAATCTCTGATAATATTAGTGGTTCTATATAAACTGGTATCTTACCTCATGAGGGTAATCTCTGATAATATTAGTGGTTCTATATAAACTGGTATCTTACCTCATGAGGGTAATCTCTGATAATATTAGTGGTTCTATATAAACTGGTATCTTACCTCATGAGGATAATCTCTGATAATATTAGTGGTTCTATATAAACTGGTATCTTACCTCATGAGGGTAATCTCTGATAATATTAGTGGTTCTATATAAACTGGTATCTTACCTCATGTGGATAATCTCTGATAATATTAGTGGTTCTATATAAACTGGTATCTTACCTCATGAGGGTAATCTCTGATAATATTAGTGGTTCTATATAAACTGGTATCTTACCTCATGAGGATAATCTCTGATAATATTAGTGGTTCTATATAAACTATTATCTTACCTCATGAGGGTAATCTCTGATAATATTAGTGGTTCTATATAAACTGATATCTTACCTCATGAGGATAATCTCTGATAATATTAGTGGTTCTATATAAACTGGTATCTTACCTCATGAGGATAATCTCTGATAATATTAGTGGTTCTATATAAACTATTAGTGACATTAAGTGGATCATCATCAGGAGATCTGTCCATGTATTCTTCTGTATATAAGGATTTTGGCACTAAAGAACCTTCAGGTACATCACACTAAAAATACAATTATTATATTATCTATAAATAAACACATTTGGACTTACATTACTTCAACCGTGTAACATTGTACATGTGTTTATTTATTTGATAGAAATTTTGGATTTTCCCAATCTAAAAATAGAATCAGGTCAATATTTGTTATTTGTGATATATTCATCATCCTTTAGGACTAATTACATTGCTGTTTATCTAATAATGCTTTAAAACTGGATATGAATGTTATCCTCAATGTTTTTAAACTAAAGACTTTTCATATAATAAAACGGCTGTTGACTAGTAAGCCATTGAACATGAGGTGATACTTACGGACAGAGTGCCATATTGACCATGGCAATACAATACAAGAGGGCCATGATGGCCCTATAAATGCTCACCAGGAGAAAAGGTCATTTGGAGATGAACATTGTTGAAGTTTTCTATACGAGTCCAAGTAAGATCAAGTGACCCATCTGGGCCCTTTTTTATCCCATGGCCATTATATGAACAGATTTAAAAGAGGTCCATTAGACAAAGCTAGATACCAAATATCTTAGCTCTAGGCCTTGTGGTTTCGGAGAAGATTTTTAAATTTTCCTATATAAAATAGAATAAACCCCAGGGCAGGCCAATTTTGACCCCGGGGCCATAATTTGAACAAACTTGGTAGAGGTCCACTAGACAATGCCACATACAAAATATCTAAGCTCTAGGCCTTGCGGTTTCGGAGAAGAAGATTTTTTTAATTTTCCTATATAAGTCTACATAAATCAAGTGACCCCCGGGGCGGGGCCAATTTTGACCCGAGGGCAATAATTTGAACAAACTTGGTAGAGGTCCACTAGACAATGCTATATGCCAAATATCTTAGCTCTAGGCCTTGTGGTTTCGGAGAAGAAGATTTTTCAAATTTTCCTATATAAAATAGAATAAACCTCAGGGCAGGGCAAATTTTGACCCCTGGGCCATAATTTGAACAAACTTGGTAGAGGTTCACTAGACAATGCCACATACAAAATATCTAAGCTCTAGGCCTTGCGGTTTTGGAGAAGAAGATTTTTTAAATTTTCCTATATAAGTCTATATAAATCAAGTGACCCCCGGGGTGGGGCCAATTTTGACCCTAGGGCAATAATTTGAACAAACTTGGTAGAGGTCCACTAGACTATGCTACACACCAAATATCAAAGCTCTAGGCATTGTAGTTTTTGACAAGAAGATTTTTTAAATTTCCTATATAAGTCTATGTAAAATCAAGTTACCCCCGGGGCGGAGCCAATTTTGACCCCAGGGGAATAATTTGAACAAATTTGTAGAGTTCCATTAGACAATGCTACATACCAAATATCTAAGCTCTAGGCCCTGTGGTTTCGGACAAGAAGATTTTTTAAGTTTTTTCTATTTGTTCCCATAGCAACCAGAGTTTTTAATGAAATTTAATTTTTTGAACAACTTTGAAAGGGGACCACCCAAGGATCATTCCAGCAGTTTGGTTGCAATCGGCATAGCAGTGTAGGAGGAGATGTTGTTTTAAGTAAACATGGACGCCACTTCACGACGAACGACGCACGATGGACGCACGATGGACGCAGGGCGATCACAAAAGCTCACCTTGAGCACATTCGTGCTCTGGTGAGCTAATAAAACAGTAGCAGTAATAATCAAATATGTGTTTATAATAATGAAGACTTCATGTTATCAAGGCCATATTCCAGTGCTCAGTGCACTGGACTTGTAACCAGGGTTACTGAATAAAGAAAAAGATAAATTTTATCAATATAAAGGTATAAACAATACAGTCAAACCTCTGAACAATTGACATCCTAGGGAAAGAGAAAATGTGGCCTTTATCGACAGATGGACATTATTCAGAGATCATTTTGTTCTAAATATTCAATGACAAATTTTAGAAAGAATGCCTTTCATACGCAGGTTGGCCTTTTATTCGGAAATGGCTGCAAACAAAGGTTTGACTGTACTTTGGAAACTTTGTTTATGTACTCACATAACATTCTCCTCCCAGAAAATCAGGTATATACTTTTTATCTATGAAATCTACCAAGCCTCCAGGGCCTTGATAGTCATTTCCACCATAAATCATGAATTTCTTGCTTGTATTCTCATCAATAAATGGACTAACTAGCGTCCATAAGACAGGAAATACACGAGGAGCTCGAACAATTAGGAGCCTGCCCATTGTCTCCGGATAATTAGCTTCTACAGTTTCAATTATACGCAATAAAGCCCTGATTCCCGGCCTCCATAAATGTCTCATACTTAATCCTTCCAAATCAACGATACAGGTACAAGCACTGAAACAGAAACCGAATAAGATTAATAACAATAATGTATCCATCACTGCATTGAATGACTGAAAAACAATTAGTTGAGGAAACAGTTTTACGAAACTATAATCAAATTAGGTTTTTTTTTCATTAACTAATCAACTAGCAAAAACTGATATTTTTTCTGTATAACAAAATTCAGGTGTTCTCTATATAGAATAGTTAATGTTAAATCAATGTATAACTGAATTCAAGTCATTGACAGTCAACTATAACTGTATGATGGACAAAGTGTCAACTAGTGTCAGAGTTTAGTGAATAACATAAATTCTTGAAAACTAAACCGATGAAAAATAGAGATAATAATCTAGTGGCTAGGTCACTACACTGAATGTCAAGATCAATTCAGGAATTTAATGTCAAGGTCACCACACTGAATATCAAGATCAATATCATAATGTCAAGGTCACTACACTGAATGTCAAGATCAATTCAGGAATTAAATGTCAAGGCCACTATACTGAATATCAATATCAGTACCATAATATCAATGTCACTATACCGAATGTCAAGATCAGTGTCAAAAGGTCAAGATCAGTGTCAGAATATCAAGGTTACAATACTGGATGTCAAGATCAGTGTCAGAATATCAAGGTCACAATACTGGATGTCAAGATCAGTGTCAGAATACAAAATTTCTATCAGTTGATTTTAATTTGACCTCAGATCCAGACATACAGTAAAAGGTTCAAAACACTGATGCTGGTTTAGTCAAAGTAGTGAGCAGGTGCAAACAATAGTATGATCTCAAAATGAGTATAATGTGCCACAGAGTCAATATAGCATAACACAAAATTATATATCATAGTCTGTGAGTACATTTTAGGAACACAGATTTATAGATTTAGTAAAATGAATATTTGCATGTTTGTGTAAAATCTTAATTTAAGCAGCATCAGTGATAACAGTAAGCAATGATTGTTTGCCCCCCACCCGTCAGTATTTTTATATTGTTTTATCATCACAACAAGAGCAAGGGTCATACAGCATTCTGGCTTAAACAGTTCAAGGAATACCCCAGGCAAACATCTGGGAAGAACCACTGGCCTTCTGTTCTAGCTGTACAAATTCCTTACATGTGTTTGTTTTTCTCAACCTAGATTGGATTTGAACTCACAGCGGTGAGGAGCTAGCGATTACTAGATAGAGACTCTAAATGCCGGACCATGGAGGCCACTTAATCCCCAGGTCGGCTACAATCAAAAATAAAAATACAGCATAAGTCAAGCCTTTCAATGATTGCTATTATTAGATATTCAAGAATATTAAAAACATTAATTGATCCTAAGTTTAACAAACATGAACACACAGCAGTATAATACATATGATACATCACTTTTCTGACATAAAAGCTATTATATAGACCAACACATCTCTTTGTAGCTCTGTTGATAAGCACACATGTTTATACCAAATCCTAAGAAATCACTGCTAAAGGTCACCACCACCACCAAAAAAAAACAGGAGTACTTAATCACAAATTAAACAATTTAAGAACAATCTTCTTTCAAATAAGTCATTGAAAAAAGTCAGCCATTTTCAAGATATGTATTAGGAAATAGGAACACATGATCTTTTGAAATGGATTAGTAAGCAAAAATCAAAGCTTCATGCTCTCAATGTGTATTAATACATTCTTGTACAAGTTTGGTCACTTAGAAACCAACAAATCATTGTTACTAATACAATATCTCATGGTGATAAAATGTATCAAAACAACTAAAAGTTAGCATCTATCGCTTTCATACCTCAATAGCACATCATTGCTGGGAAATGTAAATCAAAGACAAGAAAAGAGATAAGTATCTTTAATGACCTTTTCAAACTTATTTTAAAAGTGAAATGTTCACATTTTCAGACAAAAAAGCAAAATCAATTTCATTTAGCTCTGTGCTTTTTAAAAACGTAAAACTCAAAATAAGAAATTTCAGCAAATAAGATATTATTGCCAGGCATAAAAGTTTCTGGCTTCCACTTACCCGTCTGACCCATCAATTTTTTTTCACCGTCACTAAACTTTTTTCTGTATCGGCCATTTTTTTCTTGAAACTTGAAAAAAAGTTCTGCCAACCTTTCTCCCCATATTTTTAGGGAATGTAGGTGAAGAACAGATTTCCCTCTAATAACTTAAATTTACCATAAAAAAATCAGGTTCACTTGTACAAGATAAAATTTTAATGTGAATTAATTTACAAAAATGCCAGATCTGTTACCTGACTGGATGACCCCTTTGTTCTGTAGCTTCACTGGCTCTATGTAGACCTTCCTCATTTACCCATAAAACCTTAAATATACATGATACATATCCTTAATATTACACAATGCTATCATATTAGCACTAAGGATTGTGCTGCTTCAAGGATTTTTTACCTTATACAATGGGTACTTACTGCTAGTAAATAGACCAACTCCCAATCTAATATGGTGACCATTTTTCCCAGTGACGGAAAAACATCCCAAACAAGACTTTTCTTTTACATTTGAAATGTTAGAAATTTACACAAGCTAATTTTCCCAATTCAGATAGAACCGATACATTTCCCAAAATGAAGAAAAAATTCATGTTCTGTGATCTTAGTAGCACAGATCTAGGTATATAAATATGATACAAGAATATACTGTGACAAACTAATATGCTCAACACTGTGATAGGTAAATCATACAATCAAAATAAAATTTGAATGTTTTGAAAAGCTGAATGTCCAATAAAGAAATGTTGCGTAGGAACTGAAAGGATGTGTTCTGGAAATTAATTACACACCCTGTTGAATTTTCTTGTGTGCAGAAGAAGTGTCAGGTTTAATCCCGTTTTCCGATGATATTTCAGATATATTCGGCAGTCGGTAAACCTAACCAGTTTTCCTGGGATGTACTCTAACCTTTATGTTCACAGTTATTCATATACTAGTGCATAAAAAGCATCAGTCAACTTGTGCTGACTTCAAATCACAGTGAACTCAAACTGACAGAGGGTCGTGGGTTCGAGCCCAGCTACTGACCATGGCTCTTTATGTGAGAAAGCATGCAGTTGCTTACGGAGGATGGGAGTCTAGTACTGTTTCTTCCCAGGAAAGATGCTTAGGTGAACTGTCTGCATCATATGACTCTTGACTGTTGAAAAGGGGTGTAAAACTTGATATAAACAAACAAAATCAGTCAACTTTATAAATAAAGTGATTTCTTTTGTCAGTTATCTAGACAACCAAATTTATATCAGACAGATAGAATAATACAGTATTGATCATGTCTATCATTAGTGTATGAATGGTCAGTGTATAATGTATAACATACAACATAACCTACATGTTTGAGCAGATTTTCTTCGCCTACAGACTTCATTAATCCTTTAACATCCATCAAACCAAGCCTAAGAACATACAATGGTCTTCCGTCTGAAATATATCACATCTCTATATTATAACACCCACAGAGAAACCTTAAGCTTCACTAACAATATTTTTCAGATGATTCTATTTCAGGCCTCGGTGTTTGAAGTGGTTTTGGTCTCTGACTAGTAACCACTGGCATCTCACCACTGTGTGATTTTACATGTTAGGAAGCTGTTCAGCTAGCTTATGGAAGTCAGACAGATAAATCATACAATCGTTATATGGCTTAAAAAAAATTCTGGTTACCAGACCTAACTGGTACCCTAATTCTTTCCCACAACCCTAGACTTTTTATTAGGCCAAAAGAACATTCACTGTCTTATTTTTTACCTTTCCTCAGGCTTTCAAGAACAAAAGAAATTTGACTACCTACCCTATTTAAATAAGTCTGTAACCAGAAACAAACCATTTTTTCATTTACACCTGATCAAGAGATAACCATCCCAAAAACTATTTGCTTTAGTAAAGTAGGGTTCAAAATTAGGCTATGGTTAGTAAATGCTTAGCACAATGGGGATGATAAAATGAATAAATAAAATTTGTTGTAACTATCTAAAATGTTTAAAGTATAGCTTAAGTCCATAGACATACCGAGGGTTCAACGCAACAGTGTCGTAACTCATATTGAAATGAGAACAAGTTACTACAGTGTTGCACTGAGCCCTCGATACACCAAACACACTAAGACAAGACTTATTGACCCAAGCTAATTAAGCCATGAAGTGTGGGTTATCAACTATTCACTGGAATCAGAACAAGTTCAATCATACAAATATATGGATCTGTTGCTCCAGTAACTAGGTTATTGTAATCACATTTTATCACCAATATCAATCCTATTATTTTCTCTTTCCTAAATCTTTGAGTAAGCACACAGGCAATGAGACAAGATTGTGTAAAAATGATATCATAATATGAATCAAGTTCTATTATGTGCCCCAATCAAAAACTTGAGACAAAATCGGACTGTAGACAAGAGACAAAGGTCAGTGATATAATGATTCCCTAATCCCTGAACCCCTTCATTAGGCTGAAAATAAAAATAAGTATGTTTGGTGTGCTCCTACCTACCCACAAAAAATCCTAGCAAATAAAAAAAAATCACATTTTTGGAGGGGGGGGGTCTTTTTTTAAATATTGTTATATAGTAAAAAAATCCCTACCTACCTACCCAGTGCTAAAATTCTGGGTCGGAGCACTCCAAACAAAGCTATCTTATTTTCAGCCTAATGAAGAAGTTCAGGGATTATGGAATCATTATATCACTGACCTTTGTCTTGACTGAAGTATACTTTAATTTGAATTTCTTAAGAAAGAAATTCTCTGATGGCAGACAGATTTCTTTCAACCCACTACAACCATATCACCGGTACTGTACTGTACCTAATTTACTTTACTAGGCAGGCTAATAGAAGAAAATCAAGCCTCATAGTTTATAACAAAACAGGGGCCTCCATGGTCCAGTGTATATGGTCTCAGACTAGTAATCACTAGCCTCTACACCACAGTGGGGTTTAATCCTTACTGGGTACCAGTGTTAGAGCTGTAAAAGTCACCAAATGATCAAGGCTATGTTTATAAGGAAGGATCATGATTCTATTACAATTAGTTTTACCTTTATCTGAGTAATGCCATCCTCCTGTGTAGTATTTATCTAACACATCTGGTGGTTTATATGTTTGGAGCAAATGATCTATATTATACAGCTTACGCCATGCTAATGAGTGAGCCAGCATTTCACGTGCTTTCTCGACACTGAAATCTCGTGCACGTAAAAATCGTAATATGTGAGCATCCTTCGGAATCTGAAATAAACGTTTTCAGAAAAATTTTGATGATACGACAAATTTCCGTACTTCATAATGTCTCAAGACAGTACCCTACTAAAATTGCCAACAAAAACGCAACCAACATTCATGCAAATATGCAATAAATTTGTTCATAGAGAAATACATAGCATGCAAAATGTAATTATATTCAATGACATGGCTTGTAAAGTGTTAACTTAATTAACTATTTGTAACATGAGGAGAAATAAAACTCTCAGATGATTATTGATCGGCAGCTTACTATGATATCACAAATGTTCGTAAAAATATTAAATTTCTTGGATTTCATGTTGGAGCTTGTCCACAAATTCAAGTACCCACAAATTAACATGTTCATAAAACGACAAATTAACCAAAAAGACATCAATTTAAAATTTGAAAATACATAATAACATACATTTATATACCCACTAAATGATCAATCTGAGTAAACATACGGTTATTTACCAACGAAATTAATGAAACCACAGTATAAAACTAATACCAAAGTATATTGAACTAAGATCAAACATCATTTTCATCTAATTAATCACTATTTATGGTATAATAGAAACTAATGTAGATAGAATGAAAAGGAACACTATTTATACCTTTCCTTTGTGAGTTTTCTGTATAATCTGTCTCAGCTGAACAAGTTGACTCTCCTGGACAGGTGTAAGATGACCCAGATATCTTTCTATGTAGTCAGCATCAAGTTTACCAGTACCTGGACTCTCAGCCAAGGTATGAATAGGTTCTGTAACCATAGCAATATTGTACTGAGGTATATTTAAGGTGAATATTGTTACATTAGATTGTTACTACATACATTCAGATTTTTACAGTTTACACCACATTCAGATTTCACTATTTATACATTAGACCAAATTAGGGCTGTGGATCGTTGGATTAGTGGCGATCCGATCCAATCCACGACTCAACACTCATGATCCACAAATCGAATCACAAATCTTTTGTTATCAATTAATCCATCTAAAACTTAAACATTGCAGTCATGAAGACAGTTAATTATTTGTTTATTTTTTGGAATATTGAAGTAAATCAATATAAATTGTTCTATGGCTTAAATTTATACATACCCCCTTTCAGCTGATTAATTTACCAGCATCATTATTTAAAAAAAAAACGACTGGACATCTTGGCAAACGAAGTAGTCCATGATGAGACAATATTTATTCATAGAAAAGGGATTTTTAAGAACAAACAATACACTTTGTTAAAAAAACAAGATTGCGAACCACGAATCTTAGTAATGACGATTATTCATACTCGATCTTTCAATTTGATTTGTGAATATTTGAGTACTCAGATACTCACCACAGCCCTAGACCAAATATAAGTGTTTGTCCTATAACTTAAGTCAATCAGATTCTCACTTCTAATCTATGAGGACAGTAACTTATGTATCATTCTCCCGATGTTTATTCCTTGAGAAATGTATGAGGAGTTGGGCAAAGAAGAGTATTTCTCAATATAATACAAACTAGTATTAACAAAATATGCGCACCCCCCCCCCACCTGCCAGCTTTCCCGCTAAATTTGCCAATATAATCTTACAAACACCTGTATAAAAGTATACTTTACTACAAACCTTCTGAAGGAGAAGCTGTAGTTATGGTTGCAGCAGTTGCTCCAAGAATGAGACTACTCTGACTACTATGACTATTATGGCTGGCATCACTAACGACACTATTTGACCTTGACCTTACACCGCTATCTTGGGAAGACTGTTGATCACTCTGTACCTGCTTGAGCGTCTCTGAGTTCGTCCAGCGAGGTATATGCGTAACACCTTCTGATATCAATTCATTAATGTAGAATTCAATTACCTCCTTACCCTGTAACATTTCACAATGATATCTCAATTATAAATGGCGGCCAATTCAAAATTCATTGATTTAAAATTAATCTTTACATTTAGTTAACACAGTCTGTGAAATTAAGGTCTGAAATGTGGTTGCCCGAAACAGAAATTTTTGCTGCTTTTGCCTTGATTTATTGATGAAAATTTGGTTGTGCGAACCAAAATTTTGGTTGTCCGAATGAAAAATTGATTGTCCCTGACAACAAGACAACTGCTAATTCCGCAGGCTGTTTACAATGTATACGCTTAATTTGACCTCTGTGGTCAAGCGGTTATGGTCTCTGACTAGTAATCACTAGCCCCTCACCACTGTGAGTCTGAATCCCACCCAGGACAGAATCACACAAGTGAGGAAGCCGTCCAACTTGCATGCAAAAGGTTCTTCCGCCAGTGGTACGTACACCTAGGGTTTCTTCCACCATTAAAGTCGAAAAATTCACCATATCGCCCTGGCTGTTGGCCCGACTTTAAATCCCAGAGAAAGAAAATAAATTTAAACTTACATTATCTTTGTTTGATCTTCTTAGAGAAATAAATAAATATAAAGTAATACTACTATAGATATAACATAGCTACTACATGTACGTACCTTTTTGATATTATGAGTATATTGCTTCATGGCTATCTTCTCGACAGTGTTCTCAAATCCAAAGAAAGACTTAATATCAAGACTGGCTTCTTGTTCAAAACACGTCCATTCTGAATTCTCTGGATGAACCTGAAAACATTAGTTCAATCAGTGAATATTCTGCATTTGGTGATTTTCAAATCAACATTTTAAGTAAAGAAAATGATTTCCTGCAACTATAAAAAAGCTTATTAGACTAATAATTAAACTACCCAATATTAGATATTGCGGGAAGACTAATATCTAATTGCAAAAAAGAACAAGACGCTGCATTCAATAAACACATATGCCCTTGTGGCATGCTTGTGAAGCAATAGCCCATTTGAACAAGGTCATGGTCGATGTGGTTGTTTGATATTTATGGGTGGATTGAGAACAGACATAAGCAACAACTGTATATATGTAAGTATTCTAGTGTTCCAGTAAGCGGTGTTCCGTAAAATCTATTTAATCCCATACAGAATCATTCTAAGTCCAAATTAAGTCACGCTCAAAGTCATAGTGAGGTTTGATGATATTGGTGGATTGAGAATGGTCATAGGCAACAACTGTATAAGTATCAAAACTTTCTAGTAGGCGGTGTTGGTGCTAGAAAAAACTGTAAAATCTATTTAACCTAAAACAGATTAATTCATAGTTGCCGGGGCATAAAAATATTTTTAAAAACTGATGTAGCCTGATTTTTTGGAGCCGGCAAACATTAATTTAATTGTAGCTACTTTAAAAAAGCTCAATATTATGATTAATTTCAAACTCAAGTGAAGACCTTTCATATTGATAGTTTGGACAGAAGTCAATTGATATCAGTTATGGTGCGATTTTATTAACTGTCAAAGCTGAATATTTTCACAGCCACTGAAAATTATCATATAACTCACATAAGTGATCGAATCTCACTGAAGCTAAAAATAAATGCAAGCATTGATCGAGAAATTAAGCGGCTTTGACAGTTCAATAAAATCACACAATACTATTGTTTAAGCTCATTTAAAATAAATTGGTCAGTGTTTACATGGTACTTATCATTTTACAATGTAAACATAAAACAATGAGGAAATAATAACAATTATTACAATAAACATTATAGTGAACACACAGAAGCTGTTGGTTATATAACACTCTAGTATTATTATAACTGTGGCTGTAATGACCCCATTTTGGGATGCAGGATTTGAGCCATTTTTGGGCAGGACGCTGGACTCAGTTGCGATACGGGATGCGGGACTCACATTTTTTCTTAATGGGACATGGGACTCGCCCCTTAAAATATGGGGGGACACGGTCACACAGGACTCAGTGAAAAAAATAAAAGGGACGCACAACTCTTGAGGAGGGGTTATTACAGTCCCATAACTAATGTAATAAATATAAATTGTCACAAGCTAAAAGGAATAAATTATGCACTAAGACGTGATGGGAAGCTTGTCATAGAATTAAACTAGGACATAATGGAAAGCTCATTGTGGAATTGCACTCTGACATGATAGGAAGTTTATCATCTGTTATATTACTTACAGTATATGTGCAAACTTCATTTATGACGATTCTGGATGAGAAGCTTTCATTGTGAGCATAAATCTTTAATGTTCTGTTTCTTCTATCTAAGCAATTCTTCTGTATAAATATAACATGATCCACACCAACAATCTGGAAATGAACAAAAAAACATAATAAAGAATAAATACTTTAACCATATAGATGTACTTAACAGCTGTTCTACAAATATTGCATCATAGTCATGATAAGACGAATAACTTACAATAAAAACAATAAAACCTCACTAAAACACACCACTTCAATATGTCAAAACCATCTCATTATTATTTTACAGAAGATAACGTTGCACCAACATTCAGGGTCATTTGGTAACCTTTCTAGTGGTGATGGCGGAGGAAAATGCCAGCAGGACAGCTGCCTTATATTTGAAATTTGGGATTCAAACTCATAGAGGTGAAGTGCCAGTTATAACTGGTTAGAGACCATAAACACACAGCCACAGAGGCCCTTTTTATTATTAAGACAAATTAATTTTTGAATCATTCACTAAACTTCTTCTATACCTCAAAAGTATTTAGGTAGAAGTAATATTTATCATTATACACTACAAAAGATAATAATGGGGTGAATTTATTTGGTAAATACAAATGGTAATTATTGGTACTGGTACTTTCCCTATTTTCAAGTGCTAATGAATACATCATGCACTTAATACTCTCACAGAGATCTGTATTCTTACTGCATAACAAGCGGCAACTGATAAGTATGATATATCTTTGAAATGATCACTTCAGGGTTTTAGTAGCATAAGCAGCACAATTGCCAATCCTAGAATTCTTCAACATGTCTAAGACTGCACAGTTCTTTTCCCTAGACAATAATTTACAAGAAATGAGATCTGTTAAACTGAGGTTCAGTTTAGACAATCTATTTTTATTTCAGACTTGCAGAATGTCTAATAAAACACTAAGAAGCATGGACAGTGATCACTAGCCCCTAACCAGGAGACTGCATACTGTAGAATGCTTTAATTTCGCGAGGTCAAAATTTCGCGTTTTTTTTGTTAAAAATCAGCTGTTTTCTTTATTCGCGTATTTATGAATTCGCGACGTCGTCAGGCAGCATAAAAGTGCTATCAAAGACATGGTCGTTGCTTTGACATACATGTGTGTGTCACACCTGATCTGTTAGACAATTAAGTTGTGATTCAGTGTTTTATATCAAATAACAATAGATTGATAATAGTTTGTAATTGTTGTAGAAGTTATGTTTTACAAACGGTAGGTAATTAAGTGTGAAAAACTGTTACTGGTATGTTCAAACGATGTCCAAAATTGTTCAACAAACGATAGTTTAGTAAAGGCAATATTATAAAAAAAATTAGATTGTAAACATTAATGGTACATGTCTATTGTTAATATATTGCTTTCAACAGATTAACTAAACTGATTATTTTTACGATAAAATACTATAACTGACTTAAGTTGTGTATTTTCGGACATACTCATTTTCGAATATATAAAACTCAGCATTTATTCGCGACATTTATGAATTCGCGAGGTATTCGATTCGCGAATATTAGCGAAAATAATACTAACGCGAATAAAACCAGTTCTACAGTATCACCTAGGACCAAATTTTACATGTAAGGTTGCTGTCTAGCTTGCTTACTGAAAATTGATGGTTCTTACTAGTTTTGTGCATTGGACACTAGTTGTGTGCATGGGACACTAGTTGTGTGCATGGGATCTTTCTTGACTGTTAAAACTTCTGAAGTCGCAAAATGTCCCTGGCAATGTTAAACACCAGTGAAAATAAAAGACAGTCACACAAAAACTCAAATACAAGGAAATACTGTCAATAACATGAAAATATCTAGACCACAAATATTTATGTAAACTTTAGAATAGGATTTAATTATTTTGAGTGTATGCATTGTGTGTCTGTGATGTAACACGATCATTGTTGTAAATCTCTGTAATAAATCCCTACGGCTAATTTTGTTCATTCAACTGAGATTTAATTAAGTTACATGTTAGACTAAAAGTGTAATACATGGATTGTACAATAATATTTCTATACACTATATTTTCATTTATTTTCATTGGGCTCAATTTTCGTGGTTTTTACAAATATGGATATTTTGTGAGGACATAAATTTGTGGATTTTGATTTTTGAAAAAAATGCCTAATATCTCGGGGATGAGCTGACCTACAAAATCCACAAAATTTAATCCCCAACGAAAATTATTGATTCCACAGTAATAGATATACAGTCAGACAATCAAACCTGTGAACATGCAAAAGCCATCCTTGGGAAAGACAAAATGTGACCTTTTTTGACAAGTGACATTTATTCAGAGGTTATTTTGTCATAAATGATGAGTAAAGGTTTTTAATTGAAAGACATTTATTCACAGGGTGGCCTTTATTCAGAGGTGACTGCTAACACAGATCTGACTGTATGTAAATACATACAATCTTAAATACTGGTACTTAATAAAAATGTGAATTCTGTTATTTGTATCATATTTATAGCAGGGGTGCTCTCTTTTTTCGCGTTGAACCTACAGCCGGGTTCTGAGTGGGATTTAAACTCAAAGCAATTAGGGACCAGTGGTCACTGGTCAGAGAATATAACCACTCAGCTATTATGATCCTACATTATGATGTTCTCTGTAACAAACAAAATACCAGAGCCTACATAATGAAAACATAGTTCAACACTGTAATCTGGTTTGGATATAATAATGAAAACTTTACATGATTAACACCAACCAGTGTACAATGATTCACACGGAGCATACACTGTCATATTACCATACAGTAATATCGTATACAACTATACATGATTAGGACCATGATGGGAATTATGTAAATCATATTACATAATAATTGAATAATTGAAATAATTGAGAGTTGTAGAAAACATGTTTAATAAATGAAGGTTACATCCCACAGTTAAAATCATTGCATTTCATAGTCAATAATATATTAAAAACATATATACCATATGCAGTCTTTGAATTAATTTTTTGTGACAGGTTGCCTGACTATATACTTTATGAAGGAAACTCTCTAAAACTAGGTTGTCCCCCAAAAGACTTAAAGAACGAAAAAAATACTTTCGGGCACGCCGGCAGGGGGCAACCCACTAATTCGAAGACTGAATATGGTCTATGTACAGCATGTATATACAGTACAGCTTAGTAAGAATTACAATTTATATACATGTAGAATGCAAATTCAAGGGAGTATCTTTGTTGTAGTTATGGTCTCTGACTAGCAATCACTACTAAGTCTATCACTGCTGTAAGATTGAACCCTACCCAGCACCAAATTTCTCAAGTGTAGAAGTTTTCCAGCTAGCTTACGTAAGGTCAGTGCTTCTACTAAAGTGTAAACTAGATGGGTCTTCCTCCATTGTTACAACTGAGTGACAAACAGTCAATAATCAATGATACATGTAATATCAATGTATTGGAATAAAGAAATCAATAGAAATAATTTCTCAGTACTTTTATTCGATTTAAAATTTACTACTTCGTCTGCATAATTGTTATTATCTAATTACTTAATGAGCCAACTGGTTTTTTTTATATTTAACTTAAATGCTGTAAGAATACATAAAATAAAACAATATGGACAAACTCCCATTGCCCCCAATGGGTCATCAACATAAATGTCAACACCAAACATAAATGTATTAAACATATAGAAACAAAGTAATGTACCACTATTAATAAACTTGGAGTACCCTGACGAGTGTCATACCGCACTCATTAATACACCATTTTGTCATACCGCACTCATTTAATAATAAATACACTATTTAATACAACTGTGATTCATAAGTTTACAACAGTATGTATGATAAATAAAATACACTGAGACAAATTTGTAAATATCCACTTTATAGTATATATAATACAAATGTAGCACTGGAAGAAAATCATTGAACACAATGGCTTGACTATCTAACAGAATGATGGACTTTTGATATATTAATTAAACACAAAAAATTAATTCACTTATTTGTGTTCTTCCCAGAATCCGACTTTATGAAGTGGACATTTAGACATTTGACCAGGGGCGCATGAATCAGCCCTCCACCAAATTATTTCTGCTGTAATGGTTATTAAATGAGGGGCTTCCCCCATTTTCAGCCTAAATCTAAAATTACCCCCCCCCCCCCCATCTGACGTTGCTTCCTACGGCATGTTGACTCACTGAATGTATACATTTTCTGTACGGTATTGTATTAATTACACAAAGAAACTGAATCATTCTACTCTACATGTATTATAATTCTCTGTAATAAAAACAACATGATGAGACAAACTATGAAGTAATATGATGCCGTATCACAGCAAGAAGAATGGTAATAATATCGTTATATCATTCTGTATAACATAATCTACTTTATGACGAAGAGATTCCCACATAAACATCATATTTTGTTTGATCTAAATTTAGATTATCCATAAAATAATACAATTTGTCAGACTTGAAGAATAAATAATCTAATACTTAAATTCATCGTGAGACGACCATGGCCGTGCTGACTAGCCAACACACCACAAATATGTTTGTATCACTTCAGATTAAAACTGCATATGTTTCAATTATTTACCCATTTTAAGATATACATGTACCTAAAAATGTTTACCAGCATGTTAGTGTCAAGTTGATTACGTGGCACTGTATATATGTGTATGTTCAATGCAGAGACAGAGACAAGCTATTTAACAAATATAAGTACTCATTACTAGCACTTTGTTTGCTCACATACTTAAAGAAAAGTGACCCATTAGTATATGACCCAGTCAAACATTTCCTTATCTCGATAACTAATTGCCTGAATTTAAAAATCATTGAAATCTATATGTCTTAAGCACCAGTATCGCAGTACATATATCTTGGACATGAGTCACATGACTCAGCTGTCTTCTTATTTGTTTACAGCATAAGATTGTTTGTTTGTTTGTTTCATCGGGTTTTACGCCATTTTCAACATTATTTCAGTCATATCATCATCGTGACGGGCAGTTATCCTAACCAGCTTTCCTGGATTTAATTTAGGCCTTAACCAGTACTAACCACATTCTATCCGTAAGTTTCTGCCAAGCTACCCCACATAATTAAGAGGTGGAGGACAATTTAACATAGGATGTAATATCTTCAGTCAAATTTATCACGGACAGTGTGAGTCTCGCCCGGGGTTCGAACTCACAACCTATTGATCATCAGACAAAAGCTCTAACCACTGAGCTAGCTGGGTGGGCTTACATCATAAGAACTACATGTATACTGGAATGAAGCTGAAAAAATAGTTTTTTATCTGGTATGATCCTATCTACCTTTATTTGCCCGATGACAATAGACTTTTTTTTATTAACCCTGTGGAACAGTAAACATACTTCCTCCCTTTGTTACCTTTTCCTCATGCTTTCAAGAATATTTAAAATGAAACAAATATATACTTCCCGACCAACCTATACACACCCTTAGGACCTATTTTTGATGTGATTAAGAAATTCAGACAGTAAAAGAGGCAATTTTGTCAATGTAATATTCCCTTATAAGTGGTTTTAATCCATCTCATTTTGGTGTCCCTTTTACAAACTTCTTTATTTAAGTCGAAGATATGAGCAGACTTTATATGATAAAAACTTGTTTTCAATCCTTAGAACAAGAGGGCCAAGATGGCCCTATATCGCTCACATGACAATCACTGTTCACTCATTAAAACATTGGTTTTGAACCCGTGACCTAGTTTTTGACCCCAGACGACCTATGTTCGAATTTGTCTTACATATCATTAAGACAAACAGTCTGACTAGGTTTGGTGAAGATACGATCAAAATTTGACATCTACAGTGTTAATAAGGTTTTCCTAAGATTTGACCTTGTGACCTGGTTTTTGACCCTAGGTGACCCATATTTGAACTTGCCCTTTATATCATTAAGACAAACAATCTGACAAGGTTTGGCCAAGATCCAATCAAAACCATGACATTTAGAGCTTTTACAAGATTTTTACCTAAGATTTGACCTTGTGACCCAGTTTTTGAACCCGGCTAACCCATGTTCATCCTTGACCCACATATCATTGAGGCAAACATTTTGACAAGGTTTGGTGAAGATCCAATTAAAACTGTGACATCTACAGTGTTAACAAAGTTTTCCTTAGATTTGACCTGGTGACCTAGTTATTGACCCCAGATGACCCATATTTATACTTGACCGTTATATCATTAAAACAAAGGATTTGACAAAGTTTGGTGAAGATCCAATAATAACTGTGAAATCTACAGTGTTAACATGGTTTTTCATAAGATATGACCTAGCGACCTAGTTTTTGACCCAAGATGACCCATGTTCGAACTCGTCCAAGATATTATGAAGACAAACATTCTGACAAGGTTTCATGATCATCCAATCAAAACAGTGACTTCTAGAGTGTTCACAAGGTTTTTTAGCAATTTGCCCTAGTGACCTAATTTTACAACAGAAATTACCCATTTTCAAACTTGACCTACATATTATTAAAATAAACATTCTGACAAAGTTTCATGAAGATAAATTCAAAACAGTGAATGAGTGATTTCTAAAGTGTTCACAAGGTTTTCCCTTATTTGGCCCTGGTGACCTAGTTTTTGACCCCAAATGGCCCAATATCGAACTCGTCCGAGATTTTGTTGATATTAACGTTCTGACCCAGTTTTGCTAAAATTGAGCCAAAAATGTGGCCCCTAGTGTGGTCACAACAAAAAGTTTGATGACGCACGACGCACAACGCACGACGGAGAGTGATCCTAATAGCTCACTTTGTCACTTTGTGACATGTGAGCTAAAAAGTAATGAGCCAATTGGCAATTTATTTTTGTGCGTAGTTATTTTTATCCATGAAAATTTATTCCATCCAGATGTGGGGCAAGCGCTTATAATGTTTCAAACTTAGGTTCACTTAGAATAACATTTTTTTAGCTTTTGGTGTTTAATGTTGCACCAATAGTCAGGGTCAATTGGTATAACGGTGAAGGGAGACCCTAGACAGGATCCAAGCTCTCAGTGGTGAAGGGCTCTAGAGATTAGTATTAAATTCAAACAATGTGACCAAAGAGACCCCTAATTCATCTTAATTAAACCATACTAATATCCATCATGTGTACTCAGGGATTTTTTTGGGGCGATTTTATAGCCGAAATTCGGTCATATTCCCAATGGAAAATAGTGTCTTTTTTTCCCAATTCACAGACAAAAATTCCCAATCAAAATACGTTTTTCCCAATTTCGATTGAAACACTGTGAAAATTCCCAATCCCAAGGGTATGGGTCATATTCCCAAAATACTGAGAAAAACCCTGGTACTGTATTAAAAAGTACATCAATTAATCTTGTCTCCAGTAAACACTTACAAGACCAGAATTTAGTGTCAACAAGAACACAGACAATTGAACTGTCCCCATTCAGACATAACATGTTTGTATATACAGATATACAGTTAACATTCACAGCAAAATAAGACAACAAGAAAACAATACACTACATTATAGCACAGACACATGCAAAATACAATGATGGTGGAAAATAGCCATTATACTGAAATTAATAATATCACACTGTCACATACAAAAACATTTCTATCTCCAATAACTGCCTCATATTAATGTATTTCCCTCTGTTTACAAGTCTGTCAGTTTTTACATAACAAAGGCCTCCTAAGGGGAAAAAAATGTGGCCTTTATTGACAAGTGACCTTTATTCAATGGTCATTTTGTTTGAAATAATCAATGAGAATGGTCTTATTTAAGAGGTTGACTTCATCAGGAGGTGGCTGCTAACCCAGGTTTACCGTATATAGATCATACATTTGTAATACCAAGTCTCTCATCTTTTTAGTGCTAACTTCATGCCCCATTAAACAACACTGAACACTAAAACAAATAGTTTCATTGTCACAAGTGTGAAGATCATTATTTTAATGTGATTTGGCCACAAAGATACAAACAGGAAATTCACACTAAAGGGTTCAACTAAAAACAACAACATCCATTCATCTTTTTGAGGCAAACTACATGTAGTAAACATAAGTAACTTAATGAAATGTTCTATTAAGAACATGACGTTCTTACAGGGCCTTTTTCAGAAAATTAGGAAGAGGCCTTAGCCTTTCATTTTAGAAAAATCAAGAGGCATTTTTGGCCAAATTGGGAGAAGGTTTGACAATAGATTTGAAATGAGTTCTACTGTGTTAAGTTAAGAAAACTCTTTCTATCAATTGTAAGTTTTTATAAGAAATAATAATATAACATGCAATAAATAATGCTTTATTATGTAATGAGAATAATGTCTAAATAACATGTGCATATGAAATAATATGAAATATCATTGAAATTCATACAAATTGAAAGTTCCGAATATGACTAGTTAAGATTTAAAGAAAATCTCAACTAATCATATTCTGAACTTTCATTTTGGCGAAATTCCTTCACCAAATTGGAAAAAAAGAGGCTTTTTACATTAATTGGGAAAACACTGAATTTCGGCCTCTATCAAAAAAAGAAAAAAGGCCCTGACTTAACAATCATATTAACTTAAACCCTTACAATGTTGGAATGGAATCAAAACTGCAAATGTTAAGTCACCAGGAAAGAGCCAGACCAAGCAGTACACTCATGCAGTATGACCTGGCTCTTAATTAATTGTTGGGTGTAGGTGACTAACTTCTAAATTTTCATTGTGATATGATGATATCCCTTTAATAACTTACCAAATTATGGAGGTTGGGCAGGTAAGTGTTAAAACTTCAACCTAAGTTAACACAGTGATACTGGCCCTTAACTCCTAAAACAATTACTACAACTTTCACTGATCATCAGATTTCCAACTCACATAAAATCTCGCATAATTCACACCAAAAATAAATATATGTATATATTAATTTAAACCTGTGTGAGATGGTATGTGAATGAAACAAGAGGGCCATGATGGCCCTATAAATGCTCACCAGGAGAAAAGGTCATTTGGAGATTAACATTGTTGAAGTTTTCTATACGAGTCTATGTAATATCAAGTGACCCATCTGGGCCGTTTTTTTATCCCATGGCCATTATATGAACAGATTTTAAAGAGGTCCATTAGACAAAGCTAGATACCAAATATCTTAGCTCTAGGCCTTGTGGTTTCGGAGAAGAAGATTTTTAAAAATTTTCCTATATAAAATAGAATAAACCCCAGGGCAGGGCTAATTTTGACCCCGGGGCCATAATTTGAACAAACTTGGTAGAGGTCCACTAGACAATGCTACATACAAAATATCTAAGCTCTAGGCCTTGCGGTTTCGGAGAAGAAGATTTTTTAAATTTTCCTATATAAGTCTATATAAATCAAGTGACCCCCGGGGCGGGGCCAATTTTGACCCTAGGGCAATAATTTGAACAAACTTGGTAGAGGTCCACTAGACTATGCTACACACCAAATATCAAAGCTCTAGGCATTGTAGTTTTTGACAAGAAGATTTTTTAAATTTCCTATATAAGTCTATGTAAAATCAAGTTACCCCCGGGGCGGAGCCAATTTTGACCCTAGGGGAATAATTTGAACAATCTTTGTAGAGTTCCATTAGACAATGCTACATACCAAATATCTCAGCTCTAGGCCCTGTGGTTTCAGACAAGAAGATTTTTTAAGTTTTTTCAATTTGTTGCCATAGCAACCAGAATTTTTAATGAAATTTAATTTTTTGAACAACTTTGAAAGGGGACCACCCAAGGATCATTCCAGCCAAGTTTGGTTGCAATTGGCATAGCGGTGTAGGAGGAGATGTTGTTTTAAGTAAACATGGACACCACGTATTCGTAACGACGCACGACGCACGATGGACGCAGGGCGATCACAAAAGCTCACCCTGAGCACATTCGTGCTCTGGTGAGCTAAAAATGCTGGGGACAAATTGGTTAAAGCTGGAATTCCTCAGTATGTTCCAAAAATAAACATAGGAAATACTATGTTCACGGCAAATCGATTGGCTAACTGCAAGAAACATTTATTATTGCAAGACAGTGAAGTGATCCTTATTAAATTTTTAACACAATACAAATTTCATATGACAGTAACAATTAAGTAGCAAAATAGGCTTTAGTAATTATAGTACATTGTTATAAGAAATGCAATTTGATATACTTATATATTATTCTAAATAAACTGTACCATAGAACTTATCTTCCTGTCATCTGTTCATTATTGTATTCACAATGTTTACTTTACCCATGGGAAATCATTTTCAAGTATTTTGTTTTGAAATTTAATGCCATCAAAGAAAACAGATGCAATGGCAGTTACATGAAAACTTAGAAATTAATCAATTATGTATTTGGTATGACAGTAAAATTCATTCGAAGAAAATGCATATTTATAAATTAATTCCGGTCTTAAGAGAGTCTAATACAGAATAGATTATGAAATTTGAAAATTAATCAATTATGTATTTAGTTTGACATTAAAATTCATTCAAACAAAATGCATATTAAATTTTGAAAGTTCATTTGGGTCTTAAGAGAATTTAACACAGATAAGATTATAAAATATTACTTTTAACAACTAAAATCAATAAGCTATAATATTGTGTTGTGCAGACATACAAAAGTGCAATATATCAGTGACCTACATTACATGTAAATCAAATGTTTGTTATTGTGACATTAGTATACATGTATATTCACTAATCTATATTTATGCAATCACAACCTACATACAGGTAGTATTGGAATATATTGGACAATGATCAGGCAAAGGAGATATATGTGTAATTGTTGACTGAATTAAGCTAACACTGATTTATGGGTCGTATCTAGCACAAAGGTCACACAACACTAAATGAATTCTTAAGTATGTTTTTAATGAACTCTGATTTATGAGTAGTGTCTAGCATTAAGGTCATATTCTAGCTCGTGTTTCAATCATAATGAAATTTGACAGTGTCTTTTTACTGTTACAATGTACCTTTTGCAATAATGGGAGTAAAGACATAGTCAATCTCATATTTTGGTTTGGCTGAAAGTGCTTTAAAATGTTTGACAGGACAGAATAATCTTCTGCAGTTTAAAAACTCATTTAATCATAAAAATGTTTGTTCGCTTTAAACTTAACTTCGTCCATGACTTTATATGACAGAACAACACCTGTCAAAATACATTATAACCAAAGTACAATCTTATAGGTATTATCAACCCATTGAAAAATCATATATTCTGATCTCAAGTGCAATTTAGATCTATTTTGGGGTACAAGGAGTGGGTTAACTCAAAGCAATTAATTCCATTTATTTAACTGATTTTTTTATCAAAATTATGTCATTAATTGACAGCAAGCAGTTTATATAACCAAAAGTAGAAGGTAATTCATACAGGTGTGTGCAATAATTATCTGGAGTCATATCAATACATGTACAAAATCCTGATAGCTTTTTCCTCTTTCTCAAATCAGATTTTCAATAGCTTTTTAATGCATTCATCAGTTCATCTTCTTTAAAGACACATTCAACAATTATTCTTATTGTGAAACAAAAATTCTAACATTTACAACATTATTCATTTTATTTTTCCATGAATGAATGGATTGTATTCCCTTCTAAATGTCATATCAACAGCCAATGTGATGTGGCAAATTTATGTTTAATTGTTATTAAGAATGGTTGCTCTTTTTTATTCCTGAATATCATTTTTAGTATGCACTGATACCGTTAAATGTGGAAAAATTCAGTAGTTTTAGATATAAATGATTCTATCATATTTGCTGACATCACACCCAGTCCATCTGTGTTGTTTTAAAGGAACATCAAAATTCAATCGATTGAGCCGTACCACAAGTGGAGATAATGTATAAAAACTAGAGATTAGTCTCAAAGCTCAGATCTCATATCTTGTCTTGCCAACTGATAATAGATTGGGGCACATAACTGCAAACCAGAATTCTTTAAAAGGAGGCATTAATTAGCTTTTTTCAACTCCAAATGCAGAGTGAAAATATCAGACTTCAGGATGGCTACACATTTACAAGAAGCCTCATTGGTCGAGTCAAGTGGGTATGGTTTCTGACTAGTAAACACTAGCCACTAAACTGCTTCAAGTTTGAATCCCTTCTGGGGGGAATTTCACATATGAGGAAGCTTTCCAGCAAAGGTACAAAAGGTGGGTGGTTCTACTGAGATGTATGATAATGAATGAGGTCTTGCTCCAGTATTTAAAGTTGGAAAAATTCAGAGAACACCCAGAGGATAGAAAAAATAGCAACAGTGCATTAAACTAAAACTATACTCTCTGATCAATGATGACATGACTATAAACTTACTTTTTTCAGTAGGTACGGGGCATCGACATTAAGTCGACATCTTCTTTCTACATCATGAACGGCGCCATCCTCACTCTTAAACTCATTCATGATATCACTACCCAGGAACACTGGTATCATCTTACATGTTGGAAATCTTTTCTCATAAGCCTGAAAATAGTGGAAGTAAAGTTTTTAAAAAATATCTACTAAAAACTTGGGAAGAAATGCTGTACAACAGTTTTGCTGTTTTTTTTTACAGATTAATGGGCCAAACTTTCAGCCCCCTTCCCCTGTATCAAAAGTATGTTTTCTAAAAATTCCACACCATTGAATTGACAGTAGAAGAATAGCTCTTCTGCTTTTAAACATCCTGATCAAATCTATGACTTGTGATAATAAAATGTAGGGAGGATATGAATATTTCGTCATTTATCCTTTTTTCCCAAAGACGCTATTTTGCACCTTTTATCAGTAATGGCCCTGTCACATTTCCCCTAGAGACGAAAAACACTGTACTATATATGAACAGTCAAACCTGTGTTAGCGGCCGCCTCCCAATAAAGGCCATTCTTTTAAAACCATCATTGATTATTAATAACAAAAAGACCTCAGAATAAAAGCCACCTGTCATTAAAGTCTTCAAAATGTCTTCCCCAAGGATGGCCTTTGTTCACAGGTTTGACTGTACATTTTGTATATTCTAATAACTCAGAGTTATTAAACTCAAGTTGGTAATAAGGTTGTAACAACTACACCACTAGTCACTACACAGTATCCTATGAATTTTACTCAGTTAATTACTGTACAAGTACTAAATAAGTTCTATCAAACACATCAAATAGAAAAAGCAAAGTTGACACTACAGCAATTCATATGCTGTTTTTGACAACTATACAAACATAATTAGGCACAAAAAAGTTGCTGGGTTTTATAACCCAAACCAGACCTAGTATTGTTTTCTGTCGACCAGACTTTTTTTGGCATCGGCAAAATTGAAATGTTTTCATTTCATCTGAATCATACCTCAGAATTTAACAAAAAATATAAAAAATTTAAAGTTCAGATGATCGTCCTTCCTTATCCCATATTATTTTGTAGAGGATATAAGTAGAGACAGGATTGTCCAATGTTTTGTGGGCCTTACCATGAATAAAAATTGCTAATTTACAATTAATTGAGAATACCATATGGTCCTAGGAGACTACAACAATGAGAACTATAATTATGATGTATTTATTGTTGTAAGTACATTAAAATGAACCACACATGGACATTTAGTTTGGGAGATTAAATTAGACAGCAAGTTCTCACATAGTAACTAGTAAACACAATGAAATATTTTCATTCTTATCATAGTCTGACAACGTTCAAAACCATCCATCCAAAAAGCTAGCTGTCTATATTCTTTTTTATGTTATTGTATGAACAAAAATAAAAATGACAATACATGAAATAAATCTCATGATATTTGGACAATACAATAATTCTTGAACTTTTAATTACCACTTTAAACCAATCAGTAAAAGTATGACTTTGTAAGAGTTTTTATAGCTATTAATTAATGATTCCTAAAATGGTTAATAAATATTGTGAAACCGACTACATGTATTTAAAAAATTATGAGAATAGAAAAACATACATTTAATTTTGTAGTCTTTAAAGTCAAGAATAGTACAATAACCTACAATGTGTTTGTGTAAAGTAAAATTATACTGTAACACTGTTACAAAAAAAATAATGAGGGGCCTCTGTGGTTTGATATTCGGTCTTCGAATCAGTGGGTTGTCCCCCTTCTTTAAGTCTTTTGGGGGACAACCTAGTTTTACAGAGTTTTCTTCATAAAGTATATAGTCGGACAACCTGTTACAAAAAATTAATTCAAAGATTGGTTATTTCGAACCCTGTGGAAGAGCGGTTTATAATACTTATACAGTATTTATTTACAGTCCCTGACTAGAAATCACTGACTCCTGATCGTGGTCATTTCGATACTGATCATGGTATTTTATAAAACTTATAATAAAACTCTTATTCACTTTGCAGCATATCATAAGCAGTGGTACAACATTGTATTTACCTACACCTACATAAATTTAACTAAAGATAATTTATCAAAGGCCTGACTAATCAATAGATAAAACAAGACAAACATATTGTCACAATATCTATTTTCTATTAAGATAAAAAAAAATCAGCATGTATTGTTTAAGCCAAAGACACTTGTTCTAGATCAATTCAAGTACTTGAAATAGATATATTTACTGGTATATGTTTTTAAGAATGAACCGACAAACTTAGAGTATATTGTGTAAAGTGGGTATTCTCATATTTTGGTCAATCTTGGTTTATCCTATTTTCTTATTATTACTGATAGTAATGGACATCACAAAAAATTAATACATGACTGAGTAAACTACATCATACATTTGTACACATCTACATGTACAGGAAACACCCACGCGTGGCTACCAGCTTTAAAGTCTAAATATTTTCAACATCATTTTTTCACATCTACTAAAAGGGAGGAAAAAATCGTGTTGTTTTTACACTACTGTAAAAAATGTCCATCGGCAGGTCAAATTTTTTTTTTTTTAAACTGCTTTGGTGAAGCACAAAAACTCGCATTATGCACTTGGCAGTGGTAGCAAATTATACCAAACTACATAGTAGTACTACCTAATTTTGGTAGGAATGACCAGAAAGTAGCACTTTGCTACCACAAATATTGAAACAGAATTTGACTGCTTACAACTGTTACAGTGATACAACAAACAAAGTTTGGTCAAGTAAACTTGTGTAGCCACACTTTGATAAAAATTAAGAATATGAGTAAAATAATAGAATACAATAACAATTTCAGTTGGTGGGAAAATATGATAACAAACAACTCCTCTTCCAGCACTCCTGACAAGTAACAAGCTACAAGAATCGAAATAGAAAATTTGAATGTTCTCTGAATGATTGATGCTCAAAATCATTTGGGAAACATTGTTGTTTGTTGTCCGGTGGCATTTTAACTTCACCGCAAGCAAGGTTTTCGTGATTTCCACCATTTTCACGTGTTGAGGTGTGATTAAAAAGCGGATGACTAAATTTATCGCTGCCGACTTCATTTTTTTACGAATTCTTTTTTTAGCCATAAAAAAATTGGGTCAGTGCAAGATAGTCAGGGTATTCTTTTTTAAGGCCTAAAGATAAATTTAAAATTGAACTGTCTGACGGTAGCTGTAATGATGTGGCTCAAGTCCAGGGCCCACACTGGCTTGAAAAAAGTTGAAGCCACTTTTTTGTGACGCGACACTACATGACGCGACGCAAATTGCTGAAAAGGTTCTTAGGTCTGTATACCTTCACAGCAAAATGTAGTTATGAGTTAGCAAAGTTTAGCAGAACCAACACAAGATTACATTAATTTTCAAATACAGTCACCACTATTAAAGTCCTTTGTTGTTAACATTAACAAGTACAAACAGTCCAACATATTCAAAAGTAACTCAGCTTATGTTTTTTATGAATTTTATTTCATTCAATAACCAATTCAAAAAATAGACACACAACAGGATAAAATATTTTTGTTTTTCAGTAAAATACACGTCTCCGTATGACTGGAATACCGGAATTGGACTGTGCAGCGGGCGTTTATTCATGTTTATGATAATAAGTTCTATTCGGCGATATTTCAACTTTATCCTTATACGTCGATACGTAAAGCGAAAGTAGGTTTTCGGAAAATGATTCAGGGATTTTTTGGGGGCAATTTTATAGCCGAAATTCGGTCATATTCCCAATGGAAAATAGTTTCTTTTTTTCCCAATTCACAGACAAAAATTCCCAATTTAAAAAAAAAAATGTTTTATTTTTTATTTATAAATTTTATAAGTTCATTTAATAACATCACTATTGGTAGTAAATACCTTATTCTGCTACTGTTCTATGGGAGAATAAGTAGAATAAGTTGAACATTGCAAAAATTGTAGTTATACATTTTTCCCAATTTTGATTAAAACACAGCGAAAATTCCCAATCGCAAGGGTATGGGTCATATTCCCAAAATACCGAGAAAAAAACCTGTGATTACTTAGATCTTAAACAACAACGCGCATTTATATTAATCCGTCATTTAGTATTTACGTGATTAGTTGGACAGATCAATATAAACAAGCACTAACTGTGAAAAATAAGGGTAAGACCAAGTGCAACTTATGCCTCGCGGCAATCTCATTTGTTAGAGGTGCGAAGTTGGCGATGCGAATCGCAATCAGGATTAACAATCATACAGTATATCTGACTCGCGACTTCCACAATTGATTTTTGAATAACTTAGCGCCATCGGCAAAATGTCCGAGGACACATATATTATTTTATAAACCAGTCTATTAAACTATTCTGGAGGTTAAAATTGAGATTTTATACACTTTCCCCACTCGTAAATTTTTGGAGCCACTTTGGGCGGACTTTCGCCAATTGGCTCAAGTGGCGATCGACAGCGTAGGCCATGAAGTCCATTATTACGTTAATATATTATATCAAGTTTGACATTTAAGTTAACACAGATTTATTAAAGCACATTTACGCAGAACCAAGTACAGTAAGTTAGACAAGTTATTGAAGAATTTTGCCGTAATTTTAATTTCCGCACATAAATATGCAGATCTTTGTAAGGCTGAGAGGTTGGCCCTTCTGAAATTGTTCACGAAAATTGGCCAACCAGAAAGCAGAATCACTGCAATCAGTAAGGCTAGAGACTTGCTGTCCCATTTACAGGTATATATGAATAAGACCGAAGGCAGCAGAAAGTATATCATATAATAGGTGAAAGACATTAAGCATTTTTGGTCAGACATGTCACTTTTAATTTTATAATAGAAATTTATAAATAATACAATTGTGGACTGCACTCATTCCTTTGCGATATGTATTGATGATTCAGACTTTGATATAGACAATGATCACAAAAAATATATTTATATCTTTACTCACCGCCATGACAATCTCAAACGGGTGCTTATAAACCCGAACAGGGGACTGATATTTGTGCACCATCTTTACGAGGGTGGGGTATAAATTTCCAAATCAACAATAAAGCAAGCTTCCTGTCAGCTGACGACAACGTTAATGATCAAGAAAGTCATTTCTCCGAATCAAATATTAAATATCTACGCTAGATTAAGATAAATTATCAGTACACTATCCTGTTGTGATGAACTCTGAACTAAATTGTGTTCAACGACACAAAATTTATTCACAAAAACATAACGCACCGTTATACTAACATGTCGTGAGAAACGCAATGCCACCGAAAAAAATACGGTCAAGCGCCGATAAAAGTACGTGTAGAGCAACAAACGTCATTTCTCATACAAATGTAAAGTCCCTTAAGCATACAAGTTGAATGTTTGTACGGCGGAAAATTGCATCAGGCAATTGAATATTAGGATTCGTTGTAATTAAAATGTGCAAAGTTTCAGTCATTTGTATAATGTAATTTTTACCTGAATAATTATATATTATGTGCTGGACGAAACTTGATGTAGTGAACATTTCTGCCAATTTATAAATTACAAGTACTTAATTAGTTTCAGTCAGGAGACACCTGTTGATAGAATGAGGAATGGACAGATATATGAAAGTGCATCCTTTAAGGGGCATACCCTACAACTGACAAACATTCTGTGAAAGTGTAAAAATGTGTTAGATGTATATGTAAAACAATATATAATGGATAAATGCAAGAAGAACTTTTAGGTACTAGCCGCAAAAATCATAGCTATGAATAATAAACCACTTCCACCCAAAAATTGTACAAGAAATTCCAAAGAGTTTCCGATCTTTTATGGAAACTAATATTTTTTGTGATTTTATTTTTAATTAGATGAATTTTTGGCTGAAACTTTCTTCGTCGGCTTTTTTCTTTACAAGCTTCTAATTTATCATCATTTTTGCCTTGATTCTAGATGCACCAAGTTGTAGGGTATGCCCCTTTAATGTTCCAGATCAGTATTGGACTAAAATGCAAATTTGTGAATAACCAATATATATTATTTGGAAAAAGTGTTTGATGTGGTTTATATAAAATAATCAAGTGTTAGAAATCTTTTCATGGTAAAGTAGAACAACACAGGAGTTAAACAAACATGGTTTAATAAAATATACATAAAAAATTATGCACATTAAACATGATCGACTAGATTGCAATCCACTTAAAGTACATTAACATTAACAAGAAAAATTATAACAAAACGTTATATGTAGACAGATTTCAAGAAGCATATTGGTTTATGTTTTTTGTATGAAGTTGCTTTTTTCATAAAGGCTATTGTCTGTATATTTAATTCAATCCAAGGGTATAAGATATTTACATGATATGAGTAATACACATTATAATGACAAGCATGAGTATTTGACAAATGAATAAATCCATTATATGGTTCACAAGCACGTGGTTATATCATACCCTACATCAATCAAATAGAATCAACCCTAAATGTTAACGAATTCACCATAAATCTGAGCACTATCATACAACCATATGGAACTTCAAATAGCCACACAACAACTTATCTAGGCAATGCCCTCATGATTTACTTACCTATCAACTATTAATAGATTCAGTCATCACCATTAGCCAATCAAATGGCCAGGATTAGCCAAACTAGTAATAGACACTACAGTAAGTACTCACAAACAGCTATAATAAACAAATACTCGTAAGTATAATTCGTCTAGAAAAATTACCATAATCTGCCGCACTAGTATGATACAAACTTATTGAACTTCAAATAGCATTTCCGATACTATGCCACAACAACTTATAAATATAGGCCAACATGCCTGCATGACTTTCTTACCTATCAACTATTAACAAAATTGCAGACGAACACATTCAACTTGGAACTCGCTCTTCTATTGTTCATGTTACGTGATCATTGTGGAGAGACCATGAACGAGTTCGATCAACAACTATAACTATGATCATCCTTAGTCAAGTCAATAGTCAAGTCACGTCGACCAAAGCCGTTTATTTCACTCATATCATATACATTCATGACAAAATGAAAAGAGAATGTTTTTTCATAACATCTCAACAACATAACATTCATGATTTTTTTTTCTATTAGTATTCCATGGGTTCCGTCGCTCGACGACGCCGTACAATAAATGTATCGGTCGTAATAGTTTCTGTTGGTCTTATAACAGAGGATCGTATCCGGTGTGTTAAAATTTTCCTCCCGTGCATACTTTATAGCACGAAAAATGCTTCCAACACCACTATCGTATTTTTTCAATATCATTGAAAAAAACAACTACTTTTAGAACAGCTGTGTTTCCCCCGCAGTCATGTTAATGCACACGTCATAAAGTGACGTCACATATGTTCTATTTTACAGTTTACAAAAGCAAAAATCACTGCGAAATGAGAAAAAGGACTCGTTTTGTCGGTATTTATCATTTTGGCACAATATTAGCAATAGCTTGTTTATGCATATGTTGATAACGAAAACGGGAAGTTAATGGGCCATTAACACTGTAGATTAACACTGTTTTTTTCTAAACAAAGCGCTCCTCCCAGTAATAGTCAGTACTGACTAGTCGGGAGTACGAAGTGGAAGTAATCCTATGGTATGAATTAAGTTCGATAATTTACACACTTATGAATTTCAAATGCAAATAAAAGGTAGAAATTAATGGGAGACAAAACATAATCTGTCGTTTTCATAATCTTCAGATTCTCTTATTGTTGTGGTTACTTATGTAATTTTCGTACTATAAATTATTTGAACAACTGAATTTCAGTTTTGATAAATTGCATTTTCTATATTTCTTCGATTGACTTCATTATTTAACTGGGCAACGTGACGTACTGGCTGACTGGTCAGATTAAGTTTCACCAATTCTTAGAATTAAACTGTTAAGACTTCAGCAACAAAACACCGAAACCCGCTTTGAAATTCATCTTCAAATAAAGCGACAATTTTTATTAAAATAACACCTGTTGTTGATTACGAACGACAACTATGTTAATAAGTCAAGACGATGACGACACTTTATAACGTTGTAAGAATCTTACACCTGATCATTTAAATATGAAACTCACGTGTGTTTTGTAAATAAGCAATTTACTGTGAGTTTAGTGTCTAGGATCTATGAAAGATTTTGTGAATCGTATTTATATCTTATTTTGATCCTAAGGTAATAATCATGTATTGCTTCTTTCTTTGTATGATATGAATCATTGATGTTGTTAATAGTGTTTTCTTTTCGGATACATCAATTCGGATGTCAATCATTGTGTGCAAGACAAAAACTTTCAATTTTTATGGGTAATCATCATTAATGTTGTTTCTATGTTTTTATATATCTATAAGTTAAAACAAGATGGAAGATAAGAGGGAGAATAAAACACATAGGAAGAAGTTATCTGGTCCTAAAGCTGAGCGGAAGAAGCCGAAGCCAGTTATAAACCAAGATCTAACTCCGAGACAGAGAAATCCCAAGGCCTTTGCGATTCAACATGCAAATAAGACTCTTAGAACAGTTCAGAGGTGATTATTTTTGGAAATATTTTTACTTTCATTTAATTAAATGGTAGATCAATGTTTGCGCTTATAAAGTTAAAATAAACTTATATTATTATAAGTGAGAGTTCATCTGTCAGGATTAATTTGTCTGGATCATAACTCTATTTTCTATTTCATATAGTTAGGACATATTTTCAGCATGATGAAGTGGTGTGCAAGCACAAGAATTTTGTTTGTCATTCAAATGTCAATGTCATATTAGCCTGGCTGTATTGCCTTTATGCATCTCATTAAGTCATTTGATAGCTTGCTGCATTTAATAAGGAAATTAAAGTAAGGGTGAGATTGGACCCACCAGAACTAACTTAACCCTCCCCCTCCACCCCTATAGCTTTGCTGCATATCCTTTAAAGATGGTACTCTGCCAGAGACAGAGACTTTTCCTCCATTGAATGTATCCTAACACCTATAGTATATGTGTTGGTTTAGTTTTGGGCATTTTGTGGAGGCCAGTACTTAGGAAGGTAGGATGTTTTATATAAAGCGTTTACTGGGTGTTGCTTTTTTGTTGTAAAAATTCAATATTCAGACTGGGGAATTTTAGGTTGAAATTGGGGAATAAACATAGTTTTTTATTATGTTGTTGTCCCCCCAAAAAACAGCATGAAAGACCTGTCTATAGTATATGTAATACTTCAGGGTTCTCAATAAGTTTGTGGCCAACAGCCCTAAAAGCTAGACTAACAGGCCTGCTAGGGGGGGGGGGGGAGGCATTTTCTTGCAATATTCTATGAACTTTTGAGATTCCTAACAGGCCCAAACACATTTTTAAGTGGCTAAATTGGCCTGCAGCCTGCTATTATTGAGAACCCTGATACTTGTCAGTTTAATTCCTTGGATATCAATATCTCTAGAACTCAAGATTTGAAGACAAAGAAACAGCATATACCTATTGTTGATCGTACTCCACTGGAGCCTCCTCCAATCATCGTTGGCGTTGTTGGACCTCCTAAAGTAGGGAAGACAACTCTGCTAAAATGTGTTGTGAAAAATTTCACTAAACAAAGATTGACTAGGATACAAGGACCTGTAACAGTTGTGTCAGGTATAGGTTTTCAGTGAATTATTTCCCCAAAATAACTTTTCTCTTACATGTGTGTATTATATTCCATCTTTGAGCTTGCTGATGATTATATTTTTGGATTGGAACGTTGTATCTAATTTGAAACATCCTGATTTTGTGATTTCGTATATTCGTATAGTTTCTGTTTTTGTGTGTTTGTTTAACTTGCGCTAATATGTAACCATTATTACCATATGCTTTTATCTCATGTTCTGAAAAATTTAAATGATACACTTCAGAGCTGATGTAATTTGCATATTACTAGTTTTTTAATGATTGAATATGTTATAAATGTTGTAAATTTCCGGAAATTCAATAATTTGATTCCATTCACTAGTCATAAGAGTTTGTCTATGTACACAAAAATACATCTCATTTATTGAATTCATTGTATTTCAGGAAAGCAAAGAAGACTCACTCTTATAGAATGTAACAATGACATTAATTCAATGATTGATATTGCTAAAGTTGCTGATTTGGTAAGATAATTGCATGTTTTATTTGAATTAAGTGTTTATATGTTAAATTTTACTTAGTAAAGGATAGAAATTTTTATTTTGTTTTATTTCATTGTTTGATGACTGGTATAAATACAAATATTGATAAGAAGTTTTATTGATTTTACATTGCATAAAGCCAGAAAAAATAGCTCTGCGGCTTATGGCTACCTGACCAACCCTTAAATACAAAAGATGTTTTGGGATATATCCTACCTACAAAGTGTGCTTAGAAAAATTATCAAAAACATTTTGTGACCTATCTTCCTTATTTCTTTGGTCAAGAAAATGTAAACATTACTATTTTCACCAGAAATAACTGATCAACTTTTAAACAAATGATCAAACTTAAGCAACATTCTTTGACTTATGGCTTCAAGCTATCATTTGTACAGATGACAAAATATTCTTTTTCTTTTAGGTGTTACTACTCGTTGATGCTAGTTTTGGATTTGAGATGGAAACATTTGAATTTCTCAATATTTGTCAAGTTCATGGTTTTCCTAGAATAATGGGAGTTCTTACCCATCTAGATTCATTTAAAGACAGCAAGAAGTTGAGGAAAACTAAGAAAAGACTTAAACACAGATTTTGGACTGAAGTCTATCAGGTTAATAAAGTTTACATTTTTTGGGGGCGATTTTATAGCCAAAATTCGGTCATATTCCCAATGGAAAATAGTATCTTTTTTTCCCAATTCACAGACAAAAATTCCCAATAAAAAAACCATCACTTTTTCTGCTACTGTTCTATGGGACTGAGAATAAGTAGAATAAGTTGAACATTGCAAAACTTGTAGTTAACCATTTTCCCAATTTTGATTAAAACACCGCGAAAATTCCCAATCCCAAGGGTATGGGTCATATTCCCAAAATACCGAGAAAAACCCTACATTCAATATGAATATACAAGAAATTAATTATTTTGATTGATTGAATACGATTTAGGTCTTTTCAGCTGTTTTTATTCAATAGAAAATGATAAGTTGAGTAATAATTTTATTGTGATATAAGACCTGTTAAAGATTATACATTTGTTTAAGATGAACTCTCTTAACTTGATACCTGGATACAATTACTGCTTTAGATTTGTGTTTCTTAAAAGTTAACACATAATTGTACATCCATGTTAATTAAAAGAAGAATTAAAATCTCTAAAAAAGGGTAACACCATGTAATATAATTTTTAACCTTAAACAAGTATTTTTTTTGTTATATTCAGGGTGCTAAATTGTTCTACTTGTCGGGTATGGTGAATGGTGAATATCAGAAAACGGAAGTTCATAATCTGTGTAGGTTCATATCTGTGATGAAGTTTCGTCCTCTGACCTGGAGAACTACACATCCTTACATACTTGCTGACAGGTGATAGTTTTATACCTATAATGTTGGGGCCTCTGTTGTGAATGGTTATTGTGACTAGTAATCACTAGCTCCTCTGCTGTGAGTGCAAATTCCTCCAAGTACTAAAATCCACTTGTGAGGATGCTCTCTGGCTAGCTTACAGAAGGTCAGTGGTTCTACCCAGGCGACGCCTGTGGCATTCCTCCATCATTAAAGCTTGAAATGTTGTCAAGTGTCCCAGGCTGTCCCAGTGAATGTACCTGTATACCCACCATGTCAAAAAACTATTGTCCCAAAATGGAGTGATAGGCTTTTGTGAAGGAACCTTTATAATCGTAGAGAAGGATTTAAAATGGATTTTTTCCAAAAAATGACGAAGAGTTATTCTCCCTTAAAATGCAACTTGATGTCTGTAGGGATAGGCTGTTTTTCAAAGAACATAATATTTTTCCATTTTTCATCAAGGGTATCAACAATATTTTCAAAAAGTTTTGTATATATCGTATCTAGGGTAAGTATCATAGAAATAAAAGTAGTTAAGCTGTACTACTTTAACATTTTTGTTTAGCTTTAACCAGATACATCAGAAAGGTACAGTATGGCTGTAATACTGTAAGTTGATGTTAAAAACCTTCAAAAGTAATGCTACAAAAATATTACATTCTTGATCTCATTTTGAAGGGTCACTAGAGTTGCTTTTATTTTAAAACAGAATGGAAGACATTACAGACCCAGAAAAAGTTCGCCAATACAACAAAACAGATCGTAACGTTTCACTGTACGGTTATCTACATGGTACACACATGAAAAACAACAGCAACATACATATACCTGGATGTGGCGATTTCTCTATTCACGATCTACAGTTCCTGTCCGATCCATGTCCTACACCTGATCAGAATAGGAAAAGATCCCTAAGTCAGAGAGATAGAGTTATATATGCACCGATGTCTGGTGTTGGCGGTATAGTTTATGATAAAGATGCAGTGTACATTGATCTAGGTGGTAGTCATTCTCACACTGATGCTCAAAATGTAAGTTAATGTCTCAATGAGAAATGGGTTTTGTTTATATTGAATTTTACGCCCCTTTTCAACAGTTAGAGTCATATGAGGTGGGCAGTTAATCTAATCATCATTCCTGAGAAGAACATGTACTAGACTCCCATTCTCAGTCAGCAATTGCCTACTGTCTCACATAAAGAGACATGGTTGGTAGTAGGCAGTGAGAAATGGGCATACTTTCCTTTCTACACTCTTATTTTGTACCCGAGTAAAAATTATATTTTTGTGATGATTCTACTTAGATGTATAAAACTGTCTTATATCTTAATAATTCACATAAAATTTAATGCATTTTGTATAAAATAATATGTGTGTGAATTTCAGCCCAAATCAGTAAAAAAAGCCACTGCTATGGATACAAATTTTCACACTACCAATGTTTCAAAAAGATGTTATAATCATTAGTTTCTATTTTCACACTTCATATTTTAGCCCATTCATTGAACATAAAAAAATGGTTACATGTGTATTATAGGTAGAAGGTGATGATGAACCGAAACCTGTAAATGAACTTGTAGCATCACTGATGGCGATGAACAATCCAGTAGATAAGAAGATGAAATCATCAGCTGTTTCTGTTTATTCTGAAGCCATTAAGAAGTCTGATACAAATCCAGATCTTGACGAGGGATACGGGTTGGTTTCAGTTCCTCTTATGATGGGTTTTATACATTTATGATGGGTTTTATACATAAAACTTTTTTATCACATAACCTGCGGTCCAGGAGTGCCGTAAACCCATGCCGAAAATATCGTTCGGCACTGCAATAAACATTCAGATTAGCCAATCACTACATTTGCATATTTTGATCGTTTTTACGGTTATGTGATAAAGAGAATCTTACATTCGTGCTCATTCCTTACCATTTTTAGCTCACATGTCACAAAGTGACAAAGTGAGCTATTAGGATCACTCTCCGTCCGCCGTCCGGCGTCGTGCGTCGTCAAACTTTTTGTTGTGACCACACTAGGGGCCACATTTTTGGCTCAATTTTAGCAAAACTGGGTCAGAACGTTAATATCAACAAAATCTCGGACAAGTTCGATATTGGGCCATTTGGGGTCAAAAACTAGGTCACCAGGGCCAAATAAGGTAAAACCTTGTGAACACTTTAGAAATCACTGTTCTGAATTTATCTTCATGAAACTTTGTCAGAATGTTTATTTTAATAATATGTAGGTCAAGTTTGAAAATGGGTAATTTCTGTAGTAAAATTAGGTCACTAGGGCAAATTGCTGGAAAACCTTGTGAACACTCTAGAAGTCACTGTTTTGATTGGATGATCATGAAACCTTGTCAGAATGTTTGTCTTCATAATATCTTGGACGAGTTCGAACATGGGTCATCTTGGGTCAAAAACTAGGTCGCTAGGTCAAATCTTATGAAAAACCATGTTAACACTGTAGATTTCAGAGTTATTATTGGATCTTCACCAAACTTTGTCAAATCGTTTGTTTTAATGATATAACGGTCAAGTATAAATATGGGTCATCTGGGGTCAATAACTAGGTCACCAGGTCAAATCTTAGGAAAACTTTGTTAACACTGTAGATGTCACAGTTTTAATTGGATCTTCACCAAACCTTGTCAAAATGTTTGCCTCAATGATATGTGGGTCAAGGATGAACATGGGTCAGCCGGGTTCAAAAACTGGGTCACAAGGACAAATCTTAGGTAAAAATCTTGTAAAAGCTCTAAATGTCATGGTTTTATTGGATCTTTGCCAAACCTTGTCCGATTGTTTGTCTTAATGATATTAAGGACAAGTTCAAATATGGGTCACCTAGGGTCAAAAACCAGGTCACAAGGTCAAATCTTAGGAAAACCTTATTAACACTGTAGATGTCAAATTTCGATCGTATCTTCACCAAACCTAGTCAGACTGTTTGTCTTAATGATATGTAAGACAAATTCGAACATAGGTCGTCTGGGGTCAAAAACTAGGTCACCGGTTCAAAACAATGTTTTAATGAGTGAACAGTGATTGTCATGTGAGCGATATAGGGCCATCTTGGCCCTCTTGTTATTAAACTCGTTGACAAAAGCAATATTGTTTAGTCAACTCGTTTAATGAAAATGGTAAAGAATGAGCACTCATTCAAGATCCTCTATTAAAGTAACTCTTTACTAACATACTAACAGTCGTATTGTAAATTGGTAACTGATATAGTTAACAAAAAACTTGTGATTATTAAACAGTTGATGGTTTATGTTTATTGATGATATCTTAAACATGTAATGTACAGTCAAACCTGTGTTTGTGGCCAGCTTGGTAAAAGGCCACCCTGTGATTAAAGGTTACATTTTTGTCTTTCCGAAGACTGGTTTTTGACTGTTCATGATAGGTTTGTTTTTATCATCTGGTTGATAATTATACCATTTACCACATGTATATTTTCATTATAGTGAAGAAAGTGTAGAAATTGGTGGTAGAGTTAGAAGGAAGGCTGTGTTTGCTGACGATGACAATGATGATGATGAAGATACATCTGGGGACAATAGCAGCGATGATGATGATGAGGAGGAAGATGAGGAAGTCACTTTTAAGAAGCCATTAAAAAGCTCTGTAAGTTTTAATGCTCTTGGAGCCTGTATTTATCAGTATTTGTTTAAGGGGGGTTCCTTAATTTTATTTAGTTATAATCTTAAGTATCTTTGCAGACCCACTTCATCAGTTAGAATCTAAAAGACTTGGCAGATTTTCGTCTCTGAAATATGAATTCAGCATTACATCAATCATATGAAGATGGCCAAAATTTGGTTAACAATCATAAATGACAATGCTTTGAAATAAAATGTATGGTTCAAAATAAATCTTATTTATTGCACCAAGTTCACCTCAAATCTCAATATTTTAGTTATTATTTAACAAAATTTCCCACATATCTATCTTTGTGTAACAACCAATCATCTTTCATATATTAACTTTTTTTATTGATTCATTTTATTAATTGAATTTATTGATAATTTATCAAGTGAAGTTAATGGTGATCAGGTAAACATCATCGACTCATGAATAAGATGTATGTATTATTATTATTCTAAATGAAAATGATGAAATCTGCATTGATGCCAATTTGTCATGGTATGTGTTTGGTGTGTTTTGAAGGTTCCTCTGATGTTTGTTTTTCAGAAAGATGAAAAAAGTTTATCTGGGATCGAATTTGCTGACACAGATGATGAGATAGAAGATGACAAACCTGAAATTGTCATGGGTAACGATGATGATGAAGATGAGGATGATGATAGCGATGATGATGACAGTGATGATGATGATGATGATGATAGTGAAGGTGATGATGTTAAAGAAACAAAAGGTTTATCGGAAGATGTGTCTAAGACTGTTGATGAAAGTGAGGAGTCATCTGATGAAGAGGATGATGAAAGTGACAAATCAGATGAGAGCTGTGATAAAATAAAATCTAAGAAAACTGAACATAAAAATGGCAGGAAAAAATCAGACTCCACCAATTCTGTTAAAGCATTAAAAACACCTAGTAAAAGTGTCACTTCATCTCAAAATAAAGTAATTGTGTCAGATAATAAAAAAGTAACTGTGTCTAGTGATGAAGAAGAAAGTGAATCTGAAAGTTCAAGCAAAGAGGAAAATAGTTCAGATGAAGAAATGGAAGTTGATAATACAAAACCAGATAAAGAAGTTAAAGCTGATACAAATAAATCACAGGATGAAGAGACAACTAAGAAGCCTGGTAAAAGTTTGTCAGAGAAGCTTATGAACTTATCACAGAAGGATTATTTCTCACTGAATGCAAAGGAAAAGTCAGATGATGCTGAAAGTGAAGAGGAAATGGTTGAAGACAAGAATGATCAACAAGAAGATTCTATTGCTGAAAACATTGACGAAAATGATAGTAAGCTTTCTTATAAGTAAACTTTTGATATTTGTTGTGCAACCAAACCTGTAAACAAAGACCTCCCTTGAGAAAGATACTATGTGGTCTTTATTGACAGGTAACCTTTTTTCAGAGGTCATTTTTATTCTGAATAGCCATTAATGGTTTTAAAAGAATGGTCTTTATTCACAGGCTGGCCTTTACTTGAGCTGGCTGCTGACACAGGTTTGACAGTTTTAAAATTTGTTTTCCTAAGTCCTATATTTTTGCTTTGTTGTCGAATTTAATTAACTTGTGAAGATTAAAGAATTCTTTGACATGGTGTGGAGACAAGTACCATACTTTCTAAGCAACTCCTTGGTTTAAATAGAAGTTCATGTAGTGTAATAAATGGATGTTTTTTGATAAAATATGTGACTCCTGGTCTTATGTGACACTTTGTCTTGTGGGACTCTGTCAGTATTATGTGGCATCTGGTTGTATATGACCCCTTGGCATATTAAGTGACTGTATTATGTGACTCCTGGTGTTATGTGACACCCTGTCTTATGTGACATTATTTTCATACTTCCCTTGAAAGTCACATAAGAAAGTGTAGACTTATTCTATGGACAGGAATTGATTTTATGTTCATTATTGAAATTATTTTGAATAACAAATAGACCAAATATCTGGATATCAGGTAAAACTGATTGCTAACTTGTATATTATTTATTTCAGATGGATCAGTTACATGGAAACATGATTTGTTATCACAAGCTGCAGCAAGTTTCAGACAAAGACAATCTGAACGTATCAACTACAGAAAACTCATCTATGGAAAAGGTTAGTTTATATTGATCATTGTCGAGCCAGTCTGCGGTGAGCTCGACTTAGTCGCCACAATGGCGGTTGCGTGTCTGTACGTTAGTTAGTTAGTGAGTGAGTTAGTTAGTGTGTCCGTCCGGATCCTTGTCCGGGCTGTATCTCCCTTATTCATAGAAACTTTTTAAGATAACTTGGCATTATTGTTAAACACCATGAGACGGTGTGCAGTGCGCAAAATCCAGATCTCTAGCTAAAAGGTCAAGGTCACACTTAGAGGTCAAACATAAAAAATGAGCATTATAGACCTTGTCCGGGCTGTATCTCCCTTGTGCATAGAAACTTTTTAAGATAACTTGGCATAATTGTTAAACACCATGGGGCGGTGTGCAGTGCGCAAGATCCAGGTCTCTAGCTCAAAGGTGAAGGTCACACTTAGAGGTCAAACGTCAAAAATGAGCATTATATACCTTGTCCGGGCTGTATCTCCCTTATGCATTGAAACTTTTTAAGATAACTTGGCATAATTGTAAAACACCATGAGGCGGTGTGCAGTGCGTAAGATCAAGGTCTCTAGCTCAAAGGTCAAGGTCACACTTAGAGGTCAAACATAAAAAATAATCATTATACACCTTGTCAGGGCTCTGTCTCCCTTATGCATTGAATTATTTAAAAATGACTTGCCATAATACAATGCGACCATGTGTCTTGGGCAACACCCATATTTTTATAGGTCAAAGGTCAAGATTACACATTCGGTCAAATATATTTTCCTTGTCTGGCCTGTAACTTCTGTTTGCATTCAAGGATTTTTAAATAAATTGGTATAAAAGTTTACTTCAATGAAATGATGTGTCATGAATATCACCCATACTTGTAGTTCAAAGGTCAAGATCACAAGCTGGCTAAACAGGGGCCCGACATGTTGCCCTTGGGCTTCTAGTTTTAATGTAGATGTTGTAGTGTCTGTGTAGATGTATGTGTGTATCGTAAAGTTTAATTCTTAGTTTGTGTATGAGAGAAAATTTCTTAGTTTAACATGTATAAAGCTATATGTGACGAGAAATGCTACATTAATACATCTAGAAGTGTAAAATAACATTGTTTTATAAAAACTTAATGTGTATTCTCAAAAGTGTTTTTAACAAAAACTGTCTCTGTAATTTAACAAACAAGATTTGTAAATTGTAATATACTTCTCAAAATTTGATGTTGATCACTTGCGATATTGCATGTAATGAATCTAATGATTGATTTGTGATTTTAATACTGCTATTGATTAGGTTTGATTAAAATTTGACCATTCAAGCATCATGTGCCAGTGCAAAAAATGAAACAAATGATGAGCATTGAAGCATGTCTGTTTATCATTAATTTGTATATACCGAACATTTAAATATTGAGTAAGTAATCCTTGTCTTGTAAAGTGAATTGGCCAACGTTATGTGCATACCAGAAAATTTAAAAAGATGTTAAATCAAAATAAATAAACTTATCAAAGTTTGAGCAGTATTTATTGTCTTGGAGATTAATTTTACTTATTCCCTTCAATACTATGTCAGTTCTGGGTCAGAACATCTTAGTTTTGTACCTGTATTTGTTGTTGTTTATTATACATTATGATTAATATATAATTGGACAGATGATGAGAATGAAGAAGGTAAAGATGAGGAGGAAGAAGAAGATGATGAGATAGGTGGTTTGTTCCGTGTGCTGAAAGAGAAGAGTGAGGCTAAGTCACTGGACAGAGCTTCAATCAACAGTACAGATTGTACTAAATGTCAGACTGATATACTTCCTGGAAGTGATGTTGAAAGTGTATGTTTTATAGCTCAATATTGTTTTATGTTAAGTTCTTAGAGACTTCATTATGATTTCAAATTATTGCTGACATTCCTTAAAGTGCCTGTCCAACACATCTGACAGGTAAAACTGGTCGATTGGGGAAAAAATTCAATTTGACCGATCCAAAACTCTGGTAATGTTTTGAACATGTTTCAAATAAAAGTCACCAAACAAATAGTTGTTATATATACTAGTTAAATGTATAGATTTTTCTTTCATTTTGAGGATTATTTTTTCAGTTCAGTGAAAACTCATCCAGTCTGGAGATCGTGAAAGAATCTCAGGACTGGATGTCTGCTAGTTATGAAGTTTATGGAATGTCTGTGATTGTTAACGACTTACCTTTTAAAGCATGATACCTTTAACATTTAAATACAAATGTTTTGCTATGCAATTAGTGTTATTACCTTTTAAAGCATGATACCTTTAACATTTAAATACAAATGTTTTGCTATGTAATTTAGTGTTATTCCAGTAATTATGTGTACTCTTGAGCTCACTTAAGCTTGTGTTATTTTCTTATCTTAGTAGCAACAATCTTACAGTATGTGAAATATCCATCAATATTTGAATGCCATGTTCAATGTGGATCATATTTCTGTATCTCAGATTCGAGAATTGATTGCGGATTGTTTTGTCACTGGTAAATGGGATGAAAGTAAGGATGCTGAAGCATTGTTACAGAAAGATGGTGGGTAAATTATGTACAGTACCATAATACTAACATTGTAAACTTTAACTTACTACATGGTTGTATCAGATTCTGTCCTTTGAAACTTCTCTAAATAGCATAGTTTTAATGTTTGATTCCATTCATAATTATCACTATTTATGTGATTTATTTTTTGGTAATTATTTTTTAAGGATTGTTTGAATCAGTTGAAAATGATGAAATTGATTTCCCAATTAATAATTCTTTAAACTTGGAAAAACATATCATGATAGATCTTATAATGTAATTAGTGTCTTCCTGACTGTTCATCAGGCCATAATAAAACAAGTACCTGTGTCATGACAGAAAGAAGAACATATGCTAATTATCAGATTGTTAATATACATTTACATTCAATGAGTTTAACCATCTGTACAAATATTCGTATTCAAAGTGTGTAAAACTGTATTTTACTCATTTTTTTTCAAAATTATTGCTTGTGTATTGCCTCTTGTCCGTTAATTTTTATTTCTTTGGGGTTTAAATTAACGTCCCACCATACCCAGTGTCAAGTTACAAACTACCTTCCATAAGCCAGCTCAACGGCTTCCTTAAATGTAGTTTTTCGTTGGGATTTGAACTCACAATGTTGATGGGCTAGTGATTACTAGTTACGGACCATAACTGCTTGACCACTGCGGTCACTGGAATATTTATTTTGTGTTTACCTTTTCTATAAGATGAGATGTATGGAGATTTTGAAGACTTAGAGACTGGTGAAAAACATACTGGTAAATCTGATACTCAGGATGAAGAGATGGAAGAAGATGATGATGATATGGGTGAGGATGATGAAGATAATGAAACAAAACCTGAAGGTGAGACTTTTTTCAGCTTCATGATCATTCTTCTTCTTTGAAGAATCGTGAATACATGTTATAGTGTTTCTTTGGACAAATCTCATGTAAAATTTGTAATTTGTTTAAAGTTTATTTGATTGTACTGATGATATTACTCTTTAAATCATTTTAGGCTAATGTTAATTTGAGAGGTTTATGAAAAGATTGTTGATGACATGAACCCTTACACACTGATACCCTTAAATGTTTGTATACATTTCTTGTTAGTTGACAGAATCTTTGTGGTTCTAATCTAGTCTGTCACATTGAATTTAGCTGTCTTATGCAATATTTTATAAATATGAACACTTTACATTTATATCCTGTCTTGTGGGAGGTAAATACCTGTATGTATCAAATGTGTCAACATACTGATCGTACATGTCAGAACCTGCCGAAGACATTTTTAAGCATATTGCCCATTTTCGTGTCAACCAATATGCCACTTTCTGTATGATATCATGATATTTTAGAGGTAAAAAAGAAGAAGTCAGAAATGACAGCAGATGAAAGAAGAGATGAGAAGAAACGTAAATTAAAGGAAATGTTTGATACTCAATATGACATGAAGGGAGATACAGAATTCTATGATAATTGGAAGGAAGAGTTAGAACAACAAGCAAAGGTAAGTTCATCTAAGACAGGCTTTTATTACTGATTTGAGGCTGAAATTCGGCCCCATTCCACTGGCTGAAAAGTGTATATTTTGCCTGTAAATTCATAAATCCCCTTCTGTAGAATTGCATTTTTCTTGAAAACATTTCTGGTGATAAAGATAGAAAGATCTTTGTCTGCAACCAACAAGGTTATATTCTATATTGATAATTAAATGTCAGGAGGATAGATATATATACATAGTCATGCTATTGTTCCAAGTTTTTCCCTCAAGATTCAATTTTTCCCATTTCTATTGGACCGCCAAGATGAAAACAAAGCATTATCAGTTTTATCATATAACTAGCGTAATGCTTTGTGTGGTGATGTTTTTATGTAATACATATCAACATTTTTTTTTCTTTTTGACTGAGATATAACATCGCAGCAACAGCTAGATTTATTTGGTGACTTCCAGCTTTGATAGTGGAGTAAGATCCTAGATACCAAGACCTTCTGTAATTAACTGGACAACTTACTGGACAGCCTCTTCATGTATGAGTTTTTATACCCCCGCAAATGAAGTTTGAGAGGGGGTATATTGGAGTCACTCTGTCAGGCGTTGGTTGGTCGGTCCGTCTGTCCGTCCGCATAAAGTTTGTGGAGCAAACTACTTCCACATTTTTTAAGCTATTGCAATGAAACTTGAAATATGTTATCACCATCGTACTATTGCAGTTTAAGTGTGAAAGTGGCGGTGGGGTTTTAGTCACCTCTGTGACAGCTCTAGTTTAGAATGGGATATGAACTCACAGTGCTGTCTGGCTGGTGATTACTAGTCAAAGATCACAACCACCCAGTAACGAAGGCTCCGAACATTATTCTTTATACAGATATATTTCTATTTTTAGATGAATCGTTCTATGTTTGAAGATATGGATGATGAAACTAGAGTACAGTATGAAGGTTTTAGACCAGGAATGTATGTACGAGTAGAGATACAAGGAGTACCGTGTGAATTTGTTACAAACTTTGATGCCACATATCCCATGATACTTGGTGGATTGTTAAGTGTAGAAAATAACGTTGGATATGTACAGGTATGTCCTAGCTATTCATGTAGCTAGCTTGTTTGTCATAGTCAGCCTTATTATATTTAGAAAAGGTCAGATATTATTCAGACTTTGAATATTTTCAGTTACAACTTTGATGTAAAATATCCTGGGAAAATAGTTCGAAACATGCATTTTGGTGGAAAATAATGAAGTTTTAAAAAAAAAAATACCAAAAAAGCTCAATTATTGACTTTCTCAGGTGTTCAGATGAGTTTGAAGGGATATCATAGCCATAACTCTGAATATTCTTTTATACATTTTATCATTTTTACTTGATTTGTTTTTTCAGACAAGAATAAAAAAACACAGATGGCACAAGAAAATTCTGAAAAATAAGAATCCCTTAATTATCTCCCTTGGATGGAGACGGTTCCAGTCCATACCATTATATTATATACAAGATCACAACATGAGGAATAGAATGTTAAAATACACACCTGAACACTTACATTGTCATTCCACATTCTGGGGTATGTATTAATATATCTACTTTATACTAGTTTTGATTAACTTTGGTGCTGTAAAGTTTGGCTGAAAATAAGAATAAGTTTGTTTGAGTGTTCCTTCCCACTCACAAAAATCCTAGCAAATAAATAAAATCAAATGTTTTTTTTTTTGGGGGGGGGGTATTTTTATTTCTACTATTGTTACATAGTAAAAAAATAAAAATTCCAACCTACCTACCCAGTGCTGAAATTCTGGGTCTGAGCAATCCAAACGAACTTATTTTTATTTTCAGCCTTGATACTAAGATGTTAACATTTTGGTTATTATTAACATGGTATATTGTTTATTCATTTAAAGGAGTTTATAATTTTGGGTAGTATTTTGTTAATATTGTTTTCTTGTATAACATTTAGATTTTTGCCTGTTGTATATAAATATACCAGTAAGATTATTCTGCTAAGTTGTTCACATATTGACAATCTGTCTGATTCTCTTACAAATTACATTGAAGTATTAATATTACTTACCAGTAATGTACTTTGATTTGTCATATATACTACTGGTAGTTCATGGCACATTTTTTATGTGAGAAAATAGGCAGTTGCTTATGGAGGATGGGAGTCTAGTACTGGTTCTTCCCAGGAATGATGCTTAGGTGAACTGTCTGCCTCATATGACTCATTTGAATCATGGCACATTTTGAAACACCTTTTTAATTTATACATTTAAACTTAAGATTCTTTGTACTGATTTGATGTGACCACAAGTTTTACTTTCTTTTAAGGACCTATAACACCTCAGGGTACTGGACTATTAGCTGTGGAAAATGTTGCTAGTACTACAGTGAGTATTTTAACAGATAGTCGGAGTCCAGTGTAATACTTACAGCTGCATAAATTAATACTTTATATTTTAATTAATTTACTGTACAAGTATGTTTCCATATAACTTGAGTTAATTTCTATTTTCAAATTGCTCTTATTTTTACTGGAATTAAACGGTGCACCAACTTCACAGGTCTTTTTGTGACCTTTCCAGCTTTGTCAGTTGAGGGAGATCAACTTTCTGTAAGCTAACTGGACAGCTTCCTCTTGTGTAAAATTAGGTGCTGGTTGGGACTCATACACGGTGGTGAGGGCTCGTGATTACCATATTAGTCAGAGGTTATAACCTCTTGACTCTAGTTGCCCCTTACCCTTAGCATGTATTTAGCTCTGATAAAAATTATAGCTTACATCATCTTATGACATTCTCTCCAGAACAGAAACTATTTACTATATTCAGCATTATGCCTTTGATTTTGACCAGTTCTATATCTTTAAAGTCTTGTATGTATATGTTGTCTTATACATTGTATTGTTGTTAACAGGCAGATTTCCGTATAGCAGCTACTGGTGTCGTTGTAGAATTAGATAAATCCCAGCAAATTGTAAAGAAATTAAAACTCACTGGTCATCCACACAAGATTTACCAAAAGTCAGCTTTTGTTGAGGTAAGTGAAATATTTCTGTGATTTTCTTATGATGTTAGCTCTGATTGGAGATTTCAAGGATCTTGGTAAATACTTTTATATCCTGTTATTCTGTTGGATATGAATTCATTTGGTACATGTGTTAGATTTATATCTGATAAGTTTGACATATGCTATTAATTTTCTTTGCACTAGGTGAACATTTCTTCATACATTCTGTTTAACTGATTAAAGGATAAATTCAATTTTGGTAGATTTGGCAATTGGCTGAATATAATCTCAATTAACGTCTCAACAATTTTGTACAATCTCTATTTAGAGTTCATTGTCCCGCTCACAGGTCTTTGTCAGCATCTCTGTATTTACAAGATTCTTGGCAATACAATAAACTTTTAGAATTAAGTTAGTTACAAATGTGCAATTAATTGCAAAAAAAAGAATGAAATAAGTTTATTTCACTAAAGAAAAAATGCCATTTTACAAACACAGCAAAAAATTCAAACCAATTTTTGCCCATAGCCCAAAGTTGCTTGATACTCCTTGTATGGCTTGCTTGATTGTATTGATGTTGTATTACCTCTTGTACATATATTTCAGGGCATGTTTAATTCAACTTTAGAGGTTGCAAAGTTTGAGGGGGCCAGTGTACGTACTGTCAGTGGTGTTAGAGGACAGATAAAGAAAGCTGCTAAAACACCTGAGGGAGCTTTTAGGGCAACTTTTGAAGATAAAATATTACTAAGTGGTAATAAATCTCTGCTTCATTATAACTCTTACATGCTATTTATGCTCCTTACATCTGTTGATACAGCTGTCTGTAGTGATTGCCATGTCCACCTGAATGTGAAAGGTTTAGTTGATTATATTGTTTTGTCAAGCATGACACTGGGGCATATGCCTATATTGAGCACTGCATCTTCTTTTATTTTCACTTCACAGTTAATCAATTTTAACAGAATTGGCGTAACAAAAAATGTAGTTACAGCATTTCAGTGGTTTAAAAGTCTTCTACCCTGCATATTGTAAGATGACAGAGAAAGATCTTTTTTAACTAAGTTCCTTGTTTATACACAAGAACAATTTATTTAGAATATATATCATTATTACTGACATGTTTATTTCAGACATTGTATTTTTACGGACATGGTATCCTGTTGAAGTACCTCAGTTCTATAATCCTGTAACTACTCTGTTATTACCTCAAAGTCAAAAACAAGGCTGGACGGGTCTGAAAACTATGGGACAATTACATAGAGAGAAAAACACAAAACCACGATTTCCTGATGATTCTCTTTACAAGGTAAATATATTGAAATCTCTCCAACATGAATATGTTTAGAAGAAAAATTTCTGATGAGAGAGGCTTATCAGATTAGAGTGTTATTGTGTTTGACTTTTATGCATATTTTTGACTGACTCTTTGAGAATATTTTATAATATCCTGTTATTTTGCTAAGAATTTTCTCATGAGTTTCAAAAACATGGTGGTCAAATTAATTTCAAGGCTTGTTAGCTCATGTAATTCCATCCAAGACAAGTTGACAGATGATATATCAGATGATTCTTCATGTATGCAGCTTGTCTTGTAAGAGCAATATGGAAAATTGTAAAATCCATTATGTCTATACTTCTCTATCTACCATGTTGGTGCTTCCAAGGTTTAGTGGTTCTGGTTGCTGACCAGTAACTAATAGCTCTTCGCCTCAGTAAATCCAAGCTTGGACCAAATTAAACTTGGACCAAATTTCACTTGTAAAGGAACCTGCCCAGCCTGTCTATGATAGGTTGACAGTTCTACCTAGGTGAACGCATGGAGTCTTTCTGAACCGTTTAAGCTGGTAATGTTGCCTGACTGTTGGTCGATGTTAAACTCCAGTGAAAAACAAAACAAAAACAGCAGTTTTATTGTACACTGTCTTTTTTTTCAGAAAATTGAGCGTAAAGGAAAAAGTTACGCCCCACTGTCAATACCAAGAGCTATACAGAAAGTATTACCATTTAAAGATACGCCAAAGTCTTTGATTCAGAAGAAAGAATCTGTAAAACGTGTGGCTATATTACGAGAACCACATGAAGCTAAGGTTAGTATCGTACTACAATATCACGTTCTTAGGTTCCTGTCTCTTGCCTTATTGAGATAATCTTACATACTAGTAGAGGATGAATATTATTTTGTTTGTCTGTAATTTTATGAAGTATATTGCTGTTTGGCATTTTGTTCCTGTTACTACCAATTTTATCTCACTTTCCTGACTTTAATATATCAGAGAAAATTGCAAAGTCATCCCAATTATTATAATGTTTATCTGACATTCGTGTACTGGACATGTTACCTGTCAATCAGGGTTTGAATCCCAGGCACAACAGGTCATGTCCAGGAAAACTGATAAGGTGAATAGGCAGCCTTATATAACTGAAATACACATGTAGTTGAAAAATGGCGTTAAACACACTAAAACAAATCAACATTTAGCCAGTGCTGGTACTAGATACAAATGATGATAATTATAACATTTCTGTAACAGATTGCCAAGATGGTGAACATGTTGAAGACCGTACATGAACACAAGAAGAGAACAGAACATGCTTCAATGAGAGAGCGTGCTCGTCAACATCAGAAAGAGAAAATGAAAGTAGATAAAGCCAAACAACAGAAACACAAGGAAGTTAAGAAAAATGTGTTTAGAATGCTCGGGAAACTGGAAAAAAGAAACAATAAAAATAAACGTGACTGATGATGGTTTGTTTATTGGTCTGTTGTTTTTGTTATGAATTATCTATGGAGGATTATTACTATCTTAATCCGTGATAAATGTTAAAATCACAATCTGTGGTACAGTCGAGAAAAGTTTGGTTTTCATAATTTTGGAGAAAGTTTTCAGGATATGAACAAGTGCCAGTGTTTTTATGTACATGTTTGTACTTCAAATGAATATCAGTTGCTAATACTGAGTAAAATTTCTTGTTGTATATAAAAATGGTAAATAAATTGACCAACACATTATATTTATCCTGTTGAGTGTTCTCTAATGGTTCAGTTCCAAAATGATAATTTCATGAAATATCATTAAGTGGTAGTTTTTACACAAAAGTAACACTGTAGCTCATTGACAGATTATTATTTTACTTTTTGTATTTTTACTGAAATACTGACCATGAGCTGTGCTTAAGGTTGTAGCTTAAACATGCATTTGTTTGGTAATGACATGCTCAAATGATATAGAAATATTACAATAAATTGGATTCTGATTTATACTGTGTTTTCTTGTTTATTTATTCTGTTGTTTTTCAGAGTTAGTTGACTGACTAGATAAAGAACACTATAATATACTGGATCATGTTGAAATAAGTTTTTTCATATGTTTATTCTTGTGGTCATCTTTGCTAATCATGAGTTAACATCTGTACCATTGCTTTATATATGTAACCCTTTGTTAGCAAAGTTGGCTGCTGTTAGGAATAAACTTATTGTTTCACTCATTTACACTGTATCCATTTGGGCAAACCATATTAAGGCCAAAAGAATATTCTTTGTTTCCAGTTAATGCTCATTAAGAAGGGGGAAGATTGGTTGGGCCTTTTTTTTTGCTCTTGAAAGCATGTGGGAAGGTAAAAGATGTGAGAAATTGGATTTTCCGTTCCACCGGTTAATAAAAGGTTAAGGGTCACGAGAAATAATTGGGGTAGGTTGGTTAATAAAAGGTCAAGGGTCACGGGAAATAATTGGGGTAGGTCGGTTAACCAGAAACAGTTTATTATGCCTTATATGATATCAGCCCTTAAAGTACAAGAAGAAACAGTTCTCTGCATATACAATGTTGATGTTTCTAGATGCAGTCTGGTACATGGTGGCTTACAATGTACTTCAGCCAGAAATTGCCACACACGTGTCAACATATATTTATTTTAGACTTTAATACATCATTTTACATCATCCCATCAACATCCTAGCACCTACATACATGATAGAAGGAATGTGATCATTCAAAATTGAATGGAAATGAGGAATGTAAATACGAAAAAGTGCATTTTGGATTCAAACTTTGAGGGGTTTATTATTCAGGTTAGAACAGCAAAGTAAGGAATTAAAGTTGTGGACACATTTTCTTGTCAACTAATGGGTTAATGGATTGCAGTATTGGCCTCTTGCAAGTTTATGTGCTTTTAGATACACCCTGTATGAATGTATAGATACATTGGATCAAAAGAGCTTAACCTTTTATGTAACATCAAGAACTTATATACGTTGGTAACATTAAGATTATTTAATAAATGAACACATGTGTTACCGAATAATTTAGTGTTCATCGAAGTATACAATTCTTTATCTATTTGGATTTGAAATCATGCATTTTGGTGAAACTATATTTTGGCTTTTTAAATATATCCCTATAGTATGCGTGTATCAAAGTTTGAAATTGTATGCACTTTTCACCGATTTTGACCTGTTTACCGTCTATTTACTGAAGTCAATATATTTCAATATCAACATAGGCGCACTTTGAGAACTTTCATTGCACAAGATTATATAATTGACGGTAAATGTTCATTACAGTGACGTATTCCTTACTAAACATTGATGACATTACAGAAACAACATTGATGATATTCGCAGTATATAGCAGTGAATATATTATATTTATTTCAGAAATGAATGTAACACGGCACCGTGAAAGTACAATATAAAAAAAGATTAACATGTATTAATCAAAGTTCTGATAGTTCTTCTGTTGCTTGGAACTACACTGTAGTCAAAAGTTGAATTTCTTTGTAGGTGAGTTTTGGAAATCGAACGACAGTTGGCGCGTGAATTTTGATGCAGACCAAAGAACTAAGCTCATGCAAATGTTAAAGTTGTTCCCATTCCATGTGCTTTCAGTACTTCGATTTATGTTTCTCCATATGATCACCAAAAGTAGTTCAGCAAATAGCATATAAAGTCTGCAATTTCTGCCCCTTTGTATTGTAACGTTGGTAACGTTACTTCTATTGTAAAACGTAAATTTCTTTCGTAAAACATCATTTGTGCATCTGGGATCAAAATTGGGGATTTTCCATTTGCCTCAGACATCGGAGCTGTTTTGGACTCTTCCGTTATGTCAAAGAACGGGGTTATAAAACCAGGAGCTTTAGTGCTTTCAGACAGATCTAGTTTGGCTTCCAGCGTAAGGATCTACGGGGTGGTTACTGTGATTTAGATATGTTTATCGCAGAACAGTAATAAGTATCTCGACCTTCTGCTTGCGAATACTAGAGCCGCAGAAAGAAGCAGAAACTCGTGCTTATTGGGTAGTTGAGTCTCTTGCATGCGGAGCACTGCACCTCAAACTTGTTTGTTGTGCTTTGTAAAACCCCAAGAAAGAGCTGCTCAGCATTGTTCTGAGATATTATATTGGTATAGCACAGGGATAGTTACAAAGGTTAATTTGTTACGGTAAATGGTCGAAGAAAAAGTTACACGTTATAGATATTAAATCAATCAATTAAAATTTCCCGATGAATCACTTTTTCAAATATCTGGTTGACTCATAGTTATCATTGCATCGTCCATGAATTCAATGATGACTTCTATTTGTTTACAATAGATGCTAGGTACCAGACTAAATTAGCATACACAGCAAGTGAATTATGACGGTATTCATTTGTCAGGTCAATTTTATTATTCACGTCATGCATAATACTCATTTGAATCAATTAATGTATATAGTACTTTAAATATTACGTTAAATATGCATAGCACGCTTTCATGACAATTTGATATATTCATTTAATAAACTCATTGATTCAGGCGTTTAGTCAGTATACTGTCTCTGGAATAGGTATATATATACATAATAACCGCAAAATAGAATCACATACTTTCATCATATATATTGATCTTATTTGATATTTTCTTCAAACAACCAATACACATTTATAAAGGAATACATGCAGATTCTGTGGAATTAAATAACGTTGTATGACGTTAATTTCTTCATTCCGACTTATATAAATTTTGATTTCGTGAATGAAGATAAAAATGCAATATTGACCGTTAAATACGTCAAGAAAGCCGATGTATGAATACAATTGATTTTGATCTCAGATATTAACAATTGTGCAGGTTATTATCATAGGCACTCGATTCCGTGATTTTTATACGTTTACAGACGTTCTTTTGCAATTTCACCCATCAAACAATGCAAATCTGTCGAAAGAAAAATCTTCAATTTTTCCCTTATTGAGTGTATAAAATACTCCAAGGTAGTGAACTCGCCATTTTATCGTTTGACGGAAGTGACTAAATAAGCGTGGGTCCCGGCTTTCCTTCTAAAAGCTGTCAAGACGTTTAAAGTTGGGGAACACTACAACGAAAGCAAGGTTCCCGGAAAGCACGTGCAGATTAGATACACCCGTAAAAAATCCCACTTTTACCTTGACCTTGACTTAATTTAGACTTAGAATGATTCTGTATCAGGTTAAGTAGATTTTATCGTTTCGTCTTGCACCAATACCACCTCCTAGAAAGCTTTGATACTTACATAGTTGTTGTGTACCCATCCGTATCAAGAAATCCCAGTTTGTCCTTGACTGCATTTAAACTTAGAATGATTCTGTACCAGGTTAAGTAGATTTTATCGTTTCGTCTTGCACCAATACCACTTGCTAGAACGCTTTGATACATACATATAAAAAATCCCACTTTGACCTGACCTTAACTTAATTATAGGACTTAGAATGAGTCTGTACCTTGTTCAAATGGGGGTATTGCTTCACTAGCATGCCACGGGGGCATATGCGTTTATTGAACGCAGCGTCTTGTTTTCTAAGATATTTGAAATTTGACGTTTTATTTTCGTTCAAAGCAAGTAACTTGACGAAGGCACTGGTCCCAACCCACCGTGCTTGTAAGTAACATTTTGTCTAAAATATACAAGACTATATACAAGATCAGCGTTTTGTATACCAAGCATTTTCTTTATAAATATTACCATTTCGATGGGTTTTTTTCAAGAAAACCAATACACAACATTGAAGGTATCAACATTGAATACACACAGAGTCCACTATATTAACTTCTTGAGTATAAGATAATTTCTTCATTATTTTGTTCACATTAATGTTAACATTTAAAGTGTGTTATAATTTATGCACACCATTTGAGGTCAATTTCACCACTGTTTTTCAATGATCAATGAATTATAGTCCAACTAATTAGACTGTTTACTAGTGACGGCGAGACAACTCGTCACGCACTGAGAGGATGGCCCTTCCGAATTCGTTCATAAAATCGGCCAACAGAAAAGTCGAATTAGTAGGGCTAAATCAAATACTAATCAAATGCACACGAGTTTGTTCTCAACCCATTAGCTAATTAATATTATTGGTTTTGATTGAAATTATGTTCATCAATCAAGTGCGTTTGTGGTAAATATAGTACATGTATCCCTGATTATATACGTACGGGTTGGATTGGAATTTAGCACATCCTCATTCTTATTCTCACGCAGTAACTCTTCTCACGTACACCGCTGAACTAGTTGTGTTGTCAACAAAATGGAAACCTGTCGATGTTGTCTCGTTTTAGGGGTTATTTTGTTGGGTTTGTGCAGTAATATTATTGCTGAAGGTAATCATTAACTGTGAAGTTACTTTTGGTTTGGAAAAACTCAGTTTTATTATGGTTGTGTCTCTATCTATGGTCATTTCTGGACCACCTATATCATGTGTATTGTTTACAGTGACGATGGATTATGAAAAAAATTATGTAGTTTACCAGTTTAGTATGAAACTAATACGGGGAAGTCAAAGAAATTGTTGTAATTCACATTGAATCTTTTCTTACGTATGCATTGTCTATAGCAGGGCAAGGCCAAAGCTTAACCCTACTAATTCAGCTTTCTGGTTGGCCGATTTTTGTGGACGAATTCGGAAAGGCCATCCTCTCAGCCTTGCCAAGGACTTATATACATACATGGATTAGCAACTGCTAAAAATAGATCAAACGATATCGTTCGGCGATCCCACAATGCATTGCTATATACTCGGCAATGTCCGACAGCTGTATTTGGGTGTTTACGAATTTGATTATACTAATAAAACTCTGGCAATTAGGCACGGGAAGTTGGTAAAGGATGCAACAAATTCCTTAAAGATATTGAGATACATTTATAATCCACAAAGTCTAAGTATAAGCATCGAAAAAGGCATCAGTCGAACATTTTAAATTCCAAGATGGCGGACATCTATTATAATCCTTTCGTCTCCGAGATTAAACATTCGGAATACCACGGATATTTTCGCTGTTATTATCATTCGGATATCACAGATTTTTTCGTATTTTCGCTTTTGTAAACAATAGCTTGTATTCCCGTTGATTCACGTCTTATTATCGCGGGATTTGATTACTTTAAACTGTTAATACGGAAGTTGCAAATCCATGTATGTATATAAGTCCTTAGCCTTGCAAACATCTGCATATTTACGTGCGGAAATTCAAAAAATCTTCAATTACTTGTATAACTTACTTATATCGATAGAAATAACAATAATCTGCGTGAATGTGCTGTAAAAAATCTGTGTTAAATGTCAAATTTGAAATATTAAACTTAAATTTACGTCGCGTGAAAAAAAGGTAACTTACCAACGTTTCGTTGACATGCCAGCTTATTTAAACTTGTACTTAAATTATTGCGAAGCGAATTTTTGAGAATAGGCAATGTTTACCATGACACCGGCATTTTACTGCCTAGTGGGGAGAAACAAATCATTAATGCATCTTTCAGAAAAGGTATGTTGGCGTAATATATACTCATATGCGTATAGAAACGTGTTTTCTACCCCTGGAATGGTTCACTTTGGTCCCAGATATTGTAGTTATCGTGCCCAATGGATTTTAATTGGGAATTTTCCGCACACAAATATGAAGATCTTTGTTAGACTGTGCGGGACAGAGCCAAGTCGAAAAAATGTATCACCGTCACAAAGCAGTCTAATTAGTTGGACTAGGCCAAAGCTTTGCGGGCCCCGGTCTTTGACTTCCCCATATTAATATTAAATCATTGATTCAGTAGCTTGTCAATTTGCGATTTTTACGCTATTCATAATGTCTACCTTTTAATGTTTACATAGTGATACTATATACCGTATATGCTCGACTATAAGACGCATTTTTGAGACTCAATTATCAAACTTGACGAGGGGGATGCGTCTTACAAGCGAGTCACACTGGAGAGATAAAATATTTTTTCCAAAATCTTATACTTTTGACAGAATATTTCATTTTATGGACCGTAGATTGCGTTTTCGGCGAGGCACCCCCACCCACTATTTGTCCAACAGTTTAGCAAAAAAAAAAAAACATTACCTACCGTATAATATGTTGTCAGCATTAATAACTTTCTGTTCTTATCTTATCTAACAGGATCCTTCACCCTTAGATGAATTATTTCATAATTAAGAACGAGTTAATCGTGTAAAATGTCGGCATCCTTTGATGTAACAAAATTTTCCTTGACACTTTTTCTTTTACGACTTATGAACAATTCACCGCCTTTGATCGATTAAATCATCCTTATTTCTAAAGTTCTATAGTAATTAGGTCACAAATTCAGCTCAACTTATGACCAAAAAAAATGTTTTATCACTTAGACCCAGAGGTTTAAAGTCCGCACATATTTTCCCACACTCCCAGACTTGTAACTATATTGATTTTCTATTTTTAGCGGTGTTGAAATATGCTTAGGTTTAAGGTTAATGTAACTGACGTCATAAATGATGCAACCCGTCAATCAAATGATCAGTTTCTTGCTCTCTGGTGAATATTTTACTCACATAAATTGAATTTAAATGTGACACACAATTACGGATATTTTCTGTGTAAATAATTTGTTACTGGATTATTTAGTAGGGTACGAGATTAATACAGATGTTATCACTTATCAGTGACAAAGAAGTTGTATTAGTAAATCATTAAGAGTTCTATTTGAGGTAATGCACATCTTGATGGCTTTTGTTTTCTTTGGTCGTGGTTTAGCAAGTTTGACACATTGTTTTGTTTGTGTGTGTGTTTTGTATCCAGTGAAATTAGCACCTTTTATATCTCAACTTATCAAAAGCACAGTCTGTATGACATAATCGTTGCTGATTGCAATAGGTTAAACATTTGAATTAACATTACCTGGGGGCATTTCAGAATAACAGATTCTCTTACTGTGCATTATGGGATATATATTAATTAACAGCCTGTAGAAGTTACTCCCCTTTGTTAAATTCTACTTTCTGTTTTAAACGACGGTCGGGACCGATGCAATTTCTGCTTTGAAATAAAGCAATAATTTGCTGTTATTGTTTGATTTTAATCAGTTTATGTCAGAAGATTAACTCCCTCTGGAACTTTTAACTATCCTCGCTCGATCTCAAAATTCGACAGCGTCTTATAGAAGGGTCAATGCTAAATACCCCAGATTGCTCGTCCATTTCATAGGTGCGTCTTATAAGCGCATGCGCCTTATAGTCGAGTATATACGGTATGCTATATTTCTCATGTGTATAATTATGACAGTCTGCGAAATTAGCAGTTGTCCGGGACAACCAATTTTTCATATGGACAACCAAATTTTCATTAATAAATCAAAGTAGAAGCAGCTAAAATTTCTGTTTTGGGCAACCACATTTCAAACCTTAATTTCACAGACTGCATAAATTAAGCAATGGTATTCACATGATACATAAATATTTATAATCTCTTCTAACAAGTAACATGTTACTGAAAGTATTTTCTGGCCACCTGATCATATAAAAAATGGCAGTATTCAGTGCTCTAGATAAGATGCATGTTTAAATACAGGTAAGTAGAATCAAGTACATGTATCTAATTATCGAGTTGTAGGTGTGAAAAACATTGTTTAGTCACCATTAGTGCAGGTTACTGAAATTTTCAACATTGACAACTGACTGATTACCTCAGTGATTTCTCTGACGCAGGTTTTCTGCGTCCCTGACGCAACTTTGTGACCCAGGACCCGCATTTCCGCAGTACTTTGCATCCTGTGGACCTGCAATCGGATCCGACAAATAGACATTTTTCTTCCTGCTAAAATGTTTTTCTTTCTGCTTTTTATCAAACTTGCGGCTCATTGATTGATCAGTAAATTATATATGCACATGGAGACTAGTCTACACAAAATCACTTGTCAGTTTGGTAGTTCAGTTGAAATAATTTGATAAAACCATAAATAATGTGATTTTGGTATTGTATTCATAAGTTTGATCTCAAGCACTTGATAATCAAAAGTGTGATAGATTATTGGGTTATCTAAAACTTCAGCAAGAAAATGCTTATCCGTATATGGGACCCCCAAAATTTCTCAGGGACCCCCAAAATACAAACCCTGAGGGTCTTGGGACCCTCATATGAAAAATTCTAGGTAAAACCCTGCTACCTAGGTTTCCTAGCTGGGTATTCCATCAGGCTATCTTAAATTTGGGTGACATGAATTCTATAAAATTACATAAATATGATAAAACTAACAAACTTTTGTTAGATCTGATATGATGTAACCTGTATAACTTTGTTCAATACATTTGTGAACATCTGACATTTATAATGTGTTTTTCATTCTAGTAAAATGTACACTCAATAGGCATTGAAATGAATGAGAAACACATATTTCAGTACTAGAATGATCGAGGACTACCCATATTTTGTAAGGACTTCCTCATTTTTTCTATGCTGGTAGTCCTGCTGACTACCTCTTGAAAAAGTTATTGTGGAGCCCTGTCAGTATACAGTAATTTCAATAACCTTCAAGTTTTGAGTATTTTAATGAATCTAAATATGATATGCCTGCAGCCATTGCCCCTTTGTACATGTATTTCATTTTGAGGCATTTTCATATATTATAATGTCACTAAATGTAATATCACTCACTTATTAAGTGAAGTTCACTTAATAAGTGTGTGATATTACAAACGGCACAAAAAACACCTAAAATGAAGTTATGATCGTTTCATATTTTGATGTTGATGTGTTTGTGTATATAAAACTGCTATTACGTTAAAGTCCCATTAGCTTTTTGGATATTAAAATTAAAAGTAGGCCTTATTTTACCTAGAAAGATATCCTTTCAGTGAAACTGACTTTTACTTCCAATAAAAACATTGCAAAATTTTCTTTTAAATAAACAACTACGTTATAGAAATGTATCACAGTACTTTTTCAATGCTATTGCAAAAAATAAGAAAAAGCATCTGATGACATTTTATGAGATGTTGCTAAAGAAATGCATTATGTAAATATTGTTTTATAGCAAATAAAACATATTTCTTATAGTTTTCTACATTATTACTAAATTCAAAAAGTTAATGGGCGCTTAAACTTCTTTCCATAATCGTCTCCTAAAAGTTTTGTGTTTTGTAATTCATAAATCTGAGTATGTAATTGATATTTTAATTTTTAGGAACATTTGAGCCGCTTGATAATGATAGACCTATGATTGACAGTGCGGGGTTAGATCCAACATTAGATGTCCAGGATCCAGACGATTCAGATAAATCTGCAGGTCTATTAGATGATGTGTTACAAGGTACAGGAAGTGTCAAAGATATTGAAGAATCTGTTGATAATCCGATACCTCATGATACAAAAGCTGTCCAAAATGTTAATGAAGATACTGTAGATAGTGAGAAAGAAACCCCTGATACTAACAATTTTGAAAAGAGTGAGGATGTTGGTGATTCTGTTAATGAAAAAGTCAAGGAAAATGAGTCTGTGAATGAAAATGCTGATTTAGACGATAAAATTAAAGAAGAAAGTAAAAATAATGATACTGATGTTGAAAATGCAGTAAATATTGGTGTGAAAGATGAAATCAATGGAGACAGTAGTATCAAAAATGCAGAAAATAGTGATGTGAAAAATGAAGTCAATGTAGACAGTAGTATAAAAAATGCAGAAAATAGTGATGTGAAAGATGAAATCAATGGAGACAGTAGTATCAAAAATGCAGAAAATAGTGATGTGAAAAATGAAGTCAATGGAGACAGTAGTATCAAAAATGCAGAAAGTAGTGATGTGAAAGATGAAATCAATGGAGACAGTAGTATCAAAAATGCAGAAAATAGTGATGTGAAAAATGAAGTCAATGTAGACAGTAGTATCAAAAATGCAGAAAATAGTGATGTGAAAGATGAAATCAATGAAGACAGTGGTATCACTGATACTGAAATTAAAGATGCCATTAATGAATCTATTGATTTGACTGATGAACATAAAGATGATATAACACATACTGAAATTGAAAATGTAAAAGCCAAAACTGATACTGTGCAGGGAATTGATGTTGAAAATACAGAGGTAGTTAATACTGGACTTGATGAGTTTGAAACTGACGCTGACAATGGACATGTAAAGTTAGATGAAAAGGAAACTGGTCTGAATACGGGAAATGTCAACTCACCTATAACTGACAATTCACATTTAATTGAGTACGAAAAGGATGATGGGGCTGATGAAGAAAGTCAAACTGATGGAGATGATAATGGTCATATCAACCTTGATGATAAGAAACATGGTATTGAAACAGGCAATGAAGCTTGGTTTAAAGAAAGTGAAACTGACTCGGATACAACTACTGTAGCAGGTATATATCATCTTTCATAAACAATGCGACATTTTGTTCGAACTCTTTGTGTCTTTGAGTACAACTATACTTTATTAACCATGCATACAGAACACTAACTGGTAACAGGGCTTGCATTTGACCCTTAAAATGGCATTTTGACTCTCGAGAATTTGTACCAAAGGGTCAAATTTACTATTACATTAGTAAGAAATTGTGTAGGCTCTTCAAATTATTATCAGTTAAGGGTAATTTTTTAAATGAACCTTTGATGTCTAGTTAAAATCCTGCTGTAAGAATATGTGGAGAGATAAGATAATTAAAACAGCTATTATCATTAAGTTGATTCATTATCTAGGAATGGATGAAGTAGATACAGTTTTATTTCAAAAGTAGACAATTCGTTTGGATGGTGTTGCAACTGTCATGTGCAGTCAATATTCATTATATCGAACTTGCTTATATCAAAATCCTGTCTGTATTGAAGTAAAGACTTAGTCTCAAATTTTATTCTTCTTTTTATATATAAGTGAGATGCACGTATTTAAATTTCGGTGTTCTCAATATTTTCATATATCAAAGTAGGTTTTCGGTCCTAAGTGTAACTTTTCAACTATCAAGTGGCACAGTCCTATGCCGAAGCCATTAAGTCGCCAACTCACAAAAAGAAATTTCACTTTTTTTCCTCAAATAAACAGCTATTAAATTCTCACCTGATCAGATATTTTGTATTGAGCTCTGAACTGATAATAGATATCTAATTAATGACAATTATATGGACATCTTAGTGTCCACGCTCACGATTATACAATCAGTTCGCATGAATATGTTTGTAATTTTTCATTTATTTGTGGTTTCTTACATATATAATTATTGTATGTTGTAAAAATGATTACACCAAAAGTATAAATGCCGTGTTTCGTTACTATCCCATACACAAAACAACATGATTAATGATTAATACGACGCACTGAAGATCTCTTTTAAGGTGTCATGATTGGCTGATTTGTCATACCAAGTTTCACCAATTGATGTAGATTTAAAAAGATTGTAAACACAGTCAGTGAATTTCTTCGATTATTTATATATCAAAGTTTATTTATATCAAACAATTTTGTTTGAGTCGCCTGAACTTATGATGTAACAAGTTTTGACTGTATACTATGTATATATATATATCGAGGGTTCAGCGCAACAGTGTCGTAACTCATATTGAAATAAGAACAAGTTACAACACTTACAGTGTTGCACTGAGCCCTCGATATGTATGAGAATAATGTTGTTTAGTTTACTAGTGTTAATGGGCAAATCTAAATACATTTGATGATCTGAAGACTGAAGTTCATGTTTTGATCATACTAAAATAAGTTTGTAATTGATTAATCTGGTACTTCCTGTGTTGGGATATTAATGCTCAGTTATCCTGTATCTGTTCTCCTCTCTCCCTCTCTCCCTCTCTCTCTCCCTCTCTCTCTCTCTCTCCCTCCCTCTCTCTCTCCCTCCCTCCCCCTGTCTCTCTCTCTCCCTCCCTCTCTCTCTCTCTCTCTCTCTCTCTCTCCCTCTCCCTCCCTCCCTCCCTCCCTCCCTCTCTCTCTCTCTCCCTCCCTCTCTCCCCCTCTCTCTCTCTCCCTCTCTCTCTCCCTTTCTCTCTCTCTCTCTTCCCTCCTCTCTCTCCCTCTCTCTCCCTCTCTCCCTCTTTCCTCCCTCTCTCTCTCCCTCTCTCTCATTCTCTCTCTCTCTGGCAGCTCTAAAAGGACTGTCGAATGGGCTGTGATAACAGATAAATAAATATTTTCTGTGTTGGTTGATCAGGTATCCATGTTGTATGAACATGTAGCAAAGTTGTTCAGATAATGGTGTTAAATATCAGGTTTTTTAGGGGGGGGACTATGCTTATAATTGATATATTCGGTCTATATTCCCAATTGAAAAAAGTATCCTTTTCCGATTCAATTTCAAAAAAAAAAAATCTGAATTTAAACTTCCAAAAACAAAAAATGAAAAAATAGTAAGTAAAATCTTTGAAAACAAAAGATCTTTCACTATAATTTACTTCTAGTGATTGAAAATTCCACTATTGGACAGTGATTGATTGTGTTCATTTAAACATTGCATAATTGCAGTCATACATATTTTCTCAATTCTTATCGAAACACAGCTGCAATTCCCAATCCATAAGGACGGGTTATGTTCCCAAATTACTGAAAAAGCCTGAATGAATATGTTACAAAAGTTGATAAGATATCATTGTAACAAACATTGATTGCTGATTTATTCATAACATTTTGCACTACATAGCCTATTCAAAGGTTTATCAACAATCAGTTTTGACTTCAACAGATGTTTGTTTGATTTAATTCATGTAGTTTTGCTTGCCTAAAAAAGTTGATTAATATGTTCAATACCATAGCAGACACATGGCCATCCTAAAAAAAAGTGCTTTTTTACAATTTTTTAGGTAACCAAACCTAGAGAATTTTCTAGGGGTAGGTTGGTAGGGAGTAAGAATCTTTTTTTACAATTTACTTTTCATATTTGTAAGAATGCTATTTTTTCATTAAAAAAAATGTTTACCCGAGAGGCCAAAAAACAGTTGGGTAGGGGGGCTTTTTGTTAAGTAGGTAGTGTTACGGTGAACAAAATACTTTTAAAGGATGGCCCTTATTATTCAGTGACCCCTTTGGAACCAATAAAATCATATATTGAAACAGGAAATATTGAAATCCAGTAAAAAAATGAATGTGATTTTAACTGTGTTGGTTTTGATTTTGGGGTGGTTGCTACTTAAGTAATGCTCTACTGAGTGTCTTTAGTAGCATGCGGTAAATAATCACAGCAAGATGTATTGATTGTAGTTTTAGCCCATACAAGTGAACTGGAAACAGATTGTTGTTCATTAATTGCCACACTTGAATGATAAAATTAATTTTGACGGCTGTGTTGTATACCTGTCAATTAAATCTGTTTGCCTCCTTAATATTTATGTACCATTATTATAACATATTTTTCAATTTTGAAAGATATATCGAGTACCTCGACATCTTCTCTATGGTTGTTTGATGAGAATAAAGAAAGTGGAACTGATGATAAATATGACTATGATGATGAAGACTATGAGTATGATGATGACGAGGGTATCTGGGCTGACAGTAAAGATGATGAAACTATCTGGGCTGATGATGATGATGATATCTGGGCAAATTATGATGATGATGATGACGAGGATATCTGGGCTGACAGTAAAGATGATGAAACTAACTGGGCCAGTGATGATGACAGCTCCTCTGAAGAGAATGAAGAAGGAACTGTAGAGGATAAAGTTGATTGGTGGAAAAAAATGGTAGATATGGATGATTTGTTAACTACTACTGAATCATGGTCTACAAGTACTGGTGGAGGTAAGAGCAGTCATATACCTTGATTGTGGCTGGGCTTTACGCAGTCTTTTAAAGGCACTTCCCCATAAAGATAAACTTAAATTTTCCTAACCTTAACCAAATTTTGTCTTCTAAAATATTTTTTAGATAAGACTTTATTCATATATTCATTTACTTAATCTGTACAAAAGCCTGAGTACTTTTTCTACTTCACTCATCCTAAACAATAGGACATCAACACCATCAAATAAACGGTGTCTTTTTTGACTCATTGTTTTGCCAATAGTTACGTAAGTTAATTATCATATTATTATAACAAATTGATACGATATTTTCTATGAAAATTTTTATATAGAGCTTGGATTTTATTAAGTTGAATGTTTATACACACTTATTAGGCTAGTTCTGTTTATGCTAGTGTAAAATACATATTCAAACAAAATAAATTTACATAAATTTACATTTGAATGAAAAAAACACACAGTATAACAGTATGCTTTCAATTTATGGCATTGATTATTAATAATTTATTACCCCCCAGGTGCTAAAATAGTTTCTGATGTGTCATAATGTAAATATGTCAAAGATTGTACATTAAGATATTATCTAAAAATATTTTCAATTAATATTTTATAAATATTTTGTATCAATTTCCAGTGTATTGTTGATTTGTTAATTGACAGAGTGATAAAATGAATTATTTGTGAATTTTAACTTTTTTGTGTATACATGATGTTATAAGAGTTTTTTGATGTGGCTTTTTATTTTTTTAATATAATTCTGTATGATTTAAGGCATGATTGTTTTTACTTTAATCCATGGTCCATTCAGTTCCCCCCCCCCCCCCCAGTGTATTTTCAATTAACCTTAAGTTCATGCAGAGCTTTTATTGACACTTAAAATGACATTTTTACTCTTGAAATAGCAAAATAAAGCTTGTCACTCTAGTGAATTTGTACCAAAGGGTCTAATTTACTATTGAATAAGTAAGAAATTATGTTGACTTCAAATTATTATCATTTTTTACCTTCAACTTATGATGTCTAGTAAGCTTCCTAAGTATGTATTGTTTGTGACCAAAAAGTTGAAACTCTAAAAGTAGGGTCAGCCAGGTAACCAGAAACATAGGGTTTTTTATCCTAGTTTTGAAACAACCAATGTTGTACATTTTCAGTTAAAACAATAGTATGTACCGTTAAATGCTTCTTTAATAGACAGCATATCGTTTTTGTTGTAGATTATGAATGGTCTGACAGTATGGATGAAGGAAACCAAGATCTTAAAGGTACAAATTCATTTTGTTTTTCATTTAATTTACCAGGGGTTTGCTTTATTATATAGTTGTACCTGTAAAGGGCACCTTCCCCGCGAAAATTTCTTTGAAATCATACAATTTTCCCCAAATTTCAAATATAATCTTGAAATTTCATTCTACAGACGAAAATTTTCCCAAAAGAGGCCTCAACCTGCTATTTCATCCCAATATTAATGGCTAGGCACCTTCCTCAAAACATAAAGCAACCCTTGTTTACTAGAACAGACTATTTTGACATAAATACCTTGTATTATCATTCTTTTGTCCATCTTTTTATACGCTCGTTTGAAAAACGGGTTGTAATATGGGAACACCTACGGCGGGCGTGGTTCTAACGAGGCATATATCCAGGGTTTCCCTCACCTGTTACAGATTGAATAGTCAACCAATGTGACACAATGAAAAATAAAAATCAATCAGGCGATTGTTGTTTAAATGGTTACATTATAGTATAAGTTTAAACTGAACAGTAAGGGACCCCACGGCTCCAAAATAATACTAGCAAACTTGCAAAATACCAGTGAAAAATATATTTTGCTAGTTCATTTTATGACCACTGGCATGGAACTGAGTGTCGTAATAACTTAATTTTTTATGCAATACAATATCATGTACATAAATACAACCTTTCTGTTATAACATGAATATTTCTGAAAAAAAAATGTTGTGAAAAAATTGCTAGTGGATTTCAAAAAAATTGCTTGTGGCAGAAAAAGTTAGTTCGAGCCCTGAACCCAATTGCCAATGAATGTACCAGTAAGACATTATCAATGTACATTCATAAGCATAAAATCCATTATGTTTAAATGTATGGGTTTTTGGCTGTTTTCAGAGGTTAATGCTGGTAAGAACATGATGGAAAGTCCTCATCACTTTGATAACAATGCTGGTGTGTTTGCCGGGGCTAAAGGTATGTTGTATTGTCTGAAAAGAAATAGTCATCTTCTACATTTTCTATTTCTCAGTTTAATCTACTCTAATTTGTAAATAGTTTTACTTTATTGTTATCCGATGTTAAACTGATACCTCTGCCTTTTTATTTGTTTGGGTTTGTTTCTATGGACAAGTTGACCCATGAAATCTACAAAATTGAATCATCAATGAAAATTTGTGTAATTAATGTATTTACAGCTTATTGCATCAATTCTTTCTTCAAGCTCTGATAATATACTGCCTATGTTTGTGTTTGTATCCGTACATACAGTCGAACATGTGAACAAAGGTCACCTTGGGAAATACAAAATATGACTTCTGTTGACAGGTGGTCTCTATTTGGAGGTTGTTTAGTTCTAAATAATCAGTGAAGTTTTTTTTAAAGAAAGGCCTTTATTCACAGAGTGGCCTTTAATCAGATGTGGCCTCTAACACTGGCTTGACTGTACTTAAAATGATTGTGATTTTTATATTCAGTTTTTGAGGAAGATAAAGTTATGGATAGAAATGATAGAACTTTCTACAGCTGGACCATGTTGCTCAGTTTTTGTCTTGTTGTTACTTTATTCTTCATATTCTGGAACAGACACAAGGTATGTTAACCACTAACTAGTTCTTTACAGTTTAGTTTTAGGCCTTCTCGGTCGTTTAGACTCTACTAACCTGAATGGCAGAAAAGGCATCACAACTCTTGAGTATTGGCCCCAAGATTATAAAACTTATAAACAGACTCCAAGCTCAAATCTCAATTCCTTTCTCAAAGTACTTGTATTATAAATTATAGTTGAAAAGATAGAGCTGGTTGAGATAGATTTTGCAGGTTTCTATTTCTTTGAACAATTAATAGTTTTTAATCATTATTGCTAACTTCCAAATAGTGTTAGATAACTACTATCTTTAATAATGTCAGCATTATTAGTGGTATAAAATTTGTATGTAGTGAACATGAAGTTGGGAAATTTTTTTTTATGACAGTAATTATTAAGTATTTGTTCATTGATATTATGACTTCTATATTTTATTATACTTGAATGCTTCTCTAAAATGCCTTATCATGCTAAATGTATGAAACTTGTTTCAGGTGGAGAGGTATATTGTAAGTTTGAGAAGGCCAATGAATGGACATGTTAGACAGCTTGGAGATGAAGAAAAGAATCTGCTTCGAAATGAATATGCATAAAGTTAATAAAGCATAAATATGAATATGCATAAAGATGAATAAAGCATAAATATGAATATGCATAAGGGTGAATATGCATAAAAGAAATGTGCATAAAAATGATGACTTAATTACTGGTTAGATTATTTACTGACATGACATACATCAACTAAAATCGAATAACTATTTGAGAAATCAACTTCAAATGTATTGAAGCTGCTGATTTTTAAAAGAAAACATGGAATGACATTATACTATTTATGCTGATAGTTTCAGTAAAACTTCATTATTTTAAGGTCAAATGCTTGGCATAACCAGGTGCTAGTTGTGGCGAAGTTTTTTTTGTGGGTTTAAAGAGCCGTGTGTAAAGTGCATTTATGAATGTATTTATTGTTATTAAAATTAAAGTTTTGCTCTTAAAGTGATTAACTTCACGTAGAAAACACAACAGTCTGTCATCAGCATGTAAATGTCATTGTTTAAACCTTTTCGGTGCCATCAAAATACAACATGACCTCCATGAGATAATCATGATAATTGCAAGTTAAGAGACCCATCATTTGTGCTTAAGATATCAAGTTAACAATAATGTATACATTTAAGTAAAAATGTGACTGAACTTTAAAATGTTCATAATCATGAAGTTTTACTGCAATTTGTTGTTATGAACACGTTTATAACATTCTAGTGCATTCCAACTTTTCATGAAGCCTTTTAAATGTAAGATTTTTTTCTTTATGTGAATAATCTAACTATACTAAATGGATTTATAATTTATTAATATATCATAGAGGGTGCTTCTGCATAATATAGTATGTACTATACATTGAGGGTTTTGTTAAAAACAACTGGTATAAAGAAACTGTCACATGACCTCTGTACCGAGCCATCTTCCTGTTGATTGGTGGGATATTTTTGCTTACATTTACATATCACATTGTTAGATAGTTTACATATATATATTTTGTCTGTTTTTTTACCTTGCATAATATATGAATATAAAGAAATGTATCCAAGTTCTTCTTTAATAGGATTGGTACGTTTGACTGTATTGAATAGAAATCCAATGTTTTTACTCAATTGTTCTATTTATGATAAAAGACACAAAATAGTATATTTATCTTTTATTGGATGTTAGAAATTGTACTATTAATATTTGTATTTATGTTTACATATTGTATACAATTGCATGAGTGAAAGTTCTTCAAAATGTGTCTGAATTTCAGGTTTTTTTGTAGGTATGGACCATACTGGTTTATAATGTTTATGGGGCACTGACTGACTGGGGATAATATTTATGTGTTTTTTTTCTCAAAATGTTCGACTTTCACCCATGCAAATGTTCCTGTGATCTTGTATGTTTGTAAATTTATGTTTTTCCTATTTTGATAGGTAGCTATATTGTGGCCCCAAGAACTACTGGAAACTACAATGAATAGTGTTGTTCATTAATTCCATGATTTAGTGTTAAGCTATATACATTTGTAGCTTTTACTGTGTTATCTTGCTTTATTTTTGTTATATTACTCAAGCAGAATCTCAATACTTAGCTATGTACAACTTATAAGCATATCCAATATATCGCTTAGTTTGTTGATAATTTTTCATTTATATTGATATTTGAGTAATGGTGTTGCATGGTATTTTGGCATAGTTATTATGTAATGCTTTATCATTATTATCAATTCTGTACAAAAATTCCTTTATCCTTAAAAAATACTTGAAATGGTAAGATTGTTATAATTTTATGTGGCTCACCCGAAATACTATAACATTGCTCATTAAAGTAATAAAGAGAATATGCAGTACCTATTCTTGGGATCGATTTACATTATTGCTTGATTCATTTTTCACATTTAACAAAAAAAAAATTTGTTCACTATTTTTGTGTGGAAACAAGTTTATACTTGTATTTGTTCTTTGTTTGAAGGGTTGTATTGAAGGCAAAATTACTGTGATAACTTAGCTTCAGGATGTCCTATCTTTTTCCATATATCTGTGTACAGATAGTACTTGGTAAATATATTTGTTTGGTTTTTGAGATTTTTAGTATCTAGTTCCAAAACTTTTTTTTGGCATATTTTTGCTAGGAACTTTTTTTATAACATTTACCTGATTACTTGAGATAGATGATACAATGTCCTCTTTGATTTGTTTATTTTTCATTCAGTTTGAAAGCAACTGTACACTATAGTGAACAGATTATTTTCTGTAATATACTCAAGTGATCCTGTATGTATTTCTTAAAAAATACACTTTCTACATTATTTTTTGTTACCAAGGGTAAATGTCCAAATCAAAGTCCACCGACGTTTTGAAATATAAGTCTACATAAATATGAATGTTTTAAAACTTAGTACCGGTATTTTACTTTTAATTATATTTATTTGGCTTCTATTGAGAAACTTTATGTGGCAATCAATTTATCTATGAAATCCAAATTTACTATGCTGTGATGATGAAACGTAAAGAAATCATTTGTCCAGTTAGCTCACAGAATGTCAGTGGTTCTACTCAGGTCAATGCTTGGGGACCTCTTACACCATTAAAGCTTATAAGTCATCAAATGACCCTGTCTCTTGGTACATGTATGATGCTAATCCCCAAGGGAAAAGGGGACCCATGCTTGGGGTCCTCCTATACCGTTAAAGCTTATAAGTCATCAAATGACCCTGCCTCTTGGTGCATGTTTGATGCAAGTTAAGGGGACACATTAGTTATGTTATTATTACCAAAAGATAAGAATATGCTGTTGTTTAAAAAGTAGAAAATAATGTTTAATATACAAACATCGGTAGCATAAAAAAAAAATCTTTTTATCATTTTATTGAAATTTAGTAAAATTAGTGTAATATCTTACTGTTGTTTATGAAATATATTCTGATCTGTTGTGCTAAGGGGCATTTTGATTTTGAAATCCAGATTGCTTTTTATTGTTCGACTATTTCTTAGATGCTATTTCATCTATTTGGCAAAATGTCTGTTTGGTTGATCTTTTTCATTCCTGTGAATCTTGAGTTAATTACATGTATACCTAGTATGCACATAAACTATGGCTTTGTAGCATTAAGTTTTCTGTGTTTGTTAATTTACTTTTTTGTACTCTCATGCTACATAAATATATATGAAATATGCAATTGTTATCAGAAAGAGGGTTACATTCAAATAAAAATGAAGGTATAATGAATTGTTGTTCATCAAAAGTAGTTTTATAGTACAATGATACAATGTATTCAATGTTGTCCTCCTAGATATACTCTATAGTGGTGATTGTAATCAGTGCATGAAAAATTCGTCAGTGATTAATCGATTAAAACTGATTAAATAAGAAATGATCCAATATGTTAGTATTGCATGAATTAAATATCCTTTACACCAATCGAATAGCACAAAATCAATAAGAATTGAAATATTAAAATGATTTAACATTTTTAAGATGTTTAAGTGAGCATCACATCAAAATATACTGATTATTAAACAAACTACACTGGACCAGAATTATGCTGCATTTACAGTTACAGCTTGAACAGTATCATCTTTAAAGTAAAACCGTGTAAGGTCTGCAGTACTATAGTCAAGAACAACAACTATGTACAGAAATCAACAATTTGTTGACGAAATGGGAGCATCGTCATCGTCACGTCAAAGACCATTCGTCAATGATTTGTTGAATAAATGATAATCAGAATATCACTACTCCATAGTCATACCTTCAAAGACCAGTAAACCTTTGAAGATACTTTATATTCAAGTTACCAGGTAACTGGTTCAATGTTTTTAACTTCAAATTGATCCGAAAACTTATACACAGATGCTTGTATAGACGAGTGGCTACAACATAAGTTCCATTTGAAGTTGCTAAAAGATTAACTATCATACAAGCATCAGTACCCAAAGGGAACATTGCAATTACAATAATTCTGACAGATGATATCTGAATTGTTATTTATCCAGTCAATTCATGCAATTCGACCAGATAACGGGGTGCCGAATAAACTTTGCTTTATTAGGTCACCTGACCATGTGACTTGTGATATACCGTCACCTGACCACGTGATCTGACGGACTATTTCTTATAACAGAGTCGCCGGTTGAAATTCAGTGCCCGGGGGTGCGGTTTTCCTAGCCGAAATGAATTGTGGTTGATCGATAAATTTTCTACGACTTACCTGCATCTACATAACGTTATCAAGATGTCCGACGTAGTTGTTTATCGTGACATCATTGAACAAACGTGACGTTACTCGCAGATGATGAGAAAGTAACTAAATAGTCCCGATTTTTTCCCTTATTTAAGCAAATTCAGTTACTGGATAAATAGAATAATAGGTTAGTGTCGTGGATTGAGTAAAAGTTTATCCGGCTCGGCTGTGTAAATTATCGGATTCGCCTTCAGCTCACCCGATAAATTCCTCCGCCTTGCCAGATAAACTTACTCATCCACGACACTAACCTATTATTCTCTATATATCTACCACTGTGTCAGTGTTCCAGTAAGTCTGTCTTCATGCTGTAGTCTAAAATTGTATCACTTAAAACAACTGATTTGATTCATAACAAACAATCTTTAGTCTAAACGATGCTTTTATTCAAGTAGAAAAATATGAAAGGCCTGATACTCTCAAAATTTTTTATTATTTCTGCTCCAGAGTCATCTAAACAATGACAGATGTTATAAAGTAGTCATTTTCAACCAACCAAAACCAAAATGAAGATTAACATATTAAAAGAATAAATAAATGACCGACATTGTTTCACAGCAATGTAACTAACATTCAAAGAAGATGAATATATACAAAATGTACTTCAAATGTATAAAGCTATTTCTGACAGTCCTATTATTGGCAGGATAATTGTAGATGGTAAGATTTGTATCAAAATATCTCAGTATAAATAATGAGTATTGGAAGAAACCTGTACATTTTGATAAGCGACTATAAATAAAGATGGAAGGGAAATTACTCAGAAATTAAAAATCAACAAAATCAAATATTTTCAATGTACAATCAGGCATAGTTTTCCTCTTTTCCAAAGTAATACATTGTTGTTTATAATCTTTTGTGAAAGCGATGGTGTGTTTGAATTCATCCAACACTGCTTAAATTATAAACAGTGGAATAAAGTGTTCTGTAACACTTTAATCTGATTACTTGTAACAATATTGTTGTTAAATTAAAGAGACAATTTTTGTTAAACCTCTTTACAGAAAACTCTTAAAGATTATGAAAACAATGGGATTTTACATTTTTTGAAATGTATGTTGCATATCTTGTCAGACATAGCTTTACACAGTTACACAATGTATATAGAACTAAGATATGAGATTACAGAAAGAAAGCAGATCAATGTTGCATAAGTATATAAATACTATGTATGGAATGATAATACATGTACATACATATCTGAACATGATTTCCAAAATAGCTATTTTAGACTACTGATAAATATATATAGCACATTTATGTATAATATAAATAAAAAATAACAAACACAATGCTGAACTGTCTAACTTTAACTAATAACCGAAAATTCTAGGACGGACAAAAGTAAATAATAAAATATAATGCGTGAAAATAAATCATAAAAAGATATCAAGTAAAAAAAGGTTCACAAATTACCAAATAAATATACCTGTAACTAGGCTGTAAGATTAAACATATGTGTAATGACCAACAGTTTTCGTAACCATCACCTATAGAAAGCAGTCTTCACTCAAACAATTATTTCTACATCTCCATGTAAGGGCATTGACAATTCTCTTATCAATTAATACCGGTAATTAATAAAAAAATAATGATCTAAACACTTACATCTCCACTAGGAGTGAATATTGTAATGAGAATGAAATACAAAATATCAAAAACAAGATGTTTGTCTTGATTAATTACAGTTATGTTGACAGAATTCAAGAGGCACATAAGTTATGAGCAATTTCTCTCTTATATTGAAAATAAATATGAAATGTTATATGCTGTAATTTAGGCTACAACAGTATAAAATTTGAATTTGACACTTGAACTCACTAAATCATGACAGATTATATAAACTAGAATGCCAACAATTCCTGTAAATATGCTTCCATTCATTAACAATTTAAATCATCTAATCATTAAAATAATGGCACAACCTTTACACAAACAATCAAAATGAGTATTATGAGTTTATATGAAGTACTTTAAGGTACTCATTCCCAATATTTCTCTTTCCATACAATATTGTACTGCTATTACACTGACATAAGCTACAAACATTAGGATGCAACTATATCACTTTCTTGACTCTGCTGTGTCATCTATAATGTCCCACGAACTTCATGTAGATACCGTTTAAGACTCAATTGTTTCCCTAGTAATTGTTCTCTCTGTTGTGTCATCAAAAACATACCACTAACTAGATGCCAGTTAAGATCACTTATTTCCCTAGTAATTGTTTTCTCTGTTGTGTCATCAAAAACATACCACTAACTAGATGCCAGTTAAGATCACTTATTTCCCTAGTAATTGTTTTCTCTGTTGTTGTAGAAGACCTTCTAGATGATCAGCCCGCTTCAATGCAGCTTGATACTGTTGCTTTAACTGAGTAACAACTTCTTCTTTTTTAACTATGGCTTGTTTTACTCTGAAAAAAAAGAGGAATTATTTGACAAATAAAATCATACATCACAACAAGAGGGCCAAGATGGCCCTATATCGCTCACATGACAATCACTGTTCACTCATTAAAACATTGTTTTGAACCGGTGACCTAGTTTTTGACCCCAGACGACCTATGTTCGAATTTGTCTTACATATCATTAAGACAAACAGTCTGACTAGGTTTGGTGAAGATACGATCAAAATTTGACATCTACAGTGTTATTAAGGTTTTCCTAACATTTGACCTTGTGACCTGGTTTTTGACCCTAGGTGACCCATATTTGAACTTGTCCTTAATATCATTAAGACAAACAATCTGACAAGGTTTGGCCAAGATCCAATTAAAAGCGTGACATTTAGAGCTTTTACAAGACTTTTACCTAAGATTTGACCTGGTGACCCAGTTTTCGAACCCGGCTGACCCATGTTCATCCTTGACCCACATATCATTGAGGCAAACATTTTGACAAGGTTTGGTGAAGATCCAATTAAAACTGTGACATCTACAGTGTTAACAAAGTTTTCCTAAGATTTGACCTGGTGACCTAGTTATTGACCCCAGATGACCCATATTTATACTTGACTGTTATATCATTAAAACAAACAATTTGACAAAGTTTGGTGAAGATCCAATAATAACTATGAAATCTACAGTGTTAACATGGTTTTTCACAAGATTTGACCTAGCGACCTAGTTTTTGACCCAAGATGACCCATGTTCGAACTCATCCAAGATATTATGAAGACAAACATTCTGACAAGGTTTCATGATCATCCAATCAAAACAGTGACTTCTAGAGTGTTCACAAGGTTTTCCAGCAATTTGCCCTAGTGACCTAATTTTACTACAGAAATTACCCATTTTCAAACTTGACCTACATATTATTGAAATAAACATTCTGACAAAGTTTCATGAAGATAAATTCAAAACAGTGATTTCTAAAGTGTTCACAAGGTTTTCCCTTATTTGGCCCTGGTGACCTAGTTTTTGACCCCAAATGGCCCAATATCGAACTCGTCTGAGATTTTGTTGATATTAACGTTCTGACCCAGTTTTGCTAAAATTGAGCCAAAAATGTGGCCCCTAGTGTGGTCACAACAAAAAGTTTGACGACGCACGACGCCGGACGGAGAGTGATCCTAATAGCTCACTTTGTCACTTTGTGACATGTGAGCTAAAAATTGCTCAGGGTCAAACTAACTTAACTTTCATGGCAGGTTATACCCTTCTATGAAAACTTGACAAAAAAGGCAATTTTCCTCCATATGTGGAGATTGGTGAAGTTGCAGGCTCCTTGTAGAAGTTAAAATACAGTCGAGACAACTGTTAAGGTGAACATAACTGCAATATTACTTAAAATGGTGTTGAACCCACTGAAACAAATGATTCTTAAGTCAACTTTTAAGTCAAAATATATCAACTGTTGGATCAAAAAGTATGAAAACAATCTGAGTAGGTTATTAGCTGTGTAAAATACATTATAATATTCAAAAATTGTAAGAATATGAGAGGATGATATACAAAACTTAGCCAGCATCCTCTCTTTACCCTTAAATCAATTAACTAGATGTACACAGAAGACTGGTTGTACAATATGCGAGAAGAAAACAATTTTTTTAAACTTGGTTACAAATTTCTTTCTAGACCAGCAAATGATTTTTCAGTTCACCTTTTGTGCACTTCATCCATCTCTTCATTTTTCTGATGTTTGATAGTTTCAATATCTTCTTTAGCTTTATCAAGTTCTATTCTTTGTCTGGCTTTCAATTCAGACATCTCTGTTTTTATTCTTTTGTTTTCTTCATCAGTAAATACAAGACGATCAGCAAATTCTTGTCGAATGATGTCTGATACCCTATCTCGTTCTTTATGCATTTTGTCAGTTAGCTGTAATTTAAGGAGAATTTGGTGTGTTGAAATAAGGCCTTTTAACACCTTATCTGTTAGCTATAATCTAAGGAGAATTCTATGTATAATGAAGTGTTAAAAATAAAATAACTCCCTTTTATTTATCGTGAATTATCATAATTTTTTAAGATAATTCAATCTTCTATCACTTAACAGTTATGTAACTATTTTGAAGTTAATTTTTAAAAAATAAAAACTCCATTTAAAAAACCCAGCACATATGATTAATATTGTCAATATCCTTTCATATACACCATAATTAAAGTTCATTAGTTTACTACACACCTTCTGTAATTCTTTGATTTCTTGTTCCTTTTGTCTCATTTGTACTTTCATGCATTCATTCTCTCCGTCAACTTCTGTTAAACGAGCCTGGAATTAGAATGAACCTTTTTAAGTAAACAACACATCTTACATTATACATATCAAATAGACAACATAATTTATCTGTAAATTAAGAACATGTTATGTGATGACAAACAACCCATCTCATTATATCAAAATTTTATTCTGTCTTTTCTTTTTTTCCTGGGGTTTATATTCATGCCTACAGCCAAGGTCAGATGGTGACTTTCCTGCATTTTTGGTGGAAGAATACCTAAAGGATACAACTGAGTAGAATTGATTCCTTACATGTGAAATTTTGTCCTAGATGGGATTTGAGTTCACAGTGGTGAGAGACAGGTAATTACTGTACTAGTCCACAGTACCAATCAACCAAAGCTAAAGAACAGGGGTACAGCAAATTGTTTATAAACAACAAGTAGATATGATTACACAGATATCATAGCATGTACAACTGAATACATTCATATCTACCTTCATTTCATTGTATCTTTCCATGGCTTGTTTTTCTGACCTTTCAACTTCTCTCATTTCAGATTCATATTTCTCTCTAACTCTCCTGAAATAATGTTACAATATCATGTTAGTTATCAAAGTTCTCATAAGAAAACAATAAGAAAACCCTTCATGAATGCTTATTGTCAAAATGCTTTTACTTCAATGATACATTTCTAAACATGCATTACTTCAAAACTTTTTCAAAAACGTTCATAAACTTAATTGAGCCATATCATTTAACTCTTTATACCTGCAGGGAATTACTAATCATTTATCAGAACAACGCATGATTATAAGGCAACAATGATTTTTGTCTAAGAGCACAATATACTACTCTTCATAAAAAAACAACACATACTTAATTCTATTTTCAGCCACTCTCTCACAATCTTCACGTTGAGAAGTAGCATCTTCCTCCAACTGCCGTATAACAAGTTCAATTTCCTTGTTTCGATCTTTCTTTACATTTTCTTTCAGTTCCCGTTCACGCTGCATCAAGTAATTCTCTTGTTTTTTCCTATAGTTTTCCTCCCATGTCTGTTTCTCGATCTCAGTGCGTTCCTTTAACTCTCGGATTTCAGTCTGTAAATCAAACATAAGAACAAAAACAATTTAATGGTATGATGTAATGTTACAATATTATACTACCTACATTCAGTTTCATCACAACATAACTTATCAGCTGTATAACATAAATCAATTTCTGATGGTCAAATACAGAATAGTGGTACAAAGCAACAAACTTGATATCCTCATTAAAGGTATATTGCGGAAAGAACTTAAAGATACCAATCTCATTGAAGATAGATTCTGTATCACTTATCATACTTACAGCATGTCTATTCTCCTGTTCTTCTCGCGCTCTGTCAAATTCAGTTTTCATAGCTTCAAGTGCGTAAGAATGTTTATCTTGCAGTTGTTGTTGTAGCTTGTCTAAATCTGTTCTCTGACGAGAAGCTTGTTGAGACAGACGATCTTTCTCTTCCTGTATTTCTGCCAACAATCTACGCCTTTGTTGTTGGTAAGCGTCTTCCTCTTGCTGGACTTGTTTCTCATATCTGAAATACCAACAGTTCATTTTGTGTAACAAGTGGAACTGCTGCAGTGTAAATGATATGTAATTTACACCATGCATTATGATCAATTGGTTAAAATGCTTCTCAAGGACATATGCGCAATATGAAACACACTGAAAGACATTTCGATACAGTATTTCAGTGGATATAACACTGTTTTTTAATAACATTTCATATACGCGCAGGGTTCTCAATAACAGCAGGCTGCAGGCCAATTTAGCCGCTTAGAAATGTGTTTGGGCCTGTTAGGAATCTCCAAAGTTCATAAAATATTGCTAGAAAATGGCCAGACCCCCTCTAGCAGGCCTGTTAGTCTAGCTTTTGGGCCTGTTGGCCACAAACTTTTTGAGAACCCTGCAGTGGCTAAATATTCAGTCTAAATGGCAGCCAGTTCACCTAACCATTTTTTTCTGGACTGTATTCTAACCACAACTAACTTTTCAATTTTAATAGAAGCATATGACTTGCAGTGAACAAGGTTTGAACCCAGGATTACGATTTTACAGGTTACGAATCCAGTGTACTAAACACTGGGCCACAACCACATCAGTACAATACAAACCCTCTGATAGTTATAAGGATTTTTAGAAATGCCAGAAACTGAAGGACAGGATTGAAATGGTAAAGTATTATAGTATACATGGTAAAGATGTTACAAAATTCAAATAAGCTGATAGTTTCACAGAATACAAGGCACCATGTTTATATAAATATTACTACTACTACAAAGAAAATACAAATTGTTAGAATTGTTTTCCTTATGTGAAATCATAAGCATTTTGATACTTTACATCACTAAATAATGGAATATCAGACAAAACTCATCAAGAATTTTGTAAGCCCTACCATGTATATGTATATAATCAAAAGAAAATTATTCAAAATAACCACTTAATTGGTAATTAAAGATCACAATAAAGATAAAATCAAAAGGGAATCCTGACATGATGAAAAGATAACAAGAATCAGGCAAATCAAGACTGATCAATTTAAACAGTGATTGATCAACATGATTATATGTATTTATAACAAATTAACACCTTTAGTTACAAAATTATGTCTCCAATTATCACTTAAATTTAGTTAAGTGTGTTCAATAAATCATTGATATCTTCAAGATCTAGACAATTAATGTTCCGGCAAGTGTGCAGAGGTATATAAATATGCTCATCTCTTATCAGCATGTGCATAACTAAATGAGCAACCTAAAAACTTAAGTAAAAGTTAAAACCTATTTACAATAAAATATAACAGATCTTCGAATTAATAAAAGTAAATTAGGACCGAAAAAGGATAACTTGTATGAAAACCATGTACACAGAATTGGGTCAGCTCATTGCTGTCAGCAGCAGAATAGAGAGACAGATACTGGATTTAGGTAAGACTATCATCTTAAGTCAAGTGTTCATGCTATAATCAATCTTTATAGAACCAAATACCGGTACATATACATCATTTAGTATATTTACCTATTTCATCAACACAACTTCTGTGTGTTCATCCAAATTGCATCAATTTAACACTGTAAAGTAATCTAATCAAATGCAATTGTCCAATTTAGGATAAATTCTTTGATCTTTTCTGTTTCATGATTTTGAATATCAAATTGAATTTTATTATTGATTTTATTATTGTTTTTGTTACTGACATAGCTTTCACCATGTCTCCATACTCAGTCTGGATTTTAGTATGTTGGTGCATAGGCTGGCCTAATATATCACAAAAAAGAATTGAAAATTGAACCAATTGAATAAACAGATTAATTAAATATGATATTTTTTTTTCCTCATTGAAGACAATAAATGGTATCAATATCAGTGTCATCATGGTACAATAATTATATTTCAGACGATGAGGTAAGAAGACTAAGTCAGAGACTATTTCATGCAGACAAAACTGCTGATCAAGACAGAACACTTTTCAGACTTTCTATTACAGAAGGTGTTAAGTCTATGTTAATTCAGTATCACAACAAAAGTAAACAAAAGGTGAGTTACGTTTATAAATTCAGATTCTTCATGCAATAATTGTGAAATAAAGAAATATTTTATTTTCAGTCGTGAAATATAGATATAACAGTACATTCTTGTACTTAAATGTTGACCAATTTAACAAAACTCATTTTAAATCTAGACACTTTTATAGCATTCTTTGTTAAAATACATATTACATATTAAGCTAGCTGGGTGAGAATCGAATTCACAGCACTGAGGCCCTAACCATTTGACCACAAAGGCCCCATATTACAAACTATGTTAATATAAACATGTTTATTAAATATGAGTTATAATTCTTCAGGTTATGGAGAAGACGCAAGCTGAAGCATCCAATGACAACATTTATGAAATCTTGTCATTACCAACACAAGAAAACATCAGAATTGATAAAGGAGCTGTCACATGGACACATTCATTTAGAGAATTTTACAGAAACTCATAATTATAATCACACAGGAGCAAGTTTACAAAACTGAAAAACCTGAAACCTGAACTGGTAGGACTTAGAACAACAGAAATCCAGTATAAACCAGAAAACTTGCACCCCCGCTGCATCTCATAATCATTCAAATGAAAATGTGAAGTGCTAATATGTTCTATATGTGCTTTTATGTAACTTGATGAATAAACTACCAAAATAAAAACCAGTAGTCCTTAATAGTCCAAATTTTGCTTAAGTTATGAAAAAATAACATACATATATTATCAACTTTAAATTCTAGATTCATTGGTGTTTATTAGAGTATAATCATACGAAAATGAAAAATTGTGACACAAACCTCTGTTTAGCTAATTCCCTCTCCCTAGCACAAGCACTCTCCTTCTCGCTCGCTAATTGATCTCGTAATTCTTCGGTCATTCTGACATACTTCTGAGCAGCTCTCTCATCTGATTCAAGTAGTTCAGCTTCATGGATTTGTTTAATCTTCTTTAGTTCTGATTTATGTTTGGCAATCAGACGTTGTATCTCTGGTTCTAAACCTTTAACAGTCATTTCCTGAAATACAATTTCATTGCTGATACTTACTACATCATCAATGTAATCTTGCAAATCATATCATACAATACAAGATGTAATACAGTAAAATTTCAATTAAACAAATTTCTTTATTTGACAATTAAGGCCATCAGTTCATACATCAACAATTTAGCAAAAAATATGTACATGTATAATACAAATGTATGATAACATATCATTTACAAATGTTAAGTACAATATGAAAATGAACAACACAAAACATTATGTCAGAGCAATATGATAAGCCACAGTCATTTGGTGACTTTTTTAGCTTCAACAGAGGAAGAAAACCCATGGTGTACACCATGTAGACCCAATGCATTTCATAAGCTTGATGGACATGTGAAATTTGGTTCCAGATGAAATTCAAACTCACACCTGTGAGGGGCTAGCGATTACTAATAACAGATCAAAACTACTCAAACATAGAGGTCCCTATATCTGAATACTAACAAAAGTTGACTTTGAAGCATCTTATTTGAAAGAATAGTAAAAGTCAGTGTATATCTATAAACAGTGTAATAACAAACAGTATTTTCCAGTGAATGTTACATATATAAGTAGCACATGCTTTGTTGAAGTAGCATTATATAAATTATTATACATCTTGGGACATATACTTATTAAATTATGACAGATACATGCCTTAGCAAGTTTCTACAATTTTTGTTAAGATTAAAAAACTGGATTAAAATTACTAAGAAATGATAGATAACCTTTATCTTCTTTGTTTTTTCTTCAATCCATTTCTCCCTGCGTAATTTCTCTGCAGCTTCATGCATATCTTTAAGTTTCTGCATATCAATGCTATGTCTACAAAGAAAAAAGAAAATATTCTACCTTTATATTATAAAGTGAAGGAAGCTATCCAGCAGGCATTAGGAATGTTGTGGTTCTACCTAGGTGTATGCCTGGAGTCTACTTCCACCATTAAAACTGGAAAAGTCACCAAATGACCCTAGCTGAAGTTGGTATGACATTAAACAGTAATGAACTTCCCTCTAATACCCCACTATATGAATTGTAAAACATTCAAAGGCTATCGTGTACTTTTTTCTATAATATTTGATCACAATGAACAAAATGGTTTGTGATCAATGAATTAAGATATTACATACAACATCATTTCTTTTTTTAACTCTGTGATAGAGTACACAGATGAATATGTATAGTATTCCAGGAACATGGAGCTCAAGCCAACAGATCATCAAATTCAACAGACGAGCAGCCATGTCAAACTCAAACCCAAAATTTAAATATTCTATCAACATTTCTTGAAAACAAAATAACAGCTTACTTGTCTGTCACAGATTTAAATCTGTCTTGGTATTTTTTATCAACTTGCTTTAATTCCTTCACCAAGGTTTCACATTTTTCACTAAGGCTCTTCTTGTCATCTATCAACTAGAATGTGATGAGTTATAACAAATAAAATCATGTTAAGTGGTCCATTTGAAAGTATTTAAGTGTTTTTATGTACTAATGTACCTCTATACATATTCAATACTGAAAATTGTAGTTTCTGGTATCAACAGTCAATTCTGAAAGGAGGCCACTCTGTAGAAAAAGGGCATTCAGTAAAAAAACATCATTGATTATTTAGAACAAAATCACCTGAGAATAGAGGCCACCTGTCAATTAAGGTCACATTATGTCTTTCCCAAGGGTGGCCTTTATTTACAGGTTTGACTGTAATTAGTATCTTCAATTTTTGACAGATTTTTCAACAAACAACAAAAATGCTTTCCCGATTGCAGTGCAGTAAGTATAATGAGCCATAAATTAAGAAAATGATGTAATGCTGTGGTTAATAAGTTAAATTACCAAACATAAAGAACACATTAACATTAAAAGAACCACAACAATAATTTGAATTTGGTCTGATGTACTGTTACTAAACGCATTACATTGTATATGATAGATATCTGATGAAATCATTTTTGCTTGGCATTTAAGCTTCACACGATAAGAGCCAGCCAGCTGTTTCACTAGAAAAACAAATCAGCTATCTTGTGGCAACATCGATTCAAATAAATAAATAAATTTCACACCTGGTCTATGAATGACAAATGTCTTTTTATCGTTTCCTCATACTCATCTTTCTGTACATCAAGACGACGTTTCATGTCTTTCTCAGTCTCTTTTGCATGTCGAACTGTTAATTCCCTTTGTTGATTCTGTAAAGAAAAAAAAATGGTGATTCAAATTTACCAATTTCAATAACATTTCAAGTCATTTTATAAATACAGTGCAAACTCTCCAGGGCGACACCCTTTAGGAGTAGCTGTTGTTGCTGAGAGGTTGTTGCTCTAGAGAGGTTAAATTAGTAATTAAATTGTGCAGTTGGAAAAAGTCATATGCTGTCGTTGAAGGGATCTTGTTACTCAAGTGTGGGCCACTCTGGAGGTTTTACTATTATAAAACAATTAACTGTTTAATAACACAATCTCATCATAACAGACGCAAATATATAATACATTATATCAGGACTATGAAATGTTTATGAAGTATTTTTATTAGAAAACCATTACAATTGTTGCAGAAACTTCCAAAATCTAGTAGTAATTTAATACTATTCCTTTTAAAAATCTGAAACTTGTAGCATATCTCTACTTAGCATCTCTCAACTTACATGAGTCAGATGTATACACATGTAAATAAACAAATATTACTTACAAGAGCTTTTTGAAGCATAGAGACAGTCCTTACTTTCTCATCAATTTCAAGCCTTTGACTAATTACTCTATTAGTGACTTCAGAAGCTGCCTGATTAGCTTGGTCTAATTCTTCTAACTGTTCTATGGTAGGACCAAGCACAGTAGATCCACTAATACCTGATCTCTCCAAATCTGCATTTAGCTTTGAAATCTCCTACAATTCATACAAAATACAAGATGCTCTTAAACAGTACAGATATATCTTATTTATGCATACATATGACAAATAACCTTTGTGAATGAATTTTGGGAAATGTGCTTCTTTAATGATCAATGTTCATATATCTGATGTCACTAAATTTTTGGTGAGAATAACCATGTATTGAAGTGTTAGACCTATTGATCCACATGTCAAGAGAGGTAAATTCTATGAAACATAAGTTAGAACTTGTTGTGCAGCAATTTGTATTTGATTTATTATCACCACCAATGCATGCCTCACTCATTTCCTGTGATTTTCATATAAATCACAGAACTGGACTGTTTCAGGAATGGGGACACTGAAAATAGGAAACAATATTACTGCAACAAAGCAAACTATTACCTGGTCTACAGTACTAAGTCTCTCAGATACTTGTACTTCATCAAGGAAGGACATAATACTCTTCATTTTATCATCAGAGAGTAAACTTTCCTTTGTAGGTATACCAGACTTTTGACTGTTGAACTTTTGTAAATTTTCCGCATTCAGACTATGACTGTCAATATCACTGTCCCCTTTCTCAAGGTCATCCACTGAAAAATAAACCACAAATAGTTCTATACCAACAATGTATAGGTTAGAGTGCTTACATTGTTCAAGCTTGAACCATATGCAGACGATTGAAAACTAGAACTATCACTAAAGGTGATGAATACCCCCAGATGCGGCCTTGACACAGTTATTGTAACATTTTACAGAGGGAAATATAATGCATTTTCATTTTTTTAATACCTGCAAATTGTTGCTTAGATATATCCTGACCAGTTTCTAAATAGTAAATATACATTATATAAAAAATAACAAAGGGCCATAACTCATTAAAATTTACTTGGACAAAACCTATTGTGGACATGCACAACTTGGCAAACTACTTATCACTTCTAAGAAGTTCCAATGAATTCCTGCATGTAGTTGCTGAGAAATGGTACGGACAAAATTTACCTAATTATATATACTGAATAAAAACAACAAAGGGGTATAACTCAGTGAAAATTAATCCGAACGAAAAATGCTTTAATCTAGCACAACTAGGCTTACTACTGATCACTTCTGTTAAGTTTTATTGAAATCCTGTAAGTAGTTGCTAAGAAATTCTCCGGACAAATTGTCTACAGACGCACAGACCGACCGACCGGCCGACCGACCGACCGTCAAGCGTGAATCCAATATAGCCCCCATATATTTCATATCTGGGGGTATAATAAAATTAACCACTAGCCTGTATACACAATTTGGGAAAGTTCACTATCCCAAATAGAAATTTACTAGACCCGGGCTGTGGGCTAGTGGGTTAGCATGAAGACTGTGCAAATGGGTGTTCTTCGTAAATAAGACAGCTAAAGGATGGCAGCAACTGTAGCTTTCTTATCAAGAAGACGATCCAAATATGCATTCTGACCAACTTAGTGCTGTGCATGGGCTGTGTGTACTAACTTGTTCTTCGAAAGTAAGAAGCTCAAATGTGGGTTCTATATTTTATTATTAAAAGATAAGAAAGGCAAAAATTAAAAATCCTTGTCGCTGACTGGATAAGAAAACTGGGACGAGCAGTAATTCGGGGAAAATGTATTAAATGCAGTTTAGTAGAGCAAGACTTAAGAAAATGTGTTTTCTAGCATGAAAACGAATTACCTAGTACCCTTACCGGTAAATATATTCTTTATTGATCCCAAATACCGGTACATGTGCCTATAGCAGTAGCATACCATCATTTATAAAGGAATCAATTAATTGTCATAAAATATTCTTACGTACTTCTAGTAGTTATCATTGTTCAAATACAAATGTATATAAGTAAATGCTTAATCATGTGTGACATGGGTTTATTTATGGGTTTCATTTCAAATCACTTGTAATGGATTCTTTACAGTGGTTTTATTTATGTATACAATTATGGTTAAGTTTTTAATTCAATAGGTTGGTGTAACTTGATATGACCAAATAGCCAGTTATGCTGCCTTAAAGTTGCTAGTATAATCTTATCAAATTGTAGGAACTTTGTTTGCTTTATGTCAGTATTGTAGAGAAACAACAGATAACATTTAAAAAAAAAAATAAGCTGAAAAAAGCAAGCAGTTCACTTACACCAGGCATTCTTTCTTTCTGGTCTTGCTGAGGCAAGTTGTTCTTCCTCTTCAAGTTTTTTCAATGTTTCAAACAAATCATCCAATGTAGTTTTAGTTACAGCTTCACTACCAGTCACATTACTGGCTGCACCATTATCTCTGGCTGATGCTTTAGGAGTATCCAGATCTTGTAAGTGACTCTGTAGACAAATTATTTATATGAGTTTTATAACTTTTCAGTATTTCAGTGTATTCCCAGTGTATCACTGTCACTGTCTGGTTTAAACTGGGCAATAAAATTTACTGTTCACATGCCTGATCAAAAGGATAACTATATTTACAAATACATGTAGATTAAAATGTGTCTTTAAATCTGCAGCGGAAATCGAATATCACAAAAATTACTGAAAGAGGCATCAGAACTATGATATCACAAGCTTATCCAGTCTATAAACCAGACAAACCCAAAAAATAGATCAATCAGTGTAGTACCTGATAATATTCCTCCATACTATCATCATGACGTTTATCATTGTTACTTTCTTTGTTCTCTCTTTCCGGACTACTTTCTTCATGTGTGTTTATATTTGTATCTTTTTCTCCAACTCCTTTCTTTGGTGTAGACTTACTCCCTCCCTTCTTTTTACCTGTATATGATATACATGGCAACATATGATATAAATGGCTACATATGATATAAATGGCAATATCAGACAACATAGTATACATGCTGGAATATCTGTACTTAATACATATAACAAATGACAACTGATAACATATAGCTTGATAGCAAAATGATATTCCAGTATGCTCACACCAGACTGTATTTGGCTGTATTAATAAATATACATAGACTAGATGGCTTGCACTTTAAAAGGATAGTGCATAATGCTGTAGTACCGGTTAGGCCTAAAATGGCCACACAGACCAGAAACATCATATAAATATATGTACATTCTATTAAGCAACTTTAGTGTGGAACTTGTCATTTCGGTAGCTGTAACACTTGTATATATATGTACATTGTATATGTTAACAGTATGATAAATGTGTTTTTGGTCCATGTAGCCATTTTTAACCCTTATACACCATCCTTTCAATGTGCTAGTCCCCTACATAGGAGTAATACTATTACTATTAGATTACTATCTAGTAATGTAATTGTAATATGTTGTTGGTTTTTCTAGTCCCCTACAGTAATGTAATAGGACATATGACGAAAACCCAAAATTGCACTAATGGTAAGTATTCATGAACTATTCAGCATAGAATATAAAACTAAAATGAACAAACAAAATGTAATAAGAAAACCTTTTTTTAAATAAGAAACACATTTACCTAGTCCAGTTTTTTTAATTTTTCCATTTGCCTGAAGATAAGCAATTTCTTGTTCTGCTTTTTCTTTCACCTCTTCTCGTTTTTCTTCTCTCTTTCTTTGTAACTCCTGTTCAATAATAATAACTATTCTTGTAGACTAGCAATATCATTTCAGAAGAAAATAATAAAATTTTCATTTATAACAAAACATTCCAAAATCCACAAATTCCAGTGACTTTAATAGCGGACACAGGATAAAATACCGATTTTTTACCTTCAACCTCTAAATGTGGCCTTGACCTTGGGGCTACAGCCATGGGTGTCACACGTGATACATTGTATAATGATGTTTAATATTTGTGGTAAGTTATTACAATATCCTCCAATGAATAAAGAAATTACAGAACAGACATGGCAATAATTTTTTTAAACACCCAAAATTATGACATTTGAACTCTAAGTGTGACCTTGAACTTAGAGCTACAGTCATGGGAGTTGCGCGTGACACATAGTATAATCATGGTTTACAATTGTGGTAACTTATATCAAATCCTCCTATGAATGACAAAGTTACAGCCCTAAAGTGACTCCTATATAGCCGCCACTATTTTATAGTGGGGACATAATTAAAAGAACAGTTTTGTCATTTCCTTTCTGTCAATCAATATGCTGAAGGATTTTTACTTTATTGAGTAGGTTACTAGGTAGTGGCAGGTTCAAATAAAGGGTATTGGTAATAGGACCCATTCCCAATTGTAAACATTGACGATTTTCTGAATTTTGTGAAAAATATTTCCAACATGGAGAAAGAATAGTTGAACATTACTTAATACACGCTTGAAGCAAAGGATCATGAGACACTCAATGAGTATAAAAAATCCTAAATTTAGTGCAAAATGACGCAATTTTCAAAAGCATCAATACCTTTCCAAAAATGTGGACAAAAATCTGATCAATGATCTGTTACACATACAAATATGTAATTACACAGTCATAGAATAATAGGAGATACGTTTCAAATGTACAACAATAACTAAAGCATGTTACATCAAATTCAATTTGATCAAAACTCATATGATAAGAAAAAGTCTTCTTACTTTAATGGCTTCCTGTCTGGCTAGTTTTGCTTTCTCTTCTCGAGTTCTTTTCCTGTCCTCTTGTTTTCTTTCCTCCAATTCTTTTGAGAAGAAATCATTTTGCGACTCTCTCAATCTTTGTTCTTCAAACAACTGTTTCTTCGAATGTAACAATCTATGAATGGCTGCTGCACCAGCCTTTCGTCTTGCATTGTGTCTTCTAAACCACCGTTGTATCTTAGTTGCTGCGAAATTTACGATCTTAATATGATCCTCAACTAATGTATTAGCACCATGATTAGATCCACTCTGTGATTTACGAGTCTGATTGACTGGCGTTTTGTGTTTTATATTTTGATAGGAATTCTCTAGATCCGATAAACCCACTTTCACACCTTTAGACATTCCCTGTAAAGTCATATTATTAGCTATTGCACTCTGACTAGAACTTCTAGCATTTCCATGGTGACTATTATTCCTCGGACTTACACCTCTACCAGGTCTATCAACCTGATCTGTCTGCTTTTGCAATAATCTATTACCAGCATTCAATGACTCAGAAAGTCTGTCATGAAAACTAAAAACTTCTTCATCAGAACTACTTCTAGCACTTTTTTGTTGAAATATTGAATGTGAATTTGTTGCATTCGTAAGCCATTCATTATCATCATCAAATCCCGGAGATACAAGATCTGTCTTTTTAGAATTCACAGGTTTTTGGGTAAACTTACTTTTCAAAGCCTGAAATAAGAACAATGAAAGGTTAAAAGCAACAAACAAACAACAATATCTGAATAATCAAATTGTTCCTACCTCAAAAACTTTCTAGCTAATGCTAGGAGATTAAAAACAAATAAAATTGTCATCAATCAAAATATGAATAAAATCAAGAAAATGAAATCAATTGAAAAGTTATCTATTCCAGTGAAAATATTCTTATCAGGGCAAGCACTGACAGCATCCACTTATTTCTGATTTTATGGTAATAAAACAATTAGCAAATACATTTTACTCCAGTAAAGCATCAGACTTTATATTTCTTAAAAAAGCAGTTATTTTTTTAAAAAGTTCTGGAACAGATAAAATTCATAAATATAAAATTGACACAATTTTCAACATATATTAATCCCTTGACAAACGTGAAGCGCATAATTATAAAACTTAATCAGGCAGAATATTGCAATGACCATACCTTGTTACCAGATTGATCCCAGAGAACCTTAACAGCATTACCAGAGGGTTTTTTGGCACTGCTACTACTTCCACCCTTGATCTTTGGTTGTGTTGTACTATCAAATAAGGCCAAGAAATCATCACTGTAAGAAACACAAGTATTTCAGAACATTTGCAATATTGAATAAATATGCTATGATAGTATTACCAGACATGTGCAAAAAATAGGTAAAATAAGACACCCTTTGGTTTTGATTGGCTTTGTCTAAGATGTACAGTTTCATACTATTACAAATGATCAACTGCCAATGGTTCACGCAATAAAAAGTTCAACTTTGAAAGTCCAAAATCATTCAAGGTAGAGCATTAGGTATGAAGGTTACCTTGGAGATTTTCCTTTCCTTGATGCAGAAGCACCAGTCACTCGTTTACTGGTACTAACTGATGAAATATCGGAGTACCCACTTCTTTGACTAAATTCACTATTGTCACCTAAAAATTGCAAAAAGATTCTTATACAAAGAAACATATTCTATTGATAACAAAATTAATTTGGATTATACAACAAAAAACACAAATATACGAACTAGTATTATTTCTTCATTTGTCTACGTTTCGGCGCAACCGCCTTTATCAAGACATAACAATAAAATAATAAAATAACGGACGTTACGTCATAATGATTATCATATTAAACGTAACGTAAAAAGGCGGGAATGCGTGCAGTACAATAACAAAATGTAATTAGTATTACGCTTTCGGATTTAAGAAATACAAATATATCCTATAGTAATACCCGGTATATGATATAAAAAAGCAAAAATAGGACACAACGAAAGCGAAACTTAATTGCATAGTTATTTTTTATTTTTTTTTATATTGATAACAAAACACATTTATATCTGTTTACACAAGACTTAGTGATCAATTGATGTATTAATTCAAGAGAATATAATTTTTCAGACATCAATAGCTTTAAAAATTAGGGCAAGGATAATAGTTAAAAGATGAACTAACAGCGTCGACATGGTCCAGTGGTTAGGATGCTGAATTTGTACCCTGACGATCCGGGTTTGATTCCTGAACACAGCAGGTCATACCCTTCCAAAGCTTCCAGGAGAAATTGACAAAAATGACTTCCCCCACATGTGGAGAAGTTGCTAGTTCCTTGTGGAAGGGTATGCACTAGTTAAAGCATACTGTCCATGAAAACTAGATGAATTGACTGTTAAATTATGTATAACTGAAAAATTGTTGAAAGCTGTCAAAATAATCCAAATCAATAACTAATAGATCATTAATAGATCACAGGTCCATGCTGTATGGATATGGAACATTAATAAATTAAGGTAATACTGAGACACTGTGCTTAGTGCCATACCATCTAATACCTAATTATATCAACTTTTTCTATCAATTTCACTTACCTTGGCCAGATTTCTTTTTTGAGCTTGAAGACTTATGCTGCAAAAAACCCCAAAAGAATCAATAACAAATTAGGTAAGATATTTAAAGAAAATTCAAACGCATACATTTTTCGAGAGACATTCTTTAAGATAATTATATCATTTCAAGATCAGATCACAGTTTAGTCTATAATCACCAAAAGGCACAGAATCCTAAAATAAACATTAAAGTAGCTAAGTGCTTTATGATATAAAAGCATACTTCTTTTGTAGGCACATCAGTGACAGAATTTGGTCTTTTCACATGTTTTGCAGATCCAGGGCGACTTCGACTGGATGATGCTGCAGAATGGATGCCGGCCCCAGTCAAACTCAAATTGAGGTCATCCGCAGCCTGCATGCTTCGGGACGACATCCTCTATAGTGAATTAAAAACAGCTAATCATTAATATGTCACATTTTAATTTGTAAACAGAATCATACAGAAGAAATATGGTGCTCAATAATTCAGAACAATCCAGGTCTTGTATAACTGTAATAATGCAAAGTCAAAACTTTCGACATACAGTCACAACTTCTGAATACAGAACACCCATGAATTGGACCAGTTGAAAAATTTAGTTTTAAGAAGTTTTCGATTTTCAAAGTAGGAACAAAGTGCAACTAAGTATGTCTTATTTCTTTAATCTTACATCAGTTGCGTAAGCTCATTATTTGTAGTTCTATGCAAACAGAATACAAAAGACACAAACATGATAATAAATTTTGTTTTCCGAGGACATTTTTACTTCTAGGGTGTTTCTGTCCATTTTCTTAATGATGTTAATTTTATGAAATATTATTAATTAATTTAATGGTCTTTGGCAACCAAATTATATACGCCTTTATTATATTAAGTTAAATAATCTAGCTAGCTGTGTTAATATTGCCATACACAAGAAACATGTCACTTTGGGGTCTAGTATTCATCCCCATTCCACAAGTAAAAGGTACATATTTTTCCCCAATGAAAGACAACAATTTCCCAAAATTAAAAAATAACAAATATGTTCTGTCATTGTTGAATTTCACAAATATCTTTTATGATTATGTGATCAGTGTCTAATGAACTTTTACCCCATAATAACAGTCCTGAATAAAACCAAACACCTTATGACTATTTCTGATTGCCTTTTCCGACAGCATACATGTAAAACAAATATGAATGATTAAAAAAAGTTGGTAAGTCTTTAAAAATTAACAAAGGCAAAATTCCACTTCCACATGGATACTAGTTCCCCTAAACCATTACGTGGACTGCACTTCATTGTAAATACAGTCAAATCTGTAAACAGAGGCCACTCTTGGGAAAAACAAATAGGTCTTTATTGACTGGAGGTCTTTATTAATTTTGTAGGTCATTTTGTTCTAAATAAACAATGGTGGTTTTTAAAAAAATGTCCTTTATTCCCAGGGTGGCCTTTATTTGGGGGTGGTGGCTTTAATACAAGTATGAGTGTACTAATTACTGCATAAGTTACCTTGTCTACTAATAACTTCATTTTAATGTGTTTTAAAACACATATCAATTGACACATTGTGATACGGTACTAGCGATATACGATATCAACGATACGATATAAAAATATTTCAAAGTAATGAAAGACGTTGTAATATTAATGTTTTTTGGGAACTCTGCATACTTGTTTGGTGGTAGAAAGTCCTACTTAACTGTTAAAAAGATGTAAAACTAAAATTGTCTTGTACTTAAAGTCATCAATTTGATTCACATTATATGTTAGTTGATTTTGTGGAAATTAAATAGTTATGAGAAATATTATAACAGAAGCAAGTTTTAATCTCTGTTCCATAAATGACCTTATATCAAGAATAGAACTTAGCCACATAAAATTGTTTAAAGAATAAGGGTTATGATTGCCAAATTGATTAACAATACTAAATTAATAATGAATAATTAATCATATGATGGTGAGACATATTTGTTTTTAGGTTACTAGTCCCACCACTATAATTGACATTGCGTTGACACTTCTTACTGACAACTACTTGCTTGTTTCAATAATCGGCAAACCAAAATGCTGCCATATTTTTATGTAAAATTACATGGTGGCGTAATACAAATTATAAGTCAATTTCTACTTGTCAAAATCTGAATACTACTACAAGTATTCGAATCGAATTCGTTGTCTAGCTTTACCTCACGCTGCTAATGTCTATAAATAGAGTATGGAATCCGGGAAATTAGTTGAGTAAGCATTGTCGACGATGATACAAGAGTAAATTCACAAATTTAGTTCAGTTGTTCAACATTCTAAGAGTTTTTTTAATATAAAATAAAAAACCGCGACACGGCCGATACGAGACCTTCCGATACGATACGCATATTGTTCAGCACTGTACCGGTATGTACCGGTACGCAGCCATATCGGGACAGCCCTACGCGTGACAATATAAAACTTTTACTGCTACGCTTGGTGTTATAGCAGTGTGGTATATAGTATTTATAAATTGATTGGGATATTCACTAGCCCAATAATGAATGATGAATGAATTATGAAGCTCGCCCATATGGGACTTCCCAGTGGCGAGGGTAAATAAACTCAATGTAGTAGCTCAGTTGGTAGAGCATCTGACTTGCAGCAGGAGGTAGCGGGTTCAAGCCCCTCATCAGGTTTCGTGCCGTGAGTGTGTGACTAGCCTTGGACTCTTAGAGCTAGGGTGAAGCAAAGGTTGGGTTAGTCTATAACGAGCCTGTGGTTCTCGCGATTAATTACTTTAAGAAAAGAGAAGGAGAAATGTAACATTGTGGTATAAAGTATTTGTATTTATAAATTGGCAGTAATAATATTCACCAGACTGATTAGCTGAGTTAGTAGAGCATCTGACAGTGTAAACAATGACTGGGTATTGCATTCTTCGGTTTTCAGAAATCAATCAATGTGAGAACTGTCTAAAAACAAACTTTGGAAGTTCCAGCACTCGGAAGTGTGTAGAAAATTGAGGGAAAATTCTTAACCAAGTAACTTAAATTGTTCGATTTCTGTCTGGATTCCGGTTTTCCGAATGTATCACATATTCAAAGTTACACTGTATAACCATTTAATAAGTACCCAAAGCCGCTTTTGATCGCAATGAAATAAATTAGATTCAATTAAACAGATGAAAACCCTGATTATCTACATGTAATTAGTTTTGTATACCGTAACTAAATTGGTCTTTTTTATTTTGTCTTGTTGAGCATTTTACTTATGGATCAAACTGTACTCTTTCAAAGTCAACAGTTTAAGATGCTTCTTCATGCGTTTATTCAGAGACATAGATAACAGGGATTGGCAACTTCAGTTATTACCTATGTAATATCACGCATGACTGTTACTTTTCCCAAAAATTGCTGATTTTGTAGTAAGTAAAACTTCTTACCTACAAATAACACATGCATAAATTTTACATTTTCTGAAAGTTTATTATTTAAACTATAGCAGCCAAGTTTTTCAAATTTCAGTTTTGATTGATAGTTTTATTACGTCCATGTTTATACTACCTACTAATGCAATCTTTCTAAAATATATAGATCTACTGGAACCAATTTTTTTCAGGCTGTTTACATTCTAGTAGGTATAGCTAAGATTAACTTAGAAAATGTAATAAAATATTATTCCAAGCAGAAGTCAAATGTTTAAACTTTCAGAAAATGTATAATCTAATATGTATGTTATTTACTTTTGAGTTTTACCTGCTACAGAATCTACAAAATGATGTCATGCGTGATATTTTTTATTATATTGTATTATTTTAAGTTACCAATCTCTGTTATATATGTCTCTGGTCTATTGAAGCAGATCATTTCACATGGTTTCCGGAACGCAACAGACTTAATCCAAAGCACTACTAGGAAAATTTTGAAATTAAGGGTAGTCTGAAACATCGACAAAATATTTTATATAGTCTGTTGAAGGTATGTTTTAGGTCATGCTACTAGATTTTTGTATAATTCACCGCACTGTACACAAGTTTTATGGAAATTTGTGCGCTTAGTAGAAACCGAACATGATTCAGTTTGAGTTGTTTACCTGTTAGCTAGTCGAAGGGTCTTTGACGATGATATGTTTGCATTGCAGTTCATCGTCAAAGCCACTTGTTCTTTAAAAGCTAACAGGTAAACGACTCAATCTGAGTCGCGTTCATTTTCCTATTTAACGCACAAATTTCAGTAAAACTTGTGTACAATTCGATGAATTATAGTATAAGCTATCAATATGGCAAAAAATATACCTTCAAGAAACGAAAGTTATCAAATATTTTGCAGATGTTTCATACTACCCTTAATTTCAAAATTTTCCACGTAAAAGCCTTGGATTAAGTCCGTAGCATTCCGGAAAGCATGTAAATTGATTTGATTCAATAGACGCATGAACAAGCGTCTTAAGCTGTTGACTTTGTAAGAGGACAATTCCATAACTAAAATGGTCAACAAGACGAAATAAAAAAGACCAATTTAGTTATGGGACCCAGAACGTTAGCTAGCTTTTAAAGAACAAGTGACTTTGACAATGAACTGCAATGTAACACAACACTCAGAAAATGTTCAGGAAAATCGGTAAGTACTGTATATTTAAGAAAGGGGGTCGATGAGGCATTTAATAGGTCTTGTCTAGAACATTCAACATACTGCAACTGAATCAACTTAAAACTGTTATTTTAGGCAACAAAAATGTAATGAACCAAATTACAATGTATTTAATGAAAGCAAATCTCAATAGGGTCAAGAAATGAACATCAAATAACACAGATTATAAATCAAATGACATAAATAACTTTGACTAGACTCAAGAAACAACGCTTGATAATAATGCTAAATAAGTAAATTGTAAGATTTGGGACATTCTTTCTCAGTTTCTGCAAGCGTCTCAATTCTTATCAGTAAGAGACACAATTCTACACTGTCAGCGGTTTAAATCGACAGTTCATTAAGCAGATGAGGGTTATGTTTAATAAATCAAAACACTTTTACACCTGAAATTATCTTACTCTAGAAAATTCCGATTATATAGTGAATGACAGTTCCCAAAACATGCGTAAACAAATTGCCCGAATATCAACTTCCGGCTGATTTTGGAAATACGATTAAAATAAATTATTACGCGTTTTATGGAATTTCTTTATTTTTCATCTAACAATAAAAACATCACCTTTTCTTCAATTATTGTTATTTTGCAGCTTTTAAAATACCATAAAACAGAAATGTATTCGGTATTCTAAATGATATATGTCAAAAAATCGTGGACTATATTTTCAGAACAAAGCTTCCCTTACAGCGTTAAACGGTTTAGGAGCAGCCATTTTGATTTTTGTTCATGAAAAACGGAGAAGGATTTCCCCTAATTTCTTATCGTTGTTTTCTTGTTTGAGCTTTCACGGGCTCCTCTAGCATGCATTTGCCACTTTCCTCAAAGTATTCATAGCAATGGCTGGCAATAGAAAGCTGCAAGGTATGGCACTCGTGCAATTTTGCTCATGTAGTCGCGGTTCAATTTCTTGTTTTTGTCCTTCTGTTCATGACCAAGTGTTTTTGACAATCATTATCGTGGAAGTTTATTCTTAAACGTGTTTGCACATTAAACAACATTGGTATTTCTGATTGATTCAATATTCTTTCAATGAATGTTGATCTTTCGTTGTGATGAAATTTGTACGAAAGTTATCAAGGGAGGTAAATCCTGAACCCATGCATCGACTGAGTGAAACTGTTCACATTAATTCTGAAGAAAGATTGTTTTAGATGATGTTGATTCTTTTTACTGCATACACCACTCCCTTCGCAATGATATTCAGTCATGTACCATTCTTCTTGTACAATACAATAATAATTAGATAGATATATATCTCTTATAATGACATGACAGTTCATAGGTATCTGGATATTTCGGGTCCTAGACTTTTTGGACCCGAATTAACTTCTTCACTAAGCCTCCTCATATTTACACTGTTACTACGGTAGAATTGTCATGAATAGTTGTAGTCTGTGTAATATTGAAAACACATAAATTTCTGTACGCTTCTTATAGAGATTCATCTAACTATTAGTATTATTTGTAATTTATGAATTTATTTATTCCATAATGTTAATTCTCAGGCCGGGTTTGAGAATGAGCCAGAATTTGATTAAATTTTTCTTCGAATTCATACATTGTGATTTTTTTAAATTTCAGTTAATGATTCTTGACAAGCAGCATTTAAAGTAGTATTTGACAAATGTTTGAGGAATAAATATTATAAATTTATATAATGTCGACTATCAACTGGTAGATTTATTTGTAATGTAAATTTCAGAACTTTGTATAATGTATTTCTCAGTGATCATTAATGAAACAATTTCATCTTTTCAGGTGAAATAGACAGATGCCTAAAAAAAGTACAAGAAGGAGTTGAAACATTTGATGATATTTGGCAGAAGGTTAGTTTAAATGCATTAATCTATTAGTATGAATGGGTAATTAACCAGAACTGCAGACATTCGGAAAAGTGTTATGACATTACTGGACATTCGTTCCAGTAATCTAGGGAGAATCACTGGACCGAATCAGTTTTCACTGGACCAAATTGAAATAATGACATGTTGCTATTATTTTCTAATAGACTATCCCTTTTGCAGAGCAGGGATGCTATATTACATATTGTAATATACCATCCCTGTGCAGCATACATGAGCCTTAGAAGTGTCTTTTTGGTCTGACTTTTAGCCCCTTCAAAATATCTCAATCAACCGATTTTTAAATGTCGGAAAAAGCCAAATAACAACAAAAAAGTACTAAAAGTATCTATTTTTATGAGCCATGCAGAAAAAAGGAGGTTGCATCTTCTAAATTATTCAGTGTTTTTTGCTACTAGACCGAAATTTATTGAATGATGGAATACATGAAGACATTTGAAGAACTTCCATTTCTCTAATTCCAGTTATGATAGTAGATTATGTTCGCGTATAAGTGATAAGTCATGTTTAAAAATTATAATAATTAGCATAATCACAGTTCACTCATGTATAAAAATCCGCGGGTAAAACGAAAATGAAAAAAAATCCGCACCATTTTGTTTGTTTTGGCGTCGTGTAATTAATTAATACGAGAACGTGATAAACTTGTACTCAAACTTCTAAACACTTCGATTTTCTCGTAATTAGCAGCACCATCGGCAAACATTTGTTGATGATTTTCAAACTTGCATGGATGTCTGACTCGACTCAATCCGGGGGAAATCCGGACCCGTACCGGAGTTTAGATAAACATTATGAAAGATTTACTCCCCTTTGGCATTAATATGCCATTTGCTATGATTGTCTAAAATTTCGACCGTTTTTAGCTGAGGAAATTTAGGTTGAGTTCATCACCGATGTATATGCACACATGATTTTCGTAACCAACCTTGAACGTAAAATTATGCATCTTATACATGATTTATTGGAATATCGGACATTCAGACCAGCAGGGACGTGATTTTTCTCGGACCTAAGGAAATTTTACCGGTCAGGTCCGTCGGACAGGCACTTTTCAGAATGTCTGAGAACTAAATGCCAGTTCAGACTGCTCATTTGACCTGAAGTACCGGGTTTTGACACACGAAAATCGCCAACTACACCAAATTGACCTGCAACGAATTATGCATTGTGCGTCAACATTTTCTGCTCATACATAAATATATTTATACACATTTGAATTACTACATGTAAAGTAGGACCATGTAAACATCAGTATCTATCGTACGGACTTGCCGTGAGCAGTGTTAAAAATTATAAATTCCAGAACACTCAGCCAATAGGCATGCCCTTTTGATGTAGCGGACGGAGCTATAGCTATACATAGAAGTAAATTTACACCAGTGTGAATTAAAAGACTGATCTAACGATGAGAAAACAGTTGGGGTAATTTCCATGTCTGAATTGAATTATCGCAACTAACCAGATTGTTATTGGATTTAAAAACTTCCTTTGCAACGATTTGATGATTACATTATGTTGATATCAAAAAATCACTTTTAGGTCATTTACGTTGAAACTCTTGATCATTTTTTTCTGTCAATTTGTCTATAAAAGACGTAGAGTACCGGGTAATGGATTTTTGTATGCCATTTAAAGAACGGGTCGTATTATCTCGATCAAGTTTGTTAACCAGCCCAATAGGCCCAGGCACTTCTGAGTTATGGCCCTTGACGGGCATATTTTTTTACTTGCCACTTTTGTTTCTTCTGTCATAAAACAGTTAATTATGCCTCTCGAATGAAATTAGAATTGAATGATGTCATAATGTGAAAGAGAAGAAGATTTTGTACGGAGGACAAAATACTAAATAGAGTTTTCAGTTGCTTATTTCTCTCGGAAGGAACGGCGACCTGAGATCAGATACAGGTCTCTTCTGTACCATTTTGGGCGTATTTTAATATCTCTGTCTTTCGAGATTCTTTGTACATAGAAAATATTACCAATTTTAAGCCTTATTGGGGCTTTAATGTCAGAAATAATCATGTAGAATATGCTTATTCCATATGTAAAACTTGAACATGATAACTTAAAAAATAACAGTAGTTTAAACCGTTTTAATTGTCTGTGCAAGTATGGTCTTTCACTTTTAAGTATGCTAAATGAATAAACATTCAAAAATTCTGGTAAGAAATCTGCGATTAAGAATCAGTAACTCTTTTGTCAATTTACTGTCAAGATGATGGATGAAACATGGGAAACATCACTAGTGCAGAAGACATCTGACTGATGTGATATATCAAACCCTATATTGCTAGGATTTAACCCTGGTTTTCATTTCGAGGGTTCAGCGCAATAGTGGTTACTCATATTGAAATAAGAACAAGTTACGACAGTGTTGCACTGAGCCCTCAATTTGAACATAATCAGCATTTCATGAAAAATCAGAAATGACACTTAATATATATCAGTGTGCAGACAGGGTGTGATATGATCTTTAATCCAAGCTTAATATTGGCCAATTTGATCATTGATTGGTTACATGGTATATTTGCATTTTCAGGTTCCTATCCTGAAAAATTCTGTTACTTTTCGACTTAATAATTTAATGGTCATGATTGTTATGCTTGGCCAGTTGTGTACAGTACGTTTTGGGTGATTTGTCCGCCAAATCACGACTTGCTGCAGATTTAGAATGGCGTTGAGCCTCAGATAGATTGCTTCTATGCAGTGATTAAAATTAATTTTGGGTGTTGCGTAGAATGCGACAGTCACTGCTGATGCACAGGTGGCAGTATCAGTGTTTGGTCCACAAATGATGAAAACAAGTATCAGTGTTCACAAAAAAACATCCCGTCACTGAGCTTATATTACTATCAAGGTGAAAAGCCTACTATATGTCTATACGCCAAACAATGTGGAACATTTCAGCATGAAATACGTGCGCTGAAGGAAAATAGCTACACATGTATCAAGTGGTCTGATTGGTCGGATATGTGTGTACAATAGTCTGTTCATTTCATGCCGACCAATCAGATCGCTTGATACATCACTCGCGCTTGACTCAAAATGGCTTGCAGCGAAGTTAAATAACGAAAGGAACACAATTTTACCGTTTCACAGTTATTAGATGTAATTGAATGAGATTTTCGATAGGAATGAATATCTTATAGTTTATTTGAATGACATGTGTAGCAATTTTCTTTCAGCGCACATCTTTTATGCTGAAACAACGAGATGCAATGTTCCACATTGTTTGGCATATAGACGTATAGTAGGCTTTTTACCTTGATAGTATGTATAAGATCAGTGACGGGATTCTTTTTTCACGGGATTTTTTTTTTTTTTTTTTTTGTGGACCAAACACTGATACAGCCACCTGTGCTGATGGAACAATAAATCGTTGGAGATTGCGGTGATGATTGGGCCAAATCACGGTGTTGCGTGATGTTGTCTCTTTACTGTATACTTGCTTATTTCTGGTCAATAACAAAGTTATTCTCACATTGTTTTAGTCCCATTAGCTTTTTGCTGTATAAAAAATATGCAAAAAACTAGTAATTGAAATATAATCCAAGATAATAATTACTGATGAAACAAGTCCTTTTTAAAAACACTGATTTCGTTGTAATCTTTACTTTAGAAAACTAGAAAAATATAGAGCATGTGCATAACATGACTCCAACACATTCCGATTGACTGTAAACGACATGATTGACTCGGGAAATAGTACTTCATGCGGTCGAAATGAAGTTATAAACCGTTCTTGACAAACATTTTACATTTATTTGAATTAATATACAGTAGATATGAGTAAATGCGTAATTTATTTAGCTGACTAATATCAACATTTTAATGGGTGACCTAATTGGACTGCTATGTGATAAGTGGTGTTCACATCGTACTATAACGGCAATTTAGGAATTAAATAAAAATCATGCATCATAACATCAAAGAAACTTCGCGACTGTCTTTTTAAAGACATTTCTTTTTCAATATCATTGAAAATAATACTGTCATAGTATGGTGGTTTCGGAAACAAATTTTCTTGCAAGAAAGTATGCACAGGAGGAAAACACACCGGATTCCTCTATTATTGGACAAACAGAAACTATTACCACTGATAAATCTATAAGCTTATGGGACTAAAATATATATGCCTGTTTTGGACTGATTTTATTTACATGTCAAATACTATAGGTAAAATGAAAAAAGCTACCCAGTCGGGAGTAATAATAGATACATTAAAATGCCTTATTTGTTTGATTACTTCCGTCAATTTTTTCTGTTTATTTTACTTTGAAAGGTTAAGGTCAGAGCTAAGAACCCTTCTCCGACCAATAACTTGAGAATGATTTGGCCTTAGGTCCTCAGATTTGGTTGGGAGAGTGGTCCTCACATGTAGATGACCCCAATTGATTTTAAGTTCAATTAGTCAAAAGTCAAAGTCTTACTATCCAGTTGGCAGTTAGGGGGCATTCATGTTTCACAAACACTTCATATTAAATAATGGTAATCATGTAGTTGTAAAAATTTCTAAAATGTAGAAACTTCTCAATTTTACTTGGTTATCATTTACCCTTTTCTAAAAGAATATGTACAAAACTCCTATAGGAATAGGTTTGACATTAAAGGAGTGTCTGGCATCAAATATAATCTATTTATGGAGTTGAATGGCTTGTATGTGTTGAGAAGTTAATATCTGTTTTCTCAGCAGATTGATACTCTAATTAGTATATGTCAGCATGATTGAGACACTGTTAGTCAATATTTGGTGGTTCTGTTTAATGAAATAGAAACATAGTATATTAAGCTGCCATTGTTTCTCTCAAGTTATGCCTGTTATTGAAATACAGGTATCTGTCTTTCTTTTAGGCTACTCATCCAGCAGGATGGACAGCTTAGAATTTTAATTACAATTCAGGGGTCGGCCTAGGTTGAAATTTTAGGGAGAACTTCTCCCTAATCTCAATTCAGGAAGAAGTGGTTAGTTGCACGGCAAAAGTTACTAATGCGTTACTTTTTACTACATGTATATATTCCCCCTTTGTTATGATACTGACATAAATAAAAATAGAAGCTTATTTTATTTCAATTTTCAAAATAATAATTTCTAGATATATCGTAGTAATTAAAGATTCAGGAATTTACGTGACTCGTAAATCGCGATAAAGTCTACCTAAGACCTCTAAAATGTCCAAATCGAATCATGTGCAGACTTTCCGAAAAATAAACCTAAGTTACCAAAGTGAGGGAGATCAATGCATGGACTTGACAAACTACTCTCTGTTTGCATTATAAATGACAAATGAATCATGTGTCAATGTGGCATGTTTTTTTCGCGAATAATAAAATTTAATTTCCAAGTGGAAACACTTTTCATAAATCAAACTAAATCTTTATTTATTTGCCATGAACACCTACTGACCAATTTTTGATTTCCCGAAAATTAGCTACTTTCACTTGACAAATAAAGTGTAAACATCATGAATCGCCCTGTAAGTAAGTGGCGAGTGACATGATTTCAGAATCATGTGTTTTCACTTTGGATAAGCAGTTTTAATTACAGATGGCTGTCATTAATTAATTCTTCACAGTTTGAAAAACTTCGCTGTTTCTTATTCCTCTCGCAAACAGGTTTCCTCTTGGTTTGTCCCGTCGTCGACATAAACTATAATTGGAACTAAAAAAATAAAAGTACATGTCCATCTACTCAGTATAGATGTCATTTACATCAATTAGACCAGCTATCTATTGTTAAGTCTGAAAGCTTAGAGCGACTATTTCGCCCACTTGGCCGAGCCCTGCAATTACTAGCAATTACAACTCACCCTGAGTTGATTTCTACTCTTTAATTATGTGCGGTCAAATGGATATTATGTTTATTAGTGATCTTATTATATTGATATCATTTGTAATGATGTATTGCATAATATGATTCTGCTGTCTAGTCATAGGTCTTCTAAATTTCATGTTTTTGCTCTGCTTGTCTTAAAATATGTCGTATTACCCCCCCCCCCACCCCCCCTCCCTCTGCCTTGGAAAAAAACTCAAAAAGGGTTGCAAGTAAGAGATAATCATATATCTGTAAAGTTCATGGACACCCCTAAAAATTGCTAACATAGTTGACAACATATGACAAATTTATTCCAATATTTCATTTATGAAAAATGGTACCACAGCTATTTATATTCAAATTTCTGTAGGCCTGTTCTCACATATGCCCATGATTACACTGATACCCGGGACTGATGCTGATGTTGTGTTGTTAACGTGATGAGCCTGATATTAGGTTTGTTCTCATCTGTCAAGATTCTTAGAATCCATCTAGCTCAAACTTTGTTCATTTTTAGCCTGTCCTTTAGAATAACATGCGTGATAGACAAGATCTGAGAAAATTATTCTGTTGAAGTTGTTCTGTTTTTTTTTTAGAAAAATATTTGAATGTCTAGGATGGAAGTTTATGATGTAATTTGTCGTGATATCCATATTAATTGTTAGTCCAAAGGATTATTTTGTATATATGTATTGATATTACTGTTACAGGTCTATAGTTCCAATAATGCAAACCAGAAAGAGAAATATGAGGCAGACCTCAAGAAAGAGATTAAGAAGTTGCAGCGCCAGCGTGATCAGATTAAAACCTGGCTCTCCAGCAGTGACATTAAGGACAAGCGAGCCCTTACTGAAAACAGAAAGTTGATAGAAACTGTAAGTTCATGTCCTTCTATGTATTAATTTAGACTTAGTAACCTGTTTTTATGAGATATTTTTATAATTTTCAGTCTTATTCATTTTGAATTGTCAACACTTTCTTGGTAGGAATCCTTTAACTTATAACTACAGTTATTTTATATTCAGTTGATGTTGTATATATTAAGGAATGAAACTATTTACTGCAAAAAGTTATTCATGTTATTTGTAATTTTAAGTGTACTGTCTTAATTGGTTGAGTGAAATGTATTTTTAAGCAAATGGAAAGATTTAAAGTTGTTGAACGAGAAACAAAAACAAAAGCTTATTCTAAGGAAGGTTTAGGCGCAGCATCTAAACTTGATCCTGCTGCGAAAGAAAAGCTTGAGGTCGTCAACTGGATATCAGTGAGTGTAACATACATAATTATATTAATGAATACAGTTCTCTACTATTGTAAGCTGTATTCTCTGTTAATGCTTTATTAATTTGCCAATTAACTTACACATGCGTATGTCAAATAAATAACTTCATAATCATTAACGTGGATCTGAATGTTAAATTTGATGATCTGGCTTTAATTTGTACTTATCTAATTTCTAAGAAAGTATTGATTCTCTCATCGGGAGCTGGTATACTTAGGTTAATACATGTACTTATCAGAGGTTAATACATGTACTTATCAAGGGTGACAATATTCTGGATTTTCTGGATTTATCTGTCCTATGACTTTCTGAGCTAAATAAAAGTTATTTGATAAAATATCACTAGAGTTATGGTCAATGTTATCCACTGTGAAGGATTTCCTTTAATACAAACTGTGTTGAAATGGAAACAATGGGGTTGAAGGCTTCTTGTTTGGCAAAAAAGATTTTTAATTTGGCTCTTTTGACACCCCTGACTTATGTTAATATGAATTTCTTTCATATTCTGTATGTCTCTGTTTGACTTCTTTTATTGCAGCATATGATTGACAGTCTTAATATACAGTCTGACCAATTTGAGAGCGAAGTAGAACAACTTTCCAGTGGCAATAAAAAGAAGAAAATGGACAAAGAGGTATAACCACATTAATTTGTTTCCACAGATGCTGCAGATGACGCAGTGAGCACTATTGCGCGACTTTTTCGAAACAGACGCATTAAAAAAATTAATTGTTGTTTACTTATTCATTTATTATTCAGATACTGCTATAGGCTACATTGATTTGCACTGAGCATGTTCAGGTAATAAACAAATCAACTGAATTTTATTAAATTTAAAGGTAATGTGTCTACCACTTCCTATTCACACATGATATAGGAATGTCTTCTATTGCCAGGGGATTGTTGGGGAAACTATTATTAAACGAGGGAATCAGCTCCACTGACAAGTCATGCTTAATTGAAATGCTATTGATGAAAAATGTTTTACTTAATTAATTCAAATGAAAAATCTTGCCTATGGTTTGATGATGCATATATCTTTTTATAGTAGGTCAGTTGTCTATTCTCCCTTTTGCTCTTTTTGTGAGACTTGCCTGGTAACTGAAGTCTTGCATTATCAAATAGTCTAAAGTTTCACAATTTATGAAATAATTGTTTGGCCTGGTCTAGTTATGTTACTGTTACAATATAAGAATAATGTTCACTAAATGATGTGTTCCCTTTCAGAAAGTGGACCGATATGAATACTTGAAAGCTGCCCAAGACAAGCATGCATATCACATACAAAAATTAGAAACGATAATGCGAATGGTTGATAATGATGCCCTGCCTTTAGACCAGGTATGTTTAAGAATCCATACTGTGAAAAAATGTAAGTTCTTTGATTATCACAGACAAGTTTTCCAATTATTGATGTTTAGAATGGCTAATATGCTGTCTTGTTGTATCTATTTGTCAGGATGTGCTAACATTTATACGAAGTTGTGGCCCGAATATGGACACGGGCTATTGTTTGACATTGCATTTAGTCATTGTTGATAATAAAGTTACCATTATATAACAGACACGATTGTTTTTGTTCATCAGGTCAAAGTTATAAAAGACGATGTAGAATTCTATGTTGATTCAAATCAAGATCCCGATTTCGAAGAAAATGAGTTTGTTTATGATGAGTTAGAATTGGACGATTTAGGTAAAGATGTTTTCTTGTGTATTATTGTAAAGGGAGACAACAAATAATGATCTTGTGATAATTTTGTTAGCGTTATTTCTATTTGTATCTCCAGTATAGCTTCCATAATATCCAAGGACTGTGAATTAATTAGCAACATTTTATGTTATGAATAGTAACAGATTGGTTGCTTGATGGTTGTTAATCAATTTTTCCGACTAATTCTATGCCAGGTCACATGCAATGCCATTTATAAGGTTACCCGTCTCATCTTTCGAACACATCAGCATGATAGACGTTGGTATGCTGAATGATTTATCTTCTAATGAATGTAATTATTTTGTGTTCGGTCTGTCAAATTTCATGAGTGATTGAATATTTCTTTTAAGATCCAGCATTACAATCTGCAACATCACCTCCTCATGACGAAGACAGATTTTCAGATAAATTGTCAACGACACCTACGTCTACAAACTCAAGTTCACCGTCACCTAGTCCAGGAAATGTCAATCATTCCAATAAGGTGAGATCTCCTTGTATTAACTCTTCTCGTTATAGATTCTATGATATATCAGATATGATTTCTTTTTTGTTGTTGTCTAATAACATTGGTGCATTGCAAAAGAATCGGGTTTTTTTGTGGCGATTGCATAACAATCGCCACAGAGCTATCACAGGCATACGGACTGACGAAACAGACAAACCTAATTACAACACAAAACAAAACGACACGAAAAAAGCAGAACAAAACGGAATGCACAATTTATAAACCTTAAACCGACAATCGCAATAAGACATCTTGTTCCATTCATTATCTAGCTATTAAAGATACTTTACTTCTCATCAGAGCCGATCACTTTCCACAAGGTCATGATTGGGTTACTAGTAACTTTGTGAATGTATATTATCTTCATTCTTGGCTTGTCTTGCTATCATGCAGTTTGACTGAAATTAATGTCTGCTTATCTCTTTGGTGGTAAATTGGTCTTCCTCAGACCTACATTATGCGTATAAACACACTCTTAGACTAGTTTATTATGATTTCAGGATGATGAAAGAAAAAAGCATAAATCTGCAGAAGATATGGTAGGATTTCTTTTTTTTGTGTGTTTGTTTTTAATTTGGGTATAGGTGCACCAAATGCCAGGATCATTTAAGGTTTTCATTAAGTTTTCTTGTAATAGGCCAAACCTTATTAAAGGAGGCTTCCCATACTCATTTTCAACATCGTAAATGATATATTTGGGATTTCTAGGTGCCAATTCTCGTTTCTAAGCAGACAATTTGTCCTCTGGCTGCCTCTTATTGGTCATTTGGCAATTACCACAGCTGTAACTATGGATTAAGATATATATATGTTGTTTGCCATAAAATCACTGATCTTCTGTAAGCTAGTTGGTCAGTTTCTTTGTCAGAATTTGATGGGATTCAAAATGAGTTTACATCATATTGAAATAATGCTTGATTGATTGTTAATTGATAAACATTTGTTACATCCTGAGAAACTTATTTATTCTGAGTAGTACAATTATTCACAAGTCTATTTCAAATAGTTCTGCTTTCAGAAAAATAAAAACAACAGTGCAACGTCATCATCATCGTCATCGATAAGTTCAACATCAAGTAAACTACCGAATACACCTACAAAAATGTAAGTCGAATAAATCCTTCTCACTGGAATTTAATTTTGCAATCAAGCAGGATCAATGTTGTTGTTTTTTTGGCTCCCGGCATCTTTGATGTCGGGCATATAGTGATTGTTCTGTCCATCCGTACGAGGTTAAATAGATTTAACTGTTTCGTCTAGCACCAATGCTGCTTGCTAGAACGCTTTGATACTTACACAGTTGTTGCGTATGATCATTCTCAATCCACCCGTATTAAGAAATCCCAGTTTGACCTTGACTTAATTTGGACTTAGAATGATTCTGTACCAGGTTAAGTAGATTTTACAATTTCAGCTAGCACCAATACCGCTTGCTAGAACACTTCCATACTTCTACAGTGGTTGCTTATGAGCATTCTCAATCCACCCATAATTAAGAAAAATCGACTTTGACCTTGACATTGTTCGAATGGGCTATTGCTTCACAAGCATGCAACCAAGGGCATATGCGTTTATTGAACGCAGCGTCTTGTTAATACTTTTTTCATGGTTGTGAGTTCAAACCCTGAGCGAGGCTCACACTGTCTGTGACAAATTTGCCTGAAGATATCACATCCTATGTCAAATTGTCCTGACCTCTAAAGTATGTGGGGTGGCTGGGCAGCTGCTTGCAGATTGAATGTGGTTAGTTCTGGTTAAGGCCTAATTAAGTCCAGGGAAGCTGGTTAGGATAACTGCCCACCAAGATATAACAGAAATAATGTTGAAAATGGCATTAAATTCAATAAAATAAATACTTTCCCGAAAATATATTTGGTGACAATTCCAGCATTAATGGTGAAGGAAGACCACTAATATATATTTGGGAACTAAATGATAGCTCAGCTTTCCATTGCTGTCACTCGCTTTATTTCAGACCAAAATACTATGTTTTTCTACATCCACCATTCAATTTTTAAACTAGTTTCAATTCCATGTTGCACTGCAAGTTAAGTTACTATGTGTACTTTGATTTTATTTGTTGTTGTTTTTTATGAATTTTTATGTTTTTTATGTATGATATAAATGTTTATAATTTTTATGTAATTAAAATTATATCTTCATAGCACTAGCTATGATTATCTTTTCAGTCATACTCAAACGTCAATCAATAACGTGGAAAACAATTCTAATCACTTGCCAAATGCAACCCCGCCCACTCAAGGATGGAATGAAGGACATCATAGTAATTCAGGTATTTTTATGCACCCTTCAGATCTTAGCACGACTCGGAACACTTGTAACCACCTGGTGTTGGGTGTTAATTGCTATTATATTGTATATCATGCAGCAGTCTTACCATTTACCTGAAATACATTGTTAGTTGATAATTACCAGATGTATGCTTTCACAACCCACTTATTTGTTCTAGTTGAAGAAATGTAATTGAAATTGGTGAATATTCTTTTTAAAAAATTGTCTTATTATTGGGCTGTATGTTAGGCATCATATTTTGTTGAATGCCTTAATTCAGACTGTTAAACTGTCTACAATACTGGTCATTTCTACACTTCTAGTCATGTTGCCTGACATTGTGTCAGATTTAAAAAAACATGTAAGTGGTATAAAAGAAAGATTTGTCTGACAATATACAAATTTCCTATAAATTCATCTGACTTGATCCAAGGTCAGTGAGTGTTGGTGTAGCATGTTGATTTTAATTGGGTTGTGAGGGTGTCTGCTAGCTAGCTGTATATCAGTATTTAGCAACCCCTTTGTTATATGTTATTATTAGATAAATAAGCATTACCTGTCATTAAACTTCTTTTTTTATCTTTTAATATATATCTTAATATGGTATGACATGAAACATGATTTTGATATTTTAGTTGCTCATTACTTAATGAATTTTTTTTAGATTTAACAAAATGTGCAAAATCTCGACTTATTTTATCAGCTTAAAGTTATTTGAACTAATTTGAAACATGACATCTTGAAAATAAGTGAATCTTTCATAGTTTGTATTCTATATAACTAACTGACAGTTTAAAAAGTTCTCTATCTGACTACTGTTTGTACTCACTTGCATGCATTAGTAATCTAATTGGAGTATTGTAAACATCTATATTATTATTGAGGTATTCCAAGTTTATGTGTCTTTCATCATTGTGATTGGGGATTTTTTTGTACAACACAGTATGATTTGGTATTTAATATTTGTGTCAGATCTGTTAACTTGCCATATCAATTTTTGGGGGGGATGTGAAATTTTTTTTTACAATTTTATTTGTAGCATGATTCATTGTAGTTAAAAATAGCTTAGTGGGTGGATCTGGAAATAGAAATATAATATTGTCAGTATTAGTCTTTGGGTAAGAATACTTGGAATATCTCGGGAGCTGTGTACTACCTATGTATCTGCTATTATATTGTAGGTTCCCCTATATCTTCACGAATACAAAATAATGTGCCACCTTCTGTATGGCAGCGAACCCCCTCTTCTACAGCTGCTTTGACTATGAGGCAACTTAACTTTACCGAACTCTCTTCTCAGACTAGCGGTAAGATCTCATGCATGACCAAACTCCCATCTGTCACTCATAAATCATGTCTCTAGAATCCACTGTCTATCACCAGACATGAAAACAATTTTTACAGGAGGTGTTTTTTATTCCATTGTTACAAACATATGATAGCATAAAGTAAAAGATTAGGAATAAGTTTCTGAAGTATTAAATTTAAGGATATTAAAGGGTACTGTCAGCATTCACTTTTTGAAACTTTCTGGTATGTTTTGTTTTTTATTTCAAATTATATATACCCTTAACTATTTCATACCTTACTAATAAAAGTAGCATAATGAGGTATAAAACAAAGAATGACTTAGGTCATTAACCTTTCTCTTGATTGCCAATCATAACCAGCTGTTGATTTAGATATAAAGCTTGGCTGAATTCTTACTTACAGAAAATATTAATGTGTACAATGAAGTGTTAAGGATGAACATTGATAAAAATCGAGACAATAACCTTGTAATGCAGTAAGTTTGTCTTGTACTGACATTCTTTCGAAGTCAATTAATTTTCTGCTCCATAACTACTTGATAATATAAATGGATTAGTTTCATACTTGTTTGCAGGTCAATGTTACATGTTGCGTAGATGTTTTGTTAACCAGGCAGAGAAACATGCTAGTAGTATTTTATCTAACATCAATTGTTATACTTACATAATTTTTATCTTTCACTTGCTTTAACTATTGTGTTTAAATTTTGCATTGCGCCCTCATATTCCAAAGGTTCCAGTGGAGTGTAAGTGGGTATGGGGGTTATAAAATGTGATATCAATTAACATGACTGAAGCATTAAAAGACGTCTAGACTGTATTTAAAAAAAACATGGATCATGGAAATCCAGCCAGTTCTCATGAAAATATTCTTATGATGATTATTCAGACTTCAATTTTGTCTTAAATTAGTATTTGCTATAAAGTAACATTATAATATATTATCTGTATACTGTATAGATAAGTAGGTGGCCCTGGCCTACTTAGATTGTCTTGTAGCCAGAGTCAGATATATAGTCTTAAATTGTTGAGTAGTATTATGAAAGCAGTAGATTATATATGTCTGTTATTATTTTATATTCTCTCATTGCATGTTTGTATTTCACATGCAGCTGTCCAAAGCTTACCAATTTAATTTTCCTGGGCTTAGCTTGGTGATTGGGGTTCGAGAAACTATGATCTAATGTGATTTTTTTTTTTTGAACCCGAGTTTTAAAAAATGTTGATTTAATTTTTATAAGAGTATGATTGACCTAAGTGTAAATGAGTAAGTAACTTAGGACTGTGGTCCAGTGCTTTTTGTGCTGGACTTTGAATACGGCAATCCATTTCAAATCTTGGTTGCAGTAGGTCATAACATAAAAATTTGACAATGTAGATTTTCCTCCAAAAATGGAGAAGTTGTCAGCTCCTTGTGGAAGTGCAAGTTAGTTGAACCTACTGAAATAATCTTATAACTTTGACACACATTGTGATAATTCTGTATTGATTTTCATTCTGTTATTAATCAATTTTATGTTCAGAGAATGGTACGGTGATGTACTTTCGGTTGATACATTTTTACTATTAATTGTAAATAAATACTTATTTTAAATAAGTAGACAGTAAAATTACGATACATTTATATTTTACCAATGCAGCAGAATTTTTATTTCTGTACAACAATTCATTGTCATGTATGTTTTTTATTCAGTCCAGAGTCCCAAATTTTATTGCATAATCACTAATTATTATTTTTGTTTTGTATTGTTTACAAAGAACATTCGCTGAACATAAGTTGCTTATTTATGTTAAGAACTTAATTTCCTGGAAATTATGTTGAGTTTAAGGCAGAAGGGAACGATGAAGATAAATATTTCCTTCATTACCAGATTAGATTAACAATGATTAATGTTACTGATTATTACTTGACCACCTGTGGCAATGCTTATTATTGGGTTTGTCATTTGCAAGTTGCTTACAAAAGATGATTTCTAGCTGAAACATTTCAATTAAAACATGATAGTTAATGTCAAAGTTTATTTCCTATTTCAGAATCTTCAAAGAGCCAATCAAATTCATTAACAAACCATGTTATAGGACTGACTAGCAGTGTATCAAGCAGTGTGTTAGTGAACAGTATAACATCTTCTATAAACACTTCAGTGAACTCTGTCTCGCTAAACAGTGTAGGAAATCCCTCCATCCCGCCCCACGGGGCGCCGTTGCTCAACAACGGACATGGTAAGGAGTCGTTAACACCGCCAATGTTAACATCGCCAGTTCCTTCTAGTGCAGTGAACAGCAACAACAATAGTATAATCACTTCATTATCATCATCGTTATCATCGTCACAAAGCTCATCTCAGGCAAACGCAATGAACAGTTTGAGTACAAGTAAAACAGAGATATTGCCTGGTGTGATGAATGGACCGTTGAGTGCTGGTGGGGTGTTACCCAAGGTAGAGTTTCTTATTATTAACCATTAACCTCTATTAATTTTTTTAACTTTCATGTAATGGCTCAGGTGAGCTTTTAGGATTTGATGTATGTCCAGCGTCCGGCCACAGTTAGTTTGTTTATACTCTAGCATCCACAGCTCTTGACCAATCTTTATAAAACATGGTACACAATGTAAATGGCCACAATATCCAGGATTATTTTGATTATAGGTATTAGTATTTCTATAGTTATTTGCCCTTGACTTAGAAAATTTACTATATTTTTGCTTGCTTACATTTTAGTACTTCATTTCTTCACCAATCCTAATCATATATACAGTGAATGTGTACGACCTAAAGGTCATGGACAAGTTTGATTATGAGTGAAATCTGACCAGGACTTCCATAGTAATGGGCCCTTGATGTAGAAAAATTGCTATTTTTTAGCTTGTTTACAATCTGGCGCCTTCATTTCTTCACTAATCGTATTCATATTTACGCAGAATGTACATTTACAATCCAGTATTTATGAAAATAGAGTTTGTTTTGAACAGATTCTTTGTAGAAACGGGTCATAAAAACCTATATCTCCTGGTCAACATTTATTTTAGTGTAGTTATTTTCAGGTGAGCGATATAGGACCATCTTGGCCCTATTGTTTTATTTTATTATATTCTGGATTTTAAAATTTTATCTTGCACTAATGTTATAGAGAGAAAAAAGGCCCTGAAACTATCCATGTAGTGTTGTGAATGGATTCAACAATGTCATTTCTTTTTAATTCAGTTGAAAGAAGAATGGTTATTATTGATTTTTACTAGATTATTAGTTTGATACAATAATATTTTTGCAACTAAATTTTATTATGAATAATGTGACTTAATAAAATATATGTATAACAGAAAGATTTCAAACTAATTAACACCAGTGGTACTTTCTTAAAATGGTGTCAGTGCAGTCCCATTTTGTTTGATTTTACATTAAGATTCATCACATTTAAAAAAACATTTTGTATTTACTCGCTTCGCATCCAGTATGAAAATTATATATTAATGGAATTTGCATTGCAAAAATACATCGAAAACCTGTATTTCTTCCCAGTAAGATTTTTGTTTTCCAGGTTCAGTTTTCTGTTAGTAGATGGAAACATGTTCCTTTTTGATTAACACTTTGTATTCTGTGCTAATTAATTGATTCAAACTGACTATTGATATTCTATATTTATTGTATATACTGTTATGAAAGCATTTTATCGTGCAGGATATATTATCAGAAGAGATGTCATCTCTGAAGGCTATTGCACAGCAGGCTGTGATGAATGCAGGTCTAGAAAACCAGATACCATCATCTACAGATTCAACGTCATCGGACACAAAAGGTAAGATTTTCAATTTGTCAGATGGCTACATCACATTTATATTTATCCATCAAATAAATTTTCAGTGTTTCAATTGTGGGTGGTAGTATGTAAGGATATGACTCTTTATATAATGTTACATTTTTATGCGCGAGATTTCTTTATGTAGCTTATATAAGGTTACAATTAATTCATTTAAAGGGACATACCCTACAACTTGGTGCATCTAGAATCAAGGCAAAATGATGATAAATTAGAAGCTTAAGAAAAAAGCCGACAAAGAAAGTTTCAGCCAAAAATTCATGCAATCAAAAATAAAATCACAAAAAATATTAGTTTCCATAAAAGATCGGAAACGCTTTGGAATTTGTTGTACAATTTTTGGGTGGAAGTGATTTATTATACCTAAACTAGTCATTTTATGACCCAAGTTCTTCTTGCAATTATCCATTATGTATTGTTTTACATATACACCTAACACATTTTTACTCTTTCTCAGAATGTTTGTCAGTTGTAGGGTATGCCCCTTTAATATGTAAATGATGTTACCAAGGTTTCATTATAATATAATTTGTGATAATCTTTTGAGCTTGTTTTATAACTTTCATATTTGCCTATTTGATGAATTTGGTTACAAGAGACCTCAATAATGATATATTCCATGTTACTTTTTATCTGTGTATGTTAGTCATCTTTTCTTAAATGTTCATGATATTGTTGCAGTGCCATTCAACAGTTCAGTGTCACAGTTGTCACCCCAACCGAGTCCCGTTCCTCAGGATGGTAGTATGACGAATCAATCCTCGCCACCCACCACCACCATATTTCTCAACCGGTTGTTAGGTGTGGCCCCACTTGGTCCAGTGCCCCTTACTAAAGAACATTTGCACCAACTTCAATTGGAAGAGGCAGCATTCCATCATCTGCCACATCCTTCAGATTCTGAAAGAATACGGTGAGCTTAAGTTTTAAATGTACTCTACAGTTGTAACTTAATTAGATTTTCCAAGATTGCAATTTCATCTTTATTTTGGTAATTTTACAAAGAAAATGACAACATACAATATTTGGATAGAACATTTTGCATGGATCTCATCAGGCAAAGTTAAAATCTTAGAATGGATTTATCCCCTTTTACATGAATTGTTGATGAATCAGAATATAAAAAAGTTTTATTGATAGAATTTTAATATGCATGTTATTTGTGTAATTAAATGATGATATTCATATTTACAGGCTGTATTTGCCTCGGAACCCTGTTCCTACTCCACCGTATTATCCACAGATACCTCCCCCACATGCAGATTCTGTCGAGTTCTTTCAAAGATTGTCTACTGAAACTTTGTTTTTTATTTTTTATTACATGGAGGTAATTTTTTGCATTGTTTGTACTTGGTGTTTTCTGCAGAGTCTTCTAGTGTTTACTACTGCTACCATCATGTGCACTTTCCTCTCAATCAGTTTTATTTAATGAAACTTTATTAAGTTTGTGTGTCTGGAATGTGTAAGTTACATCTATATATATGGTTTGCGTGTTAATTTCAACAAACATAACATTTAAATCTTCTGACGTGTAAGTAAACATTTTTGTGTGAACAACTTTAGATGAAGTACCTAAGCATGAAATAGTTACATATTTTTATTTGTCATAAACATTGTTCTTGCTTATGTAGGGTACCAAGGCTCAATATTTGGCAGCAAAAGCATTGAAAAAGCAGTCCTGGCGATTTCATACAAAATACTTAATGTGGTTTCAACGACATGAAGAACCAAAGACAATTAACGAAGATTACGAACAGGTACTTATTTCCATAACACCTAAAACTTGATAATGATGGAAGTTCCTTAAACAATTAACGTAATCACCTATGTAAAAGACCCAAAATTAACATCCGAAATCTTATCCAAAATTCGTGCTCATCTTAAACTCCCATTTTTCCAGGACGCATAGTTTGAGTATGCGTTGGCTGGTGCAATTTTTTTTCATTTGTCTGTTTGGGTAAAAGATTGAGTGTTTTATACAAGAGATGTCTTTTCCCTGGATTTTCTCTGATTTTTTACCTGAGTCTAATACACAAGTGAATAAGGTCACATTCGACCATGTCATTTTATGCTTGGTAAAATAACTATTGATATAAGTATTAATAAAGTTCTTCTAATGACGAATAATTTATGTTGTATTTCATTTATCCAGTTCTTAAAAGATAGTGTAGCAAAATCTACAAAGTGTATGTAATATTTCTAATGCTGATGTTGATGTACTTGAAAAAAAGTGCTAAACAAGTTTTTCATTCTTCAACTGTTGTTATTGTCTTGTTTCAGGGCACATATATTTATTTTGACTACGAGAAATGGGGCCAACGGAAAAAGGAAATGTTTAAGTTTGAGTATAGATATTTGGAAGATCGAGACTTGAATTGACAAACAGTTGTATACCAGCACTTGATGTGCTCTGCTACAGATTTAAGTGTTATCACTACTGGGTGACACATGGTGTGGTTGACGGCAGGGAGACTTGCTTTACCTTTGTGATCTACATATGCCTGCAAGCTTATTTGTGCTCACATTCAATCAGTTCTGTTGTAATGGGAGCTATTCAGTCCCAGTCAATTGTTATGCTTGTATTAACAACTGTGATCTGAGTTGCGTAAAAGCTTGAATTCTTGACTGACTCATGTTTAATGAAAAATTAGTCATGAATTTAAGCCTTTTCCAACCAAGATTTCTTTTTTGTTGTAATGTTCTTTTAAATATCATTGGATTTTAAATATTTTTGACAACAGTGGATTTAAGTTGACTACATAATCATGATAAAAGGCGGGGCACTTAGTGACAGCCATGTTCTGGTTATGACTTGATGCTCCATTCTGCGAAAGTGCACAATTGTGTTGTGTTTTACAGTGAATTAAGAATCTCAAGTGCCTTGCTCATTATTCACTCTCTGCGGAACTGAGCAAGCCAGTGTTGCTCCTTTACTGATCGAAAAAAAAAATGTAGATGACAAATCAAAAAATACTCTGATCTTATGTATACCTCCTACTTATCATGGTTTGATGACTAAGTAGATGCCAAAAGTTCATAGATACTCCATCATTGTTCCAAAGTTAACAAAGCATGGATTATTTTCATTTTATTATGCCCATTGTGTTAGTCATATTGTATGTTATGGCTATTATATAGATATCAGAGCTACTTTTGCCATAGAGGGAATAAATTGTGTGAACTTGTGCTTAGCCATATCCACCTCAGGCCTAGTGCAGATGTAGTGACTTGAAGACTGGAGAAATTGTGTGAGAAGGCAAGTTTCAGAAGCATTAGTTCACATGATATGATTACTCAACTGGCGTGATCTCAATGAAGGAAACTCTGAGAATATATCTCATTCTTGAACAGTATTTTATACAGTGTTGAAAGTGTGACAAATATTTGTGTGTTGATGATGGTGATTGTTGCTTTTCATGACATTCAATTTGGACAAAGATCTCGTTTTTAACATAGTTCTAGGCTAGATCATGTTTCATTGAAAATGAAGCATATCCTGAAATAGTCTTAACTTACTGAAGCGATGTGAAATATCAGTGACATTATTTCAAAGTCATGTGATTCCTTATTCTGGTTCTCATTTTAGTAAGTCATTATAATTGTTTATTCAAATACTGTGAATAAGTAAATGGCAGCTGATACATGTAGACCTTGTTTGACGTACATGTATTAATTCATATTTTTATTAATCCCTTTCCTGAAAATTTTTGACAAAAAATACTACTTTCTCTTCTTTTATTTTGACATTTTCATTCATAGTGCATATTTTTTGTACTAATATTTTTTTTATTGATAACAGATTAAGGAATTGCACCTTTTTATTATTTCTGTCACCACTTTGAAGACTTGCTTACTTTGTTCTTTAATCACTAGTCTGTCTGGATGATGTTTATTTTCTATTTAAGATTATATATTGTTCCTGCCTTATTAACAATCATTTTCAGCCCATTTAATTGTACACTTTACTGCTGGTTATCTTGAAAATATTTACATCTGATTTAATCTTCTGAGTGTATTGTGTTAGTATTTTGTGATAGATAAATACCTGATTTTATACTAGTCAGCTGTAAATACAAGTATTGTGATCAGCTGTGGTCTCTAAGATTTTAAAGTTAAAATGCATGTACTGGTAAGCTTGAGAATGCTCTTTGTTAAGTGTTTCTTGAGTCACTTCCTTCTCAGGATGGTACAATTTCTTTATTATTAATTAATGTCTACCAAATACATGTAGGAAGGAATACATGCAAAAAGTCGAAAGTGTCGGTGGTTTTGCTATTGTAACATCAGGCAATATTTAAATAATTACAAGCCTCAAACATTGTTATATCGACTAGCGAAGTACATCTGAGAAATAGCTTTAAATAGGTTAATATTCGTACCATCACTAGAATAAAATGTTCTACCTGTATGATGGAATACTTTCAGTATGGATTCCATACTTGCTCCATGACAACTAAGGAATGTTTGTTTGTGAATGATGCCAAATTTATGTATGAGTACATGCATGTCTTCTGGCGCTGTGATGGATAAAATGGCACTATATTTTGCCTATTTTGTTCTAGTCCATTTTACAAAACTTTTTGAGTATGAAGTTATGAACCATTGTCTTAAGTTGTGCATTGAATTAAACATTTATTTTCAATATTATGCATTTTTCAGTGCAATAGACATTGCTTTAATATATCCCATCATCATCATCTCAATTTATGAATATTCAATTTAATGCATTACTGGTTTGGTTTTGGAAGTATGACTGACTGCTTGCAAACAGATTATCTTGATTTGTTTTGATAAGGTAATTTTGACATGTTTTCTACTGAATCAATGAGAAGACATATTTGAACAATAATTAACAGATATGTTACCTTTTTCATAATCAGAGTGTGGTTAACAAGTGATGTAGTTTAAAGTGATAAGACATTAATACTTGTCCAAAATCTAGGGTAACTTCTTCAAATATGTTCATTTTGGTGCTCATAATACATTTATTCATGTTAGGGGTATGATGTGTACATTATATTGATGGTTTATGTATATACTTCTCTTCATATTCCTATTCACATACTGTATAAGTGGATATTAACATGTGTCAAAATGTTAACAAATCTGTGACTGCATTTCGTGCTCATAAATGTTTGCAAAATGATTTTCTGACAGACGTAATACTTACACGACACATGTATCTGACGTCATTGATTAAAAAGAACAAACCATTTTTGTGGTCAGAAATGTTCGCAAAAATAGGCCTTCGATATGCTCACATTTCTATGACCAGAACATAACCACTTATACAGTAGCTGAAGGAATGCAAGTTTGGTATTGTTGGTGAATATAAATGACTTAGCTGTAACAATGTTTGAATTGTGTACTGGTGGTTAAGATTAATCTACGACAGTGATGAATAAGAATTAAGAATATTTTATTGATTTACACAATAATTGTGTGTATATGAATGTGCTTATTTATCTACTTCAGTAATTACATGCATTTTTGTTCAATTTACTTGCAGTTGTTAACTCAATTGTTTAAAAAAAGAACTGAAATAGACATGTATGTATTTAGAAATTATGGGTATATCTGAATATTCAGTTGGTGCTTTTATTACGTTAATGTCGAGCCATTTTCTGTTGTCTGTCAGCATGTTTTTTAATAATCTGCATGGTTAGTAATTCTAATCGAACTTCATATTTTAAAGACACGGGGCGTTTTAATACAAGACCATTTGTTCATCAGTTAAATTGTAAAGTTGTTCATATCAGTTTTTGGCAGTTGAGCGAAAAGCATTTGTTTTTGACATTTTTATGGTTGAAAAAAAATTGTTGGATTGATTTATTTATAAACTGACCATATTGTTCAGCTGTTTATAAGGAATGAGTTATTCAGTTCAGTACATACATGCTAGTAAAATATCTTGTCTGCATTCCACTGTAATCTGTGAGTGGTTATTTTGGATAAATTTGAGATCACCAAGTTATATTGTTGATATACAATGTATATATATATGAGTAAAACTATATGTGAATAGAGAATAGGTAAAGGTTAACTGTATGGATCAACACTGTATAATAAACATGGCCTTTCTGAACATGTGATTAAATACAATGTGCAATAATGCAAATTATCTATGTTTTGATAAATTTTGTACAGATGTAGTATATATGTGTGTTTATGAAGATTTCAAACATGATCGTTTCAGGAGTGTTATTTTAAGATTTTTTTTCATTGGTGTTGCAATTATGAACAAAATATTTTTTTGGCTTCCAGGTGTACAATACATTCCAAAACATGATGTGTGCTGATTGTTTTCCGGACTTGCCTGTTGTTTTGGGATTGTCTTGCTGGCTTATAAGTTAATTGTTTTTAATTTCAATATTATTCTGTGATAGATAGATTTCATTTATGAAAAGCCACACTACTCAGAAAAATACTGAAACTGTTTTTTATTGCCAATTGTATCCACTAGAATATGTATAGTATTGTCTTATTGTCATGTTAATTCGCGACATTAGACTAATTTAAAGTGCTGGAAGTATTTTACTGACAGATATCCTGGAAGCCTAAGGTTATTCTTTCTTTATCAGACTTATTTTCTTGCTATATTTTAAATTTTGTACCATTGTTTGACCCAAGCTTTTGAGCTTTTTTCACCATAATGGAGCATCAAGGCTTATTTAGAACTTGTGTGAAGTAGATCACTTGTCAGGGGAAGTAAATCTTGTTCTCTCTTGTCTTTGTTATAGTTGTGATAATACTTTGTACTTCACATTGTTTGAGCTGGGTATCTTGGCAAAGGGAAACAATTCTTTCATAAAGTGTATTCCTTGCAGAATTACTTCCCTTTGTTCTGTGTTTTAGCTCAAATTTAACTGTTGGTTTTTAGTCTATACAGATTGTATTAGATGATTGTGTATGCGATTGTGACTGTCCTATTTTTGTACAGCATAACTTGTGATACCCAGGTGTTCTTTACGCCTCTGGCACGGAGAGAGCTGAAGTAGAGTTCTCTACCTTTACGCTGATTACCTTGTACATATATGACTGGGGGCCAAAGCACAAGGGTGATCAGTCAATGCTGCAAACAAGACAAAAATATTAAAAATGATTTTGTCAAACAATTAGTGTTTTTGTTATTTTTGTGTATATTCTCATTTATAAAAATGACCCTGACCCTGGCTGTTAGACTTAGTGCAAACGTGGTAAAAAAAGTAAAGATAACATTGAACCAGCTTGATTTCTGTGTTGTCTAAGTAATACCACACACTATGAATATCATATGAAATGTTCAGTATACATTGTAACAAAATATCAAATTTCTAAGATGGCATTATTAAAAATTGTCAGCCCAAGAAAATGATGGGTACTATTAAAATGATAAATGTCAACATTGCTTTTTTGAGGGCTGACGATTTTTAATATCGCCATCTTAGAAATTTGATATTTTGTTACAATGTATTCTGAACATATCAGACACTTATGACACTAAAACATTGGACATAGGATAACTTCAAATATATAAAATATTATATCTGCTGTATTTATTGCAATTTTTTACATTCAAAATACTTGTACACTTCACCCAACTCCTGGAGCTACTGGCTCACCTCCTGTGCTTCTAAAACAGACAAAAAATATTCCATCAAAGGTCTGTACAAAACCCACATCTTGCCTTTACCCGTATTATTTGATCTTATTGTAAATGATAGGTGTCATGTAATTGCATCTAAATGAATCTGAGTCGACTGACTGCTATTAAGCACAGTTACAGGACACAATTTTTTTCCATATATCTGCATAATTAACATAATTATATGAAAAAAAATTGTGTCAAGTATCTTTGCTTCCAAGAGTACTTGTGTCAAAAATTATCTTCCATCGACCGAAAATCAAGAAAAGCTACTTTGCATAATAGGCATCGAAAGCTGTCAATAATTCAAACAGTAAAATAAAAGATGTTTTTCTTGGCGACCTTTCGGGCTTTAACGACAGCGGAAGATCCCCTAGGAGTCCCGTACGTGCTCTACAATTACGATAACATAGTGTAAGGGGAAGGAACTCCAGACTACTAGGATCTACTACCATCCTGTGAGCAAACTAGTCTGGTACTTCCTTACATAATCAATGAACAAATTACTGGTATCTGTCTAATACACGGGAAGAGTAAATACAAGAAGTTAAATTCCAGGTCATGATAAAAAGACTTACAACTTCTGACAGACAGGTTTGAAAGGAGCAATACAGTCAACATCACGCCATTGGTAGGCATTTGGTTGTAAACAAACACAATCTGCATTATACGTGGAGTTTGTAGAGCGAGGGTAACCTGCGGGAGGACAATATTACATAATATACGAACATTACTATACCACGTTTATCCGGTTCTTCATAGATTACTGTACATGCACACCCATATCTGCATGTCTAGAATGTGAGGTGATTAGTCAGGCATAGTAATACATACATAAGGTAGATGTAAGCCTTACAGTGTGACATTCACAAAATTATAAAGTATGTCTGTGTTTTAGCGAGACGAGATGTTTTTCTCCCTGTGTCGCATCATTTGGTGACGTTTCTAGCTAGGCCCTAAGCGTACACCAGTCCTGGGTAGAACCACCTATGAAAAGCTTCCACACAATTTCATGAGGTTTGTTTTGTACCGTGTGGGATTCGAACCCACAACAGTGATGAGACCGTAATTACGAGTCACAGACCATTACCAACCAATCACGGAGGATCACACAATAAATTAATAGTATACATGTACATGTAATTAGTATAGAAGAACACTACCAGTGGCCCAGTCTGTATACACGGGTGATGTATCAGTATCAACCCATCTGTACTCTCCTTCAATTTGTTGATCGTTTAATCCAATCCACCAAGGGTGCTCTATGTAAGTAAAATCGTTTAAAAATGTGTAACACTAAATAAACACAATCACTCCATGATTTCATGGAAGTACTACTGAAGTAAGTTAATTTAGCTTTATATAGCATCCCAGACCAACAAGTGTCATCGTTTTTATTTTTTACAGTTTATGAGAGCAAAGCTTGTCATAACAATACTACTGTCAATCCTGTGTTAGCAGTCACCTCCAAATAAAGTATATCCCCTGAATAAAGGCCATTCTTTTTAAAAAAAATAGATTAGAACAATGTGATCTCCGAATAAAGGCCACCTGTCGATAAAGGTCACACTATGCCTTTCCCATGAATGGCCTTTATTTACAGGTTTAACAGTACTGTAAAACATCAATATTAACACCACCTCATGATCGAAACAAAAAAGTTTGATATTTATACTCATTATCGAGTACTAGTACAAGAAATGTAGAAAATTGGTCCGAAAATAGGTTGTCTTTACACCGTGGTGGCTTATAATTGAACAGAGGTTTAAGTGCATAAATGTATATTTTTCTTATCCATGTCACCTCTTTTAAGGTACGCATACACGTATCTCAATTTTGATACTTATAAGCAATTTAAAAAATTATCTCTGGTCTCTAAAAACGCTGTTTTTATTTTATTCGAAAGTGCAAAAGACTTACGTATAGCGTGACCCAGAATATTACGAATGAAATTTCTTTCATGGATGTTCTTCACATGTGCCAAAGTGGCCCCGTGTTGTTTACAGAAATGCTGAAATACATTTTACAACTTTTTTACACTAGGGTTTATCGCCGCGTCATTTGGAAACCCCTCTACCATTAATTTAACAGATACGGGTCCTCGATCTTCCTTTAAGCAATATGAACAGTTCCCTAACAGGTAAAACTTGTGTTCCCGGTGTTTCGAACACACAGCAATGAGAGGCTAGTGTCGACCACGAAGGCCACTTTTTACAACTACAATGTATTAAGCGGATTCTAGCATACATATAAATGTATATCCCGCCCGGTTAGCTCAGTGGTAAGAGCGTTCATCTACTGATCAAGATGTCGTGAGTTCGAACCCCGGGCGCGACTCAAACTGTCCGTTACAAATTTGACTAAAGATATTACATCCTATGTTAAATTGTCCACCGCCTCTGAATCATGTTGGATAGCTTGGTAGTAGCATGCGACTGGAATGCTGGTTAGGATAACTGGTGAAATCCAGGGAAGCTGGTTAGGATATCTGCCCGCCACGATATCACTGCATAAAATGCATTGTAATGTTAAAAATGACGTTAAATCCGATGAAATAAATAAATACAAATGTTTCATCATAACAGTCTCTACAGGGCGTGTGCATTTTAATGACAGTAAATTGTGCTTTAAAAATACATCTTGTTTGTATTATTCTAGTAAAGGTTGTATTACCAGCGCGTCAGTAAACGGAAGTCTTTGGTCAAAACCAAACAAATAGCAAAAACCTTGAAATGGAATCCAACTATCTGGGCATGGCGTGTCTCCAACGGTTCCTGTGTTATTTGATAAGAATAAATTTAGTTAACATGATTTTAAACAACTATACTAGTATTTAATTCCAACACTGATTGATTTTATGGCGAGGTACCAGCCATATTAAAACTCGTTGCAGATTAAAAAACAATCTATTATACATATTCTAGAATCGTAAAGAACATTATTATATGTATAACCAATTAAACTAATCCAAGTCTTATAATAACTAAAACATGCTTACCTTGCAGTACCGAACATAAAACAAACCCCAGAATTACGAGTGTCTTCATAGTTTCGTATAAATTATATTCTAATCAACTTCACTATACATATATACTAGTATATACATCTACGTAGATCACTGGGATATCTAAGACCAAGTTTATGTGTGACCGAGAGGTTTGTAGAACAAGTTGGAACCGTTATCAGTATCTATTATCTCTAGTTTGAACCATAGGCACTTGATTCTGTGATTTTTTATACGTTTATAGACGTTATTTTTCAATTTAGCTTATCAAACAACGCAAATATGTCGAAAGAAAAATCTTCAATATTTTCCCTTACTGAGTGTATAAAAACACCAAGATAGTGTGTTTTTTTATACACCAAATAAAGTAAAAAATTGAAGATTTTTCCTTCGACAGATTTGCGTTGTTTGATTAGTTGAATTGAGTGAACCCATTTATCGGAAATGCGACTTGTAGTACTCCCCTGACGTTCGTCCTATTCGCTGATAAATGAGAGATCAAATTCGCCAATTTCATATGGTTGATTATGAATGTTTTTTACAAATATGAAATAAAACGTTGACTCAAATAAATGTATTGTTGTGTGCGACTATGAAGGATGGCCCTCCGAATTTGTTTATGAAATCGGCCAACCGGAAAGCCGAATAAGTATAAACTATAAAGCTAGTGATGATGTAGCCACGTTGTTCTGTTGCGAGATTTGTAAAACATGGTACAATGCAAGTTTTGATTTCATATCACGATATCATAATTGTGAGAGCTGTTCACACGACACATTTTATTTTTTTGTAAAAAATAAATACAAAAAATAACATCATATTAGTATCATTTGTATACACAAATTGCCAGTCATTCGGCAACTTTTCCAGGCTTTAACGGTAGAGAAAAGACACGGTACACATGGGTAGAATAACTGACATTCCTTAAGTTAGATAAACATCCTCCTCTCGAGCCAAATTCGGTCCCAGGTGGGATTCGAGCTCAAAGCATCGATGGACTGGTAGATAACATACATCTACGCATTGCTAAGAAACAGTAGTTATTGGAATGTCTTCTTTACAGGTGCATCGAATCATTTGTTTGAAGATTTGCCGGAACGTCTTATTGTATATCACGTACAGTATTACGTTGTAAGCCGTGTTAAAACTCATCATTGAATTCAATACAAGAGTCACTTCATTACTCGAATACAGGCTGGCATCCATACCGGAGAGCTTCTGAAAAGAGTAAAGATATTATCTAGCCAAATTATTCGTAATATGTGGTTATCGACAGTTTCAAACTCGAACCAGCGGTAACCAGAACAATATAACAGTACAAGTAAGGTGTTTTAGGTTCATATAATAAATACTAAATAGACGAGCACCATTTACATATTTACAGCAGTTACATTTCTACAACGGTTGTTTAGTTCTCTGGCTGCAAACCATGCCAAACACCCAATACCCTCATACATGGCACAATGGGTGCCTCACAAATGGTACAATGTTTAGTCTCATAACATTAACAAATGGTACAATGTTTAGTCTCATTACATTAACAAATGGGACAATGTGTGCCTCCTTAATTAGTTGATGTTGATTCAGTAGAAAGCTATATATGTACAGTAAAACATCGTTATTGCGTTTTTAAGTTTGCTGACAATGGGTTAAGAAACATAAAAATCACATCAATTCATATCACTGACTCTACTGCCAGGTTTCATGCTGAGCGTGAGCTGAATTTCTCTCACAATCTGAGGAAACAAAACGTTTTCGGTCCCCAAGCTCGAAGTGCTTGTGGGTCAAATGTACCCTTAATGATTTTATACTCTTACAAAAATATATGTCAAGGAAAAAAGTTGAAACAAAGAAATACTGAACAATTCTATTTTCAAATTATCTGACATGGTTGTATAATGTAAGGATAGCCTCGTAGGAAGCAGTTAGATTTTGTCAGCCAATGGGGAAATAAATTAAAGCCCCTTTTAAATGCATTCGAAAATATTTGGAGGGGGGTAAACCACCCTAGCTACGATACTACTGAAAATAGCTAGTACGTGTACTTACCCTATACACAAATAGTATTACAAAGGGCGTCCAGCAGATGACAAACCCTGAAGCCATTAGAAACAACATTTTAATGATTTTCAAACGATTTCTGAATAAATATGAAGTTGGTAATATTGTACGATCATCAGGAAAACCAATGGTCTGCGTAGTGGTCCTATCCGAAATAGTGTTCACTTGTTTACACTTCCTGCTTACAAACATGATAAGTTTCGTGTAGTTGTAAGCCATGATAATCAATGGAAGCACAAAACTTAAAGCGGCCACTGATAGACAGTTAATGACAGTCAATGTCCGTGAAACGAATGAGTTACTGCACATGTTGATCATTGTACTGTTCGATGAGTGAATCGTCACAACCGTGTACTCGAGCATTGTGGGAAATGCTATGATTAAGCCGCCGATCCAGACAACCGGAAGTAGCTTAAGGGTTTGTGTCGAGGTCAGCTGAACTTTGTACGGTTCTAATATAGCACGGCGTCGTTCAAATGAGATGAAAACTAACGTATAACAGGAACTTGTGATCACAAATATAGGGAAACCTTGAATAAACTTACACATGGCCACACCTGGAATATAACAAAACGAGTCATCATGAAAAGTGATATGAATGCAGCTCCAGCATTAAACTGCATGCCGACTGTTTGTCTACGGTTCGACACATCGATAGCTCTCTAAGACTCGACACCAGGAAAATTGTCGCTCAAAACCTTACATTGCATTTTACACTTTATTAAGTTCATGAATGTTTGTAATGTTGTAAAAATGATATAACGTTTTAAAATCTAGATCTAGTTTGCTGAAACTAAACTCTTTACTCATTCGGGAAACCTCAACAGACTACGTACGTCAAATCGGCCGGGGTAGTCCGAAAGATTCCTTTAAAGCATATTTTTTCTTTGCACCAAATATCATCAATCAATTCAAACCATGACATGCCCGTATGCTATCATTAGAACGCAAGTACAATGAAAAAGTATTACTTTATAAACTGTCCAAATGGCTTTCCATGCGTTTCCAAAAATATGAAATTAACAGCGTTAGAACAATGCCTAATTTTAAAGATGGTAATCAAACAATGACACCCGTCAAAATTCGGAACACATCTGCAGATACCGTTCTTATTTCGGCGTAGACGGTCGAGGTGTGCCGAATTAACACGCCATCAACGGTCACTGTAAAGAGAGCAATCAATTTCGATTCAGAAATATAGAAAAGGCTACTAGGAAATGTATATTTTATCAGAATGTAGTTGAGGGTGAATATCATTTCTTGACATGCCCTAAGTTTCGCGATACTCGTAGAAATTGTTTACATAAATATTATTACCATTGGCTACTTTTAAAAAATTTCGTTCTTTGCTATCGTCAAATAATGCTTCTATTGTGTTTTGTGAATTCGCTTAGTATACGTACTTTGGTAAATAAAAAACGAACTTCGTTAATAAACCAAGCGCATGATCCGTTTGTATAGAATTTTGTTTAATATCAGCGAAAAATTGTAATTTGGTTAGTAGGTCATATTTTTTATGCGTTTAGATTACTGATATACAAATGTATATATATATATACACTGACTGAGACAAACTTCTAACTGGTCGGCTAACGTGTGTTTGCATAATTAGCACTTAACTGAACTAGCTAATTAACTAACTGGAGAGAAGTGTTCAAATTGTTTTTATGTATTAATTTTAATGTTTACATTTTTTGTAGTTTAATAGAACAGAACAGAACAGAATTTTATTGAAGACTTGTACATAGTACATCGTCTATATATATATATGCATATTTACAAAATACAAAAACACACGTGATATAACAAGATAACGGTACAAATTACAAAGTTACATGTAATTCAACGAAACAAATGTACATGGAGAGTAGAAGAAAAAAAGAAATATCACCAAAATCTTCTATACCACCCCTCAACAAAAGTTAGCATGATTATTTCTGAATTTAAGTGATTCTTTAATATAAATTCCTATTTTTTAGGACTTTATTGTCATGGCAATTCAATAATTCATAAAATTTAAAAACAGATGGTCTAACATAATAGACCTTTTCCAAAAATTTTACTCTAATATTACGATATAATGGACAAATACAAACAAAATGATAAATATCTTCGATGTCATTTGTATTACAATATAAACATATTCTTTCATTCCTTGGTAACCTATTTACTCCAAATCTTCCTGTATGAATTCTTAAGTTATGGGCTGAAATACGTAATTTGGTTAAAAAAAATCTTAAATCATGTGGTATCAAATCTAGGTAAGGTTCATATTTAAAACTCGTTTTAAAATGCTTATATTCTTCCAATATACTGTTTCTATCAATTAAGCCAAACCATTCTTGTTTAAAATAGAAGTTGTATCGGTCATGACATGCAGCTACAAGAATAGTAGATTTATGTTATCATATACCAAGGACTTTGTGGCAACATGAAAGGTGACCAATTAGAAATTTGTTTGAGTATACATGTATATGTATATAATATAAAATGTATTCATTTATCATGGTGTGTTCTTGTTAGTTGTCGCCGCCAGCAAATAACGGCAAAAAGCACGAATTGCATTATTATGTATATGCCTAATAAATTGAATTGAATCGTCCATCGGTGTCATTCAGAACTCCGCGAAGTCCTGATTCCGTGCCTGTATCCAACGTAATGGGTCGAAGTGTACCGTATGCCACCAGTGTAACACAAGGTTAATCTGGGCTCGGCTTATTTTCATCTAGTATAACAACTGTAATATCAGTGGTGTTATTTTGAACAATCGTTGTTGTTCTGTCAACGTGCTCATGGATACAATTTACTTTCGATTGAATGGGATGATTACGAAATTAATCAAGATGCATAGACTTATGTGATTTAATGTTTTCAATCCATACCCTATACGTAGTCTGTCTTAATTGAATACACATCCGGCTTTATCTTCCATTACGATGATGACATGTTAGAGTGAAACAAACATATTTGTCCTTCACATGCAAAATAATTAATATTTTGTACTATGATATAAACAATGTATGACAGTTTATCTTACTTTTTTAATATTAATTTCGTAATACCATCGTCATATATGGTACATGTATAAAGCTGACCTTATACATGTACATGTACTAGTAAATATTCTAAGCAATTAAACAGTTTTTGTCAACGAGACATTTTTTATTTGGCCCGTCCCAAGCGAAAAAAAACTGAATTAATACGGCTATAAGCAGACGGCAGGGACCGGGTGGGGCTAAGGAGGCTAATCCCCCCCGGCTGTATTGGTAATCAAAAGTTGGCTGTATTTCTGATTCTTTACCGTGCCTATTGTAAAAGCACCGAAATACACCTCTTGATCGTCCTGTGATTTTCTAGACACAATATTGGACTGGGTATAGTTGGGATGGGCCGGGACACTGAAAAAGCGTCCTGAAATATCAGAAGACGGAGCCGAGATATGAACCCACGACGATCCGATAAATATAGACCATGCAACAATCCACCCTGTTCACAGCATAAATTGTTACGAATCCATTGGTTACAATTATATGATCAGTTATGGTACAGTATCAACGCTAAATCTCATTAATATAATTCATAGCGGGTACTCACCTTCATCGTAATTATCTGGATGTGATATATCATGCAACTTTTGGGGCATGAATACTACAGCAAGTAGAATACCACTTAAAGCCAGATTACATATCAGCACGTGCGTGACCGTGCGTAACTTCCGGTAACTTATTACAGCGACAATCACAAGAACATTACTTAATACATCAAAACACAATATCAAACTTATTAATACCAGATAAACCGTCGTCCATAAATTCATTATTGACCGTTTAATAAAAATTGGTCACTAAAAAAATCACATCTTATGAATTAAGATCAACGTTTCATTTTCTCTTAGTCTTTATCTAAAATTCTGCAGTTCCTCTAGAATACTAATTATCTAAAGTAATTGTACTTAGAACTGTCCATCAAACGCTTACATATACAAATGTATAAAATATATAAACCTTGTAAAAACACCTTATTTAACTCATTTTTTGTCATTTTTTTGTCATTTCACACACAACAAGTTTTCAATCATTTCTACAATTTTCTTTTAAAAATCCAGCTGATTTAATTTACGGCACTAAGAATCTTTGATTTACGATTACTCCAACTACTACGTCAACCATAACAAAATCTCAGAACTTAATGAGAAATCATTTACATTGAAATACTAATATTACACGCGTGTTTCAAACGTTAAAAATAAGATACACATCATCAGTCAGAAATTAAGAAAAGATCATTCATATGATAGCGCCATTGGTCAGTCCTTCGTATAGTCTCCCAGTGTTAAAAGTCCCCGTAATTATTCGATTATCAATTTTTGTTTCAACTCGCGTCTTTATATGCTACAGAGAAGTAGTGCTCTCTTAGCGACATTGATACGTTCGTAACAGTATTTGATGCGTTTTTTTCTCACTAAGCCCGATGCCAGACTAATCAGCAAGCCAGCGTTTTATCTAAATACGATGTGCATGAAGATAAGGGTCACATAGCTTATATCTAAATTATCGATCATGAATAAATGAGTTGAACTAATAGGCCATAGAGTAAAAATATTACCAGTACATTTGTACTAATCAATTTAGCTCATCATCACTTGAGTTTGTTTCCTACTTGTAATCAAATTTTATATGTGAGGCAGCTGTCCAGTTAGCTTATGGGATATCGGTGGTTTTACCCAGGCGCACAGGCAGTAGTAATTGAACTGTTATGGACACTGAATTATGATGTTTTATATAGTGTTTATTATAATTTGACCATCACATCTTAGTACATGACCTACTGAGAAGGTGGTATGCATCTTTCTTGATTTTGCTTCATACACTAGTATATGCGCGCTTTGATAATACATGTAGTGGACTTTACCTCGTAGCTCACACAAGCATGTGTTTGTTCTGTTCGGGCACCTTCTTTAGCAAGTGTGTCTTTCTGTTCGTTCATACAGGAGCTCCGCAGTGGGCAGGTTTTCACCGAAGGACCACATGGCATTGTATACCGAGATGTCCAAGAGCTTTTGCTAGACATGGCAACTTGTCCGTTTCTACTGTCTATAAATTAAATTTCGAGCATGACCTGTGTGAGACTGGCATGAGTCTCAAAAGGTTAATGCAATATCAAGTATACATGTACATGTATATACTGCATGTGATTAAAAGTTTTATACATGTAGTTTATGAATTGTTCCGTAAATACACACCGAGAACATGTGTGACTTAAAAAGATAGAATTGCTGGGGCTCCGTGGTCGAGTGCATGGTAATGGTATCTCAGTATCTGGCTTATAATCGCTTGGAATTCGAATCCCACCTGGCTTAGAGAAAGATCATATGTGAGCCTCTGAAATTTGTCCAGCTGGTTCTATCCAAATATACGTACACTTTCTCCGTCGTTAAGGCTGGAAAGGTCGCCAAGACTTAGTGACCCTGACAGTTAGTGCGACATAATTAAGAGACTAGATAGCGAAACAGAATTACGAAGATCTAGATAACGTTTCAAACACTGATTAGTGAGTTTAAGTACTTAAAAGTTTGCCGTATTTTCTTCAGTTGTCATGAACGAAGATTCAAGTGACTGACTTATAAAATGATGAAAAAATACCAATATAAATTAAATACGGATAGTTAGTATCATGACTTAACGTTTGTAATAATGCCTACACAATAGGGCGTTCGTCAAGGTATACATGAAGCAGTGCGAGATACAGTCAAACATGTGAAAAAAAAGCCACCCTTGAAAAAGAAAAAAATGTGGTCTTTAATGACAGGTTGTTTTTATTCGGAGGGGGCCACAAACACAGGTATGACTGTATTATCGATCGTCATGTGACGTCGTGTCAGCCAAGTACTGCAGGTTTAGCCGAAATTTGTGAAGCCGTCACAGAATCAATTTAGATGGAGATACGGCTGATTTATTACGTACGCTTTCGAAGTTTTGATTCACCGAAGTCTGGTGCACCGAAGTCTGGTGCGCGGAGGTTAAAATATTTGTTCATTATAATGATTTTTTGTTGTTCGGTACGAACAATGAAGTTATTACCGTATTTCAACAATCGCTCAGTTTTCATAAAATCTGCATACCGAACAGCTTCCATTAACCTTTCAATGGCATAAATACAAATTCAAATATTACGTGCATATTAGTCAAAATCAGATGGCTATGCTATATTGCAAACGAGCAATACAAAAGAGTCGTAAACAAGATAGACTATAACAAAACGTTATAGGTAGACGAATTACAATCTTGAAGCATATTGGTTTATGTTTTTCGTATGAAGTTGCTTTTTTCATAAAGGATCGATATTGACTGTATATTTTATTCAATCCTCCATTAAGGCAAGGACTTATATACTAGTACATACATAAGTCCTTGATTAAGGAGAGTATAAAATATTTTCATGATATGAGTAATACACATTATAATAACAATTATGAGTATTTGACAAATGAATAAATTCATGTATATACATGTAGTTCACAAGCATATGGTTATAGCATACTCTACATCAATTAAATAAAATCAACCATAAATGTTAACGAATTCACCATAAATGAATATTGAACATCAGCAAGTGGTTGACCCTTCATTTCAGTGTAGTGACTGTGATAAGAGCTTTTCAAGGAATGATAACTTGAAAAGGCACACAAGACTCACACATTCCACAGGAAATTACTTCAATTGTAACAGGTGTACACAGAGCTTCAAATCTAAAGAAGATATGAATTCACATGTACAAGAAAAACAGGGTACCAAACACCATTTATGTTCAGGTTGTGGGAAAACTTTCATGAAAAAAGTCTTCTTTGGAGGATCATTTACTCACACATCATCCTGACACTCCCACAAGCAAGTGTAAGTTTGTTTGTCATTTTGACAAGTGTGGCAAAGTGTTTGTAAGGAAGCAAAACTATTCTGATCACATTAATCATGCCCATACAAGTATGAAACCATACAACTGTAGCCATTGTGAACGCAAATTTAGTGACCTGTGCAGCTCTAAGCGTCATGAGAAAAAGTGCAGTGGAGAGATGGAGTATAAATGTGATGTTTGTGGATCTGATTTCAACAACAACAGTAACCTTAAAAGACACCAAGATGCTAGTCATAATGGTATTATCCATACATGCATGTGCGGGAAGACATATAGGTATGCCACCAATTTGGAAAGACATAGAACGAAATATAATCATTAAACACATAATCTAGCTTATAAATATTAACCTGGATCTTGTATAGAATTTAGCAGTTTATCCATGTTATCATACAAAAATGTATATATTATTGTCACATCATGAAACCAGTTACAAGTATTATCTTATTACTCTTACATGCAGTCTAAAAAAACGTTGTTTTTAAACAAAATATATTTTTCTAAGTATATTGCAGTATGAAATCAAGTTCACATGCCCCATTATTGATCAGATTAATTTATAATTATCCAACAAAACATAGCCTGATTAATCAGTATAATTTATGATGATACGTGTGCATTAATGTACATTTACCTTTTTCAAATGAAGTATATATGAATATATGTAGTGCAACCTGTATCAAGACCACCTGTGAACAACTTCATTTTTACCTTTGAAACCTGCCTCTCAAACCACCAATTGTATCTCCCATCAGACATTTTCAATAATACTTGCTGGCAAATAGAGAACACCTGTCAAGAAAGACCAATTTGCTGTTTCCATGGGCACACTTCACTGACAAGATTGACCATGTATATTATGACTTTATTCATTGGTCATGTATATTTAATGATATTTGAAGTACAAAATGTACATACAGGGTGATCCAATGATTATGATAGGATAAATAACTTTAATAACTTTGTCAGTTTTTAAGATAGAAATATGGTTATGCATTTGTTGGAAGTGTAATGGAACCAAATACATATACATGTAGTAGACTGTTGCATTTATTTTGTGGATTTGGATCACACATACGTGTATGTGCGTGTGTGTGATAAATGAAAATAATAGTACTGTTTACTCAGATAATACATTTGTTTCATGACATTTTTTAGTATACACTGACAAACAATGCAACTAGGAAAGTTGCCAATGGTATTCACTAAGCTTTGTCAGGCATATAATATTACCCCAGATACAATGTTATTAACATAATATGATAGTTAATTTAATGTGATATTGTTAAATAACAAAGCTGTTTTTTTGGTTCAATCACTAAGTATGATTCCTAATTTAGAAAGTTATATTTCATTTTCATACATTTAAAGTTTCACAAATGGCATACTTTTATGAAAGCACACAGTGATATGTGTTATATATACATAATATTTTATAGTGTAATGCTAATTAAACTTACCAAAAATATGTGGTTCATGTACATTTGGAAAAAAGGTTTATTCGTTTGTTTACTTATTCATGTTAATATTTTGTTCAAGTAATTGAAGTATAGTAACTTAGCATCACTTTAGGAAGTACCTGCTGTTTTTTTCTAAGAGAGTAGTTTTGAAATTAATTTCGAAAATGTTAAGTTGACATGGTGACAAGTTGAAATGTTTTTATTACCTGAACCACATATTGATTTAGACAAGACATAGAACTGATACAGTTTATAGTGACACTGCTATTGTCAGTGCTGGGTACACTAGAGCATGCATTTCATATATTTTTATTGGCATCATAATCGAACCAACATAATTTTATTATTGTACATAGTCTTAAGAGTGGAATAACACTTGTAAAAGATTTATAGTTCAACATATGTTTTCTCCATTATGTTTTGTTATTGATGAAATAAAATTTTCATGACAACTGCTTTGTTGAATATTTCAGTATATATATGTATGTTATGATGCATTCATAATTAGTATAATCATTACATACAATGCCATAACTGCAACCAAGCTATCATAACTAGGCTGAATTCTATATGACTAGATTTCAGAATCTTTACATTCAAATTGATAAAGATTTGTCTTGTAAATGTGATAGATTCTTCGGGTGACTACAGTTACTAGAATGACGGTATATATTGAATACGTGTATATGAATAATATACGTGTTAGGCTATCCTATTCAACACTTAATTTCTGGTGAAAAATGCTCATTGACATGTACATTTCCAAAGATCCATGCTTTACCGGGTAAAAACTGCGCAAAATGGCAATTTCATTATTTTTTTCCTCAGTCGTGAACGTCATCCATATTTTTCATTATTTGTCGTACACGCCATCATCACAAAATCTCCTCGGCTGTAAACATCATCATTTTTGTGCATGCCAGGGTCTCTTTGGAAGGGTCAAACATCGGTTTTTAAAAGAGCATGGACAGAGTTGTAACTATACAGAATTGTTCATAGATGATATTTCGTTAGATCTGTGAGGTTAAATAGTTCAAAACTATCGCAAACTGTTTAATTTCGGGCAATGAATGTTAGATTTGAGCAATATTTTCTGCGTGTCGTGTATAAACAGGCACTATATCAGCTTTATTCCGCAGATAGCATGTGAGACTGTTTAAATAGTTCAGTTCAACCTAAGGACATCCTTCGTGGTCATTCACATATCCTTAGATCCAAAAGAAATCGAGAATTGCTGGTAAGAAATATAACACCAATGTAATCGATTGATTTAGTGCTTATAACGTGTAACTTTTTCTTCGAGTGTGTCTTCATGTATGAGATATTACATTCTGCATAAGTTGAGTATACAAAGATGTAGACTATATAATATTATGCCATTTGCTGAACTACTTTTGGTGATCAGATGGGAATCATAAATCAAAGTACTGAAAGCACATGGAACGGGAACAACTTTAACAACTGCATAGCGGGTGTAGAAAAGCGTTTAAAATTAGTAGTACTTAATAAAAAACTCACCCTACAAAGAAATTCAACTTTTGACTGATTTGTAGTTCCGAACAACCGCAGAACCTTCAGAGCTTTGATTTAGTTACAAAGATCACTCTGTAATTCCTTGTAACATGCAAAAACACGGGTCAATGTAATTAAGTGAAGAAAATCAGGTAGTTTTATTGAGAAAATAAATCGTTAACGTGTCAAGAAGGTGTGAACAACAAATTATCAAATCACTACATGAACAAAGGATTGTTCGTATGGATCATTGTTTGCAGAAATGGGAACAAAATTAGCCTATTAAATTACTATACGGACTCAGTTAGATCATTTACCTTTTATTTTTCGCTTGATTTATATTTTTATATATTTTTTTGATAAGGAACTAACATTAATCAAAGCACTGAGAGTACTGTCAGGAACAAAGTTAAAATGTGTTAGATAAAGATTAAAGGCCTGTCCCTGTCGACAATTTGATGAACAGTTCACAAAATGCCCATGATCTTATTCATGAATAGTTCATGAAATTTATTCACGACCTACATACATTTGGTTCATGGACTTTGTCTGATGAAGTTCATGAAAACATGTTCATAAACTAATTCAGTAACCTTGGGCAGTCTTTATTTAAAGGTGTTTTTCATAAGTTCATGAACTATTCATGAATTATTTTAATGAACCTTTGATGTACAATTCATGAATAAGCTCTTGAACATTTCGTGAACTTATGATATTCATGAAAAGTTTGTGAAATTCCATGAATTGTTCAGGACTTCAGTTGATCAACAGTTTGTGAAATTTAGGTTCATGAACTATTGATCAATTACATTGATGAACATTAAATGAACTTTGATGAAAAATTCATGAAACTTCTTGTACCGTTCATGAACATGATCACTTCATGAACAAATTCTCAACAGGGGTGTTATCATCATTATGAATTAGAATTTGAGGGTCGAGTATAATAGTCTTGAAAAAATGTACATCTTTAAGCCAATTAACCACTATTATCAAGGAATAGCTACACTCTAAAAGTCATGACATACAGTGAGAAATTACTGGCTGAAAACCGAAACAAATTCAGTACCTTCAGCGCTTTGATTTGTATACACACACAGTACTCAACTTCTGACCCTATGTCATTATGTAATCTCTCTACACTGAGATTGTGGCACTACTTTTGTGAATGAAACTATTTCCAGTATGTAGTAAATCTTATTACCTGGACAGATTATGAATGAACTTTGGGGTGTTTGAATACTTAATTATCATACTTAAGTTTTACAGTTTAAATCGCCAAAATATTTCACATGCTTTCAAAATAAATAGAATTCTACAATATATCTCCAACTTTTATCAAAACTGTAAAAGTCTGCACAAATGGTACTATTTTTCAAGGCGGATGAGAGGCGTCACTGTTTTGTTAAAACAAAATGAGGTGTATACCGATAGGAACTTTAATTGTTCCTAAAAATGGTACAATTAAACTACTCATACATTTATTTTTACGTTAAACATACACACGTTTATCTTAAAATGTATTTTTTCGTAAATTAAACTATGAATTATAACACATTAATTTTGTTGTTATTATACTTATACCTGTACGTACGCGAGTGATCTCGCTTTATTTTCATACAATTGTCTAGATTTCCCTTACCCTGGATTATCCGAAACCCCGGATTATCCGAAGTATTTTTTTCGGTCCCGACGACTTCCGATAATCGGGGTTTTACTGTATTAATGTTTACAATATTTTTACAAGAAGTTGTATCAAGAATAGTAGATTAAATTTATGTTATCATATACCAATTAAGGAGTTTGTGGCAATATGAAAGGTGACCAATTAGAAATTTGTTTTGATGTATATGTGTATAATATAATATATAATGTATTCATTTATCATGGTGTGTTCTTGTTAGTTGTCGCGGCCAGCAAATAACGGCAAAAAGCACGAATTGCATAATGTATATGCCTAATAAATTGAATTGAATTAAATCGTCTGTCGGTGTCATTCAGAACTCCGCGACTGATTGCGTGTCTGCAGCCAACGTAATAGGTCGAAGTGTACCCTGTTCTGTCAACGTGTTCATGGATACAATTTACGAAATTACGAAATTAATCAAGATGCATAGACTTATGTGATTTAATGTTTTCAATCTATAGCTTATATATACGTAGTCTGTCTAAATTGAATAAGCATCGGGCTTTATTTTCCATTACGATGATGACATGTTAGAGTGAAACAGAGACGTATAATACGTGTATCATACGTCTCTGAGTGATACAAACATATTTACAAGTCCTTCGAATTGAAAAGAACTAATATTTTGTACTATGATAAAGCGAGTGTATAAAGCGAAAAACTGAATTAATAAGGCTGAGTGGGGCTGTAGGAACCGGAAGGGACTAAGGAGGCTATATAACTAGATACTAGATATATATAGCGAAGATCTAAATAACGTTTCAAATACTGATAAGTTAAGATAAGTTTGCTGTATTTTCTTCAGTTGTCGTGAACGAACGTTCAAGTGACTGACTTATAAAATGATGAAAAATGTACAAATATGAATTAAATACGGATAGTTAGTATCATGACTTAATGTTTGTAATTATGCCTACACAATGGCGTTCATCAACGTATACATGAAACAGTGCAAGATAATTATAGTCAAACATGTGAACAAAAAAGTCCCCTTTGAAAAAGAAAAAAATGAGTTCTTTAATGACAGGTTGTTTTATTCGGAGGTGGCCACAAACACAGGCATATGGTTGAATTTATCGATCGCCATGTCGTGTCAACCATGCAAGTACTGCAGGTTTAGTATTTTTATCTCGAAATTTGTGAAGCCGTCACAGAATCAATCTAGATGTCCAGAGATAATTAAGGCTGATTTATTACGTACGCTTTTGAAGTTTTGATTCACCGAAGTCTGGCGCGCTGAGATTAAAATAATGATTTTTTTAATTACAGAGATCACTCTGTTATTCCTTGTAACATGCAAAAACATGGATCAATATTATGTAATTAAGTGAAGAAAATCAGGTAGTGTTATTGAGATAATAAAACTACCTAAGAAAATATAGGACACCATGCATGCATGTATTACCACAGATATTGATAACTTTCTGAAATTCAACAAGGGCATCCACACTTTTTTTCAAAATTTGTCGTGAAATAATTTAAGTACGCCTATATAAGCCATAGCTATAGGCAAAGACCTATACATACATGTATGTATAGGTCTTTGCTATAGGTAACTATAAAAGAAATAATGATAATTGGACAATCTATGTTTATAATACGTACCAACATTTTTGTGTAGCATTGAGACGATATGTAAAATAATGTATCGTACGTAAAACGGATATTATATACATACCTATTAAAAATAGCCACAAATAGCATTTCACAGGCTATATATATACTGAGTGGGTTATACGTCACATATATATATGTCTTACCTTCGACATATTAATCCGATAAATAGATATCGATCTTTAATTACTTCATTTAGTACATCCAATGTTAAACGTATGCTCAACGACCTACCTATATAGTAGACAGGTCTTTGCTTTGATGTTAAGATACTAATATATATAAAATACATTCATATATTGATCACGTCAGAAAATGAAATCATATGACAGAGACACTTTATTTCTGTAATATGTAATAGTGTCCTTCATGAAACCAAAACTGATTTGTAGAGGTGTTTAAAATTCACGATACCAGCTATATGTAAATAAAAGAAAAAAGTATGCCGGATTCTTTGCTAATTTTTATTCCTTATTAAAAAACAGTCGTGTAAAATAATAATAAAGATCACTTTTAAAAAAAAGTTTTTTAAATGAACCCCAACAGGTTTTACTAAAATCATCAGTGGCAAGGACTTATATCCTTGTCAGGAGGTATGTAAAGAAAAGTAAAGAAAATAGATTTGTTTGTTTTTGACATACGGTTATAAATATGGCGGTCTACTTAAGGTACTTTACCTACCATTCCAAATACGCACACGTAAATAAAAATGTCGCAGTGTATACATGTTTATTCGGTGATCTTTTGATATTTGTGTAAAAATTCTATTGGCCAAAACATTGCGGGTGATATATATTTTTAGGTGTTGTAAGCGACCTGCTCTAAATTTAGCAACATTGCTGGGGGCTAGTATATAAAGAAATTTTCGCCTCCATTTTGGACCAATTATAAATACATGTTGGCTGGGATAACACCGTCACATTGACTATAGCGTTTGAACAAATCACTCCTGTATATTAAGGGATTTAAAATACAGACAGCAGTATGCAAGCGATCAAATGTGTTGTAGTAGGAGACGGGTAGGGTTTTATTTTATATTTCACTGTCATCTCAAATTCCGTCTAGTTCACGAACTTTTTTTCTGCATCGTTGGTTTTATTTTAAAGCTATTTTGCTAATTTCCCCTCACACTTCATTCCTCTTCCAGTTCTGTTCAATGCTTTTTACATTTATTTACCGGATTTGATGATAAGTAACCGATTTATCCACTTACGAACCGGTTTCCAGTGAGCACCAGGAAGTGACGACGATGACATCCAGTGACTAACTCACTGAACATTATTATGACTGTCTGACTTTGAACAGTGGGCTTAATACTGAATATACAATTGTTATTATTATTATTATATAAGTCAAGTTATTGATTATGTTAATTTATATTGACTTCATCAGACATGTAGTATACATGGTTATAAACTTGGATTTCTTGAATTCCTCATTTTTTTCAGACCATCAAGATTCATATTCATGTCATATTAGCTCAATTTCAATTCCTATTCAATATTACGCATGTCCCATAGAGTCAGTTAATCAATCTGATCACACAAACATTGAGTCTTGTGCTGAATGCTGTGAAGAGATTGAGAATTGAGTACAGCAGCATTGTCAGTTGTGTGTTTTATCTTCATAGTAGACCTTTTATTTGAAAGCAATATTAATTTCCATCACAAAATCTAGAGCTTTCTAGTATAGAATTAGTAATTCTCAGTTGTATGCAACATAACACTGTAAGTGCAAAATATACACAAGAGATCTATATTTAGGCCAATTAGGAATGATCGGTCGAATAGTAACTTAGTTATAGTAATGTGCTAGACTGAGTCACTGACTAAACGAAAGGTTGTGAGTTTGATTCTCGCTTCTCAGTGTCTCCTGTCTCTCTGGCCAGTCTGGGTGGCTCTGAAATTACCATAGCTTTCAAATGGGTCGTTAAACAACAGATCAATATCAATGCTTAATCATACATGTGACATTTTCTTTAAAATTGAATTGGTTGAAACAAAGGTTACTTCTCTTTCTAAATATATATTTTCTTCTTCCTGATTATGTAATGTTTGTTTACTTAAGGTGTACAATTTTTGTGGTCTATTTCAGTACATTAACTGATATATATGTTATCATGCTCCTTCAACTTAGTCCTTCTGTACTTTGAAGGGTTGTTTGAAATGTTTACCTTTCATGCACATGTTTAATGACAGTAACTTGAGTAAGGATGAAGGGGGCTGTGGTCTGGTGGTTAGTTACTTAGTATGCTGGACTTGTAACTGACATTACGGGTTTGAGTCCCGGTTGTGGCACCCTGCTATGAAAATATGACATAATGTTGATTTTTCCTCCATGTAAAATGGTACTAGTTTAAGTTAACTTGTAACAATCAACTACATTTTTTTTTGTTTCATTTTTGTTTGTAATTGTTTCCCATACAAAAAATAAAACACCATTTGGAACAAACAGACTCTGATTTACATGTTATTAATTAATAGTATTTGTATTCTTGCAACCACTTGATAATGATTTAATATTGATGACTTTTGACATGTGGGTTATCTTAAATTCTTCATTTGATAATTTCTTGATAATTGTTAACCCTATTTGTCAGGAACTGTTGAACACTTGTATTGTGTATCATAATTCAATTGCATGTTACAATGTATTGACTTTTTATTGGTATATTTTATGTCAAACATTGTGGTTTTCATTTTTTCAGTGCTGTTGGTAAGACATGCCTTCTTATCAGTTACACAACGAATGCCTTCCCAGGGGAATACATCCCAACTGTGTAAGTAAAACCAACTGTTTTAACTTAAGAGAATGTAAAAGTGTTGTACCGGTATATACGTTATATTTATAATTTAAGATTAATTACCTAAAAGATTCTGCTATCTTGTTTCAAACATGAAATTTATATATCATATTGGTTATCCAAGCTTAATTTTACAGAAAAGAAAATCATGTTTTATATATTGACTATTGTACATTATACATTGTACTAACTTGTTTGCAGTTGTTTCTATGACTTGAATGTTATTTCATATTATATGGATTGATCATTATGGAAGGAAAGTAATACCTAATTTTTTCTTGGCGTTTGTGAGTATTAATTATAATTATTTTATAAATTCCAGGTTTGACAATTACTCTGCCAATGTAATGGTAGATGGCAAACCTATCAATTTGGGATTATGGGATACAGCTGGTCAGGAAGATTATGATAGACTTCGACCTCTTTCTTATCCTCAAACTGTAAGTAACATTTTCATGTATTAAGGCATCATATTATTAACAGTTGATTAAGTGTTTCGGTGATTTGTTTATGGTTTTCTATCTCATTAACAAGTCTCTTAAAGTCTTGATTGCTCTATTCATGTCACAAATAGGCCACAGTATGAAAACTCGGGGCACTCTTCGCTTAGGGGGAATTTCTGTTCTCTAAAATCCACGGGGATTCTAACCCAGATCAATGGTTGCAACAAGTTCATGGCACTTAGTTAGTTTAAAGTGAATAGAAATTCCATTAAAAACTGATAAAGGCAGTGGTCAGTGTCCTGAACTTGTAACCTGATTATCTGTGTATGAACCCCGGTAGCTGCAGGTCATGCCCTTGTATGAAAATAGGATAAACTGTCAGTTTTCCTCCATGTATGGAGAATTGGTCGGCTCCTTGTGGAATGGGAAGTTAATACTGATTAGAAAACTGGTAAGGTATATAAGTAAAATATTTTTGAAGTGTTACAGTGATTGTAAATTAATAAACCCTCTGAAACAAAGAAACAAAAACTATCAGAATTTAATCTTTTCATATGTAAACTTTTGTTTATTAATATTATGCTGCTTAAGTTTATATAGCAGTCATCAGTAACAACAAGGAAGAGAAATCTTCAGGTGTTTAAGTTGAACTACTTCTAACTTGTTTGTTTTGTTATTAAATTTATGAGGCTAAATGTATTTCTTGTATAAACCGTTTGTAATGTTATCTTACAACATATATACATAGTATAAATTGTTATCATTGTTCAATTTTGCATGTATCTAAGATATGAAAATCATTTCACTGACAAATCTATATTTTATTGATATATTTGTACCTGTCCTGTTTACTTGCAATGGGATAATTGACACCAACTTGTCATAGTATGCCTTAGGGTAAATTGTTAAGGTTATTTTCTTGTGTACATTCAAGTATCCATTGCTGATGAAAATATGAAACTTTATATTTACTTGTCATAATACTAGTCACTAAATATTCAGCTTAGTTACCCATCATTGGACAGACAAGTACTTGTCAGTATGCAAATTAAATTTGTATTTTGCTGTGTAATTATTGATCTTAAATGGACAATGAATTTGAAATGTTGTGAGTGGTTTATTTTTAGCTCACCAGAGCTGAGCTATTATGATTGTATGTAGTCTGTCAGTCTGTCCGTCAACAATTGCTTTAAACAACACTTGTTCAACATCTCCGCAGTTGGTCAATTTCAACGAAACTTAACAGGGAGTTGGGACCCTCCTTGCATGAAGCTGAGCTCTATCAAAGTTGTTAACAAAATTAAATTTTATTATTAAAACGCTTCATTTGAATAAATCATGGTATCTAAATCTTTTAAATAACCCAATTTATGCCTAGAACTTATAAAACTAGATTGAACCGAGTAACCCTGGTATAAACAAGTACATTTCATGATTTGTCTTTATTTACATACATAAAGTACTCAGAAGACATCATGACTTTCCCTTTATGAAATTCCAATCTCACCATGCATGCTTCAGTGTTAATATTATATTGCCTTGATACATGTACTGTCATTTAATTTGCTTCCTTTCTTGAGAAACATTTTTATTCCTTCGGAATACAATTAGAACTTCCTACTATAATAATAAGTTTGAATTCAGTCAGTAGTCTGTAAGTATAATTTAACTATGTTCTGCATTAACTGTAAGTGTGTAACACTTGACACAGAAACAGTGTCAATATCATCCTCTTGATTACTCACCAAAGAAGCTGATGTTAAGCTGTGGGCCAATAAGTCTTATTTGCTCAGATAAGTGTCTCATAATCTGTTAAAAAAGTAGGTTGGTGACTCATTATGGTAAAGTTCAATAATTCTGTCCTTAGAAAAGAGATAACAATTACCATTTCATTTTTACCGTCATGTGGAAGTACAAGAAAGCTATGATGAATTACTGGTACTAGCTTGTTAAAAAATCTTCATCTATTGTAGTGTACTGTAGAACTGGTTTTATTTGCGTTAGTTTTATTTTCACTAATATTTCGAATCGAATACCTTGCGAATTCATAAATGTTGCGAATAAATGCTGACTTTTACACATTCGAAAATGAGTGTGTCCGAAAATTCGCAACTTAATTCTGTAATAGTATTTTATCGTAGAATAATCAGTTTAATCTGTTGAAAGCAATATATTAACAATATACATGTACATTTAATGTTTGCAATCTAATTTTTATAATATTGCTTTTACTAAACTATTACACTAAACTAAACTAGTAACAGTTTTTCACACTTACCTACTGTTTGTAAAACATAACTTCCACAACAATCACAAACTGTTATCAATCTATTGTTATTTTACTTTATTAGATATAAAACACTGAATCACAACCTCAATATCTAACTGATCAGGTGTGAGTGATACACAAATATCAAAGTAACGACATTGTGTCCTTGATCGCACTTTAATTCTGACTGACGATGTTGCGAATTCATAAATACGCAAATAAAGAAAACAGCTGATTTTTAACAAAAAACGCGAAATTTTGACCTCGCGAAATTAAAACGTTCTACAGTATTTAGATAGCAATCATGGAGAAAACAGTGAAATACAGCATTCATGACCCAGACTTTATAGTAAAACTATGATTGTGGAATTTCTCACTAGTTAAGCATACACTTAATGTTATGATATTTCTTTTTATTTCAGGATGTCTTCTTGATATGTTTCTCCTTGATCAGTCCTGCTAGTTTTGAAAATGTCAGGGCCAAGGTATGTTTTCTCATTCAATTATGATACTTTTTACCCAGTCTACAGCAATTGACATAATTGCAAGCTCACCCCACATAGTAATCACATATATTTCAATAAATGTTCATGAATTGTTCAAGAAAAATTCACGATTTCTTGAGATCCATTTGAAGGGGCGAAGTTAGTAGAATAATTTCTAATCATTGTATTGAGGGCACGGCTGCTGTCCACAGGGTTCTCAATACATTTGTGGCCAACAGGCCCAAAAGCTAGACTAAAAGGCCTGCTGGGGGGGTCCAGGCATTTTCTAGCAATATTTTATAAACTTATGAGATTCCTAACCGGCCCAAATACATTTCTAAGCGGCTAAATTGGCCTGCAGCCTGCTGTTATTGAGAACCCTGTGTCCAGCAGTTAGTGCACCAGGCTTGTAACTTGGCAATCTGGGTTCAAATACTGGTCATGACAGTCATTGCCTTCAATGAAAATTTGACAAAAATATTGTTTTTCCTCCATAAGTATGTGGAATAGGTGCTGGCTCCTTTTGGAATGGTAAATTAGTACTGGTTTGTATCAGTCCAGGAATGGTAAATTAGTACTGGTTTGTATCAGTCCAGGAATGGTAAATTAGTACTGGTTTGTATCAGTCCAGGAATGGTAAATTAGTACTGGTTTGTATCAGTCCAGGAATGGTAAATTAGTACTGGTTTGTATCAGTACAGGAATGGTAAATTAGTACTGGTTTGTATCAGTCCAGGAATGGTAAATTAGTACTGGTTTGTATCAGTCCAGGAATGGTAAATTAGTACTGGTTTGTATCAGTCCAGGAATGGTAAATTAGTACTGGTTTGTATCAGTCCAGGAATGGTAAATTAGTACTGGTTTGTATCAGTCCAGGAATGGTAAATTAGTACTGGTTTGTATCAGTCCAGGAAAACCAGTTTAATAGGTGAACCGGCTGCCATGTGTAACTTAAGTATTGTTGAAAATTTGGCATTAATTGATAGGAAAACATTTTTTAATTGTTTGTAAAATTGTGTTATTAAACATGACAGACTTGAGTGTGTTTTACGAAAATGTCATAGAAAAAAACAAGCTTAATTACAGCTTCTTTATTTCTCTTTTTTCTGTGATTTAAAGAAATTTAAAAATGTCTGTAGTTGTTATTTTTTTTTTTCTTCTTTTAACTGTTAATTTTGTCTTTGTTAGTTCCTTGTCTTACATGTATCATTTTGTTTAAAAGAATCAATAGTAATACAGTTATACATGTACTTCTATTGTCTTTCAATCAAACACTGATGCTTAAAGGAGAGGTCCGTTACTTTCAATTTTGTAAGCAGAATATTGATGTTATGTTTCTTTCTGTTTTAGTGGTATCCCGAGGTTAGTCACCATTGTCCGAATACACCAATTATCTTAGTTGGTACGAAGCTCGACTTGCGGGAAGATAAAGAAACTGTAGAGAAGCTGAAAGAGAAGAAGTTATCTCCCTTGACATACCCACAGGGCCTTGCCATGGCAAAGGAAATAAATGGTGTCAAGTATCTAGAATGCTCTGCTCTTACACAGAAAGGCCTAAAGACCGTGTTTGATGAAGCAATTAGGGCTGTTCTATGCCCGAAGCCCAAGCCCAAAAAGAAGAAGTGTAAAATTTTATGAGAACTATATTTTTTGTTAAGTTAATGCTGTAGGAGTAATACAAACAGTTTATGTGTACATGTAGTTTTTGTTAGATGTACATTGTCTCTGTTTCTTTACATCTCCTGAACCATCAAATCAATACTAGAACTTTCACCAAAACTTGCTTCCATGCACTTTGAAGATTGACGAATAGATCTGAGATTTTGATCAATATTTTATTACCATAAGAAAGAAAATAGCTTTATATTTGAACCTATTTGTAATAGAACATGTTCTATCTTTAAGAAGTATAGTTACTTAATGAGTATATACATTGGAAATAAATATTACTTAAGATTATAAAAAATAATATTGCAGATCAAATTGTCGGATCTATTGTCTATGTTACTGTCAGCTGTGTTGCCTTAATTATGTCAATCGGCATCATGTTTGTTTTCCTTATCTTTCAATATTAAACGGAAATGTTAGCTAAATTTTAAGCTTTAGTACTATTGGTTATTATTTCAAGTGACTTTCATAGTTTGTTGTAAAAAATATATCAGAATATGCAAAGAAATAGATATTGTGTACTTATGAACCAAGTTCTGTTAGGTTTCAATATGCTTCAGTGTATGTTGACTGAATCTTGTTAAAGCATTATTGTTAAAGTGTAAAACATGTTAATCTTCATCTTTGAACTGAGCTTGTGACCAGCCATGTGAAAAGGGCCCTTCAGGGTGAATAATTAAAACATAAGAGTTCTTGGCCATAACTTATACCTATGTGCATAAGATTGTTTTAATTATGTTGTTTTTCCGGGTAAAATGCTATTTTATATTACCCTTCCTACATTCTTAAGCTGGAAAGAATCACAACAGAACTATGTATGATATTTTCTTTAGTTTTTATGTTGACAGACATTTCTTGTAATTCATCACAAGCCATACACATGGAGTTCGATACTTGAAGACTTTCGACATCATATTTCTCAAAGTGATTTTTACCCCTGATGGGCCCTTTTTGTGTGACAGGACACACTTATACTTTAGCCAAAAATACAGATTCCTAGTGATTTATATGGAAGTGTTTTTGGAGACTTCCTATTTTCACATGTATCTAAAACCAGTAAATTAATTGCCGGCCTAATGGATATTGCTTGATTGAATTTTGTTTTAATTTTCAATTTTAGTTTTCAAAAGGTTTATTGGCTATTTGTGTTTTTTATGCAACAATCTAAGCATCTGCTTTCAGTATTTCACATTAAATACTGTTTATTAATGGCTGAGTGTTAAAATTCTTATTTAGTAAACTATTATTGATTTATTCATGTTACATAACATTACTGTTCATATAGTCAGGGATGTGATTTTCCCATGGATCGAAAAAGGGGTCAGTTTGGTAGGGTCCTTCAAAAAGGATCAAATGTTACTTCCCATTCCAAATTCTTGTCTCTCTCGGGCCAAAATATACTCATATTAAGCATATGTATTTAACAATTTCTCGGATTGGTAAATTTCTTCTGCTTGTCGAATCAAAAGAACTGTTTAAGTTCATAACATCTCATGATCTTGGCATTCCATCATGACTTCATCCAACAACACAAGAAATTCAACAACTAGATGGCCCCCAAACCCCTCACAGCAGAACCCCTGTTCAGCTTCATCCTCAATCACATCCCTGATGGTGTAATCTTCTATAGAAAACATAAACACATATGAGAATTATTAAAGGATCAATACTTGGCTTGACCAATTTCATTATTCAACATCTGAGGGTTATATGTTAAATTTTGTTAATAATTCAGAATCGTTTTTATAATTGATTCATATACCATATACATTGCATGTAATACTGTGTACATTTTGCATATAATTGATGTAATGATTAAAGTTTCATTTGCCTTAAGTTGGAAAATATTTGTGTGTAGTCTGTTTCTTTAAACAGTGAGGTAGTGTTTCATAAGTATTTGAGTACATTGTAGTGCCTGAATTTTTTGTATATGATTCTCACGTTTAAAACTAGAATTTGTAGCAATTAAGTTTCACAAAGAATTGACTATGATTTAATATGTAATACAGTATGCTATGTAAATTTGTTTTGGATTAAATCCAGTCATCCGAACTTTTTGATGACCGTAAATATTTAACTATAATAGTTGGGTGCAGGTTTTTTTTGCTTTTGTTTTACCAATGTATTTGATAATTCATTGACCACAGTTACTGTATACACCATAGTACTTTTTCGTTGATATTTTGTTGTTTATTTTGCTAATCATTTAGATACCCTACTCTCCACTACACTTGCTTTACATTACTAGACATGTGGCTTCAGTTTGTAGATTTTATCAATTTACCAGTTAATTGAAAATACGATGGCAGATTGTGTCTTGTATTGAAACAGTCAAAACGATGTTTGAAGAATAGTTTCATGTATTTATCTTACAAATTGTTATTGGTGTAAAGTGTTTATTAGTTCTCTTATATTGAATGTTATATACAAGTTAGACTAGAAAGTGTGGAATGTTCTTTAAACATTGTGTTAGAATAGCCGACCTGCCTTCTTGTAGAACAAATATGCTGAAGTCTGCTCACATGTATGTTGTAAGGATATTTTTTGCATACTAGGAAGTGCTAGCCTTGTGACCACATCATTCCTTGCGCAAGTGTTATACTTTTTCACAGTGATTTCTGTATATTTTGTAGATTTTCCATGTAGTGTTTGCTTACACTTTTGTCATTATTTCGGAAATTACCGACAAAATTAAGTGATTAATTTTTACATGTGTATGAAATGCTTGTTACATGTAATATGAACCAATTAAGGTTTATATGGAGATACTGATAATTTGCATAAAATAAAAAAAACTTTTGTATCATTGATAAGATTTTGATAAAAGCACTTTTTGTACCAATATAAAGTTTTACCACTTGTGTAGTTTGTATATGATTTATACCATATTTCTTTCTGGTAATCTTGTAGTATACAGATTATTGTAAACCATTGTATGAGGGCCTGCTTTTTTATTATTTTTTTTTCTGTTTGAAGTCGGTTGTGTTCATGGGCAATTCTTGATCAATTGAGAATATTTATACATGTCAAGGTCATGTTTTATCGGTAGTGGTTTCTCTGACACTGTGTATAGATTGTGGTATATTTACATAGAAGCACATGGTTTGCATAAAATAATTTGGATGTTTCAAGTTGTAAATGGTTCATCTTTGATATTTTTTGTTCCAAATTTAACATGGCATGGAAATATACCTCAAAATCCTTATTTCAGACCTTTTCGATAGACAACAGTCAACAGTTTAGCCTTGTTTTGTTTTAGATCCAAACAGTCCATGTAGAGGATGACATTAGCATTCATTAGGTATAAATTCAAATGAGTTGTGTATGATTTTTTCAGAGTATATATTGTTTTTGTGCAGCGTCTTGCTAGAAGATCTTGATTTGCTCTTATTATACTGTGTATATTTTCAGATTGTTAAATGTATTCTTTTTTATGCTATATCTTTATATATAAAATCATTCATAATAAAGACTTCACTAACTACTATTGTCTTGTATTTTGCTGTTAATTTTGTTTTCACTGGGGTTTAACTGAGCACCAAAACCTCTATCAGCTTTAATAGTGGTGGAAGACTAGAACCCCACCCTTACATAAGCGAGTTGAGACATGTGCTATTTGCCTTGTCAGAGTGGGATTCAAGCTTGCAGCAGCAAGGGCCTAGTGATTACTAGTAAAAATGCTTAATAAACATTTAAGTAGTGATCTGATATCCAACTTGGCAAAATTAAAAGCGTGTATATCACATAGTAGTAACTTACTTGTACATCCCAACTATTCAAGGTTTGATGACAACCTGGCTTTATATCTGTAGTTTGTATAAGCTGTTCTATCTTAAATGGTGGTTGTTTTGGCACATTTTGTACTCTGATAATTTTATACTCTGATAACTTTCTTTGATATAATGCAGATTTTAAATTCTAATTTTCAATTTCCACAATGTTGTGAGAATTTCATAATAAATTGGGTCATTTTTTTAATTTTCAACATTTGATTAATTGTTACAGGCATCTGCAATCTGACTAAAGTACTCGATCTTCCTTACTGGGTCATAGTGTAGCTGGTTTGAGGATATGATTTTAGTCAGATTGAGGCATCTGAAATTTTACATGATTTGGCATAACCCCTGACCCTAGTCACGATGTAAACAGAAATCTGCTGCTGAGTGTTTTTACCAACATGCAAACACACAGGCTTGCCTGTAATGAGATACCAGCCCAACTAAAGGAGTATTTACCTTATACCAGTTACAAATGAACCGATAAGCCCTGCCCAGTATCAAGTCGGTAGGAGCTACTGCACGCTTGGCTTTAAAACAATGCCTTCTTTTAAAAACACTGACTAATCTATCAATTTATTTTAGACACAGGCTTAACTAATAGCCAACATGCAAATTTTAATGTATTTGTTGGGTGTGCGATTTACATAGTATTCAGAAGAGAAATGGCATTATAGAAAGCAAATAACACAGATAATTTTGATACTCAAAATTGTTTGCAGCTACATTGAATCTACTAGTACTGTAAGAATCAAATGGAAACTCAACTTCTTTGTGGTGTATAATTTACAGTACAATAAACTAATTTTACAGAAATATGTATTCATAATTACTGGTATGTACTTATTCTCATACATGTTCACTAGTAAAAAGGTCAAACAAGAGCTCCGTGTTCGGAGACATATGCCCCCCAAACAGGGCCTTGACACAGTTATTGCTCAAACGATTTTCACGCTCCATGACACAGTGACCTTGACCTAGTGACCCCAATTTCAAAAGGGGTCATCTACTGTCCAAGGCCAATGCACCTGCAAAGTATCAGGCCCATCGGTCAATCTGTTGACGAGTTATCGATGGGGAACGATTTTCACACTCCATGTCACAGTGACCTTGACCTAGTGACTCCAGTTTCAATAGGGGTCACCTAGTGTCCAATGCCAATGTACCTGCGAAGTATCAGGCTCATCAGTCAATCCGTTGACGAGTTATCAATCAGAAACTTAACTGGTCTACCGACAGACAGGCTAGCAAAACAATATACCACCTCTTCTTCGAAGGGGGGCATAATAATGAAATCTATTACTACCCAGCAGGGATTTTTTGGGGGCGATTTTATAGCTGAAATTCGGTCATGTTCCCAATAGAAAATAGTATATTTTTTTCCCAATTCACAGACAAAATTCCCAATCCAAAAAAAAAATAATTTTTTTTTATTAATTTTACAAGTTCATTAACATCACTAAATACCTTATTCTGCTACTGTTCTATGGAAAAATAAGTTGAACATTGCAAAAATTGTAGTTATACATTTTTTCCCAATTTTGATTAAAACACAGCAAAAATTCCCTATCCCAAGGGTCATATTCCCAAATTACCGAGAAAAAACCCTGCCCAGTCAGTAAGAAAACATTAAGTTTCTGACAACTTATGACAGCAACATTTATCCACGAATTGCTCAAACCACTTCTGAAATCCATCAAGATTTCCTTGAAAACATAAATCCCAAACACTTAAGTTTTTTTCTGATTTTTTTAATTGGCTGGTAAGTGTAGCTACATAGCAACAACAAATTTACAATCTGCGTCCACGACGACCACCCTTCCTTCTGGTACTGTCTGATGGGATAGGAGTAACATCCTCTGTAAAACACAAGAAAATCAAATGATCATACATTGATATTAATTGAGATACTTTAAACTCATAAAGATGAAAATAAAAGGACAAGGCAATCAATATATGCTCCCCCCTGCATTATTAGATGCGAGGGCCATAAAAGCAATGAAAGTTGCCGAGTATGTTGGCAAAAACAATGCTGAATTTCATACAAAAACTCTCATGAACAATATGCAGAAAGAAATGTCTTTAACAGAACACTCTTTAGTAAGGAATAATTCCTACTGAAAACATATATTCTTCCTCTCATCATCTGTTCTTTTTTACCTTAATTGTGCCAACGGTGGTCGGAAAAATGAGACTACAAATACCCAGTATTAGTGATTATACATACCAATGCGGCCGATCTTCATACCGGATCTAGCCAGAGCTCTGAGAGCAGATTGGGCACCTGGTCCTGGAGTCTTTGTCCTGAATTAAGAACATCAATTATCAGTAACTAAATCACTTTTACTAGGACATAAAAAGGTATCTTACTCAAAGTAATTCAAAACTTGGGAAACTAAATACATCCCTCAATTAAAATCAATCAAGACAAACAGCTGAATTTCAATTAAGGCTACATCTATGGAGTTAAACATGATAAATATACAATACAAAATCCTTTTCAATTGCCGAGTTCAATCAAAGTGGCACAAACAAATTACTGAAATAAAATAAGAATTTTACATAGGGTTTCAAAGTAATACATAAGAAAAATATTTCTAACCTGTTTCCACCTGTTGCCCTCAATTTAATGTGAAGAGCTGTAATACCAAGAGTCTTGCATCTTTCAGCTACATCTTGAGCTGCCAACATAGCAGCGTAGGGAGAAGCTTCATCTCTGTCAGCCTTCACCTTCATACCACCAGTAACACGTGCAATGGTTTCTCTGCAATATCATGAATATGAATCAATAAATCTATGAATATGATTATTAATACAAGGAAATGACAAGCTGAAAACAATTAAACATGCAATTAACTTGCATTTCCATTCAAAGATTTTCTAATGGTATATACATTGTGCAGTTAAAACATTTTATTAATCAATTATGAACAAGAAAATTAGAAAAAAAACACTTGCAGTTGGATTTAAGTTAGACCAAGAGTTAGACATACATGAATATAACCAATTTCCAAACATAACATACTTTCCAGAGATGTCAGTGACATGTACAAATGTATCGTTGAAGCTGGCAAAAATGTGGGCTACTCCAAAAACATTTTCCCCTTCTTTCACTTGGGGTCCAAGAGTAACCTGCTCTTCTTGCTTCTGAACTTTCCCCTTTCTGGGCGCCATCCTTCTGAAAGATACCATTTATAATTTTTCATTAATACTAATTTCAAACAGGGCCCTTTTTTGCTGTTAAATAATGTTTCCGAACACTCAAAAATAGTTTATAAAGCACCATCATATGTACAATACATTGATCAATAAATGATGCGACACCAACTAGGGTGTTAAGTAATTGGTACACCAAGGTCTTCATACAGTTGCAATTACATCACATTTCACAGATGGAAATAACGTATCTTTGTTTACTAAAGTTGACTACAAACATTCAAAATACCGTGAATGTGATCCACTTTACCAAGGTCCCCTGTATCAATTACTGGATCAGAAGACCGACTAACATAACATGACTGGGTAAAATATTACTCATTTTTACTCTCTCACATTATATATACATTGACACTATTCACAGTGACAATATGCAACAGGAATGATCTGTACTAGACCTAAAAATTGTGGCTAATGTATGAGTCTTTAAAGTCAGCAGAGAAACATTAATATTAACAGTTATTACATTAAATTGATATAAGCGAAAATAACATGGACCAGTGTGGTCACAGAACCAAGTCACAATGAGACACCAAAGACACTGCAAACAAGCGAATGTGTCATATACGCCATGGAGTCTTTTTCAGTCAGAAGGAGTAAGAATCCTTTACAAATGTGTATTTAAAATGGTCCACTACATGCATGTATTAACTAAGTTAGTAAGTAAATAACGAAATCGACAGCATTGACTGTTTGAGCACTGAAGAAATTTAGATTCAACAGTGACTATCACATCAGCTGGCATAATCATAATGCAAAAGAAAGGAGAGAATGACAAACATTAATAACCAATTTGAGACGCTTTCCTGCACAACATGAACTACGGACCTATCGGTAGTTCATCAAAACTTCCTATAAAATATCAATAGACATAGATGGCAAAAACCACCAACGGCTCGGTGTTCATTTGAGAAGATAATATGGCGGAGAAGTTGTTCTTACGACTAAAATTGTGTATCGATAACAATGGTGAAGGACCAAACTACCGAACGCTGTTCGTATCTAGGCTTGTTTAACAAAATTATTGCCGGATTCAGCTAGATTTCAGATAAATAATTTTTCATACCTAGTGAATTCGGATGTTTTTGACAAAAAGGAAGTTGACAGGATATTATCGAAAGGGGTTGGGTTATTGGCGAAACGGCCAATAAATACTCGCATTGGTATTTCGACTCGTTCCAACTGTACAAATACGAGTATACTAAAGAGAGCCTAAGTTTTTGCAATTTTTATCAATTCACTATTAGTGAAACACAACAATAAGTACATTAGAAGACATAGTGGTAATGTCAAACGCATACATGTCAAGACACGCGCATTGGGCGCAATGAAGCCCTAGCTAGATCATATATGCTCACACTCCCGAATATTCCAAGTCACACGCATAAAAAAATAAAACAAATCATTGATAGATCGGTAATAGACATGAAACAGTTTCATTCCGTATAGGTACGGTTGTAACATTCACTAGTAAGTTATAAAACAATTTGCTTTTTTGGCGGGAGGGGTCATTTGTAGGAGCTGTTCAATATCTTTATACCATGATATGGTACAAATAACTGAGGTTAATGCATTGGTACGTTCGAAGAGGAAGATATTTTATTTATTTTTTTATGTTTCTGGTTACCCGATCTATTTCCCCCGGGACTCTGTAAACTTTTTGTTAGGCCCAAGCATGCTAATTAAAATTTGGACATGTCAGACGGATTGTTTTACTCTTAAAATTGTGTGGAAAAGTAAAAAAAAGTGAGAAAGTGGATGTTCCGTTCCTCAGGCCTAATAAAAAGTCTAGGGTCGCGCGTAGGTCGGTATGATTTTGAAACAACAAGACTACATGCACATGCATGTAGCACAAAATTAGCACAAATGACTGTGTTGTAGCAGTTCTTTATATAGTACTTAAATTTATAAATTGGCTGTAATATATTAACAGCCTGATAAGCTCAGTTGGAAGAGCATCTGACTTGCAAGCAGGAGGTAGCAGGCTCGAGCCCTGCATCGGTTACATTATTTTGAACCTCTTAAGTTACAGTGTAAAAGGTACAATTTTATAAACTTACAATGTGATAATATCATTTTAAACGTTCAAATCATTAATGTTTTTTACTGTTTCTTCTCTAGTTTTTTTTATTGCATAACAACATATGATGATTATCTTGTGTTTGCTCTGTTTATATTTTAAAAATTTCAGTAACTGTTATGAACATATCCAATTTCATTCTTTCGTTCATTAAATGAACCAGGAATGCGAGGCATGTGACTTATGGACCAGCAAGACCCTTGTTTCCACATTAGGGGGTAATTGGTTATATTCATGTATGTCTCTTTTTTCTAATTGTCTTGTTCATAATTGATTAATAAAATGTTTTAACTGCACAATGTATATACCATTAGAAAATCTTTGAATGGAAATGCAAGTTAATTGCATGTTTTATTGTTTTCAGCTTGTCATTTCCTTGTATTAATAATCATATTCATAGATTTATTGATTCATATTCATGATATTGCAGAGAAACCATTGCACGTGTTACTGGTGGTACGAACAAGTCTTGAACAATCGTACTTGACGTCGCGCTCTATATGCGTGATTTAACATTTATACATGTGATCACGTTACTATTTTATATTATTTGTGTCAGTTTGTGCGACTCAAACATATATTTATAACTCAAAAAATAATTACAATATTAATTGAAAAATATTTTTTAAATCCCAGGGCTGGTGTAATTCGCTCATGAATATATGACTATTTTTATCGAATTTTGACAACATCCTAATCTTATATTTCACCTTCGGAAGCTATGAATGATCGCTGAGAAGTAAAAAATAAACACTCGAAGTCGTGAAACGAGTAAACATTTTCTTATTTCCCAGCGCTAGGACCTGGGAATACACAATCCCTTTCGTTTTGAGACCTTCCGTTTCGTTTCTTTTATTTTTCTCGTTCGTTATGAGTACTGCGAGATTTCGTACACGGAAATACCCGAAATATGACGAACATTGACGAGTAGGTTTGTTATTGTTGTGACGATCAACATGAATTTTCAACAAAGAGACTAATTCAAGCAAAAATTCTCCCTTAACTGAGCAGCATTTTTCTACAAAAACTTAACAGAACCAAAGATGAGAAATGGAATCAACAACCTATTGTAACGAATTTTCAAAATGAGCATGGGTGATTGTAAAATAAAAAATTATTTCGGACGTCTGCTGCAACAAATTTTGATCGGGGTCGGTCGATTTTGATTTCTCGTATCGTTTGCACATATATATTTTTTTGGTAAAACATGGATTTCATGTATGATTGGGAGAACGATGTTGATAGGTTTTCATTTGATGATAGCGAGCGATTTGAGGAAGAGTCCATGTGTTCTTGGCTAAGTGAGACGGAAAGCTTGAACAATAACTGGAGGGGATGGAAACGTCAAAATGGTGGACAATCTAGTCCACCTTTTGTTAAAACACAAGGTAAATGTACTTTTCGAGATAAATTATGAGCATTTTATGGGTATTGTTTCTGATTTCGTTTTCTTTTGTTTTATTTCATTTATAAATATTTGCCATGATTTGGATTTATGCTGATATTTTACAGTGTGTGAACCTTGTTGAAGTGCCCATGCTGTTACTTGAATTATGTCATTTATGTTTGATTTTGTAGTCATTGTCTTCTCAGCTATGCTGCATACCTGAAGTTTAGCTATTGTAATGCTTTATGTATCATCCTTTTATCAATTAGCCATATTTTTTATCTTTATCATGCAAGATGCAATGTTCTGTGTGTAACAGTATGGTGTATTGTATTTATAAATTGGCTGTAATATTAACAGCCTGATTACTTCAGTTGGTTCTAAGAGCATCTGACTTGCAAGCAGCAGGTCGAGGGTTCGAGCCATGGACTAGTTCGAGCCCCACATCAGGTTTATTTTTTTCATCCCCATTACATTTGGTGCCGTGAATGTGTGACTAGCCTTGTAATCCTAGAGCTACTAAGGTGAAGCAAAGGCTGGCTTAGTCTTAAGAGCCTGTGGTTATTTTTGTTAATTACTTTGAGAAAAAGAAAGGAGGAATGCAGCAGTATGATGATTTGTATTCATAAATTGACTGTAATATTAACTGCCCGATTAGCTTAGATGGAAGAGCATCTGATTATTTTCCTCTTCTTAAAAATTACAATTTACATGTGCTTTTGCTAATTATAAGATTAATGATGTTCATGAAATGAAATGATGAATTAAAATAGGATGTGACTTAGGTTACAGTGTTTTCAATAAGAGAGGGCCAAAGGCCTAACTGACTGCTCAGTAATAATTAGCCTGTCCGGTTAGCCAGCATTCAATAAGAGTGTTGGTCTAATGATCAAGGTTGTGAGTTCAAACCCTGGGCGAGGCTCGCACTGTCCGTGATTGACTGAAGATATTACAACCTATGACTGTATGTTTAATTTTCCTCCACCTCTGAATTATTTGAGGTAGCTTGGTAGTACTAGCAGCTTGTGGATAGATTGTGATTACAGATTAGCAGTGGTTAAGTCCTAAATGAAATCCAGGGAAGCTGATTAGGATAACTGCCTGCCACAGTATGACTGAAATAATGTTGAAAATGGCATTAAAATCAGAAATTTATAAATAAATAATCAATATTCGGAATTAATTGAAATTACTGTAACTTACTTGTATTTAAACATGTCATTGTAAACAAGGAATCCTTTGCCCTTATAACGTATAATTGTGAATAAGTGTTTTGTGCATACAATATTGGATCATTAGATTCCTGTTTACATGGCACACAATTAAATATACAGTCAAACTTGTGAACAAAGGCAACCATTGGGAAAGACAACATGTGGCCTTTATTGACAGGTGGTCCTTATTCTGAGGTCATTTTGTTCTAAATCAATGACTTAAATTAAAAGAATGGCCTTTGTTCACAGGGTGACCTTTTTCAGAGATGGTTGCTAACACAGGTTAGACTGTGTATACAAAACCATAGACAGCTTGCTATATATTGGTTAGAAGTTATATAGGACAAGGGAGCATGAATGACTTTGTCATTTTGTTTGTCACAGTTAAGTAAAATTAATAAACAAATGATGCAATGACGTAATATTGTTTATAATATCACATTTATAATGCATTCTATATATAATATTGTTAATCAAATGTATGTGCATTGATAAATACAGTCATTCAGTAATTTTTTAGCAGCACAGGTAGTCATTTAAAACTGAATAAAAGTATTTCATAATCATAACAAACACACAGAAATCATGCTTTATCAGGTGCAGTCTTGTTATTTTCGTAATTTTTTCACATTAACAAAAGATTTGAAATTTAACAATTCAAATATTTTATCAGTATTTAGAATATGGTTACATTTAATCTACATTTGTTCTTACCTCAAACATTTTAAAAACAAAGATGGGTAACTTTCTGATATTACCGGTATAATACTTTCATTTTGTGTGGTCAACAATTCAATAAATCATTGTTTCATTTATTATTGAATTGTTTTCTCAATTTATTGTAACGGGGGACACTCTAAATTAATAATGCATAAAAATCATCTTCTGATTTAGAACCAAAAAAAAAAAGATTTTTCTTTCATCGCATCATCGATGCATGAGATGCTGAATTTCAGTGGTAATTGAATACGTCAGAGGTTGATGTCTCTGATGTTGTTGTTAAATGGCAAACTGGCATCAAAATTGTTTACTTTCAGTTGTGGATTTGTTGCTTAATAGAAACTTTGAATCTTCAGGTCTTAGAAGATTTTGCGTGTACTAAATAAATAACTATTTGCAAAATATGCCAAGAATTTCATTAAACTTAATATTATAAATATCAGAATAAATAACTTTCATCAAAATGATTAACTTTCATCAGTTTCTTTTTTAATTCATAAGTCTTTTTACTAAAATCTTGTATTCTGTAATACTGTGTTAATTTGAATGCACCTGTGGTATGATTATTACTATTAGTATCATAAAAATTTATACTTAAAGTCTTCATGTTTCGAAATGAAGATATGTGCACAGTTGCCTTAGGAGTAGAGCTTATCTTTTAAGAAATGTGTGGAATCTGATGTTATTTATTTTCCATAATTCAAGCACAATTTTCATTGCATTTTTTTCTCTGTATTTTGGGAACATGACCCATACCCTTGGATGGGGAATTTTAGCTGTGTTTTGCTCAAAGTTGGCAAAAAATGTATGTCTACCATTTTGTTTAAATGAACACAATCAACCATTGTCTAATTTGCTAACTTTTAATCCCATTACAAGACTTCTACAGTGTATGATCTCTTGTTTTTTGGATAGATTTGAATTGCTTTACTTACCAGATATTATCGTTACTTTATTAATTTTTTGAAGTTTCGATTAGAAAATTTGGTTTGTGAAAAATATACCATTTATGGTTTGGACTATGACCGTATATCAGCCTTAAAATCCCCTCCTTCCTTCTGCATGATCATGGATATAAACCTTGATGCATGCTTGGATGATACTAAGTAACTGTAACTATAATATGTTTACTGATATTAATCATTTCTTTGATTCACATAAGTTGAATCAACTTTGTCTGACAATTGTCCTTTAGCGCACATGTTTTATCAATTATCATTGTTTGTGAACTTGGTGATGTGGAAATTATCTGGGATAGCAGACTAAACAATGACCATACTGCATTTTTGCTGCCATACAAATGTTGACTGGTGAAAAAAGTCTATCTTCAGATAAAAATTTGCATGTACATGTAAACTTTTCTTTTGTTTATCTCAAAAGTAGGACATATATATATATATATACATTTTGTATACAAGTGTAACTTACATATTCAGTGTCAATGAACTTGGTTTAGTTTATATTCAATGAAGTCATTCATCTAAAGATTTTTTTATAATTCTAAGCTATTAGAAGGTGTTTAGTACTGCTATATCATCATCTATTTACTATAAAAGCCTGATTTCACATATACATATTCATTAAATATTTTTTGATTAGTATAGAAATTGAATGCAGTCAAACCTGTGAATAATGCCCACCCTTATAAAACACCTAATGTGGCCTTTCTTGACAGGTGTCCCTTATTCAGAGGTCATTTTGTTCTACATAATCAATGACAGTTTTTGTAAGAATGGCCTTTATTAAAGTTTATTCACAGGGTGGCCTGTATTTGGAGGTGAATGCTGACACAGGTCTTATTATAAAGACTTGTAATTTAAATTAATAATACCTCAGGTTATTATAATAATAATTGTAATGTTACCTTATATTTATATGAAATGATTGAGTGTAAAGATTATTTCTTTGTGTTGCAGCTTTAAACTACATATGAGTCACTGGCTCATTAAGTTTTGCTATTTATGTAGTCATGTTCAAGTTTTTGTCGGTTATTGACCAGTCTGTTTAAATTGTCACATTTCATTTATCATTTAGGTTGAATGTCCTCCTGGGTTTATAAATGTAGAAATCTTGCCTAACTTGTATTCAAACTTTTTTCTTAAAGACATGACGTGCTGTCTAGTTTGTGCTGTCTATTTAAATTTTGAAACTTGTCTGGAGAATTTGGTTGTTGTTAATGATTTTTGTCTACATTTACATCTGAGTTAAATTGAAGTATAATGGCTGTGTTAGAAGAACTTTATCATTGTAATTCACCATTGTCCCTGTCATCAATATGGCTCAGAAATGCAGTTCTGCTTTTCTGTATGTTTAAGTGTTAGTTACTTGTGTGGGATGATTGGTGCTCTAGATGTAATATATGTGCTGAATGAAATGTCAGGGGTTCAAATTGTGGCTCTGCCCTCTGACTTTTCAGGAATACTTTTCGGTGTAACTATCCAATTTAACTACCAAACCAAGTACTGTGTTAAGAGAATCAAGGGAAACAGGCAATGCATGTATCATGCTTTACAATGGGCACAATAAAGAACCAATATAAAACTATTTGAAATAAGAGTAGGGATACAAATGCATGGTTCTCCTGTGTCTTAGCTCCCTCTGGTGAAATGACCATAGCTCTCGATAGGGCAATTTAAACAGATAGTTATTTGTATAGATCTGCATTAGATCTTTCAATCACTGTGAGTTCTGAATATACATTTGTAGCTTGATGTTATTCATGTTTTTAAAGCAATAATTCCTGTCTCATACTAAATTACATGAATGCAAATATTGCTATGTCTGTGCACACTTCGGTTGACATAAACTGCTATGTATTGCTGAATATTCAACATTAAATACAAATTTGTCACTAGGTTGAGACAGAATTTTATTTGGTAAAGCTTTAATTGGATGAAAAACAATCTGTCTGTGCATATTATCATATGTCAAATATTTAAAATAATCTGTGTAGTACAGTCTATTGATTATGTCAAACATTATCAGATAATTGTTCAGTATATTAATAGTGTATGTGTATCATGATTTTTTTTAAAAGTAACATTATAAACATTATTTGTAATATATTATAATTCAAATACACAGTTGAAACTATTCATGTTGAATTTCTGGGGACTGCAAAATTGTTTGACACAAATTAACTTTAAATCATCCTATTTTTGGTCCATATTAAATTACTAAGTATCTACCGTAGTTTTTTTACAGATGCAAATTATTAAACGATTTCGCTGAAATTTTAGTACAGAAAGTTTTACTATATAGAATAAATACACTATTAGTGTGTAGGTGGATATTTTTGAAGTATGAATCATGTGTAGTTATTATTGTGATTTCTTTATTATATAATTTGTAATACTAGTGAAAAGATGAACCCTGATTATCTTTTGTATGAAAAAAAAGAACACTTTATGGTGGCCACCGTGCCCATACTGTCAGAAACCTACATAGAATCTAGATCACTTCATTCAGTCAGTTTGCTGTTACCAACATTTCTCTGACACTTATCAATTCATTAAGTACATGCTTAACTGTATGAGTTTTATTAGTAATAAAAGTACTATATAAATGGTAATAACATGAATTTGTGGTTTGGTGAATTTATGAAGCGGTATTTTTAGCATCTGTTTGCATTGTCTTTGTATTTTTCAATAGACTGTTTTAATTATTTTCTCATACGTTTGTCCAATCATTAAAAACATACAAAGGTTATGTCAGTATGATGTATCATGATTTGAGTACTTCATGACTCTTAGTCTTTTCTTTTATTGACAGGGAGTGTTAGTGGTTAAAGTCAGTTGTATTCAAATAACTTTCTGTGTTCATTATTTGTAATAATGACATATATAATGTGTACGAACATTTTAAACATTTATAGTATTAAATTAAACCTTCATCTAGCATTGGTATTCAAAAATAGCAGATTTGAATCTTGTTTAAAACTTGAAATATCTGGTATGTCTTTGTTACTGATGAAATGAGGAATGTGTCATTTTAACAACAAAAGTAAAACAATTCAGAGCATCCTATTGTACATGTACACATACTTTACAAACTTGCTGATTTATGGTTTGTGAGACTGTTATTCATTGCTTAGACGTCTTTAACACATTCATTATATAACTTGAGGTATTTTTTTTGTGTATGAAACTTTGTTTAAGGTACAGTATAGTGTATTCCCCTTGAAAAGGAATTCATGAAATAATGAATTTTTCTTGAACTTTTCTTGCATATTTCATGAATACATGTAAATTGGTGAAGTATGAAGAACTATTAACTGGGGCTATGTTATATGTGTAGAAACATACATACCGGTACATGTTGAAACATTCATCTGATATTGATTGTTCATCAGTAGTACAGATTTAAAATGGTACTTTTATGGTAAAAGTCTGTGGATAAAGAAGGAGTCAGCTTACACAATAATTTATTGATACTGGTACATGCAACTTACTTAACAAAGAACAGTATTACTATTAGGTGTCTGAAGAATTGCATTTATAAATGTGTAGATCAGTATGAAGATATGGTTCGTAAAATATATGAATAATATGTTTGTGTAACCAATTGATGGGAATGACACTATCAAAATTACATATCTGATATACAATTTTGATTGTGACTTTTTAGCTCACCAGAGCACAAATGTTTAGTCTATTTTATTTAGGATTATAATTATAGGAAAATTTGAAAAATCTTTTTGTACGAAACCACAAAGCTTAGAGCATAGATATTTTGTATGTAGCATTGTTAAGTGGACCTCTGCCTAGTTTGTTTATATTATGGCCCTGGGGATAAGATTGGCCCCGCCCCAGGGTCACTTGAATTTACATAGGCTCATATAGGAAAAAAGAAACATGTTTTGTCTGTATAAAGGGCCTTTTTTTGGTGAGCGATATGGGGCCATCATGGCCCTCTTGTTTAGTCTTATGCTCTCAGCAATATCTGAACAATAATTGTCTACTGTTATGTGTTTTGTCTCAGTTTTCCATTATACCTGAGTCCTATCATTTTTAGAAAAATGTGTTTGTTAGGTTATTCGTTATACATGTTGCAGGTACTGGCTGTATGTGTTTTTTATCTATCCTTGATTAAATTGTGATGTTTCCAAGAAAGTTGATGCATGTTTAATAATCATTATCATAGTAAACTCAATCTGATGTCATTCTTAACCCTAGATACTAGTAATTATGATGACATAAAATGATATATATATGAAAAGTGCAGTTTTGATTTGCTCTTATCTTATAAGGACATGGCATGATGTCATTAACATTTATTTTTGGAAGTAATTTTGCATGAACTAATGTTTATTTTTGGAAGTTATTTTGCATGAAATGCAGTTAATGAGACTGTTCAGGTGATTTCAGTTATCAGTTGAATACTATCAATTTATACCACAAGATGTGAATCTAAACGCAGTACAAACATAGTTCTGAGTGATGTATCAATGATTTTATAATGTAGTCAACTTGATTTCCATAAAATTGTTAGTGCTTGCTACTTTTTTGTTAGTCATGTGTTTTTATATACACAAAGAACACCTGTCGTACATACTGACAAAACACAATAATTGTTGTGACTGGGATACTCACAACAAGCTTTTATGATTAACATTAGTCTCTGTGGGCATGTATATATATATTACAAAGGTACTTTTGCTGTTGTGAAACCCACAGGCTACCGGCATGTGACAACAGCAAAATAAATTTTCAAAAAAAAAAAAAAATTTTCACCATGTATCTATAATATATATATGCTGAAAACCATGATAGGGGTGATTGGTGGTCTAGTAGTATTGAGCTGAACTACTAAATGAATGGTCGTGGGGTCGAATCTCATCTCTCATTCTCTGTCTTTCGATATTGCATAGCCAGTTACTGTGTTAAGAAAATCATAGGCACGGGCAAGGTAAACCAGGAACAACTATTTGAAATAAGTGTAGGGATATAATAAATGCCTGGTACTCCTGTATCTTATCTCCCCTCTCTCTAGGGTGGCTCTGAAATGAACATAGCTGTTGAATGGGCTGCTAAACAACAGATAAATAATAAACATCATGTTCAGTAAAATATAAAGATTAGTACTCTATATATGTATTGTATGAATGAAGTTCTGAATAGTTTTTTTAGAATATTGAACTTGAAGGATTTACGAATCTGGATCATTGTTAGTTGAAAAGCACTGTGTATGAAAATGAATAGATCGATTTATTGTTACATGTACATTCAGACACAACACACATACACCAATGATTTACTGAGTATAGTGTGTAAGAATTGCCTTTTAAATTGTAAATGTCACTGATTGAGGGAAACTTGCTCTCAATCTATCAAATACCTACTGAATTAATCATTGATAAAATATTCCACAAATGACAGATTTAGATTGTATTGTCTCATGTATTGTCCCACATTGCTCAAAATACAGATTTTAACATGCTGATTTGTCTACCATATAATATGGATGTTTCCTGGTGGATTTATGATTGTATATGTCTGCTTCGTTGTCATAGTTGATAAAAGTATATAATGAAAATAATAGATCCTTATTCCGAAGTAATGTGTCTCCCCCGAATTTTGTACATCTCTAGGGAAACTTTTCAGTTGCTTGCGGAGGAAAAGGTTTAAGTGGGTGAATAATCTGAAGCACTGATTATGTCAGGTAAATATGTACAAGCTAAGATAAGCAATCAAACTATAAGTATTAGATGTTGCAGTACATTTATATATATCCCTGTATTTCTTACAGAGAGACAGGTTATGTCATTGGTTGAGCTTGCGTCCCAAACAGTAGCTTGTAACACCCCATATGGTGTAGTAGAGAAGTATCCACAGCCTATACCTGAACCACTACAGCTTAGAATTACATACTGGAGCTTCCCAGATAGTGAAGAAGATATCAGGTCGGTTTTGTTATTTTATAACATTAGGTGCATACATTGTAGCTGTTCTGTAACTGTTCTGTTCTGCATGGACAGAATGAACTTGGTAGATTACCATACTACACTACATCAAAATAACTTGTCTAATGAAGTAATAAATTTTGCTAAGGAAAATGTGGGTCACCTAACTCATAAGCATAATTATGTAACTTTAACAAAGATTAAAAGCATAATTATTTCTTGGAATTTTTTAAAGTTAGATGAAGTGCATTCAAACTGCTTATTTTGTTGTATTATGGTTAAATCAGAGTGGTTGAAGTAACATTTTGTTGCAATTATGTGCATTATTTTCATTACCAAACATCTCTCAAACGTTCATGATCACTGGTTGCTGAATCATTTTAATTGATTAATTAAAACTTGAATTATGTAGTACTTGTTAACTAATTAAGTTATTCTTCTTTGGTGTATTTTAGATTGTACTCCTGTCTTGCTAATGGAAGTGCAGAAGAATTTCAGAAAGGGGATCATTTGTACAAAGGGAAGGCAGTCAAGAATGCATTACAAATTGGTAAGTTTAAGAAAATTTACAATTTCCCTCAAGATATATTGTGAAGTTCTTTTGATTCGCTGCAGTAGACTTTAGTTTGCATGTCTGACAAAGTGCTATAAATAAGGAATGAAGTCAGCTTCATTTGAAGCCAAGCTTGATTTGTTGCTGGCGAAGTACAATGCAAAACTCATATAGTGATTTCTTGGTGACATCACAGAAAAATCCTGCTGGGTTCGTTTTTGTTATAAAGATATTTTTTCTCAAGTCGGTTTTGAGCTCATGTAGTAGTATGCATTACAATTTGAAACCATTTCTGCCAGTAATGTATTGATCTAATGTCAAGTTTTTTTATTTGTTGTGTTTCACCTGTCTTATTGTTTATTAATGGAGTTTTGTGAAGACATGGATACTAGTCAATACATAGCATTGATTGTAGAAACACTCTGTATGTCAATTTAATGCTTCTGGGCTCTGAAATGTCTATGTATTTTGAAAGCAATTTCATTTAGTCAAAGTTTTATGCCCCTGTTTCATTTTCCTTGAAAATCTTAAGCAGCTTTGTCTAGAGACATTAATGGACAAGATGCCTATCAATCTAAAATGGGTTGGAAAGTAAATGGAAGGTCTACAAATATAATGCAATGAATACATTTTTTTCAAACCATGATACATATTAATGAAGCGTATTGAATGCGTATTGATTAAGAAATAAATCATTAAACCTTTTTTGTTCTCATCAAGTATTGGGTTCATCTAGGTCCATGATTTCCCAAAGGTTACTATCCCAAGGTCATTATGTACATGTATTTACCAGTAGTATGCAGTGTGTTTGTTGGGAAAATTTCTGTCTCATTAACCATTAACCAAAAGTTGTTCCTTCAATTTATTATCTGGTTTTAATATACAGTTTATGAACACCTGCTCAATCTTAATTGAAAGATAATTTGTTTGACATTGAAGACTTTTTATCTCTTATATTTATATATTTATTTCCTAATATCATTATATGAAACTGACTTTGTAGTGCACACAGGCATTAAAATATCTTTTGCTTATTTCCAATAGTTATGACTGGAGAATTTATGGACAGTATTGCTTTTTTCTTACTGTTTAGTTAACTAACTAAAGTGATTTTCAATGTAAAATGCTTGATATCTTTTTCTTTTTGTACATATGGAGGTAACTTGTTGCTTGCTTAAGAGAGGTTGACACTTTTTGGTAATTCAGGAGAATTGTTTGTCATTTTACGACCACTTGCAACCAATTAAATGCATTAACTAGCACATACAAAAAATCATGGAATGATTTTTTTTTCAGGATTTCACCTCAGTGCGACTGTGGAGCCACCACATAACTTGGCCCAACAGAAGGGAAGTTGTAAGGTGGCTATATTGTTTGATCGGAGAAGAATAACACAATGTACTTGTACATGTAACAGTAATGCATTCTGGTGTTCTCATGTTGTTGCAGTCTGTCTTTTCAGAATACATCAGGTAAACTGAACTTTGAGTTACCGTATATACTCGGCCATAAGTCTACTCCACTCATAAGTCGAGGGCTATACTTTAGAGCGAAAAAAATGGTATTTAAGCTAAACCCGTTCATAAGTCGAGTGCAAATTTTTGCTTCAGTTTAAAGCAGAAATTTCATCACTCCCAACATACGTGTGCTTAACAAGTCTTAAGAAAACATCACTGTATGCTTTTTAAGCCTAACATTGAATACTATGCTTTTAAATCACTAATGGAGGTGATAACTAATCTCATTGTCCACCTGTTTCAAATAGGTTATCCATACACGTGAAATAATTAACATTTTAGTCATATCTTCACAAGATAAAAAGAAATTCAAACGCAAATTTATGCAAGAGCAAATTTGATTTGTAGATATGTTTCAGGCAAGTTATATCTGAATTTCATTTGTCACTTCACTTGTAAGGGCATCTTACTTCAGAGGCTTTCATTGCTTACAGTGTCTTTATTTGTAATCTTTAAAATAGTGTTATTTTAGTATCTTACTTTGAAGTGATAAGCACATTTTACTTTATCATTGAAGAATAATAGGGAAAGAATGTCTCTTTTGTTGTCCAAAATCATACTATTATATGATCATGGTGTTACTTCAAATGCCATGTTTAGAAAACTCTCGTCATGGTGAAAAAATTAAAAAGTTTACTTAGAATATTGACAGAAATATTCTAACACACTAAAATACTGACTCTGTTTGACTAGCTGTGGTGTAAACTTGTGTGAGATATCTTGTAGACTAGTATATATATATTGAAGTGGTAATTTCTAGTCAACATTTTGTGTATGTTTATTTACAGTGTGGGTCAGTAACACAGCGGGTACCTGTATCAGAGAGTTTAGCTCAGTTACAGAGAGACCAACTGCAGAAATTTGCCCAGTACCTCATTGTAGAAATGCCAAAAGAGGTATACCATTTTTCTGCATATCTGTCATGATTGATTATCGAAGTGTCTTTGCTCATGAGATACAATAAGTGACTTAAATCTTAATGGAAAATCATTACAATCTAATTGATACAATTTTCTTTGTCTGTCTTTTATTCATTAAAAGCATTTTGCTGTATCCATTCATCTTGCTAAATGTGTCTACTGGTTTAAAATATTGGCTAATGTAGACAAAAATGATGGTGATATGATTATTTTAAGTTTTATTCTTCTGGTTTGTGCCTCTGTTTATAATCTAAAGTAATAATATATTGATTCACCATTACATTTAAATGATGGTTTGAAGTTACAGTTCTTTTCTGATTAAGATTTAATCCGTTTGTAAGTTAACAGTAATGGTGGATCTAATGACTGTGATATTATCTAACAAAATTGATAACTTGAGATACACTCAAATAATATATCATTTATTTCTAGATTCTTCCAATTGCCCAAGGTTTGTTAGATAAGTTGATATCAGACCAGGAATGTGAGATGAACACTATTAGTGGAGCGCCTGATCCTACTGCTGGTGCTGAAGCTAATGAGGAAACATCTTGGTGCCTAGATGAAAAACAACTACATGAAAATATTAAGAAAACTTTAGTTAAATTTTGTGTTCCGTCTCCTGTAGTTTTCAGGTAAATTTCAGGCTTATTGTTGTTCTGCAGTTTAATACAGGTTTGGAGTTAATTGCCCTTAATGTATTATAATACATGTTTTACATTATCTCAGGACTTGTAATTATGTATATATGATGAATGGGGCCTCTATGGTTGATGGGTTACAGTCTCTGACTTGCAGTTAATAGTCTCATACTGGTGTGATTTTGAATCTTGCTCAGAACCAGAAAAAAATCATATTTGAGGTAGCTATCCAGCTGACTTAAAGACTGACACTTGTTCTACCGAGTTGCCAAATGACTCAGGCTGTTGATTCGACTCATGCGAGACATTAAACGCCATGAAAAAAGATATGTTTATGATTACCTTAAAATTTCAATCAAGTGGAGGTCACCTGTGTGAAATTGCTGTTTTTCAATATTGTTTCATATTTGGGGGTAGGCAAAAAACGATTGCCTTGTTTCATCCCATGTTTTGTTTTAGTGGTACTAGCGTCAATTTGAATGAAGAAATCGTAATTTTGAATTAGAAGTAAAATTATGATCAGGGTTCTCATCAGACGTCAAAAATTGATGGTCAAATAATATGACCTTTGGCTAATTATAATTAACAGAGTCAGCAAAACTACCTACTTCGTAATAGTAAATTTGAGTCATTGGTACAAATTCTTAAGATTCAGAAGCCTTATTATACTTATTTCAAGAGTCATATTACCATTTCGAGAGTAAAATGAAAGCCCTGAAAATATAATGCATAGATCTGTGATGTGTTCTGTTTCAGTGATGTCAATTTTCTGACACAGACAGCACCACCTGCTGCTGCAGAGTGGCAGAGTTTATTGAGACCTTTAAGGGGTAGAGAACCTGAAGGCATGTGGAATCTTCTGTCTATAGCCAGAGAAATGTTCCGTAGAAGTGATCACAATGCTCTACCTTTGTTAGAAATAATCACAGATGAAGTTTTACAATGTGAACAGGTTTGTTTCTTACTAATTATACCCCAGCAAATGAAGTTTGAGAGGGGGTATATTGGAGTCACTCTGTCAGTCGGTCGTTGGTTGGTCCGTCCGTCCGCATAAAGTTTGTGGAGCGAACTACTTCCACATTTGTTAAGCTATTGCAATGAAACTTGAAATATGTTATCACCATGAAGTGTAGATGTGTAAGACACAATTTTCATGCCCAGCGATTCACTCATTGCAGAGTTATGTCCCCTTGAACTTAGCCATATAGTGTACTATTGCAGTATTAGTGTCAAAGCGGCGGCGGGGTTTTAGTCACCTCTGTGACAGCTCTAGTTTTATACTAGGAGTTATGAGACAAATTTCCTTGATGTTGAATTTTAATCTGCTTATCTTCGATAAAACATATTTCAGTTTCTTGGTTGAATAAGGCTGTGAAGTTTATGTGCTTTCACTCAATAGTTGGATTAGAAACATGTAAACATACAGATATACAGTGAACCTGGGAGAAGTAAAGTTATGTTCTTGTTGAGAGGTTGTTGCTCTAGAGAGACTGAATTAATAGTTAAATTGTCGAGTGAGAAAAATCATGCTGTTGTTGAAGGGAGGTTGTTGCTGAAGAGAGGGCCGTTCTAGAGAGGTTGGACTATATAAGTAAACCAAACTTTAATGATGGTAGATTTATTCTCTTTGTTTCTACATTTCAGATTCTTATCTGGTGGTTTTTGACGAAGATTTCAAACAACAACAACAATCAGATCAGTTCCAGGTCCAGTAGCAACAGCAGTGCCAGTATAACCCAGCATGCTGCATCAAGTCTTTGTGACGAGATTGTTAACTTATGGAAACTGGCTGCATTGAATCCAAAACTTAGTCCAATACAGAAAGATGACATGTGTTCTAAGTTCAAAGAATGGCATGTGTCTACTATTGAAAAAGTAAAACGAGCCAGAAATGGTTCATCTGGGAGTGGTGGGGGAAATTTGAAGAAGTCAGAAATAGAGAATTTTACTGGATTTAAACCTGGTATTGAAGCCTGTGAATTACATTGGAGTGACTATTATATACCTGGTGTTACATATTCAGATTCACACAGGCTTAGTCTACCATATAGATTCAATAGAAATTTAGATCCAGATGCCAAAAAGCCTTCAAGGGTGCAACCAATGGCTGTTTGCTCTGAAAATTTAATTAGTACTGATGATATGACTACTTTAGCTCAGGCAACAAATATGTTAAATGAACATCATTCACCGCAAGATATGAAAAATAAGCGACATCGGCATCCTAGTAGACAGGGACATAATAATGATGGGGCCATGAGTTCAGGGTCAGAAGGATTCTGTGAACCAGAAAGGGGCAGTTCCTTATTTAGGGATTCAGATTCAGGGTCAGAAATGAAAGAGATTGCATCAAGAAGTAATTCATTGGAAGATGCTGAATCATTTGGATTATATTCTCTAAATAACAGAGAACAAAAACAAAATAGTGACAATAAGGCTATTGGTCCAGACAATGAAGTGGACAGTTTGATGGAGTTAGGTATGAATGGTACATTTGAAGGAGCTGTTGGACTTCCTGTCGTAAATACAGAACAATCGTCAGAGTCCCAAATGTCAGGGGATGAGTACTCACTGTATTTCTATGACAGAACAAAGGCTACAGAAATGGAGAAAAAGAGGAAAGAGAAGGGTACAGAAGAACCTAATTACTTTGCAAATGTAAAAGGAATGGAAAATAGACAAGATGTGAGTAACTATGTACATATATATGTAAACTATCAGAAGATTTTGTCATTTTTATACCCTCGCAAACAAAGTTTGAGCAAGGGTATATATTGATATCACTCTGTTGGTCGGTCCGTCCACATACAAGTTTGTGGAGTGAACTACTTCCGCATTCTTTAAGTGATTGCAATGACTTTGAAATATGTTACCACCATGAAGTGTAGATGTGCAAGACACAATTTTCATGCCCAGCGATTCACTCATTGCAGAGTTATGTTGCCCTGAACATCACCGTATAGTATACTATAGCATTCTTAGTATCAAAGCAGTGGCGGTTATTAGTCACCTCTGTGACAGCTCTAGTATTAGCTTGGCTGTTTTCAAAGAAATGTCAAGCTATTATAACCACTGCGGCGTCCGCGCAAAAACTTTAATGTAGAGCTTTCCTAACTCAGAAACTATAAGGGTAGCAACATGAAACTTCATAGGTGGGTAGATCTCCCTGAGGCGGTGAACAGATAAGTATTTTAACCCACATATGTTTGCCAAACGTAAACCTTTCTCATTTTGACTCACTCGTCTTACATATTAGACTTGATGATATATATTTTAAAGTGTAATTTCCAAGGCTATGTTTCCTTATGATATTCTTATCATAATTTTGTATATTTGACAGATATTGTTTGACAGAGCTGAGGCACTACATGCTCATGGACACACGAAGGAAGCCTGTAAACTAGCTCAGCAGTTGACTGAAGACCTTCTTCAGAACCCACCAGACCTTCTAGCAGAGTGTGCTGCTGTGCCAAATGTTAAAGGTACACTTTCCTTTTATAACTTTGATAGAGGAAATATTAGCGAAAGATGTTGACTGTTTCAATGGATAGATTCATTTATAGAAGTTTGCACTGTGTTTAATATTCCAAGTTTTGGTCTCTCCAATCCTTAATTTTTTATATATCACTCATTCAGTGGTGTGTGTTTTATGTTTTTTGATGCAGCAGTTTTATTGTTATGATTGTAGGGAAAAGGAAGAAAGCTCTAACAAGTATAACAATGCTAACTAGTACTACATTATCCAAAGCAGCATTCCTATGCAGTGTGTTATTAGAGGAACAGGAAACATGGCATCTAGCCTTTCAGATGGGAATGTTTGTACTTGAGATGCCCAGACCACCGGCTTCTTGTAAAAGTATGGAGGTGAGTGACATGATAGTTTTATGTTTCACTAAAACTCATATAAAGTATGTCCAGTGTGTTTTAATTTTGTAATGTATGTTCATTGTATGGTGATCGTAAGTTAGGTATCATCATGGTCAATGAATTTAGAGCTAATTTTCTGATATAATCATACTATGAAATGTTCAGATTTTCAACTGTTTCAAATGTTCAATGTCCCTTTATTGGGCTTGAATAAAGTATTTAATGTCTATCTCAAATCCATTGCAATCTTCCAATTATGGTTTTCATTGGGTAATAAACTATTGGTGTAAAGAACTGAATCTTTAATTCAGGAATTTTCTTCATTTATGAATTATTCAAGATTTATGTGTATGTTTAATAATTATGAAGTTATTTGCCCAATTTGTTCCCCTGAAAGTTGAAATATGTTTGTCATAATTTCTGCTTCAAAAAGTAAAATGTTTTGTTGTTTTATAAGCAGTTCTGTCAAATATGAAGATACATTTACTTAATGAACTGTTTCAATCAGACGAATGAATATATCAAAACTGACATTTAGAATAAATGATTTATTTAGCTACTTTCACTTGATTTGTATGATATATCCAAATAATTTTACTGTATGAATTAAATCAAGTAAGAATATATTATTGATTTCAACTTGTTTGAATACTGAGTTAACTATTTGTGTGATAAAAAAAACCCAGAGTGAGACAAACTGAAATTTAGACATTTTATTGCCTTTTAGGTAAAGTTGGCTTATCAAGAAACAGAACTTCTGACTTTGTTAAAGAAAATTCCTCTGGGACCATTGGAAATGTCGATTTTACGACAGAGAGCTGATCAACTTAAGGATGGAACAATCAAAACAAGAGGAGAGGCATTGTTGCCTTTGACCCTCGCGACCTTTATATTTGATGCTCTCTGTTTAGGAGGTAATGATACCTTTTTTACATTTAATGTTATCTTTTTTCAGTAAATAAACTATTATTGCAATTATTATAATTAAATAAATTTAGAAAACTTGATCGGAGTGATGCATTTCAAAATTGATAATCTTAATGTGAATAATTTTTGTTGTACCAGTTGTTATGATTGTACGAACATCTTAAATACACATATTATCAATTCACCTTCATCACACAAAGTACATGAATTGTTTGAACTAAAGGCACAGGTATTGTAATTGTATTGATATTTATAGTGTGTCCAATGACGTCCTCTCTACTGTCACGTCAAGCCCATCCTGCATGTAGGACCTCTGGAGATGAAAAACTTGGCTTTGATGGATGTGTTGCCTCCCTTGGTAAATATTCTCATATCTTATTCTTTTTTCGGATTAATTATTTTGTTGTTGTGTGAGCACTGACATGGGTTAAAACAGTTACCTCAGATTATTTTTATAGAATACTACAATAGCTTTTCTGTATTTGTTTAAAACTATTTCTTCTTGGTATAATATACCTGTTTATAAACATATTTGTACATTTATGTATTGTTTACTATAGGAACTCCTATTTACTCCCCTTTGGTGTTATTCTCAATTTATTATGTTGTGTATCTAATCTTTAAAGTATTTGCTTATTTGGTTATTTTTTAATTCAAAATGTTTTTAAAATGAAACATAATTTTTGTTCTGTATTGAAATAACATATTGAACAATTGCCAGTAATTAAAAAATGTGTTAAACTTATGAGCTCTAAAAATTAAAAAAAATCTTAAATCTTAAATCATAAAAGAAAACTTACATTATAAATAGATTAATTTTATACATCTTTTTTATATGACACAAGTGCTACGAATGCATAACAATTTATGTTTAATTGTTTAAAGTTCTTCCTTTACAAAATGGTCTCTTGTTGTATGTCATGTACATATATGTATGAGTATAGTTATGTTTAATAACTCATCATGTTTAGCATAGATCAGAGGCCTTGATGCAAATAAAGTGATCGATATCCGATATCTACTACAATACTTCTATTTACAATTCGTAGGTATGAAAGCCAATGTATCAGAAGCCGACCATCCATTGTTATGTGAAAGTACCCGTAAACAGCGAGGAGAATTAGCTCTGTCCATGTTGTTACATTACAAGGATGATGTAGTAAAACTTAGCAAGGTATGTAATTAACTAGAAAGTAAACGTACATTTGACGTGACGTTTATGTTGCTGAAAGGTTAGGCATAGTCCCTCATAAGATGATTGATACAATGCTTTATTGTTTTGTGATAAAAATGTCAATTTTCCTCCATATAAGTAGAAGTTGCCCGCTCCTTGTAGAAAGGTAAGTTAATACAAAAACTGGTTAGTAAGCCAGCTGCCGTATATAACAGAGTAAAATTAAACACAGTGTGTATAACATATGAAAGTTAGTAAATTATTATTCATTTTTTTTTCTATTTTTTAGCTCACCTAATTCATCAGGTGAGCTTTTAGGATCGTTGAATGTCCCGTGTCCGTCGTACGTCTACAATTAGTTCGTTTACACTCTAGCAACCGCAGCTCTTGACGAATCGTGATTAAACTTGCTCACAATGTTTATGGCCACAATGTCTCCGCTAAGTTCGATTATGGGCAAAATCGGACAATAACTTCTAGAGTTATGGGCCCTTGAATTACAAAATTTGCTATATTTAGCTTGTTTACACTCTAGCTCCTTCATTTATTCACCAATCCTAATAATGTTTTCAGTAAATGAGTATAACCAAAAGATCTTGGACAAGTTCGATTATAGGCAGAATCGGACCACAGGTTCAAGAGTTATGGGCCCTTGACTTAGAAAATTTGCTATATTTTAGCTTGTTTACACTCTAGCGCCTTCATTTATTCACTGATCCTAATAATATTTACAATGAATGTGTATGACCTTATGGTTTTGGACAAGTTCAGTTATGGGTGGAATCGGACCACTACTTCAAGAGTTATGGGCCCTTGGATTAGAAAATTTGCTACGTTTTAGCTTGTTAAACAGTATTATACCTTCATTGTTGGTTTTGATCTCAATATCTATGTAAAAATGAGTTTTACGAGATGGAAACTATATTACCTGGTCATTAATTATTGGCCTTTGTTCTCAGGTGAGCCATAAAGGGCCATTGTGGCCCTCTTGTTTATTGTTTTTTTTATATATTGAGAAAACCTTATATTCTTATTGAATGTTATTGTTAGTGAATCTTGTCTTATTTTTCCTTCATAGATAATGGATAAATTACTTGACAAAGAGGTTCATCCGTCTTACAAAGCACCAAGCTTGGTAACCTACTTAACACCAAGACATACTGCAAGTAGTACCCCACCTACTTCATCAGCACCATCAAGTGGTGAAGCCAGTAGCCATTCCAGACATACATCAGATCATGGAGGTTCTCATAGTGGTACCCGTGCCTCTGAGTTGGATGAATTTCCACCAGCGGATGATGGATCAGATAGAGCTGGCCATTCAGCTGGAGGCTCAGGTCTTGGTGCATCCGGTGTTGGTGCAAGACCTAAAACCACATATACTATAACATATGGCCAGAGGTATGTGCCATTTTGTCTTAATTAGATACTTTGATATTTCGTATTTTCAATTACATTTAATAGATCTGCTTTAAGGCTAGACACAAAACCTTCTGTGCTCATTAGACATTATTACCAGAGAGATTTTGTTACTTCAGATTCTTAGTTACTGTTTTAGATGTTCTTAAATCATTTCTTCTGAATCAGAAACTAATTAAATGTCAACTTACAAACGTAACTACCTAGTTATTAAGTTTATCATATAATGATGAGACATTAGATGTGTATTCACTTAGTTATATGATAGGATGCATACATGGTTGTGGTTTATCAGCTATAGATCTCTTGAGTTGAATGATTTTGGTCCATGGCTAGTAAGTCAGAATCCAATCTGGGACAAGAAAAAAATCACATTTGAGGAAGCTATCCAGCTCGCATTTGGAAGGTCTGTGGTTCTACCCAGGTGTTGGCCTTGGGACCTCTTCCACTGCTTTAGCTAGAAGAGGTCTTAAAATGACCCAGGGCAGGCTGTTGGTGCTTAGTTAAATACTGGTAAATTTGAAGCAAGTTTGGTCATATGTACAATTTTTTCAAGGCACATATAAACTTATTTTCAGTCGTGATACAGACAGCTCTGCTGTAGAGGAAGAGGGAGATAATTACAAAGCTTTAGAAGCCAAACTTAGATGTATGGCTTTGAAGAAGAAGCCATCTCAAGGTAAACCTAGTTTCTAATCTTCCTATCACATTGGCTATTCCTTCTAAGTTGATTATTTCTGTATATGAACTGAAGTCACTTGATGCTGAGAAATAACTGTTTGCTTTTACCACATTATTGTGTCCTAAACTTGATGAACATGGTGTGCTTTTTATTATACACCTTTGTTGGACATTCTATAAGAGCTTCTGCAACTGGGGGATCTTCAACAGGTTCCACAATAATTCTCCACTCTCTAAGCTGTACAGCCACTTTTCAATCTTTATCAATATTGGATAATATCTCGGCCATATTTTAAGGCAACATAATTAGTGATGGAGCACTTGAATCATGGTGCCATATTCAGTACAAAATGATGAATAGACATTACCTGCTCTCTAATTTTTCCCATCCAATCTTGGGAAAGTAAGCATTATGACATATTTTGTGTTTTGCTTTGATATATACTTAAATCACATTTAAGTCAAGCACATTGTTACTATCGGTATTATGGGCTATCAATGGTCATAAGCTCTCACATTGATGTATTTTGTATGTATAGTAATGGTTTAATCATATATGTTGATTGTATATTCAGGCATGGCTGCAATAGACAGTAGTGCACCTGAGACTACATCTAGTGATAATTCTCCTACTTTAGTAAGACGTGGCTGGGGTAAACATCAGGGACCTGGTAGTGACAGTGGATCAAGTGGAGATAGTGACTCCTTAGGATCTAGTAGTTCTGGGGACAAGGGGGATGCCAGGGCTAAGATCAGAGATGAAAGGTAACTTACATTTGAATTTTCAGTAGTAACACTCAGAGTCTGATGTAAAACTTGAATGATTAAAAAAAAACGTTCTTGCAGCTTGAACAAATTCTTGCCATTTGAACAAATTCTGGATAGCGGAAATCCCTTGGAACATATTTGTTTCTATATATTATATATCTTTTTAGCTACACTATTACAATACATATTTGAAAAGTACAGGCTTTTTTAAATCACACTTAGTTGATAGAGAATACATATTTGTAAAATGTTTTCCTTTAATTCCAGTCCACAAGGTCAGATAAACAGTAAGATAGCTGCTACATCACAGTTTATTTTAGATTCGAGAAGCTCTACTCCAAATCTGAAAGGAATAAGGTACAAATCTATTTTTGTATTCTTCATGTCTATTAATGCCACAATCATACTTCTTCTGGACAATTATATTAACATTCCGTCTTTGAGTATATAATAATATTATTTCATGATTGATTTCAAGGTTATTGTTCACACCAGAAATATTCTTATATATATCAGACATGCTATTGATAAAAACAATCCCATTTAAACAAATAAAATAAATAATATCTAAAAAAAATACATTAATATAATAGTGTAGGTTAGGGCTTGGGCGAGTATCCGAGTACTTGGGTCATAATGAATCAAATTGAAAAATTGAGTATTTAATTGAGTCATTAATGAGATTCGTGGATAGTGATCTTGTTTGTTTACAAGAAGTCTACTCATTGTTCTCAGTCTTCGAATTAGTGGGTTGCCCCCTGCCTGAAAGCGTTTTTTTCCTTCTTTAAATCTTTTGAGGGACAACCTAGTATTCGAGGGTTTCCTTCATAAAGTATATAGTCGGGCAACCTGTCACAAAAAATTAATTCAAAGACTGGTTCTTAAAACTCTCATCTCTGGATATAATTATATTGTCTCATCACGGTCTACTCTGCTTAAGAGTTCAGATGGGATCTGTTAAGAATGGGTCACAGGAAATATTGCTAGTAAATCCATTAATGATAGGGAGTTCATATTTTTGCTATCTATAGAACCAGTTTATATGTATTTCATTATTCCTAAAATTAAATAATTAAGCGGTCTTCAGGACTGCAATGATAAAAATTAAGATGGGTTACTTGATAACAAAAGATTCGATTTGTGGATCATAAGTACTGAATGGATTGGATCGCCACATGATTCATGATTTTAATGACTTTATTGCTATTGATATAAAAATGGTGTACAATTAATTTTGTCTCTTATTTTACTAAAAAAACAAATGGTTTAGGTTCATATATATCATACCATGACAATTATTGATTATTCTGTTTATAGATATAAAGGAAAAAGCAGAATCATGCCAACAGTTCCAAATCAACCGAGTGAAGCCTCAGCACATTGGATGTGGGAGCTAGCCAAAACAATATTAGCCAAGGCTGGTGGTAGCAGTTCAACATCACAGTTTATTCAGCCGTCTAATACTAACCAACACACAGGTCCGCACCGTAATTTACAACTGTGTGCATTCCAGATTGGTTTATATGCTCTTGGACTCCAAAATTGTGTGGCTCCTAACTGGTTATCTCGTACCTATTCCTCCCATGTCTCCTGGATTGCTGGTAAGTTCATTATCTATACTTGGTTCTTTACTTTGCCTTACATGCTAAGGAAAACCTCATTAATTTTCTGTACACCTTTGCTGTATATTTTTATGTGAGTTCAAATTCTACAGTTAAAATGCATTAGTTGCTAAATCTATATTGTTTATGTATTAGCATAATTATCATTCTTTATGTATTAGCATTATGCTTAATGTTTTCAGGACAAGCAATGGAAATTGGTAGCGCCGCTATTCATATACTGATAGACACCTGGGAAGGTCACCTGACACCAACTGAAGTTGCCTCATTGGCTGACCGTGCATCAAGAGGGCGTGACCATAATGTGATGCGTGCTGCAGCAGAACTTGCTCTGTCTTGCTTGCCGCAAGCTCATGCTCTGAACCCATCAGAAGTTCAGAGAGCATTGTTTCAATGTAAAGAACAAAGTAAAGAAATGCTGGAGAAGGCGTGTTTGGCTGTAGAAAGTGCAGCTAAAGGTGGTGGAGTCTATCCAGAAGTGTTATTCCATGTTGCCAAGAGATGGAATGAACTATCAGAAGAAGCAGCCAATCAGTCTGCACACGAGCCTCATCAAAGAAGTGGACGTGAGAGTCGACCTCAGTCAGCACCTACTGTACCAGTATCTGCCTCTCATTCTCCTGTCCATGCTGAAAGATCAAGTCCAGCTAATGTTCCAATTATGCCATATAGTAATACACCTCCATCAGCCAGTCAAATGAATCAAGTGACTGTGTCATCTGCTCAGATATTCTCACATAGTGGACAGTTAGCTACACAAGCTGTTGTATTACCATTTGCCATTCCACCTGTTCCACAGCCTAGTCCTCATCACCATCCCATACCACATCAACAAACATTTGTTCAACCTACATACAACATTGTACAACAAATTCAGCCATTTGTTCCACCTTATTCTCAATCCATTCCCATGCACGCTCAGAACATCCATCCGTATGTGGCTACGTTTACATACAACAGTCCCGTGCAGTTTAACAACCTTCCTCAGAATACGCCATACTCATCAACGAACCCCTATCGCCCACTCACCCCAGGACAACAGGTTCAAATGTTACCTAGTCAGAATTGTCAGGTTGCTTCTATTCAGGGAATTCTACCGGCCCAGGCATCTATGCCGTTATCACAGCAACAGAATGAAGATGTTCATCATCTACATGCTTCAGGGACAACTCCTATTTTGAACCCAACTCAAGCCCATTATCTTCATGCTGCATTTAGAGTTGGAATTCTTGCTATGGAGACATTGTCAAGAAGGGTTCATGATGACAGGCCGCAAACAAAATATGCCAAAAATCCACCAAATGGTGACGATGTCAAATGGTTACTTAACATCTCAATGAAACTTGGTAAGGAAAATGGTATAATTTTTTTCAAAGAGTTTTATCATTGCATTATTTGTCAAATTGAAAAAATTATAGAAATTTGTGTCTTTCATTTTATGTGAATTTTCATTTGTTTATTTGGAATATATTGACTGGGAAAATGTTGATTGTTGAATACACATGGAATGTCTGAGATTGAGTTTTTCATTTCTTGTTAAGAGGCTTAATATTTCCAGGTACGGAGGGTTATAAAACTTGAGATAGATTTTTAATGTATTTATGAATATTATGACTAAACATTAAAGATATTAATCTTATGCTAGAATGCCAGGATAATTGATCGGATTATGTACTGAAATATTGAATAATAATATATATTCAACAAAAATGATTTGAGATGATTTGATTTGATTTGAGTTACAAGTCTGTTATCAAGTTTTATACTCTCTGGGTCAGTATATGCTAACATATTATTATAGCTAAGCTGTTTTAGTTATTGTAGATGATAAAAAACACCCATTCTATTACATCTATAGGGTTCTCAATAAGTTTTTGTCCAACAGGCCCAAAAGCTAGACCAACAGGCCTGCTAGGGGGAGGGGGGGGGGGGGGGGTTCCTGGCTTCTAGCAATATTTTTATAAATTTTTGAGATTCCTAACAGGCCCAAACACATTTCTAAGCGGCTAAATTGGCCTGCAGCCTGCTGTTACTGAGAACCCTGCATCTAAGAATCTAAGTTCATGATGGTTGAACACTAGTTTGTTGGAGTACTAGTATATAATAACAGATTTATTAAACACATTGATGCATATATTTACCTTTGTAAACTGTTAAATTATTATTCAGCCCATTCTCACCAACCTAAGTTATGTAATTTTCAGTTGGAAACTTACATGCTAAGATCATCATGTTGATATTTGTATAATTATGTAATGTACTTACAATGTATATATATTTGCCAATTCTCCATGTAAACATCGAGATCAAATTCTGTTCTGTTCTTAAGCTTGTCCTTCTGCTAAAAACTATTTCAATTGAATATTTTACAGGTACAAGTTACTTGCAGCAGTTTACTGCTAGTGTTGTGAATGCTGTAGTTAGTCCTTTCCTATTGTACGATATTGCTATTGAAGCAGCCCAGGTACTAGCTAGAAATAATCCTGTGGCAGTACAGAGTCATCTAAGATCTGGTATACTCCATCCTCTTGTACAGAAATGTCTTCAAATGTGAGTATCAAGTATCATATCTTCACTTAATGAAAATCATACTGTTGATTACTACATGACAAATACTGTAGCTTAGGTAGCTCATAATCATACTCCATGACAAATACTGGTAGTATATTCAAGAATAGTTTTATTTATTTACAAAATGTTGTTTCTGGTTATATGCTCATTACAAATAGAGTCGATAGGTAGGGAATTTTTTTTGTACTTTGAAGTATGCTGGACAGCAAACAATGTGAGAAATTAGATGTACATTTACTCTGCCAAATAAAAAGTCAAGGGTTGTTGGGAAAAATTAGGGTGGGTCACCAGAAACAAACAATTTTATTCCTAATGATTGTGTTAAAAGGACTTATTAGTGACTGTATGTTCATGAATGTCAGTTGATCCTAGTACAGTTATCTGTGGTTAAAGATTTTTATCTGATGCAGGGTGCATACAGACCTTGAAAAGTCATGGAGAATCGACTTTTCAGGGAAAATCATTGAAAAATCTTGAAATTTTTATAGGAATATCATGCAAATTCCTGAAATGACCCTGAAATTTAAAGAAATATTCTTGAAAATGTTGAATTCATAGAAATGTTACAATTAAAAATAAAACTATATTTTCAATTACAAATGACTTATTTTAATTTTTCTATGGTGTGAGCATTTTTTTAGTATGAACAATCTGTTTACAGGTTACTATAACACCAGTTGGGGTTACTACAACACCAGTTATGCTTTTAGACATTGATTTATTGAAATTTATCATGGAAAAATCATTGAATTGTGCTGGAAGTCTGTACGCACCCTGTGATGCTTACGGCATCACTTATCTAATATAGCTAGGGTTTGGCAAATACATAGTGTAAATTTTAACAAAAACAAAATTAAAATACAGGCACTTGTAAATTAATGAATTTTTATATGTTGAATAAATTTATGTAGTGTTTCCTGAGTTTTTCATAACATAAATGCACATTCACAAAATTCAAGATTTTAAATTGTAGTGAGCTGTATTGCTGTATGTATGAATCATTTTGCATGTTTTTAATAGTGTTGAATAACTTTATATTTCAGGTTTATACAATGTGCCCATCAAAGGATACATCATATTAATGCATCAGAGTATGATGACTTCGTTAGCATCATCTGCAGTGCACGTAATGTATTCTATATCACGCCGGGAGGTATGGTACAGTTCCAGGAACTTCTACAGAGCTTAAGACGTACAAAATTCTGTCGTAAAGAACTTTGGCAGAGGATAATGAATGGATTGGCAACACCAGTCAGCTTGTGACGACCTTGATTCATAGATGTCATAGAATTGTTTATGTCTTCACTGTAAATATAGATTGATTCTGTTAGTATTCATTTTAGTTTATGCATAGAACGAATGAGTTTTTATGTATGCTTTGTAAACTTGCTACTAGTTTATATTTATTGGTTAAATGTTGGGCTGTAGTGGCGTTTTTCACACTAATGTGTTTGATGTCTTATTTAATATGCCCTATGATGACTGTGGTGAGGATTTTACTTTCAAAGTCATTCTTCGATAGGCGTTGTATTTCCAGATTTTATTCCTTAGGACAGTACGTCTGTGGATGTGTGTAAAAAGATTTGGCTGATTCCTTCGTATGATTTTTGAACTTATGTAAATTTTGGTGTCTTAATTTGGGATACATAATGTCATTTGTCTAGTATTGTATATTTGTTGATTATGTTAAAAATATAAATAAATATAAAGATTGATTGTTGATGGCATATTTCCTATTTATATATTGAATAAATCGATATTGTTTCCAATGATAAAGATTTCCTTATCCATCAATTTTGTAGGTATAAAATAACTTATTTTAATTGGTTAAGACAAATCTTTCTCTCTGCATTAAAATATTTAAAGATTTTTAATTACTAGATGAAGATTTCTAATATTTACCTCAGTTGAGGGATTTGAAGGGAAAATAAAAATCTTACTTAGGTGCAAAAAACAAAATTAAAAGAACATTGGTACTTGTAAATTTTGTATTTTATTTGTGTAATGTTGTATGGTATCATTAGTGACTTGATTCAGATTGGCTCTAAATTGGTCTTGTTGTAAAACCCTCTCATACTAGTTATTATATCAATATGCAAAATAAGTCATAAAATTGTAACATGTTCCATTCATGATAACATGTGGTGTGTTGTCTGACCATCAGACTGTTTGAATTTATTCGAAAATTGTGATCAGTAAGGTATTTCTTGTATAAAAGTTATCATTTTGCTGAAGTACACTCAACAATGTCATCAGATATTTTACTTTAAATCTATGTTTAATTATTTTGCAATATCAACTTTTTGTGATTGAACATATCTTTACAATTGCATCGCAAGCTTTAGGTGTGCGTGTTTTTTGAGTTTCAGAAAATGTGTTTTTCTGCTAAGATGAAAATACTGATATAGTAATTTATAATGTAATCATTATTTTACTGAACAGATCAGATATCCTCCATTTTAAATCAATTTGGGAATTTATTCATTTTATAATTACTTCTTTTAAATCTGTTGCCAACTGAGTATATTATTGGATATGAATAGTTAATGATGTATATCATACAGTCATGTCACATGATATTTCCCTAGTAAGTAACACCACTACTAACAAGGTGATAAATTCTCTAACAAGACACCTGTCTTTGTATAATCTAGTCCATCTCATTAATTATGATTTAATAACATTATTACAGACATAGAAGAAAATAATTATGTTTAACATATATGTGTATAAAATGTAAATTAACAAAAAAATATGATTGATCGTATCATGGTCAGATGGCTTCGTGAATGTTGTAAAAATGGAATATTGTTGAAATATCAGAATGAAATTTATGTTTTTTTCTTTGCTGTTATTCTTTGATGTTATGTGTATATTGAAATTGAATCTATTTGTTTAATGTTCATTATTTTGCTGACTTGCATACAGATTTTTTCTTGTTATATTTACTTAATTCCATATGAGATGTCTATTACTACAGTACGTTTAATTTAAAGACCTTTAGTATTGTGTATTTGATGTAAGGTTTGTGACAGGGATATCTTAACTGAACGATTTTTATGATTTTTTATTTAATTTTAGTGCAACTTGCTCATAAACTCTTTGTGACATTTAATATGCACATCTCAACAAAACACTACTTTCATCATTAACTTAATTGGATAGTTGATATTGTCTGGGTATTGTTTGTCCAATTAAAATTTAATAGAAGTAATTTTTATCAAAATATCTAATTATTATCAGTATTTTATCACCAATTTAAACTTTTTACATTAGTACATGAATTTACTAATAATATCTAACCTTATGAAAGCTTGTCTTAGTATGTGTTAGCTCTTTACTGTCTGAGATTTATATTGACATTCTGTTTAGTCTGTATATGATTATTATACAAGAATAAGATACGTTCAACATACGGTGATTTTACCATTTTTGAGTTGAACATATTTGAGTACATGACTGAGAAGACTTGGATACATGACAACGAATTTGTTTCATTGTTAATTTTATCATTTCTTACCACCTATAATGTTTTATCGTTTTGGCAAAATCAAAATGAGAATAACCATTGTTTATAAGTTATATGATGACAATGTTTATATTGTTCCTCTTCCCATCAGATATTTCTTCATTGTAATTATCTGCCATGTAGTATCAGGCTGCCATGTTTGTTTGTAGAATTATTCTTCATTTTGCTGTATTTGGTTATAAAATGTTATATAGCTGGTTTTTGTAAATACTTAATTTTTCTTTTAAGAATGTATTTTTTTTTCATTTCATTCAGGTTATACAACTTTTCTAAGATAATTTTGATTTTTAAAAAAAAATCTTAGTGAATTGATAGCTGAAAAAAATACACTTACTATAGTGAAGAATTTTTTGCCAATCTTGTACGCAATTATTTAAATTTGATATCTAGTTTTCAGTTGGGTTTATTAGATTTTGGCCAGTGAATTAAGCTTCATATGTTCATTTTATTTTTTATCTATGATTATATATGTTCTTGATGCTTTAAATGTTTTCTCTTAAGTTACCATTTTGACTGCAATTATGCAATTTAATTTAAATGCTTTTTGGTGATTTTTTAAAGCAATACTGTTACTTATGTAATTATTGTATTTAGCTACTTTTTCTGTAAACAAATGGATTAATTGCTTCAATGAGAGGATACAAATGGATGCATACTGATCATACAATTGTAATAATAATGTATAATTGTATATTATTAGCTTTGTGTTAAGACAGTTTGTTTTCAGTAATTTAAATATTTTTGTGTAAGATTAATTCAGAGCTGATTTATATATTAGTAAATATCATTTCTACTTCATAATTATTACATATCTTAGTTGAAATACCTTCTATGTATGATTGTATGGATGTATTTGTTTGGGTTAGTCCACTCTTAAAACGTGTCTGTATGCCTGTAAGTCATTGATCTTCATGTGTTTATTCTCTGTTGACCTCAGCCTACCCCAAGTTTTTGTGCTGGTCTTATGTGTAAGTATGCACTTTAGTTATTTAGATCTCAAAACATTTAATATCATCATCATTCTTCATGATGTAAATCATGACTATAGAATTTTGTCTGTGTGAAAATTGAATGATTTATGACCCATTTCGACCCTGAGTAATTTATGTGTGTTTTTCCCATTTTTTCCATGACAGTATAATATGTATGTATCACTCTGTATGGCTTTATTTTCCTTTATTTTTGGCAGTTCGTATATTAACGGTATCCGCAACTCTATACATAAACCCAATAATGCTAGATAATCCAGCCAGAAAGCCATAACTATTGATTTTAGACGATTACAAAATAGTTAAGCAGCGTTAAGCGAGATGATATTTGACCTTGATAATTCAAATTCTGATTTTTATGTCATTAATTTGTTCAATGTTTTTAAAGTTTTCCATTTTAGAAAGCTGCAAGATTGGTGTTTTTAAATAGCTATTTTATAATTCAATGCAAAAAATATTGGGGAAAATATGACAAGTTATAAACACAGAGTATTAATTTTGTTTTTGACTTCCGACTGGGGAAAACAATCGAGACTTTAACAATCAAAAATGCTATTGTTTCATCATTTCTTTTAAGAAATTTGTCAAATAAGATTCATTAGAAAGCTTATAGATCGAATTTTTAATTGCATATGTAAAATATTCGTGGAATTATGAAGAGTTAAACGCAAAAGCTGTGGTAGATTTAAATACCCGCGAATCGCGACCTTCAAGTTCGAAAGTTCATAGCATCATAAATACTTTTTTGGAACGCAGATATTATACTTAAAACAATTCATGAACATGTGTTCAGTAAATTTTTAACTTTTATTGCTATCTTTATGGTGTCTAAAGACACTTGATGTTTCGGTTTAAATAGGCCATGAATTCTATTTTGCGCTTCAAGATCACTAAAACAATAGAATAGATAATCAAAATGCCTTGAAAATATTTTCACGCAAAAATTAAAAGCATTATCCATTGATTAGCAATTAGCGATCACTACTTTAAGCAAGATGTCTTTGATAGTATATACATAGTTTTTTGCCAATATATTTCCAACCCATTTGTTTCCATTCACAGCGTAATGTCGCAAAAATATACATTCATAACAAATTGAGACAGCATATATTTCATTATATCATGTTCATTTTGTGTGGTTGACCATTAAATAAGGCGTTATTAATCGATTTATAACATACAAAAAGAACGGCTTGAAATGCCATTCACTGATCTTTCAGAAACGTATGCGGGTGCGCGGAAACTGCACAACATCGATTACAAGATAAGTTCTAGTTGCGGATACCGTTACCTACATACCTGTTTTTTGGGTAGTGTTCATTTGAAAACAAACATTTTAACTTTGACAGTCAGATTTGAAGTTGTGCATGTTATTGTAAACATTGCACTGAATATAGAATTAGTTTTTCAAGCATTATTTACGGCTTATCAAGTCCATTTATTGATTCAATTATTCTATTTCTAATCCGATTTGAATTAAATATCCAGCATATTTCCCTAGAGCCTAATTTTGTGATGTTAATAATGTGTAAGTTCATTTGGTCAGTACAGTAGGACTATTGGCACTATTTTAATAAAGCAATTTACAACATAACTAACCAAGATTCAATTAAGTTTAACATCGTAAGCAATGTCATTATTCCTTGTTCAAGAGATAAAGAGCACATAAAATAAGCTTGTTTTGATACAAAAAACAGTTACCTTAAATTTGTGGTGTTTCATACTAAGCCATTGTTGTGAAGTTGTCTTAATATAAGCTTAACTTTGATGACTAATTTTTTAGTGAAATTATTAAATTACATTATTAGCAGTTTGGCTTTATTTATTAAATATAACTAACAGTAGTAACTAACTAATTTATGTATTTTTAGTTTACACTAAATGGTTATTGATGTTGTATGTGTACTTCAGTTTACTTAAGGTCATAAAATGTACATGGACATAAATATTGAACAATTGATACATAATTGAAATATCTTTTTAGGTGTATTGTTAAATTTTCTTTTAAAATGTCTGGTCATAGCAAGAACTTTGTCCTTTCTGAGGAACAAAATTTGTTAACTGTTATTTAGGCCAAGAACAAAAATATGAATGTTTGCCCTAATGTGACCGACCCAGAAAAATGACCACATACCAATTAGGTCTTGAATATTTTTTCAGTATGAGAACCTCAATTGCGCATTTTCCATCCGCATATTGTTTTTTATTACCTGCATAGTAAATGATATTTTAGTCAACACTCAGTTCTAAATGAAAAAACTATTTTCCTACTTACCTACACAAAACTTCAACTCTGGTAGCATTAGGGCAAACATAAAAATGTTTAACTTAAGCCTTACTTATACTGAGATATAATCTTTTTGCACTGATTGGATGCTTTGTAAGCTAGTTCTGTCTGAAAAGTCATCATCCATTCATAGAGTTGTCTAAAACATAGAATAATGAATGAATAGTGTTAAATGTTTGAAGGAATTGATTGTTAGTAGGATTATTTAATGTGACATCTAAAAGACAGTCATATATACTCAGGATTTACAGTTGATTTTCATATGTATTCATATATATATATTCGATATTTTGTACATACTTTAAGTATATATTCAATTTCATGTCAAATTTTATCCATGATAAAACTTCTGTGTTTTGAATTCATATTTACTCATAGACTACAGGATTATGTTTATTGTGAAATAAGTCTATAAAAGCCCCCCATTGTGGGCAAAGGAACATAAAAAAAATCAGTCAAAAAGAAGTTACACCAGAAGTGTTTAAAATCAGTCTTTATTGTAACAATTTGAAACATTCTAACTGTAAGCACTATTAGGTAATGGTGTGACAAATAAAAAATATTTAACTTTCATAAAAGTCAGAAGTTATGATTGTATCAAGGATTTGTGCTTCCTTTTTTCTTTTTTTTTAAGATGGCTATTCTTTTCATTGTCAGTTGAAGCGACTTAATATGCCTTGTATATTAAAACTTAGAGAATTGAAGAAGATAAACGTCTCTGATTGTGAGATGCAGTTGTAATTTGGTTGACATTTAGTTTCATATTTTACTAGTATGATCAGGACATGTGGAATTATTAGGCCAATGAATTGTAGTTATTTGGTGTCTTCTTTTTAATGAATTTTCATCAGGAGTTTATATTTTGCATACATTTTGGTATTTCTGCATTTATATATTATCTATTAATAATAAATTGTTTTAATCGCAGGTGTCTGCCATGATATAGTAAGCATATATACTAAATTATTCATGTATATTCCAATAATACCAATCAGACACCTGTGGTTATGATAAAACAGTCAATCTAGTCCTGTATCTAATGTATTAAATGTTTTGCTGTAAAACATAGTTGATTTAGTTATCTCTTTGTGTTATGGAATAATTAAGATAATCAAATTTTGGTATAACACTCAATTTGTATTTATACTTTTTTCTTAGTTTGTATAATCAAGCTATTTGTTACATTGATTTGAACTTCATAAGATTAGATTATAATGCGTGAAAAAAAAATCTTTATTTCCTTAATTTATCCATGTTGATTATGTAGTTGTTGGCTTCCCTCAAATTCGTAGTTTCACTTTGTGTAAATTCTTCAAGTAAACCAATGTTTTCGATGTCGTCAATATATTGAACAAAATACAATTCAGTGTATTATATATAGTTAATTCTATATATTATCAAGTAGATTGTAGTCCTTTATGTAATCTCATGATTTCATTATTCACAGAAAATTGTCAGATATCCATAGTCCCAGATTTCAGCCATCGATGTCAAACAACAAAATAAAACTTGTCAAAGAAATCATGTGTTTGTCTTTTCTGTCACAGCAAATGTTGTAAATTTTTAGCTCACCTGATTCATCAGGTGAGCTTTTAGGATCGTTGAATGTCCGGCGTCCGGCCACAATTAGTTTGTTTACACTGTAGCATTCGCAGCTCTTAACGAATCGTGATTAAACTTGCTCACAATGTATATGGCCACAATGTCTCGGCTAAGTTCGATTATTGGCAAAATTGGACTATAACTTTTAGAGTTAACTTCTAGAGTTATGGGCCCTTGAATATCAAAATTTGCTATATTTAGCTTGTTTACACTCTAGCGCCTTCATTTATTAACCGATCCTAATCATATTTACAATGAATGTGTGTGACCTTATGGTCTTGGACAAGTTCAGTTATGGGTGGAATCGGACCACAACTTCAAGAGTTATGGGCCCTTGGATTAGAAAATTTGCTACGTTTTAGCTTGTAAAACAGTATTATATCTTCATTCTTGGTTTTGATCTAAAAATCTACGTAAAAATGAGTTTTACGAGATGGAAACTATATAACCTGGTCATTAATTATTGTGCCTTTGTTCTCAGGTGAGTGATAAAGGGCCATCTTGGCCCTCTTGTTTTCAATATTCTGTTTTAGAGATGAAATAAGACATAATTGAAATGATCTCTGCATTCAACGAGAAAGGAAGGAAGTAAAAATGGCTTGTGTCTGGTTACCCAACCTACCCTAATTTCCCTGTGACCATGTGACCCTAGACTTTTATTAGGCCTCAGGAATGTTACATCCATCCACTTTCTTGCTTATTTTATCTTTCTGCATGCTTAAAATAATAATAATAATAAATTGTTCCAACCTGTCAACCCTAGTTTAATGAGCATGTAACCAGGAACAAAAGAAAGCAGCAGATGAAGAGAGTTGCAAGTACTCCCATAGCAGAATATGAAAACATCACTATACGTATATTTTACATTATATAGTGAGGTTTTCATATTCTGCTATGAGAGTACATTATAGCCCTTGATATACAAAATGTATTTATATATTTTTTACATTATATATAAATACATCTCGTATATCAAGGGCTATAATCACGTGATATATTGTTTTGATAACACAGGGTCGAGAACAATGGCAGTGTCCAAGAGTTCGAAGGTAAGTCGTATTTTTCGTCGAAAGTTTAAATGTTTCGAGTTTTTCATGTAGCCCATGTTCCAGCCAACATTTTTTCCGAATTCATCGATACCAAAATCAGCATTGTTACTGTCATTGTTAGTCCATAGAACCTGCAGAGAAATTTGAAGTGGACAGACTTTCATTATTGTTATTTCAAATTTCTCTGCAAGGTCTATGGACAAATTATCTAAAGTATTACAAACAAACCATTCCAAAATTACGTTGCTTTCACACTGTTAATTAATCAATACAACTGTATCGTATGGGACGTAGACAGTTGGCTCACTGAAAGCGTTCGGGATATCCTACTAGTACTACCTGACCAAACAAGACTGTCAACATAAAAAATGTAACGTAAAATAATAAGTAATTCAACCTTTGTGTAAAATCATCAGGCAAACTGATACACAAAAGCACGTGCATGCATTTTGTGCCTCGTATCCGCGACTTCTTGATCCGCATTTAACCATTCTGTCAGGGACTTATGTATGTATATAAGTCCTTGATTCTGTGGACACTTCCGCTCATTTTTCGCGAAGGTGTCTAAGCTCACTGTTGACTTATATTTCTTGGCATTACGTATAATTATTCAGAAGAAATTCCTCATTCTATTCGACGATTTAGCGGAAACTCTTCCTTCCATTGGGTGAAATCTACAAGCGTAGAAAAATTAAGACCACGCCAACTTAAAGCGAGTCTGCACTTGCTTAATGAGTGCTTTTTGAGGTTGTAAAATTTGTAAAGTAAAAATGTATGAAAATGTATTCTTATGCGGTCGAAATAAAGTTATAAACCGTTCTTGACAAACATTTTACATTTATTAGAATTAATACACAGCAGATATTGCTAAATGCGTAATTTAGTTAGCTAACTTAATATCAACATTAAAATGCGTGACTGCTATTCACATGGTACAATAAAAACATACTAATGATTTCAACAGTGGAAACTTCGTGACTGCCTTTTTAAAGACATTTCTTATTTTGCCTATTTATGTCGTGCAGTGAAATCTAGTTTGGCTAACTGTAAGCGGACGATAATGTCGAGCTATTTTAAACATTTCAGAATGTATTGAATTAACCAGAATTAACTTATATCATGTTTCAGAATTGACCAACATACTTTTTTCTGTTATTCGGTAGACTGGATTCTACTGCGTGTTGCAATGGATAGTCAAACAAACGTATAAAAACGATACTTGACGAGTGAACTTTCCGCCGCGATGCAAGCTAGTTCGATGTTCAATAATCACACGTCTAAATGATCGCGTGTCGTATAATATTTTACAATTTCATTTCTGACTCAATTGCATGCTTCTATCACGAAGACAGTGAGATAAGGTTTCAGAACGTTTATTTAGGCCAAAAAGCTATCAGGTCTCGGGTGGTATTCCAACTTTCATCGATAAGGACTATAGCTAGACTGTAACCCATCGACTACAGAGGCTGTTGTATATATGTTATTTTTTTACCATTTAACTATACACAACATAGGTATAATCATTAATGATAAATCTAAACTGGTTCCCGACCCATGTTGCAGTGCTACACACAAGTCAACGGGAACCAGTTTATGATAAATCGTGCTCTTCGATTTTAATATCTAAGGGAGACAATCCAAATTAAAATGTTGACTTTTGAATCCAAAAAAGATTTTCCCACGGTCCCAAAACATTTGCTTAGGGTTTTCTCATTTATCATTATATCCCTATTATAAAAAAGTTTGATGATTGAACGCAGGTATTAATAAGGATGTTAACTTTTGAATTTAGAGCTTAAAACTCAAAAAATAAAGTCACTAGCCAATTTTCTGGTATTTAATAAGGGAGATAATTACAACGTATGTAGATGCTGTTTTCAAGACATTTTCTCCGTAACTGAAATTTTCTTAAGCCTTTCCTGGGCACATTTGTCATTGTTTGTTTAAACTAATTATCAATTCTGATGTAAATAATGTTATATTGTCATAAAATCAACAAAATATGTGAAATAAAGTATGTTTATTTTTTCATATCAAAATTATATTAATTCATATATGATATTTAAATAGACCCTAGTCGTAAAGTGCGAGGTGGTCCGGTTGATGTTTTGTGTAGTCTAGGGTTATAGCATCATGAGTACATGTATTACTTCATGCTACAAAAACCTGTTATAGCGGTCACTTCTGTCTCGGATGGTGTTGTTTATTGTTAACACAATTTTGTTACGATGATTATCAATACTCTCATTATCATCATTGCCGTCATTATCATCATAAAGAAAGTTCATTAGGCCTTGTTTCTGGTTTCATATGCTCAATAAAAATCGGGTAGGTAGGTCGGTGCGGATTTTGCTCTTGAACGCGTGTGTAAAGGTAAACAAGAGGGCTATAATGGCCCTATATCGCTCACCAGGTAAAATACTCTTAGAGAAAATTATCATGAGCTTTTGTAATATTAACTGACCGGGGGGAGAGGCTGGGCCAGTTTTGCCCCTAGGGCATTTGATTAAACAAACTTGGTAGATGTCCACCAGACAATGCTACATACAAAATATGTAAACTCTAGGCCTTGAGGTTTTGAACAAGTGGATTTTTTTTCAATTTCCAAAAAGATTAGAGTAAACCCCAGGACTGGGCCAATTTTGACCCCAGGGCAATAATTTTCATAAACTTGTTCTAGGTCCACTAGATAATGCTACATACAAAATATCTAGGCATATTGTGGTTTAGGCCAAGAAGATGTTTTCATTTCCCTATATAAAGTAATTAAGTCTATGTGAAATCAAGTGACTCCTGGGGCTGGGCCTATTTTGACCCTATGGCAATAATTTGAACAAACTTGGCAGAGGTCAACTAGACAATGCTACACACAAAATATCTAAGCTCTATGCCCTATAGTTTTGGACAAGAAGATTTTTTAAAATTCCCTATGTACAATATATATAAGTCTATGTAAAATCAGGTGACCCCTGGGGCGGGGGCTATTTTGACCTTACGGCAATAATTTGAACAAACTTGGTAGAGGTCCACTAGAGAATGCTACACACAAAATATCTAAGCTCTAGGCATTGCATAGTTTCTGACAAGAATATTTTTAAAATTTCCCTATATAAGCTAATCTATATAAAATCAAGTGGCCCTGGGGCGGGGCCAATTTTGACCCTAGGGCAATAATTTGAACACACTTGGTAGAGGTCCACTAGATAATGCTATACACAAAATATCTAAGCTCTATGCCCTAAGGTTTCGGACAAGAAGATTTTAAGTTTTTCCTATTGGTTGCCATGCCAACCAGAGTTTTTAATAAAATTACTTATTTTTAACAACTTTGGTAGAGCTTCATGCAAGGAAAATCCATGTAAAGTTTCGTTGAAATTGGCCAACTGGTTAAGGAGGAGATGTTCTTTAAAGCAATTGTTGACGCACTGACACACACACGCACGCACGCACGGACGACGGACATCATGCGACCACAATAGCACAAAGTGCTCATGGTGAGCTAAAAAGTTAGAAAATGGATTTTACGTTCCATAGGCATCAGCCCATGGGAAAAGTCTAGGGTCGCGGAAAAATGTATATAAGTTTAATGTCAATTTTTACGCCTTATTCATGAACATTCAAGTAATAATCATTTCAGTTAGTTACTCAATGAATTTCACGTCATCTCTTCAATGTTATTTTAAAGCGTAGTAATATTACCTTATTGCGCAATCATGGTACATTGATCAATGGAAAATTTTAAGTTGACTGGTAAACATTGCACAACATAGAGGCAATGAATAAAATCAAACCGTATAGTCAGCATATGACTAAATAAAGGTTTATTCCTTGTGTTTCCTTTGATATGATAAAAATGTTATTGTTAAGTCCTGGGGTAATTAAATTTCCTAGCAAGACTGATGATACCATCATAATTATTATACAACTCACTCTGAATTGAAACTATATAGGCGTAATAAAATGCATGTTGATAAAAGAAATAAATACGCCTAAATCAACAAAGTAGGTGTATATACCTTTAGATTATTAACTGTACTGATAAGCTAAATATAGTAACATTACGCATTGGTAGGGTATATAAGTCCGTGTTTACATAGATACCGGCACGTTATCGTCGTCGCTTTCACGAAGCTGTGGTGAAAGGTATCTGTGAGCAGTGAGCTTCGACTCACGTCCGGATATACAGAAACCATGGTAGACTGGAAGTGGGTTTTGTCGATGGAGCAAATCTCCTTCTGATTCAAACTTCAAGCTTACTTCGATACCTCTCGGAATGTCTGCGTTCTGAGTAATTTCACGGTTTCAGGGTCCTGTCCACAGCGACCCCGCTAACGCCATTTTTTGGTGCTAAGGGGTTGGATAGGGTAGCCCAGAGACCACAGAAGGGATACTTTAGGTGACTGTGATATTGTTAACTTTCATCTTTTGTATCCCGTCTGAAGGTCTTCTGTGGCAGTCAGCAAATCTTGAACTGTGATAAATATAGGAACCAGCAAGAACGAGTCGAGGTATCGAAATTAAGAGTTGTAAGAATGAATCAGGGGACACTTGCTCCACCTACCAAACCCATTTACAGTAAACCATGACTGTATAGCAAAACAAAACAGATAACTTTCATTTTGCTGCTTTTTGGGATAAATTTCTAAACGTTAATTATTAATATATATAGTTGTTATTAGAGGGGGTGGGGTGGGAGTAACTTACCAACAGACGGTGTCATTTGGCGACTTCTTCAGTTTTAAGGGCATAGGATGTCCTACGGTGAACATGAAAGTGAAGTATAAAATGTTGTGTTTTGTACATATAGTATACATGTAAAATGATGTAATTATGTTTATATGTCAATGTTTATCACGTTAAATTCATGTATACAAGCTGAGTATTATGATATAAATAGGCCTACCCGTGACGAAATACATGTGTCTGACTGGCTGATATGATTAAATCTATAGATGATTCATTGAATCAAGTTTAAATATTCGATGAATAATAGAAGGTTTGTGTTGAATAGGCAGTCATGTGTATAAAGTAAGATATACGTGTATATAAAATTATAAAATTAATATGTGTGGAATGATATTTAGGTAAAAATTGCACAATGCCTGCTTACAGTTACAATTTACTCATTGATACTGCTAGTATGTTTACTGGTATAGTCAGAATGCATGGTGACACCATCACCACGCTTATTGACAATGATAATCATAGCATGCATGCTGGAAGTTAAATCTTGTATGCTGTTAATGAAGACCCTGCATGATTAACGTAGCCGAGACTGTATTTAAGCATCGATATTTTTACATTTCACAGTTACAATACTTCAAGAACAAAATACACGATGTGATCACAGAATATGAAAGATGCAATCAGCCACTAAGCAAGTTGAAAGTAAGCATAATGTAAATTGCAAAATTGCACGTCACATTTTGATACCAGGGGGCGCAGGTTCGTAGTTTTGACGAAAGAAAGATTTACGAAAGATTTGACAGTACATTTGTATACATACATGTACATATATCATGTATAGTGAAAACGAAAGTGGAAATCTGTTTGTAGTTTTATGCATTTTCTGTATGTATTTATTGAAGTAAAACACTATATTCATGAATTATATGAAAGGACTTATATGTATGTATATAAGTACATATAAGTCCTTGATAATACTTATACATAACAACAGTTTGACATAATATTGGCAATTCGTTAACTTTTATCCCTAACAGCCAGTTTAATTTGAGAAATTTCAGGAATTTCAAACCGTAAGTCCTCCATATCTAAGGGAAAAAAAGAATTCAATGAAATGATATGAAGCAGCTGAGCCCCTTAATAAAATAAAATTACTTAAATATACCATCATCATTACTGATCTGAAAGTTCTGTAACTAATTCCATGTGGCATATAACTTACAGCCACAATTTTGAACAATGGCAGCATGACACACATATAGAATATATAGACCCGCCTCCATTGTCGAGTGGTTAAGGACGCAGATTTCATATCACTGTAACCTCTCACTGACAGAGGGTCGTGGGTTCGAGTCCAGCTACCGAAATGTCTCTTTATGTGAGAAAGTAAACAGTTGCTTACGGAGGAGCGATGGTTAAATGAACTGTCCGCATCATATATGACGTTGACTGTTGAAAAGATTTGAAAACTCAAATAAGCAAACTAAGATAGCATATCTATATACATGGATGTAGTCAATCACTGTCGTAGCTTCCTATAGGCACTGTAGCACGTTCCTACACTTTTTTCTAACAAAAAAACAACAACAAAAAATAATGATGCGAAAAACGCAATAATAATGGTTGGTAAGGGGCTGGAAGAATTGGCCATCAGAGTACCCAGTGCTTGAACAACGTACATGCAGAACTGCAAGACGGCAATCTACGGTGAAAATATATCCCCATAGAAAGATGCCTACATATTATTATAGGGCAAGATACGCCCCTGACAGTCATAGGCCTAATTTATAAGTTTTTTTATTGTAGACTTAACAGACACAAATAATAGGTAGTCATGCTATATATATAGGAAGAAATACGTAAATTTGATTTATAAATGATCAAATCTTATAGACAGACATTTTAGTCTATTTATGTGTTTGAAATATTCATGCAAGTACATTAGACGCAGTTTCTCACTAAAATGAATAATTTTACAGCTTTATATATACTTCTACTTAAACAATATTCTTAAAGAAGTTAAATAGCACCAACAGCTAGAGATTAATTACCCAATATAATGTATAGGGTTCGTGGACATACTAGTACATTCCTATTACCTTAATATCTAAGGGAAGCAACTCGAACTGACTTTTGAATCCAAAATAAATTTTCCCACGGTCCTCAGACACATCTTCACATAATATCGTTTTTATGATTATAATCAGTTAAATAAATGTTTGACTTTTAGATAGGGATATAAGTAAGGATGTTAAATTAATGATTTGAGGCAGAAAAACAGGAAAATAAAGTCAGAATCACATTTTGTGGTTTTTAATAAGGGAGATAATTTGAACGTAGTGGTATGGTAATTTGGTGCAAAATTCTCCGTAATCTGAAAATGATTTCTTCAATATTTCTTAGATTCTTTGTCTTATGATGATATTAAATGCATATTTATATAGAGTTGTTATTAAATAGACTATACAAACAGAAAAAATATCGAATTTCAGAATTTGAATTTGAACAATATTATAATTATTTGAGTGACTGAAAGTTGTTCTTTTCATATTTATTTTCATTTTCTATTTATACATGTTGTTATACACCCGCAAACGAATTTCGACAGGGGTATATTGGTGTTACTCGGTCGATTTGTTGGTTGATCGGTGGGTTGGTCCGTCCGCATACAATATCACAAGTTTGTGGAGCGAACTACTTCTACATTGAAATGAAACTTGTAATATGTTATTACCATGATATATAGATGTGCAAGACACAATTTCCACGCCCAGTAATTCAGATCCCCTGTCAAACTTCGTTTGCGGGGGTATAAAAACATGTATAAATAGAAAATGAGTATTGTGTAATTTTTACATGTATATCACAGAGGGTCGTGGGTTCGAGTGCACCTACCGACAATGTCTCTTTATGTGAGAAAGTAGGCAGTTGCTTACTGAGGATGGGAGTTCCCAGGAACGATGGTTAGGTGAACTGCCCGCCTCATACTGTAGAATCAATAATTTTCGTTGGGGGTTTAATTTCGTGGATTTCGTGGGTCGGCTCATCCACGAAATCAAATCCCCACGAATTTAAATGCAGAGATAATGTATTTCTTTTCAAAAATATAAAAATTCACGAATTTATGTCCCCACGAAACAGCCATTTTAGTAATAACCACGAAAATTTAGCCCAACGAAAATAAATGAAAATACAGTATATGACTTTGACTGTTAAAAAGGGTTTAACTGACGGGATATATGTGTACGTTTAAATGGCGATATATATAGACTAGATTTATATAGAATCGTCTTCAGTAATTCAATCAATATGCCTGTATTTATATCTGATAGGATAATAAGTATACGTTAACTGACGCAGATCTCCTACTAAAGCACAAGTCTACTTTAAAAAAGTTAAATCCACCACAAAGAGTAAACTATGCGAATCATAAACTCATACATATATATATTATATATCAATACAATCTACATGTATCCTAAGTTTTATAACATCGAGGTCTGATGTTTCATTGAGTACATAATGTGAAATCCTACCTAGCTAGACCAAAGATCAAGTGTAGTACAACTATTAAATTAACCTCTCTAGAGCAACAACCTCTCAACAACAACAGTATACTTTTGTTTCTCCCAAACGATGTTGCTTTGGAGGGGTTGCACTGTATTTTACAGACTTGATTAGTCATCAGTAATACTCGTACGTATTACTGTTTTGAGGGACTCTGTGTGCGAGTGGTTGTGGTGTCTGAGTATACCTCACCAGCCCCTCACCGCTGTGAGTTAATTTCGTATCTGAAGAAGATGTATGCATAGCTTACGGTGATGGATGATCCGTGCATGGGAGTAAAAGTCACTATGATGAACTTGGTTGTTGGTGCGACATTAAATCTCAGAAAAAATATTTTATACGTCGAACAATTGAGTTAACAATATACACGTGACAAAGTTCCAATATATAAAGGGAAAAGCGAGGATCAGTGGTATAAGGGTAGAGCGTCGGACTCCTAACCCGGAGGTTGCGGGTTCGAAGCCCGTCAGTGACGGAATTTGACCGGATACTTCACAGTCCCTTCTTTCGGCGCGAGTACTGGTCAGAATCCAGAAAGCAATCATTCTTATGATCATGATTAGTTAATATAAGTTGTAAGAACTTGCCCGACAATCGATGTAAAATAAATAAGTTTAAACTAAAGGGAAAACGACAAATGCTCGAAAGTCGTTGATAATTTAATCGTTTTGGTCAACGAAATTAAGTGTCTTAATTAGTACCATGAGTTGCTAAGCATCTATCAAACGTGTATATAATTCAAAATAATACAGCACCTGTGAATATAATGAGAAATAAAAACACGTAAGAGGATATTTGAAGAGTTCAATCTACCAACAACAAAAGCAACAAAAACAAATAACAACACGATCTTAATGATAAAAATGATTTAATATCAAGCAAATTGGATCCACAATACCCTTGTGATATCTAGAAAAGAGAATCTGTTTTTACCACAAAACCCGACACTATAAAATGAGACAATCTATATAACTCGGGTGTCACAACGTAAAATCCAGCATTTAATAAATACTGTTTCTCATTTAAATGTCCTACCATCACGATCGATGCTATACCGTGCTATTTGCTATAATACAGTAGTAAGATAATACTTGAAAAACAACCCCACAATACATCAATAATTAAAAGTTAAAGTTTTACGTACAAAGCTAGATGCATCATTGTGCAACTGAACAGTTAAATGAATTCGAAGTTTCGTCTCTTTCAATAAGGCTTTAGAAATGAACTTCGAAAAATTCACCGAAAAATCCACTAATTTATCAACATAGTAACAACTGAAGAACACTGGGTTGAATGAAACTTCGTGTTATGACTTGGATATATTTGACCAAAATGCAAACTTCTGAATGCTTCAGAACACTTGGGATTATAATACATAAACAAAACATGTACAGTTCGTATACATGCGCAGTACAACCTCTCCAGAGTGGCCCTCTCTTGAGCAACACTCTCTCTGTAACAACAGCATGATGTTTTCCCACAGCACAATTTAACTATTAATTTAACCTCTCTAGAGCAACAACCTCTCAGCAACAACATAATTTTGGTACTCCAAAAGGTTGTTACTTAAGTTGGAGAGGTTGTTCTGTATTATAAAATATACATGTACTAGATATGGTTTCACTATCTTTCTAAATAGAGATAACTCACGCTGACAATATATATATCACAACTATTATATACATGTACTGTTTACATATAATCTTCTCATGTCAATTATAATCAATTCTAGAGACAATTTTGTACATTATTATGAGATAAAAATTGTAAATCAATATCAGAAAATAAATCTAGAAACCTATTAAAGCAGACATGTTGTCAGTCTGCAGCATTGTGAAGGTTCAGTGCAATTTTACGATTCAAGTCTTAAGCCTTATTGTTTAGTGAACTACATTTATAATAAACACATATGTAAAGAATACTGCCAATTTAACAAAAATAAACACTGAAAAACTTCCCAGTGCAGAGTTATCGTTCTTTGTTGTATCAGTGGATAAGTAGCAAGATCGACAACTCTTGATTGTAACAGTCAATTTGCTACACTGGTCCCCGTTCTATGTTCCAGTGCACCAAACGATGTATACACCCAGGTCACGTGTAGCATCGAATGCTGAGTAAGGAACTACTTTAACCTTTGAACTGCTGTTAAAACATGACGTAACCTTATACAACTCAATTTCAATATCAAATTTGACATAAATAAAAAGTGTAATGGAAATGTACAAAAACAAAAATACTGCTAGATAATAAACTTTTTTACAATTTTAACTTGTCGATTTTAATAAAACCAAGCGGCACTATTTCCCCAACTTTTCACCGCTGTGTATGAATAAAAATCCAAAATTGGATAGTAATGCGTCCCAGGATTGAGATAAGTGTCAGCTTGATGTCACAGCCGCAATCTATAAAATGTGCACCAACATCTCTGCATAGCTAAACTGGTTTCTGTTGAAACTGACTACAAAGCAATGTGGAACGGAAACCAGTTTTATGTACAGCCGATAATCAGTTTATCAATATTCCGGTACCAATTTCTGTCGGGTTGCCAGGCACCAGAGCCCGTGGTTTATATGCAAAACGAAAGATTTAATGGTGAACCAGCAAAGTATGTAAGCAGTAGTGTCGACTTTTACAATTGTATATAAATGTAAATTCCACCACTATTATAAAGCTTACGTAATTTTTTAATATTTTGAAGAACTGGAGAATTGAATAAACTCCAACTTATTGTGACATTTTTGTTATTGGGAATATAGGAAAGAAATAGTGTGAGAAAAGATGCTCAGAATAATAGATTGTTAAAAAGCAAAGATGGAGTCTGATGACAGATATCTAAGAATGGATTTCTATCTTATTCTATCACAGTCAAGGTAAGGCATTGTTACGTGTTGTACAAGCTGCTTTTCGTTATAACGTTTCTGGGTAAGACAAATGGTTTATTCTCGAGCTAATAAACTTTACAATCCATATAATACTAGTACTTGCTTGTAATAATCCATTCAACAGATCTCATTTATTAAATTAACCGTGATGAAAATAGATTTATCCAATGAATGTAAAGACAAACCTGGCTTAAAAGTAAAACTTACGTGTATTGAGCTATGAGAACAAATAATGTCATTGCCATTGGTCAGTTTGTTGGCTTTGAGATTACCAAATTGGTTTTTGAGATCAGCCTTAATACTCGAGCATTTGATTGGTTATTGTTTAGTCCAGACATAGACAATGTCCATTGGTAACATAAGGTGCTAGCACGTTGAAGGGATGATGTATGATAGTTAATTAGGTCTAAAATACTTGGTAATACATAGATAGTCTATTTAGTCTTGAAATATAACTTAGGAATTGAAATTCCTCAAGGTGCCATTGTAGACAACGTACGTAACAATGCCATAAGGTCAAGGTCACTTTGTACCAAATGAAACTAAAGCAAAAATAAAACGTAAATATTGTAATTTATGTAATATAGTTTCAAGTACCATTCAAACTACATGTACTACAGAAAATTAAAAAAATATTGAATGAAATATTTTGCGAATATCTAACATTGGGTTCCTCGCATTGTTTCATTTGGCACGAAGCACATAATTCAAATAAAAAATAGTGAAAAAAAGGTGAATTATCAATGATCTTAAAATAGACATACACATAGTGTTGTTTTACATGATTATACAGACATGTGACATATAAAACAGAACAGACTTTTACAATATATAAACGTGATATTTTTACATAAAGATCGAACGGGTAAACAGTCATAACAGAATAAATGTGCACAAAATTGGTTTTAAAAAAAACTTGTAGTACAAAGATGATAAAAAATCGACATTCATAAAGAAAAAAACACAACACGAATACAACAACATAAATAATAATACAAATGCTTTATAAAACACCAACGAACATCAATGACATTTCAGAAACAAACATAATACATATACATGTATAACAAATGTGTTTAGCTAAATTAAATCATGATGACAAATTGAAAAAATCTCTTTTGGTGATGAACATTTTATCACAGAATGATGCTTTGAACAAGTTTGGACAATGAAGGTGATACATGGTCAAACAATGGGGTAAAAAAATCCCCCTAGAAAATAATACACGTACTTATTTAATTACCTTATTAAAACACCAGCGTATAACGTTGATATATTCTTAGTACTGTAAACCAACAAATAAACAAGCTAAGAAAATTTCAATAATTGATATTATTGACATAAGCCAACTCTAATAGCCCAGACAAAACATAAAGTTTCAACAGCATTGTTCCTAGGAGTCAGTGCTATCAATTATCGTAAATTATTTCATGACTTGCATGGAATATGGTGCTTCATGTGTATATAACAAAAACAGTTTTTATCATAATATAGAATACTTTCAATATTTGCCATAGCACAGACCTCGCAGGCTCATAGAAACCATAGTTTTAGGAGAGTTTAAATCTCCCTAGCTCCCCGGTTCCTACGGCCTGCCTCGCTGTGTGAAATGCCCAAAGTATCAATACTCATAATACGAGTTCTCCACTGTATCAGAAATCTCAAAATATTGACATATGTGCACGTGATATATATGCACGTGTTTCATGCGCACGTGTTACACGAGCACACATTTCAGTTTATGTCAACTGTGCGATTTGACTGTTTCTTGTTCGTTCTCATCAACTTGAGTTTTATCCATGCTTTTTGCAAGCTTGTCCCAATTATCTCGATTCTGTTGACAACCATCTACTAACGGCTGAAGTTTGGGTGACACTTTTGCGATTGCCTGAAATAAATCAAAGTACTGAAAGTACTCACGGAAACTGAACTTACATGGACTTGTACTGCAGCATGGTACGGGAACCAGTTTAACACCAGATCCCCCCCAAATCATACAATATTATCATATAAATTAGTACATGTAACTGGTAGTATGACATGACGGTAAAGCATAATTTACATTATGTTTAATGGTCAGCTATGGAAAATTGAATATCATGCTGTAACGTTACGTAGCTAGCTAACCAATGCCCTCCCCTTAAAGAAAACACGTGACGTATTCTACGTATGAATGTAAATCTGAAGTAAGTAAAACATACTTTGTATACAGGCATACATATTGCATCGATAAAGTTAACTTGCATCTCGGGTAATTTATCCTTTTTGTCCCTGTCCATCATTTCCTGAAATAGAATTCAGAACATACATCAAGAATAGTACATATATTTAATGATGCATCATTTTATTTTGCGAATGTAACATTGTATAATCAGAGGCGGATTCAACCAGGGGGGGGGGGGGTGCACCTAAAAGTCCCCGATCGTAGATAGAAATGAATTATCATTCAATGGAATAGCATTCAATTAATCAATTCTGAAGCGCTCTGATCTTTCCCTTTTTGTCACGTTTACTAGCACAAAAAGATAATGCAACCTATTGAATGAGGTAGAAAACGGACCCATAATTCACCAGAATGCACCATTTCACTTCTTCAAATTATCAATTTTCCCCGCACCCCCACATTGCCTACTTTCCTAAATATTACGCTCCCCTAGTCTGAAATCCTGGATCCACCTATGATAATCGGAGTTAAAATAGAACCATCCTACGCAATCTTTGTTCCGTCTTCTTGTCATGGTTACAAAACATTTCACCTAGGTACGTTACACGTAATCTATCTTATTCAGAGTTAGTGTGAACATTTTGTCATTTTTTACCGAGCTCGATTTTTTAAATTCTATTTTTCTATTAGCTAATCAATCTCTATCAAAAGCTGTAGTTCGTTATATATCGCACTCATATCTCTGTCAACGTCTAAATAGTAGTATAAAACATGAGTCTCCTTAAATTTCCATCTGATATTAAAACGCATGAGACGTTGACAGAGATGTCAATGAGAAATAACGAACGACATCTCTGGACGGAGATTATAAGTTAATTTTTATCGATGACGTAGATAGCACATTTGCATGGACACTTTTCCAGGTAAGTCAGCAATTTGTCAATTACTACTAGACATAACTTTTTGAGGATATCAACAAGTCTTGAAGGCTCATGAAAATACATGTATGATAATAATAATAAAAACACAGGCCATTTTTCAATATATTCGTATACTTCATGCGTTTCTGTATGAAGGTTGAAGTCCTAGGTTTGTTACAAGTACAAGCCGTTCATCATAATTATATAATAACTGTAAACAAGCTCTTAAATTTATCTAAATGTTTTCATATGAAGAATGACAAAAGCTTGAGGATTAACCATATTTACCAGGATGAGACATTTACAGGTATCTTAAAACATATATCAAATATGTCGTGGTGTATGTACGAGTGTATCTGGATTGCTTAAAACTACTTTTTACAACTATAGTCAAACCTCTGAACAAAGGCCTCCCTGGGAAAAGGTAAAATGATCTTCATTGACAGGTGACCTTTATTCTGTAGATATTTTTTATCTAAGTTATGAATGCATGACGGTTTTGAAAGAATGACCTTTTTGCACAGGGTCGCCTTTATTCGGAGGTGGCCGCTGGAACATGTTTGACTGTATGTTACCATGTAGACGAGGAATAAAAAATACACCCTATTCTGATACCCTCGTAATCATGTTACACAGAGCGCCATATGTGTCTGATATTCTTTAGGCTGAAAGACGAGGTGTTTCCAAGACAAAAAAGTGAGAACCTATCTCAGAATGCTAGTTCATCGTTCAAGTGTATACACGAAATTTAGGAACGATCGAGAAAAGCTGATTGTTTACGAAAATACTTTCACGCGTAGGTTCTCATTTGATATACATGTACAATGAAACATGTGAACTAAGGGCACACATGGAAAATACATAATGTGGCTTATTTTTACAGGGTGACCTCTGACACAGGCTTGAAAGTACGGGTACAATAAAAATATTAAACCGATTAGTATTAATTTTCTAATCGGAAGATACACGTAAAACTTCGACGAACTGAACGTTTAGAAAGATTGTGTGCACATTGTATGTCGAAGTTGAATACATGTATGTTAACGTTGCAATTTCACTTTACATAAAATCAAACCTGTGAACAAAGGCCATACTTTGTCTTTATGGACATGTGATCTTAATTTGGAGGTTAATTGCTAACAAGGGATTGACAGTACATTCACCACAAAAGCCATTGAGCTGAGTAAACTTCAACCAAACATATTGGGTACTGTTACGGAACATTGGAGTGGGCGACTATACAACTAGGTAAAAACTTCACAGTAAAAGTTATAAATGCTTACAATTGGTTTAATTTTCAGTTGTAGCTTTTCAAGATCACCCTGTTCAAAGAATTCACTCGCTATTAAGTCTGCGACCTGAAATGACAATAAAATCCTAATGACAGTACTTATCATTCATGCAGTGCCACTTAACGGTCGGATAATTAACAAAAATCCGCAATTAATCTGGATTCGACCGTATTTTCTCCGTAATGCTAAGTAAATAGAAGCGTGCCGGATATTAAGTCAGGCAACGCCGTTGTCTAAACGTCGCGTGTTATCTGATGGCTACAATGCTCGTCTGACAATTCTTAAATAAATCCAATAAATAACGACAAATTCTGACAATTTGTGTTTCTCTTTTTCTGTTTTTATATAGCCAATCATGTGGCGTTATGATCAAAGTCCATTTTACTGACAGTTTTTATAGCTAGCTTAACAATTTTTATGACTAAAGTCATAATCAGGTTTCTAAAAATGACAGACACAGTGCTCCACATATTCTGACAAAATTGATACATATCACATAATTGCAGGCTCATATATTTTGAAACAGAAACTATTCGATAAAACAAGAGGGCCATGATGGCCCTATAAATGCTCACCAGGAGAAAAGGTCATTTGGAGATTAACATTGTTGAAGTTTTCTATACAAGTCTAAGTAAGATCAAGTGACCGATCTGGGCCGTTTTTATCCCATGGCCATTATATGAACAGATTTAAAAGAGGTCCATTAGACAAAGCTACATACAAAATATCTTAGCTCTAGGCCTTGTGGTTTCGGAGAAGAAGATTTTTTAAAATTTTCCTATATAAAATAGAATAAACCCCAGGGCAGGGCTAATTTTGACCCCGGGGCCATAATTTGAACAAACTTGGTAGTGGTCCACTAGACAATGCCACATACAAAATATCTAAGCTCTAGGCCTTGCGGTATCGGAGAAGAAGATTTTTAAATTTTCCTATATAAGTCTATATAAATCAAGTGACCCCCGGGGCGGGGCCAATTTTGACCCTAGGGCAATAATTTGAACAAACTTGGTAGAGGTCCACTAGACAATGCTACATACCAAATATCATAGCTCTAGGCCTTGTGGTTTCGGAGAAGAAGATTTTTTAAATTTTCCTATATAAAATAGAATAAACCCCAGGGCAGAGCCAATTTTGACCCTAGGGCTATAATTTGAACAAACTTGGTAGAGGTCCACTAGATAATGCTACATACCAAATATCTTAGCTCTAGGCCTTGTGGTTTCGGAGAAGAAGATTTTTTAAATTTTCCTATATAAGTCTATATAAATCAAGTGACCCCCGGGGCGGGGCCAATTTTGACCCTAGGGCAATAATTTGAACAAACTTGGTAGAGGTCCACTAGACAATGCTACATACCAAATATCTTAGCTCTAGGCCTTGTGGTTTCGGAGAAGAAGATTTTTTAAATTTTCCTATATTAAATAGAATAAACCCCAGGGCAGAGCCAATTTTGACCCTAGGGCTATAATTTGAACAAACTTGGTAGAGGTCCACTAGATAATGCTACATACCAAATATCTTAGCTCTAGGCCTTGTGGTTTCGGAGAAGAAGATTTTTTAAATTTTCCTATATAAGTCTATATAAATCAAGTGACCCCCGGGGCGGGGCCAATTTTGACCCTAGGGCAATAATTTGAACAAACTTGGTAGAGGTCCACTAGACAATGCTACATACCAAATATCTTAGCTCTAGGCCTTGTGGTTTCGGAGAAGATTTTTTAAATTTTACTATATAAGTCTATATAAATCAAGTGACCCCCGGGGCGGGGCCAATTTTGACCCTAGGGCAATAATTTGAACAAAGTTGGTAGAGGTCCACTAGACAATGCTACATACCAAATATCTTAGCTCTAGGCCTTTTGGTTTCGGAGAAGAAGATTTTTTAAAATTTCCTATATAAAATAAGATAAACCCAAGGGCAGAGCCAATTTTGACCCTAGGGCAATAATTTGAACAAACTTGGTAGAGGTCCACTAGATAATGCTACACACCAAATATCAAAGCTCTAGGCATTGTAGTTTTTGACAAGAAGATTTTTTAAATTTCCTATATAAGTCTATATAAATCAAGTGACCCCCGGGGCGGGGCCAATTTTGACCCTAGGGCAATAATTTGAACAAACTTGGTAGAGGTCCACTAGACAATGCTACATACCAAATATCTTAGCTCTAGGCCTTGTGGTTTCGGAGAAGATTTTTTAAATTTTACTATATAAGTCTATATAAATCAAGTGACCCCCGGGGCGGGGCCAATTTTGACCCTAGGGCAATAATTTGAACAAACTTGGTAGAGGTCCACTAGACAATGCTACATACCAAATATCTTAGCTCTAGGCCTTTTGGTTTCGGAGAAGAAGATTTTTTAAAATTTCCTATATAAAATAGAATAAACCCCAGGGCAGAGACGATTTTGACCCTAGGGCAATAATTTGAACAAACTTGGTAGAGGTCCACTAGATAATGCTACACACCAAATATCATAGCTCTAGGCCTTGTGGTTTCGGAGAAGAAGATTTTTTAAATTTTCCTATATAAGTCTATATAAATCAAGTGACCCCCGGGGCGGGGCCAATTTTGACCCTAGGGCAATAATTTGAACAAACTTGGTAGAGGTCCACTAGACTATGCTACACACCAAATATCAAAGCTCTAGGCATTGTAGTTTTTGACAAGAAGATTTTTTAAATTTCCTATATAAGTCTATGTAAAATCAAGTTACCCCCGGGGCGGAGCCAATTTTGACCCCAGGGTAATAATTTGAACAAACTTTGTAGAGTTCCATTAGACAATGCTACATACCAAATATCTCAGCTCTAGGCCCTGTGGTTTCAGACAAGAAGATTTTTTAAGTTTTCTCTATTTGTTGCCATAGCAACCAGAATTTTTAATGAAATTTAATTTTTTGAACAACTTTGAAAGGGGACCACCCAAGGATCATTCCAGCAAAGTTTGGTTGCAATCGGCATAGCGGTGTAGGAGAAGATGTTTTTTTAAGTAAACATGTACGCCACGAAATCGTAACGACGCACGATGGACGCAGGGCGATCACAAAAGCTCACCCTGAGCACATTCGTGCTCTGGTGAGCTAAAAATATTTGTGGGTCTTAACAATCAATGTAAAACGAACATCACGTAAACCGCCCCTGTTCAATTCTGTTCTGTACTCTGAAGTTCTTAAATCAGGTTAAGTATTTGCCAACAATCGTACGCGAACTTCTCCATAATATTTGTCTACTAAGAGTCTCTAAATAATAAGGTATTTATACGAATTCCGAAGGTTGAACTTCAGCTTCGTGTCGAGCGACCCAGGGTGTTTGTAGGGGTATGTGTGTAACAATTAAATCATAATAAAAAAAAATGATTTTTTTATAAAAAAAGCAGTAATTTTCTAAGATACGCCTATGAGTAAAATGCTTTCTTCTGCGTGAATGACTGAAAAAAGCTAATTGGGTTCCATTATGAGCATTTTCGAGCACATTTCTTCTGGTGTGTTTACATTAGACAATTAAACAGTTACATTTATCTGTTGAAATAAAAGGATGTTTAATTACTATCGAACCAATTTCACTCATAAACATATGATGTCATATCAGCATTTCCCAGTACATGGAAACATTTCAATTAAGGCAAATGTACAAAATGTAGTATTTTGGTCCGCATAAAATTTCACGACCAGTAACGGCCTAGTGAAGTTGAAAAAAGTTAAGTTATCAAAAATATGATGTGAACTAAAAGTTCCAATACCCTCTTCTGAACCTCCCATGGTTTTGTGATGGCAGCTACGTCAGACGCTGTCATGAGCATTGATCGTAACAAATCTCTATGTTCATCGGTGTCCCAATCAGTAGATTCATCGTCAACTAGACGGAAAAATTCCCCTCGATGTCTAAAATAGAATTGTGTTACTGTGTGAAGTTTATCAACTTGGATATCAAGTATTTTAATGAACTGCAAACCATGTCGTCTTACTTTAACTATAAATATCTATATATTGGCTTACTATTTACTAGTATTGTGTTTAAAAAGTGAATATTAGGCTAAATTTCGCCATGTATCTGAAAAATGTAGACATGTAACACATAAATATACATGTACATGTATTTCATGTCAACAATCATCATTTGTATGGTCTCTCTGTAATTTCATTGTATTGTATGTCCAAACTAATTACTTGTTTTAAGATAAACATTGAAATAAGAACTGAGGCGATTTCACTGATTAAAATTTTCATGAAATAAAAGTTAATGTGAAAAACATGCACGATGAATATATCAATATTTCGAACAAATAGTAAACTGCATTGGACTTTATTCATTCCAGTGGATTCAAAGCAGTTTTACACGATATTTTACTTGACTGTAATATAACCAGTGCTCACGTCAACAAGGAGTTGGCAACTTCACCACATATGGAGGAAAATCGACATTTTTGTCAAATTTTCATACAAGAGAATGACCTTTCGTGATAAGGATTAGAACCGAGATGGCCCAGTCACAATAAACACTCACTAACCACGGCCGTGGTCACACAATGAACTTGAAACTTACTTGAAGTATAATGCCAGGTCTGTGGATAATATTGCACACTCCAGTAAACCTATCACAGATTCATATTCTTCCTGAGTTAGCCCAGACAGGATTTCATTGCCCTGGAATTAGGAGAACGAATGTAATTGTTGTTTCTTCAAATAATGTAATATTCATTTATACACTTATCAATCTGATTAAAATCTTATCATCAAACCCGCTACGCTATGAGGATCTGAAGACGGCCTATAGAAGGTCACCTCAGGTGACCTTTTCCACTAGCCAATCAGCGCCTTACTTTCATGATTCTGAAAGTGATCTGATTCTATTTTTAACCGCAGTAAAAAACAATATTTGACTTGTAGTTATCACGAACACCTATTCTTACGCAACTAAATGTAATGATAGCGCCCATGTGACATGCGTGTTTATTAAATTTTCTATCCCACTATGGCCGAATCGATCAGGATTACTAAAAAAATCAAAAAGTGGTTGCAGACAAATACGTTATACGTAATTTAATGTTTACTAACGTTTAAATAACATCGTCAGGTAGAATGTTCATTCGGCCAAAGTACCGATGAAACGAGTTATACGATTGGCTGAATTATAAATAGATATAAATAGTGATCATGGAAATTCCGACTTTTGGAAAATAGAAACTGGTATAGGCCGTCATCAGATCTTGCCGTAAGGAAGATCGAATACTTTAGTCAGATTGTACACTTATCATATGCGCTTAAAATTTGTTGAAGAGCAATGCTAACACCTTTAACTTTGATGATTTGAGAATCAAACAAGAGGGCCAAGATGGCCCTATATCGCTCACATGACAATCACTGTTCACTCATTAAAACATTGTTTTGAACCGGTGACCTAGTTTTTGACCCCAGACGACCTATGTTCGAATTTGTCTTACATATCATTAAGACAAACAGTCTGACTAGGTTTGGTGAAGATACGATCAAAACCATGACATTTAGAGCTTTTACAAGATTTGACCTTGTGACCCAGTTTTTGAACCCGGCTGACCCATGTTCATCCTTGACCCACATATCATTGAGGCAAACATTTTGACAAGGTTTGGTGAAGATCCAATTAAAACTGTGACATCTACAGTGTTAACAAAGTTTTCCTAAGATTTGACCTGGTGACCTAGTTATTGACCCCAGATGACCCATATTTATACTTGACCGTTATATCATTAAAACAAACGATTTGACAAAGTTTGGTGAAGATCCAATAATAACTGTGAAATCTACAGTGTTAACATGGTTTTTCATAAGATTTGACCTAGCGACCTAGTTTTTGACCCAAGATGACCCATGTTCGAACTCGTCCAAGATATTATGAAGACAAACATTCTGACAAGGTTTCATGATCATCCAATCAAACCAGTGACTTCTAGAGTGTTCACAAGGTTTTCCAGCAATTTGCCCTAGTGACCTAATTTTACTACAGAAATTACCCATTTTCAAACTTGACCTACATATTATTAAAAGAAACATTCTGACAAAGTTTCATGAAGATAAATTCAAAACAGTGATTTCTAAAGTGTTCACAAGGTTTTCCCTTATTTGGCCCTGGTGACCTAGTTTTTGACCCCAAATGGCCCAATATCGAACTCGTCCGAGATTTTGTTGATATTAACATTCTGACCCAGTTTTGCTAAAATTGAGCCAAAAATGTGGCCCCTAGTGTGGTCACAACAAAAAGTTTGACGACGCACGACGCACAACGCACGACGCACGACGCACGACGCCGGACGCCGGACGGAGAGTGATCCTATTAGCTCACTTTGTCACTTTGTGACATGTGAGCTAAAAATAACAACCAATCAATGTACGTAAAACAAATCAACCAATCAATGTACGTAAAACAAATCAACCAATCAATGTACGTAAAACAAATCAACCAATCTATGTACGTAAAACAAATCAACCAATCGATGTACGTAAAACAAATCAACCAATCTATGTACGTAAAACAAATCAACCAAATAATGTACGTAAAACAAATCAACCAATCAATGTACGTAAAACAAATCAACCAATCGATGTACGTAAAACAAATCAACCAATCGATGTACGTAAAACAAATCAACCAATCTATGTACGTAAAACAAATCAACCAATCTATGTACGTAAAACAAATCAACCAATCGATGTACGTAAAACAAATCAACCAATAGATGTACGTAAAACAAATCAACCAATCTATGAACGTAAAACAAATCAACCAATCTATGTACGTAAAACAAATCAACCAATCAATGTACGTAAAACAAATCAACCAATCTATGTACGTAAAACAAATCAACCAATCTATGTAAAACAAATCAACCAATCCATGTACGTAAAACAAATCAACCAATAGATGTACGTAAAACAAATCAACCAATCTATGTAAAACAAATCAACCAATCTATGTACGTAAAACAAATCAACCAATCCATGTACGTAAAACAAATCAACCAATCGATGTACGTAAAACAAATCAACCAATAGATGTACGTCAAACAAATCAACCAATCAATGTACGTAAAACGAATCAACCAATCTATGTACGTAAAACAAATCAACCAATCGATGTACGTAAAACAAATCAACCAATCTATGTACGTAAAACAAATCAAACAATAGATGTACGTCAAACAAATCAACCAATCTATGTACGTAAAACAAATCAACCAATAGATGTACGTCAAACAAATCAACCAATCTATGTACGTAAAACAAATCAACCAATAGATGTACGTCAAACAAATCAACCAATCTATGTACGTAAAACAAATCAACCAATAGATGTACGTCAAACAAATCAACCAATCAATGTACGTAAAACAAATCAACCAATAGATGTACGTCAAACAAATCAACCAATCAATGTACGTAAAACAAATCAACCAATCTATGTACGTAAAACAAATCAACCAATCGATGTACGTAAAACAAATCAACCAATCTATGTACGTAAAACAAATCAAACAATAGATGTACGTAAAACAAATCAACCAATCTATGTACGTAAAACAAATCAAACAATAGATGTACGTAAAACAAATCAACCAATCTATGTACGTAAAACAAATCAAACAATAGATGTACGTAAAACAAATCAACAAATCTATGTACGTAAAACAACTCAACCAATAGATGTGCGTAAAACAAATCAACCAATCTATGTACGTAAAACAAATCAACCAATCTATGTACGTAAAACAAATCTTGTTTGTGTATTACAAAGTGTTCTTGATGCAATTTCATTATTAATTGTCTTTATTTTATGTACTGTTAACCTTTCCAATGATTTATTTCTTTTTTTTAATGCTAAGAGACTAGTAAAGCGTATGTCCTTCTTCAGTGTCAAACACCTATATGCCCATATACATCATATACAAATGTTAACTAGGTCCGTTAGTGTAAATGTTAAAAATAGTTGCATGGGTACGAACCATATGGGTACATATTTCTCTTTTTTTTGCTTCGTATGGAAACTTGAAATCACGTTCCGACAGCACTTTGATTTACTCATGACTTTTATATACCGGGTCAGATGATACACACACTGGATGAAGACCCATTATACTCATACAAAGTTCTACTTACCTCCGTACTTAATATCATAATACACTGGTCAAAATGATGATGTTCTAGGGTTGAGGTAGAGTACAGCTCCGCTAATGCAGACATTGTTCTAAAACAACAACGACACAATAATAAACAAACATTAATCTTATAGTAAACTGAATGTGAAATAGAGTATCACTATAAAGGTATCAGTTTCAACTAACGCGGGATGCAATATTTAACTTAGTGGGAGAACCCGTCTTATTAGTGATTATAGGAATCACGTTGTCAATTATTTGCGAACGTGTCTGAGAATGCGACAACATAGAACGTAGACTTGTCAATTTGTCTATCCCACTTACATTTTAAGACATAAAGAAAGGCGACAGGATATATATAAAAAAACGTATTTGTTCTCATGCTAACTACCGTTTATTTCATGACAGACATTTCGTGGGTGTATGTATAAATTGCAGCTACGTCATCAAGCTAAACACTAAATTCTGTATGCGTAACTACTCGGGCATTCTCGGACATTTTCGTAGCTGAGAATGCGCTTTGGACAAACGACGAGGAGTACCGATTGCAACCTCTATACCAAGACGGATCACTATCCAATTTCGGATTTATATTCATACCCAGCGGCGAAAATTAGGGAAAAAGCAATGTCAAAGTTTATATGGTAGTTGCAAGAAGTCAGGTCACGTTTTCACCGCAGATCAGAAGCTATTAAAAGTAGTCCCTTGTCCGGCATGTTACAAAAATTGTGGGAACCACGTGACCTGGGTGTACAATTTGTTTCAGTGAATAAATAACTTTCATAAATGCGTAGGAGCATAATATGACAATACATTTTTACAGTAATAACCATTAATAATCATACATGAACAGACTAATTCGTTGGTTTATAAAATAGGGAAACTAGATGAAAATACGTCAGTAACATCTCTATGACACGAACAATAAACTGGACGCTCATTCCTGCATGTTATAGAGTTGGATATGGCGGCTTAGACGATACACATTGTGTTCCTCGAGACCGTCATGTATACGGAAAGTGAACTTAGGCGTAAAACAGTGTTTCCTTCTGGTTACATGTTTATCAAACTAGGACTTGAAACGGCTTAATTAAAAATTGTAGTTTAAATTGGTGCAGTTCTGCGCAAATTGTTTATCGATTTCGAGATTCAAGAAGAAAATAGAAGATTTATATAATTACTTTATTTGGAATTGGTTATTTGTTCCCCTATGATCCAAATCATGACACAAACAGCCAACCACTAACGCCAAACTTTCGAGGTCACTTAACATATTGTCCAACTGACCTTTCTGTAATAAAAGAATGGTAAAAATGAATCATTAACCAACAAAGGAAGCGTATGATAATAGCCTGCTTATAGTACAGGAAAGTATTGTCAATGTACTACGAACAAGAGCTAAGTAAACGGAAGCACCTTATTTAATTCCTATCAGTTGTTTTATCCTAACAAATCACGTGATATGCGCCTTACGGCAATCAGTATCATATCAGTAATTGTTTTGTTTCAACATTTCAACAAACCGTAGGATCATTGATCGACCTTTAGATATACAGTCAAACCTATGTTCGTGGCCACCTCCACAAAAGGCCCTACTGTGAACAAAGGCCATTCTCTTAAAATTAAGCCGCATTATGTCTTTCTTAAGGGCGGCCTTTGTTCACAGGTTTGACTGTATGTTGATATAGGAAGATGCTAAATGATTGCCTTTCTTGTTATATGAAACAAACAACGTTCGAAGTGTTTTCACTTCCATCATCACATAAATAAGATCAAGGTAACATTCATTAAGACTGACTGAATCGTGATGGAATTATTGCATTTCATGTTTTATCTTTTAGTAACACGGACAAGCTTTAATTACTGGCTTTCAACATCGCATCAACAGCAAAGGCTGTTGTATCAACTTTCCAGCTATGCCGATGGAGGAAGAGCCAAGGCGTTAACCTAGGTAGAACCTCCGACCCTCTAACTACACGTACAAAACGTTGTATAAAAGTTAGCATTATCTACCACACACATTTACTTTAAGTCAATTTTACCAGGCCCTGAGGTTATAAAACTTGGAAATTACTCAATTTCATTTCCGATGAATTCTGATCAATTACGCCGAAAGAAAAATATAATAATGATGATGCTTTTAATCTTGCTATTATTTTATTACACTGTGGTTGCTTTGTTAACAACAAAAAACAAACTATGAGATTTGAGCATGGAGACAGATCTCAAGTTTTATAATCTCAGACCCTGGATGCTATGGCATACTAAGTATTTGTTGGCTGAATTGTTTACGCTACCTTTAAACAACAATACATTGTTTGCGCAACGTTGAAGGCATGCCGCCAATTGTGATATGTAACATTACGATAATTCTTCTTCACAGACAGCAGCCATCTACACAGAGTCTGCAATGAAAGGGAAACATATTTTAACAAGAAACTAAATCGATAAAAGTACTTTGTTTAAACAGTTTTAGATACAGTACGCTTATCCCAAGAGGATAAAATGCAATAATGTTTCGTTATATCTTGCACCTCTTGTCAAATGGTTAGCCATGCCTTAACCATTGAAACGGAAACAAATTTATAACAAGAAACTAATACCTACATAATTTTAATTGTGTTTGGACAGTTTTAAACGTCTTATTCCGAGACGATTTTTTAAAAAAGCAAAAAGGCATCGTTAGGTTTTGCACCTCTTGCCAAAGGGTAAGCCATGACCTAACTATTGAAAGTATATACATGTATATAGATTTTCGAAGTATTTAACATTGTGTCATTATTTTCAGAATAATAACTTTATAATTCCTGAAAATGATACAACTGGAATCTGAGGAAATATCTTTTTGACTAAATCATAAATCTGCGAAACAGGAAGTGAAAATAAAGTTGTAAGAATGCATGATGGGTTGTTTGTGCACGACAGACACATTGGAATTGCATGCTAATTCACCATCGTATGATTTACAAAACCTGGCTTAGATATCGAAAAATGATTGATTCCATGCGTTATCATGATTAACGCCACAAACCATTTTTCATAGCTACAGAAAACGTGAAATTAGAAAAGGCACTTAAATTTCCCTACAGTGAAGCATAATTGCTTGCATTTGATATAAATTTCCGACATATTGCTGTCTATCAATGATTTGATCTACTGTACTTTGAAATATGCACGCTAACTGCACATGATGAACGAACAACGATCAAAATGGACGGCAAATGATACACTGATACAACGTGGAGTATCCGAAGATTGGTGTCTCAATAACAACACTACTTCCCAAAATTTATTTATTTACCCGTTCTTTAAAGGGGCATACCCTGCAACTTGGTACATCTAGAATCAAGGCAAAATGATGATAAATTAGAAGCTTGTAAAGAAAAAAGCCGACAAAGAAAGTTTCAGCCGAAAATTCATCCAATTAAAAATAAAATCACAAAAAATATTAGTTTCCATAAAAGATCGGAAACTCTTTGGAATTTGTTGTACAATTTTTGGGTGGAAGTGATTTATTATTCATAGCTATGATTTTTGCGGCTAGCACCTAAACTAGTCATTTTATGACCCAAGTTCTTCTTGCAATTATCCATTATATATTGTTTTACATATACATCTAACACATTTTTACACTTTCACAGAATGTTTGTCGGTTGTAGGGTATGCCCCTTTAACGACCCATTTGACAGCTGTGGTTATTTCAGAGCTGCCCCACAGAGGGAGGGAAGATGAGGTACAGGAGAGCAGGGTGTTTGTATCCATACTCTTTTCGAACAGTGTTTCCTGGTTCGTTATTTCGCCCGGTGTAAAGCACCGATACACGTCTTCCCCGTGTCACGTGATTTTCTTATTGCAGTACTTGGGTCGGTAGTTGGGACGGGGACACTGAAATAGCGCCCCTGAAACACTGAAAGTCGGAGCCGAGATTCGAATCCACGACCTTTCGTTTAGTAGTCCGGCGCGTTACCACTAGACCACCGACCTTCCATTTCCCCTATTTAATAATTGGATGATTATTTAAGAGATCTAGAATGGAATCGTACTATTTTTATGAGGACTGTTACTAGATGACCGTTTGACGAAGATCGACATGGGAATGGAACAATTCAAAACTTGAAAATCTCAGGACAAGTTTTCGAAGATATGAAATATTGTTTAAGAATGTACAAGCTATTTGTACGTTGAAATCGCCTTTCATCTAGAAAGTTAGACAAGTTGAATGCGCAAGAGGTAACATTTTATTGTCTAGATTAACGATACAGTGTGTCGCAGGAAACGAAATGTCGTACGGCGGAATGTCAAAGGTACATGAACATTATCAAAAGAGGAAATAATCTTATTATATGAAGGATTGTATTATTGCATTTGAACAGTCTGGGCACCACTGTATCTTCCTGTCAGGTACTTGTAACCTGTAATCCGTTTATTAGTGTAATAAGTGCGGGAACGTCCTATAGACACAATACTGTCTTAACACGAATTACGACCGTAATACTCTACTCTGATACTTCAGAATTCCATCCATTTATGACACAAGTTATACTTCACAGGGAAACCATCAGGAAATTAGACAGCATTAAAGGTACCAGCGTAGTGTATGTATACCCAAACTGAAGATTATAACCATCAGTTGTGTTCTTGTAACTATACGTCATAAAGAAAAATGGAACATTTACGAGAACTGACGTTCATTCTTAGACGTATCAATAATCCGACTTCAATGAAAAACTACAACAATACAGATACTGAAACAGTCAAACCTGTGAACAAAAGCCATCCTTGGAAAATACAAAAGTTTGACCTAAATTCATAGACATTCTTTGTCATTTTGTTCTAACTAATGGCAGTTTTTAAAAGGATTGCTTTTATTCGTAGGGTGGACTTTATTGGAGGTGGCTGCTAACACAGGTTTGACTGTACACAGAAAAGTACCGGACCCGAAAACACCAAATGAATTACAAATACTCTTACTTCATAGTTAATTCTGAATTTCTCTAGTAGATCAAGATCCATAAACATGCGAATACTAGCTTTAAGTGTATCGTCGTCATCTAACGCAACATCATTGAAACAATAATCCAGTAATCGGTAGTCCTGACATGTGGGGATAATAGCTTTCTGAAAAAAGTGAACGTCCATAACAATGTTGTAACAATTTTATTGAAGTTGTAGAAATTTTGGAAAGAACTGTTTTACCTAACAGCAAGGGCCTTTTCAAGCAAGCCATGTTCAAGAAAATTATTAAATGGACCTTAATGTTCACTAAACATTGCGTTTGTTTAAAATATTAGAACAGAAATGATAGACAGTCAGCCTCATCTTGTACAAAACAAAGTTTATACATGTGAAAGTGTTAATGGTCAGAGCAGTTCTTGTACAATTCCAGTTTCTTATCAGCGAGCTAACGTAATGAGTCATGCAATGAACACGAAAGTAACATAATATTCTTCCATGAGTACAACAAATTTGAAATACTTGTAGAGTAATATTAGGTTCCCACTGTCGTGCCATCAGCTAGGAACTCCACAATTGATCTTTCGTATCTGAATGTTTGAAATTACATATTTAGATACGAGGTAATGCGAGTTGATTCATTCAGATACGATTTGTTGCGCTACGATGCGATCCAGCCACGATTTGATACACTCTGATAGGACCATCTAGATTAAGAGCACAATTCCAATCATGATGCGAGTCGACGTGACAGTGAGAACATATCATAAATGATAAACTAACCAACCTTGAGTTTGTTGGTGTCACCTGACGGAGCTGACACATGATATGATAACGTTTCTAAGGCTACTTTCTGTTTTGCACTCGCCCGAATCGCCGTCTCATACATCTGAGTATTATATATTCCCATGCCACAAAATATTGCAAATGCCTGAAAGAACAAGAAGCCGCCTTTAATTAACGCATACATGTATGTACCAATAGACAGTTTGACTTCATCTAGTTAGGACGCACAAGCAATCACTACATACTAGCATCATTTGATGTCGGGTGCATAAAAAACAGAAAACAACCAGCATGTATTTTTTATGTAAATCACTGTACATACACAAATGTTTCTAGTACTTTAAGATTTTACAAGACAACGAAGACTACTGCAGTGGATGATACGCACTCTTATTGTCTCATATTTTCGCAAACAAAGTAAGCTCATTCGACGGTTGGCCTAGTCAACGCGGGTTAAACTTTTCCGGGGCCACTTACGCCAATAGTCATTTGACTGCAAAAGTCTCAGGAAATTGGACCAATTTTACGGGGAGATAGAGGAATGTTAACTACGGAATGCGGATTTTTACGGAAAGATAGAGGCATGTTAACTACGGAATGCGGATTTTTACGGAAAGATAGAGGAATGTTAACTACGGAATGCGGATTTGTACGGACAGATAGAGGCATGTCAACTCAGGAGCGCGGATTAAGTAAACCACCAGCGGATTTTTACGGAAAGATAGAGGAATGTTTACTACGGAATGCGGACTTTTACGGAAAGATAGAGGAATGTTTACTACGGAATGCGGATTTTTACGGAAAGATAGAGGAATGTTAACTACGGAATGCGGATTAAGTAAACCACCAGCTATGCATAATAGAAAACAACACTAATTCAAAGATAACTATAAGATACATTGCTCTAATACAAAATTAAACATTCAGAACATTCTAATATAGATAAAAATCTTACTTCAAATAGGTTCTCGTCATTCTTGGTGAACGGGGTACCGTCCTTTTTGTTGATGAGTTGGCTGACACCCATCACATTACCCTCGGCGTTTTTGATCGGCATACACAGAATGGATTTCGTTCTAAAACCAGTGTCCTGGTCCGCCTATATCAAATACAAGTGATATTTGTTAATTCAGCGACAGCAGAATTATATACACATTGAAACATGTTGATAAGACCACCCTTTGGAAAGACAAAATGTGACCTTTATTGACGGGCGGCCGTAATTCGGAGGCAATTCTGTTCTGAATAATCAATGACGGTTTTGACAAAATTACTCGTATTCAAAGGGTAGCCTTTATTCGTAGACGACTGTTAAGCCAGATTTGACTCTATCGATAACGGTACAGCATACTACCTATGCCACTATACACGTATAGTATATTCCGTAGAGAAATAGTAATGTATCATACTAAATTATTCATCAATTAATATAATATAAAGCTATTTCATTGATATGAACAGTTCGTTTGTATAACGGATGAAAACTTACCGTGGGGTCAAATCTAGGGTCACTGTATACGTCAGGGATATTCAGGGGCTAAAACATATAAAACATTTTAACACTATGAAATATTTATGAATCATACAAATTGAAACACATTTATATGACAAACGAGAAGTATCATTTTGAATATCATGATGTATTTTCATTGAAAAAAAGAGAAAAATACAAAATATAATTCTTTATGATTTTAATAAAATGATAAAACTATACAATCTCCTTTACCTCCCCTGTTGATGCCACGTGACCGGAAATGCCAATTTGAATAGAAAACCGAGGCTCTGTTGGTCTAAAAAAGAAAAAAAAGATCAACTGAAATTAAATCAGAACTTAAAGCTCAGAATGATGGATTATGAGCCATTCACTCATGTATTTTAGAAAACTTTCAAATATAGTTAACTGTTGATGTATTTTTTTCTTTATTAAACATTCAGTGTGCTCATGAATTTGCACAAACTTTCACATGTTAAGTCAATTAATTATATGAGTGTTTATAGCACAATGTAATTTACACGATACACTATTCCTGTTTATTTCAGCTTGACATTACGTATACAGTTGATTTACAATTTCCTAATTTTCACCAAGTTTAGATGTACGGAGCAAAACTAACAAGCTAAATGTTCTTATCAAACTTCAGAACAGTCTCTGAGCTCAAATCTCGATTTTCGCTCTCAAAGCAAAGAGCTGATAATGTTTGAAAACTGAATGGAATTGAGATTTGAGCTCATGGACTGTTCTAAAGTTTTATAACCTCGGGACTAATAACATACATTTAAAGCCAATCATTGGTCGTTTCCTGAATTCAAATTGACCAATGAAACGCATATATCATGTCTCCTAGCTGACATCTGAACCAAAGTTCAAACCCAAAAAACCCGAAGCCACATAATTAAGTTAACAATACAACATGAACGATATAAACATGAATAACAAACAATGATTGAGCACGTTCCTCAAGATAAATAACCAGAACACGATGATTAAAAGTTTGAGAGAGAAAGAGCATGCATCATAATGTATAAAGTCGATAAAACAATGTACGATTCCATTGTATCATTCCGCAATCATTACTGTATTCAAATTTGGTTTGATGTACGCATCCAACATGCTTCTGATATAAATGAACCGATTCTTCTTTTAATCTTCACATTTCATGGAGTTAAGATACAAATATATATTCTTTTAACTGTCAATATGAAGTACAATATTCTCATAAATATATTAATATATTAAGTATTAGAACACATAACGTCATTCTGATAAATCTGTAAAAGGTAGGCCTACGGAAGCTTTCTTGCGTATGTTTATTTGTTGTTTTATGGCACATTCGACAGCTATGGTCATTTCAGAGCCGCCCCTGAGGGAGGGGAGAAAATATACAGGAGATACGGGCATTTATAACGGCCTTTTTCTATTTCGAAAAGAGTCCCAGAAATATTGAAAGGCGGTCTTGAGATTCGAACCCACGACCTATCGTGTAGTAGTCCAGTGGGTTACCACCAGACCGCAGATCAACCCCTTACGTATATGTACACATCCTAACCGTTAGTCGATGTACAATAGCAAATACGACCAATGTGGGACTCTCATTGATTTGGCCAACGTGGTGTTGGTGACCGTGATTTCATCGAGTTTAATATTCTTATGGGGACATTATTTGAAACATTTATAAAAACACACTGCAACGACATTTTATGCAAATAAACAATAAAACATCACAGTATAATCAAACACAGAAGTTGAAAATTGTGAAAGCAACGTTCGGTGTCCCAAAAACACTTTCACACATTTTGATATAGATAAGGCAAATGCATACATGTACATGTAATGTTCTTAGAACAAGAAAATGTGCAGTTACACGTATAGTTGTGAACAGAATTGTGAAATAAAAAAAAACAGAAGTGTTCTATTATACCTGAAGATTCCATGGACAAAGTTAGAACTGTAAAACAAGGTATGGGACGATGATATGAATGAGATCAAACAGTTTGGTGATTAGATAAAGCTAAGTTGTAGTGTATTCGAAGTATCTAACTCGAAGTGACTATAATTACCCATGTTAGAAGCACTAGTAATCGTTTGTGATACTGCATATCTTTATACAGTGATTTCATGCTGTGCAATGCTTTGCTTTATGACAGAAACAATAAAACACAGAATTTATTTCATTGTCAAGTTTACGGCATTAATAACATACAATATCTTCTTCACTAATATAGATACTACATATACGTGTGTTTAAAATCATTCTTACCCTTCTCTCGTATAATTTTCGCTGTTGTCGAAGTCGTCAGTTGCCAGATCATATACTTGATTAAACATACCCTGTAAAAGATAGACATTAACTGTAAATACACTGAGAACATAACATGGAGAACTCTGTATTCGAGAGGTTATGATCTCTGACATGTAAACACTAGCCCCTCGCCGTCATGAGTTCGAACCTCATCCGAGCCACACCATATATGAGGAAACTGTCCATTCAGCTAATGGAAACACAGTGGTTCTACGAAGGTGTACATCCGGGGTCTGCCTCCGCCGTTATAGCTTGAAAAGTAGCCAAACGACCATGGGTGTTGGATACGATGTTAAACCCCTGTGATTTTTATAAAAAATATCTCCTTAAGTAAATATATGAAATTTACATAGTGTTAATTACGTTACATTGACTGTACATGTATTACATCACTTCAATGTACCGTTTTAAGAACGTAAAGTAAACAAAAAGACACAAAAAATCGTTCGATTATTTAGAAATCAGAAAACTAGATTATTATAAAAGAAACGACAGTAATTAATCTACTTAAATTGCATAATGTTCATGCGTATCTAGGCAACAGTACCAAGCATAAACCACCTTATCATGATACATAAAGTCCGTTTATTATAAGTGATATATAACAACAAAACAACCATTACAATGGATTGATAAATCCTTCGTTTTTATTAAGTAAAATCAAACTATAATGAATATAATCACAGCAGGAGTTATCATGTTAAGATTGGCGATGTTAATATACACAGAGGAAGAATGGTTATTTATTAAAATATTTTTGAAAGTATTATTTTAAGCGTGTCATATAGAGCTTATTTGTTTAAATATTTCTTCATAGATAAATGTTGTTCATAAACTGAATTCACGTATAACATTATAATTCTTCTCATTCCGAACGTTCTATACTGTGTTGATAAAAGAAAAAACATATAATGCACTTCATCGTATACTTTGTTTATTAGGCTATCGCAGAAAATGCTCTCGCCATCACACACTCTTAATACCAACTGAAGAAATGGGGCCTCAGAGACCGAGGACAAGTCCAAGATTAGTTATTACACAACCCTCACCCCTGTGAGCTCGACTCCTACCATAGACCAGACAAAGTTCACATGTAGGAAGCTGTTATGTATAAAAGACGTTTGCTATGTACAGTTTCCGCAAAATAAAAAACTCTTTCATAGATTTTTTTAAAAACTATGCATCATCATAGCATATGATAACAGAAACATCTTAGCGAAAAAAATGCCCTTCAAATAACCTAAAATCAGCAAATATTCCAAATTCTGGGGCAAATAACTCAAAAACGAGTTCGTCAACCCCAATTTGTTTGGCTTAAAATGTTTCCGTTATCATATGCTATGATCGTGCAAAGTTAAAAAAAATCTATGAAAGAGTTTTCATTTTTCCTATATGTCCATGTGCAAAGACGGGAAACTATAGCAAAAGTCCTTAAGGATCGATGTTCTATACCCAGGTTTAAGCCTGGGTCAATCTTCAGAAGTTGCTCAGTTACCTTGGTTGTTTGTGCATCAATAACCAAAGAGAAAACACTCGAAGACAGAAACATGGAGCTATTTAACAGTGTGATTTGTGAGGAAATAACACAACTTACTAATCACATAAGATTACTCTATAAAACTACAAGAAAGTGCTCACTTAAACAATTGATTTTGTTATGATTTCATACAAGAAAGGCAAATCGTCCATCATTGAAAGATATAGTACGATTAGTTATAAATAATTTTATCTTTTTACTTACACGTGCATCATGTGTTATCAAATCATATATTTAATAGACATTCTTCACAGGTATTCAAATATCTTATGATAACGATATTAATCTGTAACCCACTTACTATACTGGAACCGAAACTGCAAAGGTCTTGTCTGCATGGGACCAGACCAGTCAGTACCAGCATTGTGATATCCCTTAAATTGACAATGGACTGTTCCAGAATGGAAGTTGGACAAGTCCATACAGGAAATTCAGCAGGTTAAAAGTTAATTAATATAGAAACATATTCATTCGGTTAATATTAGATTAGAAATTCTTACTGATGTCGAAGGACAATCATCGAAATTATATCTTTAGAACATTTAATGCTTATAATCTTAAGAAACTTAAAATTGCAGACTGTTTCAATGGGAAGGAACAATTCAATGAGCTAAATGAAGTTCAAAACTCCGTACACAGGGACAGGTATATATATTTTAGTCACAACTTACTATAAGAGGAAATGTCTAATGGGATGACAGAATTGTTAGGATATAGAGTACTGTTGTATTTGGTTTTGCAAAGAGATGGATGTAGAGTGAATGTTTCTATAATTATAAGAATTGTATTTAACCAATTGATTTTTATGCTGGCTTTCTCGAAATGTGTGTAACTACGTAACCATACAGTCAAATACAAGAGTAAGCAATGTCAACAAGACAGGACCAATAGCGTAATACACATTGCATTATACAATCAAAATGACTGTACATTACTTGTGAAATAACGAAAGTACTCGCCATATACATTAAGATAAAATCATATGAGTCCCATTTATAACTGTTAATATCAAATTCAGAAAACACTACCACAGGCTGTCTAAACACTACATTCAGTAAACTGACTTGATTATTAGTCACATATAATATTATAAGTATTTACTACAAGTCCAGAGGGGTTTGCAAATCTAATTCACCCACGAGATTTTTGCAATTATGTAGATTTATTAATGGTTCTATTTTGGTTACAACTGCTGAAACTCTGTCAAAGAAGTTTGACAAATATAATCATAGAACTCGAAATTTGATAAGGATCATTTACTCAATGTTTGAATAGTCCTGACATACAAATATATAATCTATATAATTATATACTTTAATGAACATCATTTGTTTCATTTTTGGCACTTGCATATGATGCTACAATGACCAAATTTTGATAAAATATAATCAACAGTAATATTTTAATTACAAGGCAATCACTACAAACAATATCGCAAGCGATCCTTATCAAACATTGTGTAGTATGATAAAAGTCTGACATAGTTTTGAATGTCAATTAGTCTATGTAGGTTATGGAGTTTCGTTTATTTTTCAGCAATAAGTCATATCCGAATAACCTGAAACTCATTATTAACCATATCCTGAAAATAAGAAAATCTAAGTCAGTTTGCTAATTTTAGAGAATGAAGTGAAAACTGATAACGAATAAGAGATCGTAATAATACACGTATCAGGGAACTTAATTCAGCATTTAGTTGCCATGGAAATATTTTACGCCGTTTCCATGACGATAATATTACAGTAGAATATTTACGTTTTACATACACCGTGTTTTTTATTGTGAGTAATGGACATAGGCAGTTAAACAAACACGATCAGTATGTTTAAAATATCGCGCCAACCTGTTCAAATACATGTATATTGAAGTAATTTTCAGGTTGTAATTAACTACATGTTTCTCAATAAAAGTTTCCTTTTTATCAAAGATTGAAAAATAAACAATTCACATTGGATACAAAAAATTAATTAGGTTACACACACACACACGTTTATTAGTTTGATCTGGAGATAATAAGCGTCTTCTCGACAAAGCCTCGACAGAACATCTCAGGAATATTTACACGTGCGTTGTGTCCACCGGTCAACCAGTCCAAACATAACCTCCTGCCAGAGCAGGAAGCGAAAACCAGACGACAGGAAGTGCATTATCTTAGACACGTGGTTTGACGTCATAAAATGGTCAAGGAATGCATTATGAACAATGGATAACGGACGGATACATGGTGGAAAACTGATTATTGATATAATAATAGATACAATTTGCATTTATAGTTTATCTTAGAAGCTACAGTATGTGGTATAAAAGCAGTTGATGATGAATTGTCATATACAGGCCTAACCATCGTAATGTAAAAACGTGCTTTTCAAGTGTAAAGTAAATTGGATTGGAACTACATTGTACCCAAATAAAATGTAAAACAAATGTGACCTACAATATCGTAAATCTATAATACAATCTAAGTTTTTTTTCGATCAATTTCATGTTGCGACTTAAATGCAACAGTATGTTCTAAATTAGTATCAATAAACTCCGATTGGATCATTCAAACGGTGTTGCACGCTGTTGAATATTGTTAAGGAAGTTTCGTTGTTTCGGTTAATCGGACTTGTATCACATAGGTTAGATACTTGTATGTAAGCTATAACAACAATGTTTCATTAAAGTAAACTGTTTCTCATATTAATACACAGCATGATATACTCGTTGCCTCAGCCATGTTAATATATACATAAAACTGCCCAACGTCAAGCTCTCTTCAATATTTGTTACTCACAAAGCTTGTGTGTGTATAGGTGTAAAATGCGGGTATTGTAGGAAAGTTGATCGTCTATTAGATATGAAAGTGAGTGTTAGAGGAAGTTTTGTCTAACAAAGGACAAATACCACTAAAATGAATCACCGTTTTAGTTGAATCTCGCCTTTTACGTTTGTGTTTCACCTGAAAATGAAGGTTTGGTGAAAAAAAAGACATTTCGAAAAAGACAAGAAAGTTGAAACAAAACCCATAATTGACACGCAAGATGAAATCAGAAACATTGCGAAATCAAATAAGATGCTATATTAATACGATTCAGCTCTCGTAAATGTATCAGATGATAAAAAAACGTCCACTAATAATCCAATTTCAGAAAGAGTTCAATATAGGTTTGATTTATTACTTTATTTACGAGGCTGAACAACAATCAAGGATCGTATTCCAATAGGCCATTAAAACTGTACAGATTGACACGTACAAGTATTCCAATAACATTATTTGAAATTTGAAATGAGATCCTTCAATATTACTCCATTCTGTTAATATTGCGATTTCCCCAATTAATTTGTATTTAGCACTAAAACAATGTTGTTACATGAGATATAGCCAGATATGAAAATCGAAAACAATTGAAATGTTGATCTATATCTGACGATGTAGCAATAGAAAAAAAATCCAATTTGTTTGCCCACAATCGTTTCAATTTCCGCGAAAACGCCATAAATTTCACACCAATTTATTGCATCTCGTATGAAATTACCAATATTCTGGCGTATTAATTTATTTCATCCGCAGACAAGCGAGCCAACCGATAACATTGTACGATAAATTAATCATAAGACGTTTAATTGTCTACACAAGTATGATTAGAACGATCCACGATGATACAAATCAATAAAATACTTTTGTATTCAGAATTCGAAATAAATTTGCAACTATTTCTAAATTGTTGCTCGTTAATTGTTCTTCGCGGGGAACTATTCTTTTCGCCCAACCGTAGTTTATCATTATCAAGGAAGCATAAAATTTGAGTTATCGTCGAATTCAGCAAATTGATATAACGAGATCATCTCCGCGTGCATGCTATTGATAATATGGTAATAACCTCTTTATACGTTTGACTGAACTTTGCTATCACCCGAAGTCGAATTTTATATGCGAAGAGAAAAACGCAAATAGAATAAAAAATAAACTGTGTCTATTTTGATTTTTTTAAAAATATAAATTGAATTTTTAAGAGACAGTACTGAATGAAAAGGCATATTTAGTGCTTAAAGAGCGATTTCTTGTCGTTGATATTTAACTAGAGATGTTGAAATCCACGTGAAATGACGCCAGTAAATGAGAGAATTCAATTGCAATTACCTAGAAGCAATTACCAAATACGTGTATATATGGAACCAACCTTCTACATTTTATCATTGGATCTCTATTTGATTCCTGCCATAAACAATTTGTCTACACAGCATACCCTCAGGTATAAACATAGTCATCGTAAAATAATCACAAGGAAATGTGATTATAAAGACCCAGAAGATGTCTAATAATGTGTTATAAATTGTTGCCTAGTCGCCAGTTTACTGGAGCCAAGAAAAGTCCGAGTCATATAAACAGAAGTCATTATAGGATTGTAGTCGGAAGAAAAATTCGAATAAAAAAGTTAATGACTTTAATAATAAAGTATTAATGCGTCTTTAGGGAAATACAATATTTTTCAAAGATAGATTATCCTCCAGGCTGTTATTACGAACGATTACAAACAGGCACGGGAATAATGAGATATAATGTATCTACAATGCGTTATCAACTGCGCACCATCGTGTATTCTTATAATGGTAATAAGGCTGCTGGTTTCCATGATACAAGACAGTAAATGCGATTTCAAATCGAAGAAGACATTCGTGGCTGAAATTCATCTTAGCTATTGTTCGCCATACACGATAGTTAATGCCATTTCAAATCGAAGTAGAATTTTGCGGCTGGGGTTTCTTTAATTTACCAAACTAAAGCTTGGCTTCGATTTTTCGAGAAAACAGTGTGACATACGGAAGCTTCGTTATCATGTCCTTGTAATTAATTGTACACTGTTCTAACATATATAGAAATTCAGTTATACCTTGCTAGAATCATCTGTCAACATCACCTGGCACCTCTCACATTGTAATAAAGATTGTGTATGCATCATAATTTTCTGTATAAGGTTAGCCACGTTACTTTGTTCTTCAAATATTACCCGAGCAAGATCGAGCAAAACCTGAAAATAAGAACAATGTTCATGTTGATGATATGCAGGTAAATAGTTCGCCTGTTAGTTTGTTTTAGGGGGGTGAGACCCAGTGGCGCACTTACGCACAGCGGAATATCAATTTGAAAAAAATGGCCATAAGTTGTATCTAAGTCGAAAGTACCGCGTGTTAGAACTTAATAAGATATATGATTCAAATAAGTCATACTCAGTGCCCCTAATCCCTACAAATACACTTCAAAGTTCACCATTTTAGTTACAATTTCATTATTTCAATAAAAAAAAATACCGGACTTCAAGCAGCAGGAGGTGTTAAGAACACCTAGTGTGCGAAGCATTCATTCAAAGCTGGCTTCATCTCGGGTCATGTTTATAAGCAGCAATATAGCCAATGCTTCTAGTTTTACTACAATTACTATACTCACACCAATATAAAATAAGCATGACGAAATAAAGTGAATCTCTACTAGAAATGACGAGCAGAAATAGAAATGGGCTTGACGAAATCAAACTTTTATTATGAGATCAAAATTGTCATATCTCGCCGAACATGATGAAAACGCGAGTTTCAGCAAATTCGTGTATTTTTTTTATAAAAATTAACAGAAAATTGACAGAAGCTGCTCGTAAGAAAGCCCTTTTCTAAAAACGAGGCTATCATATTTTTCAAGATAACTCGATTAAATCTGTGAACAATCTAAATGAACTGAACCAAAAGAATTTCAACTTAAGGAAGTGTTCCCATGATATTAACAAATTGCAATTAATATTTTTTTGTGGAAAATTCAAGCAAAAAAAAATTTATTGAAAATTGCACATCTTTAATTTATTTAGTTTTAAAATATCGCACTGACAAAACCAAGAAAGACTAAATTAATTCTAAAAAAGTTAATTCTTTGTTTGGTAATTGTATTACTGTAAGACTTTGCTGTTATGAGCATCGTTATCACGAGGCCTGGGCTTATCTCAAAAAGATCTTGAAGTCCCGGCACTTTTTGTTCTTTTTTGTGCATACGTTTATTACGAGCACCGTTATCTCGATATCTCGAGCACATATCACGGTCCCTTGGCTTATTTATAAGCGTTAATTACCATGATTATCTCGAGGAGTGTCATGCTGAATGATTTAAGAAACACACGTGGACTCATCAATCTTGGTTCGAGGTTATAAAACTTGAGATCATTATCAAAGCTCATATCTTGTCTTTTAACGTTCCTAGGTGAATTATAAAGACAATAATGAATTATTGATACAATATTCTGATAGCATAATTGACCTGATCAAATCAGCTCCATCATTTGAATCGTAATGCACATGTTCTTTGAGAATCGAAGTAAACTTTGAGCTCCGAGACTGTTCTCAAGTGTTTTAACCTTGGGACCAGGACTACCTGTTCTTGGATGTTATAGCAATATAACTGATATCGCTATGCAAATGCACTCTATTGGAGTCTTATTGAACTAATCAGAATGTATAGCATAAAAAAAATTGCACACGCACGTGTCATATCTCATCCCGATTAATCACGTGCAGCATTTCGAAGCAACAGCGACTGGCGCCGAGCGAGTTATGGCAATCGTTCAGTTTCCAAAAATCTAACTAATCGGAACTCGTCGGCGTTTGTCCAAAGAAAACGCCAATTTGTCAGTGACGGGAATGTCCGGGAATGCCTGAGTAATTACGATTGAAAACTCACCTGACTTCGTCTATTCTCCAAGAGAGAGCGTTCATAAAGTTGAGCATTTTTCAAACCAATTCCGGAAAAAGCAAGATAAGACGCAAACACCTAAAATAAAGAAACAACAATGATAAAAATAATATAGGAGATAGTGAACACTTTAATTATCACAATAACGTAAACTATATAATTTTATGTGGACAAATCTGATCAAACAAGATGTATCTTAGCAACCATAGGAATTAAAAAAAGAAACCAGCTGATGAAGGTATTCTATTTATGTCACAAATCACAAATATGAATTTGATTTATTAAATTTAAGGGCTTAAGTCTTTTCAGAAGGAACTTATTATTTATAATTCGAAGTCTGAATAAAATAAAACACATAATCATATGAAAATAAATTAATTTAAAAAGATTATGTGATAAGTATTCTTTTCTATTAAGTATGTTTCATGTCAAGATAGTTAATTAAGACATAAATTCTAATCTTATTTTGTACCGTCACAAGAGATTCGTTCGTGGTATACATGTTATATACTATAAAGTGACAATACATATCTCGCTCTTTTATCACATTGTGGTCCAGTGGTTATAAACGCGCTTGACATGTAAACCGGCGATCCAGGTTTGAATTCCAGTCGTGGCAGGTCATATTCTTTTATGAAAATTTGAAAATAATGTCGAATTTCCTCTATATGTGGAGAGAAGTTGCCATCTCCTTGTGATATGGGTAAGTTAGTAGAATACAGTCATGGAAACGATTAACGTGAACTGGACGTCGGTTATAGTTGAAAAAATTATGTTAAAGCTACTGAATCAAAAAATCAAACTGTGACATTGATTACAACATAATATTACCTTTTCATCGTGCTCGTTGAATGGTAAGTTACGATTGACGACCTTATTGACTGCCTGTGCCACCCCTAAAACTTCTCCATCATTGTCCTTGATTGGCATGGACAGTATACTCTGTGTCTTATATCCCATCCTAATATCAATATCGGCATTAAATCTTGGATCCTAAATGAGAGAAATAAGAAAAAAAATGCTTAATTGAATTTAAAGTTTGAACATAAACAATGTAAACATAGCAAGATAGAGTTACATAGGGACTTTTCATTTTACTAACACCTAGATTCCGAAGACATTAAAGTGGGAGATTGGACAGCGTAAGTCGGGCGAACTAGGTGAGCATTTGTTCCCTAGATTAAAATTAATGTAGTCGGCTTCTTGACCAAAATGTTTCCCTTAAAGGAAGAAATGTTCAGGATCGTTTATTTCATATTGATCCTTTTAACAGAGTTGTATCAATAGAAAAAACTAATGTAGTCAGTAGAATTGTCTTCCATTAACAATTATTTTGTTACCCCTCCTGGGTACAAAACTGACTTAATTCAAAAAGCATTCCATCGAACAACATGTCATTACTGATTATTTTATAGCACCTGATTAAAGGTTTGCAAATAATCTGTTTTACTATAATTGCAATACTAGTATAAGAGGACGTCTAGAACTCTCCTTAAACACAGTGCTACATGCGTCATACCGCATGCTCACGCAATAATGTCGATCGGTTTCAATAATCCTTGAGTTGTGTTCACGTATATTCCTATTGAATGTCGATACTGGTTTGTAAACGGAGATCGAATTACGCAGTTGTTATGAATGCTTAAGTAGTAGTGAGTTTGCTTTGTTGAAATTTTAAAGACATACGAACTATTAATCACTAATAATTATTTAAGATATGTAATACTCATGGGAACTGTTTAAATCTCAAGTGATTCCTCGCAAATACGATAATTATATCATTGACGTAATACATGGACTGGAAATACATGATGGCACTGAACAGATTGTTCGCAAGACGATATCATAGATATCTGTGTAATGTCGACAACGTGTGCATCCAATCAGTGTCAAAGTCCAAAAATAACATAAACGGCAGCAATCCATAACTTCTCTCTCCATTAGAATATCCCAGCATGTCATAGCAGACAAAATATGTTTCAATTATTTGCAGATCTTCTTATTTTTGTACAGACATGAGTACTAGATACCAGTAGTATACAGTGTCGATGGAACGATGGTACAATACGATAGTAAGATGCGATAGGCCGGTTGTACGATGGTACAATACGATGGGGCGATGGAACGATGGTACATTACGATGGTACACTACGATAGTAAGATGCGATAGGCCGGTTGTACGATGGTACAATACGATGGGGCGATGGTACGATGGTACAATACGATGGTACAATACGATAATAAGATGCGATAGGCCGGTTGTACGATGGTACAATACGATGGGGCGACGGTACGATGGTACAATACGCTTACAAGTACGATGCGATAAGGCGGTTGTACGATGGCACAATACGATGGAACGATGCGATGGGAACGATGTTACGATGCGATGGGGCGATGTTGTGATGCGATGTAGCGATGGTACGATGGAACGATGTTGATGGGGTCGATGGTACGATGGCTTCAAAGTAATACCGTAAAATACACACCCATTTAACCTCTAGTTATTAGTGATAACTAAATCAAGGGAATACAATCAAGACGCTCATTTCATGCATTTAGCTCATCACAAACCGTTCCGTAATTGACGTTGTCATTTAAATTAAATTACCATACTCAAATGGATTAATCAAATCGTCTATTAAGCTTCCTGGAAGCTGTATGCATTGACTTTAATCAGTTTTGTCAGTTTTCCCCCAATAAATATCCTCATCTGGAGGCTCCGATAAGGTTAATTATCTCTTATCAAAAGATAGCATTTATAGTACGTCACAGTAGCAACACAACCCGCTCAATCAACCATCAATGTTGAATGATAACAAACTGTGTTCCACGAGAAGATAAGCTCATTTTCGTCTTTTTGTATCGGAAAAATGTTACTCTCTAATAGGATATATTCTCGCGAGAAATGAAGTGCGAATGGTAAACTTGTGACTGATAGGCTCCTTGTAAACTTATTTATTTGATAAAGATGGACTGGTTGTATGTACTATATCTTTCGGAACACTTCCGTCTTCGTCTGTATTTTAATCATTTATATTTGGTGTAAAAAACCAGTCGCTGTTTACATAGGGAGTACTGGGTATCACTACAGAAAACGATAGTTGAGCAAAGGTAGAAACTCTGCAAGCCATTTTATTCAATCAATATGTAACAAAGTTGTCTTATATAATACTTATAATAGATAGGCGTTGGCATTTTCGTTTGTCACGTTCGTTCAAATATTATTTTGTCCGGTTGGTGAATCGAATAATTGTCTTGAGTTCGATGAAATTATGATCAAGATTCGCCTTCACTTCTGCAAAAGTAGGTTTGCTTAATCAATCAGTTTCCATGTAACGTTAAAGGCACATTGTCGAATTGCAGACAAGACAACAAAAAAGTCATATGATCTAATCTGATGCTCGTTTCCGTGTTACAGTCAAATAATATGACACCCGTCTGGAGTCATATATACTGCAGGGCAATCCGGATGTCTTCTATATCAAAACATTTTAGAATGATTCCACGTACTTTAAATTCCCTTAAGAACCCCAATACACAACAATAAAAAAAAACGTGACGAAACACATTACAATGGTTTCAAAGTGGGAAAAACGCAGACTGAAAAAACATACGACAGACAACTAACATAAAACTATTATATTACAATAATCATTCTACAAACAAGACAGGCAGTAATGCTACAGCAAGTATGATTATACATATATACAGCGAATTGTTGGCAAAACATTTAAGCTGACTGTAAGACCTTTGACGTCTTCGGAAGGAGTCAATGTTCGAAAATGAGATCTTGTATGAAATAAGATTTGTTCCATAGAAGAATATACAGTCCAACCTATGTCAGCAGCCACCTACGAATAAAAGACCATCCTGTGAATCAATGCCATTCTAATAAAAACCGTCTGGATTATTTACAACCAAATGACTGCTGAAAAAAGGTCACCTTTCAATAAAGGTCACATTTTGTTTTCCCAAAGGTGGACGTTATTGACAGGTGTGACTGTATTTGAGAGGAAACTTGAACTAATTAAAACTCTTACAAAATTTAAGACAGGTTCTGCAGACTTGTATTAGCATTTTATGTATTCTGCTGAAGTTTTATGGCACTTTTGAAGACGATTTTACAATCGAATGACATGTGTGTCTGAACGAGTTAAACAAATTATAGCAGGTGTCTTGTTAACATGATAAGAATAAGAGAGGTCGATGCTTCGAGCATAAAATTTATTACTTTAATTTTGTAAACAACCATGTGTAAATGTCTGGTACAAACGGCAAAGGCAAAGACCACATTGAACCAGTCACTAGTAGTATGTGTAAACTAACTATTCATGAGATGTGGCTTATGTGAATTCTGTACATGTGTGTATAACGTAACTTAAAAGGTTGTCTGTACGACTTATCATCGCTAAAATGCAGTATTTCTGATTTAAGACGAAAGCTAAAGGTTTATCACGAAAATACGCCGCATTTATGGCGACAGGAAAGCTTCCAATCCAACTTCATAGCTCTAAAAATCTTTCAGACACCGTATCAATTATTATTCAAGGACACATCCGATTCCAAGAATAGAGAATTTTAAATCAGTTTAAGAAGATAAATCTAATGTAAAACTTCAAGCGACAGATTAGTCAATCTCTGCGAGTTGTTCTAAAATAATTACAATTTGTACAAGCAGAAAACTACATCAGATAAAATTATTGTAATTATAATATAGACTGACACGTTGACTGGTGTATGGTGATTTGAAATAGAACATAACAGAACATTTGTAACATAAATGTTCTGTTCTGTTTTGAAATAAAAGCTACATAAAAGCTGGGGTATACATACACTGATGCATCAATTAACATCAATCAACCGGAATTAAAAGAGAAAAATAAATTAAACCACGCGACAATGCGAGACAGTAATAGAAGAAATTGACAAACGTAAATAGTTGGGAATGTTGTTTGAATATCAACTACAAATACCATTGATTTTGGTAGGATTTGTAAACTTCCAAACTAAAGTCGTGTAATTAAGCTTTTGTTTCAGTACACGATTGTATTTAATGGTTGCCATTGCTTGATAGGCAATAGGTTATGAAGATGCATTTCGAAAAAAGCGACATATACATGTACGTACCAAACCATCCTGGTATGATAACGGATTGTTTGTGTTTCATACCGGGCCAGGATCTGGCTAAGGCTGTTAATACTTGTTTCAAATAAAGTATAAAAAACGGTTTGCAACTCTTGGCAGCGGAGAACTGACATCCTGCAAGATGCAAACCTTATTCTGTCTCGCTGAACGTTTCAGTATTAATTTGCTTTAAGATATTTGAGAAAGGACCCATTATAAATAAAATGCTTAAACATTATCACACAGCTTTATCGATGGCTTCAGGCATGCGTCAGTGCTGTATAATGTGGGATTAAGACGGTTCTAAATGAAAATGGTCACGCAAACAAGCAATTCTCGTAAACCTTAGACCACAGTTAATGATAATAATACCAATGGTTTTGTTTGATTCTTTGTAATAGATTTAGTTCAGTTGATGCAAAATGTTGCAATACTCTTTTATGGATATTTATTAACGTTAAAAGTACAACTGTCGCGGCTGTAGTCAAGTGGATAGGGTGCTGGCCTTGTGATCCAGCGATCCGGGTTTAAATCCCAGTCGCGGCAGATCAAATCCTTATACGGAATTTTAACACAAATGTCGATTTTCTTCCATACTAATGTGGAGAGGTAATGGACTCATTGTGAAAGGGTAAGTTATAATTGTTTAGAATCAGTCCAGAAAACAAGTATGGTGGACCGGCCGCCGTATATAACTGAAGTATTGTTAGAAAAGCCAATGGAATAACTAATGGTATATTCTAATACAACCGCGCCACGTTGGACGAGTTTACCTACCAATGACAATTCAAGGTTTACAAATGATGTAAAAGAGACGCCCATTTGGAGGATTCAATGTTTTCATCATTCAATTTATATTCTAAAGACATTTTCAGACATCATTTACAAGCACGCCATGTGGCTGTCTTGTACATAAATATGACACAGTACTAATGTTGGCACACACAGAGCCTAATACCACACGTCATTGCGTGCCTGGAATAAAATCGACAATCAGGGTAATAATGAGCAATCATAGTCTCACGAGAACTAGAAGATGTACGTTATTTTGTTCAAACAAATGGCATACAAGTGCTCACGGTTTACTTGTCGTAAATGTATTCTCGAATAATGATTCAGCCATATAAAAAGAAACTACTTCGATCGGTGTAAATGTATAGACTCATATTATAGCGGGATAAATAAAACGTACTTCTTGGCAAAATAGTGCAAATTTTCATACAAGCACCAAATTTGGTATGATGATGCATATATGTGTCGGGGTTAATTTAAGACCGTGTGCCAACGTGTACCTGGTCAGGAGCGCTGTGGTCACGCTCGGATTCGAACCCACTGTCTCCAGGCTATATGACGTGTATAATAGGAGTGAAAACACATTGTAATCCATAGTTTATGCTCATAATATCATTCTTACCGTAAGGAATCGGGTTTATAACCAAACTGAGGTACATGTACTGGTATACTAAAATATTTTTGACAGTTGTTAGGCCAAGGGAATAATTATACAGGTTATTGGAGCGGCTAAATTCGGAAGGTTGAGTTAATCATATTAGCCCGACATATGTAATTTTGATGGTATCTTTAAACAACTTCAATGCTTATTGTAAGAAAATTAGGTTCAAAGTCTGCTTTAAATTGTACAGTTCATCGAGTATATAAACATCCGTCTGTCATAGAAGTCAAAATGTGTCCGTCAGTGGTACGTGGCACTACTTTCATTTGATATAAGATGAACACACTTCGTTCAATTAATCAGTAGTATTGCAAGTTTAGGTTCGTACATACCTGCATTTTCAAAATGCCTTTTGCTGTTTTCAGTATTTTGTAGCAGACATGTTTGTCTAGGAACCGTGCCTCAGAATTCTGATGCTTGATTTCTTTTTAGTCTATTAGCGGGTTTCAGGATACAGAATATCTAACGAACATAGGACAAGATAAAAAATATGAGAAACGGTTCCCTGTATTATTCATTTACAGTAATTTATTTTAAGGCTAGTTGTTGTAATATAGTTCTAAATACTGAGTACTTTGAATCGTTGATATTAACGTTTGATATTGGTTTATAGAAGGCCAACCAAATATGCTATTTGTTTCAAATCACTGGCAATAGACTTTATACACTGGATTTATTTAAGTATATACTTATGGTTTAGTTTTTAAATCTGTAAATTGACGAACTTGATGTGACCAGTCATCGAAAACCGATACATTAATGAGTGTGCCAAAAACATTCAATTCCTTATTGGCCAAACACAGTGCCGATTATGATGTCGCTCTTGAAATGAAACGGTGTTAAAAGTCTTACATCTCTTAGCAACAGAGAAAGGCGTTCAATACAAAACGTAATGAGAAGTCGGTCGAATACTCGGCAGGCATTCGAGAAAAAAACATATGCTGAACTAGTTACTTACATTACTAGTATTCGAAACACAAACTTAGTCGGACGAGTGCCATAATTCAACTGTCTGAGCAGGCACCTGAGACTGAAACAGTTGGATTCTGAATTAGAACCACATTAACGCGGTAAGAAAGTCATATTGACTTTGAAGAAAGATACAGACCATGCATTGTTTGCTGCATGTGCTAATGATCCATGAAAACAAAGTCAGTGGTAATTTCGTACCAGAAGTCAGTTGATATCAGTACCCAAACAATCTCTTGAATTAGTGAGTATGGTACAATATGGGTCAAACAATGAAGCACAGATGGAACAGTGCAAGTCTAAGTCTCCTTTGCAATAACTCAATTACTTCAGTATAACTGTCATAGAGGTATACACCGTACATCAAATGTCCATCTTCATTCCAAGACAAACGAACCCCCATTTGCTATTTACATTGACCTTTTGATTTTGTGTAGACAAGGAAACGACATCTAATTTATATCTTGTTTCAGTGCGGCATATGTACGTAATATAAACGCGTCCTTGGAATTTCCACAATGGTTGGAGGAGATGTCTTACAACAATGTTGAGTAGTTTGTTCACCAGTGCTACACCGTGGACTCTTTGCAATATAACATTGATAACAATTCTGGCTCCACTACGTCAATATCATCATTTCATGGGCGGACATTTCTTTATTTCAACATACGATACGAACGTTGCCGGTGAAAAACAACCACGTTGACTTGTACATTCAAGAAATTGTTTGGGTACCCGCATCAATCGGTGTACCATCTATACCTGAACAATATGCAAATATAATTCTAGCATACTTTTTTCACAAATTAATCAACCATCTTCATTGTCTGATAATTTTCTTGACATGGAGACCAGCATTATCAAACAAAATATGAACTTCTATAAATGCCAATGCCTTCAAAAGGTTTTGATTGCATATCTTGCTAGGGCAACTTTCCATACCAATGAAAAGTGGGCGTCCTAGTTTCAACTATCGCTGAATGCTGCCTTACCCATCTTACATGAGCAAGCCCATTCCGTTGCCATCATAAAAAATCCATCTATAAGGTCTGAGAAGTCACCAATTTCCTCAATCCATGTCAAGTTCCTTTGTTCGCTCTTGCCAAACAAATTCAGTGGCAATGACAAAATTTCGTTGTTTATGTTTGGTGGTTTGCACGTTGAAATGATGTCTCTGAAAGTTGTTGGTATTATTTTGAAAGATAGTGGGTGGATATCGACACTTACAGTGTCCAATATCGCTACCATGGATGTTGCTTAATCATCCTTTTTGGCATACAATGTTTCTAGAACACGACTTGCCCACCAGACCACAGCGTGTGCTCTATATAAATTAAAATTTGGTGAATATATATACGGGATAATCTGAGACCGTTCTGAATTTCAATGTCTCCTGATTGAAGACTGGTCTGACATACCAGAAAAGATAAGTTCTCAGATTTAGTTTTGGAACCAGGTTCTTGCACTCCAGATAATAACACTTATATATTTGTCCAACCATATAGAGAAGCAAATTTTGTATTATACCGTAAAGTACTTGTTCCCTTTATTTTTGCATTAGACCATTATAAATTATGTTAGTTCGGGTCCTTATTCATTTACATGATATGGTTTTAATAGTTGATAATACTTTTATCTTTCATTTAAAACACAAGGTGTATTTATTTAGTAGAAAGTTAAAGCATGACGTCTGGGGAGTGAAATCTTCAGTTACAATGAAAGCAAACTGTGATCTTTTTACGTCGTTTTATATCTTGCCAGAAACGTCAGTTTGAGTGATTTTCTTTTGAAGCACGAAGACCATGCAAAACCTCCTTCGCTTTCAAACAAATGGCATTTTGAATTATTCGAACTAACTCGCAACTCTTTCAAGTACTCGAACAATTTTGGTGCTGCGAAAACGTTTGATGGCTAAATTACTGTTGTTTTTTTGTGTTATTCCTAGTTTTTGCATTCTAAGACACCCTCGGATAGAATGTGTTTGATCTTTATGTTCCTAATTTTAAATCAATGACAAGAACGGCTCGGTGATTAGACAGTTGTTAGTAATGGATTCGAATAAATTTTCAAGCAACTGATATACCTTTTTAAAGGTGGATGAGTTCGGTTACTGATTAAAGCATCTGATACTATATTTGAGACGAAAAACCAAAGTGAGATAAGCAGTACTGAGCACTACATAACTATATTGACCCAATGCACCCATGAAGAAGCTGACACTATGATATTTTGCGTATGAAACACGCTGTGGATAACCGGGCTTGAAAAAGCATGTGGTGAGGGGTTCTGACTCAGACATTATAATTCTTTCAGTGTCTATTTTCAAAGAAATCAATACTGACACTATTTGGGTGGAGTTTGGTATTTAAAGCAAAATACTTCAGTTGGTTTCTGGTGCATGAAACTGTCGAAACAATTGGGCAAAAGTTTTATATTAAGTTCTCCCATTTTCAACGCATTTACCGGGTGTGACACCGCGTGTCTGCCCTCCATGAAAAGGACAAAAAGACTTGGAATGTAATGTCTATTTAGGTAAGCAGTCCCGGGCCCCCTCCCAATAAATCCGGATGACTTCTATCCGGAAACAATTAACGATTAACTAATGTATGCCTAAAACTGCACTAAGGCAAGTAAGTCACGTTCTATATACAACTTCTATTAGAGGGGGGGGGGGGGGGTATTTCACAAACTTCGTTTGAATTTACTTATATACATGTATAAACATACTGAACATGTTATGATGATGAGCTAAGGTTGTATAAAAAGGTTTGATAAAAAGTTCTTAGACTGGAAAAATATTTGGCGGCCATTTTGAAAATTTGGCGGCCATCTTGAATCGAGGCACTTGAACTTTGGCACACACCCTAAATCGTTTCTACATATCATTCCCAACATGTGTGGAAAATTTGGTGCTTGTATGACAATTTACACTATTTTTTCGTTATTTACCCTGCTATTATTCAGTGTTTCATGGTGAATTTACATACATTATACTTAATGCATGTACTATATACATATATTAGTGCTGGTGTACCCAATGTCCAATCAGATTGTGTTATTATAGCCAATAGAAAAGACCGCGGCCATGATCTAGTAGTTAGTGGAGAAGATGCTAGCTTTTTATGGAAGGGTAGGTTAGTACTAGTTAAAATACGGTCCAGGAAAACTAGACTCTGTATATAACTGAAAAATTGTACTGAGTGATAAATGATGTCACATGGGGTTATTTACACACCTAGATTATAAGTAATCGTATAAACATGGATTACTTCCCCTGTCAGTAGAGCAATGACAAGATGAAATAACAGATTTATCAAACTTGATAATCAATAGGGATGTAACTCTGTAATGCATATTTGACGATAGACAGGGGGGGATAACTTCAATTCGAAATTCAATAACAGGCATAAAGTGCAAACGAAATAGTTTCATAAAAAGCAGAAAGAAGACACGGTACACGTATCAATAATGTATACAAAACTTCCTAATATTTGTATGTAATGTTCAATTCGCCACATATTATGCATAGACACGATACCACGTGGTGCTTGATTTTATACAGGCAATTGCGTCATTGCAAAAAAAACGAATTGTGATTTACGACGCAAAACCATTCCGTCTTAAGGGATATATAATTCATTAAATCACAATTCTATAAATTGTGATTACACCAGGGACTTTGTTTAAGATAACCAAATGTGTTCAGACTAGAAAACACAAAGACGGAACTTTACAGAAATCATCTATTATGTATAAATTAGTTCTATAGTTTAGCTGAGCACGTCATTGCGTAACTATAATCATTAGACACCACAGAGCCATTATGTAGATTATTAGTACAGAATAGTTGAGTAGTTTCTATAAAAGTTTTGTAAAATGTTACAATAAAACTGCATTTATTTAAAGATTTTTAGCCTGTTTAGAAAATTACGTCTCTCCGTACTTTCCTGAATATCTGCTAGGTATTTCCCAGTTAACATTAATTCCTTGATAGTTACCTCGGATGCTTCAATTTTTTTACGACATATTTTGATATATTTTTAAACGTTTGAAAGAGTTGTTGCCCTTGACTTCTATGCAATATTTCTAACTCAGAGGAATGTAGTTGTTATTTTTTTAACTCTTATGGTAAATCATTTTCTTCGAATATTTATTCCGTTCTCAAAGTATTATGGCTGAAAATATATAACTGATTGATGTTTAAGATTAATTATGCTGTCAGTCTAATGTATCAATATCATTTTTGTCTTATCATAATCGTTAAAAGAAAAGATTTGAGATTTGTTCTCAAGAGAAGATCTCAAGTTGTATAACCTCGCCCTCATAGGATATATCTGATTTACACGAAATCAGTTCGTGATAAGAGTGCACGTGTGAATGCATACTCTTTCAGACAAACAAAGGATCTAAATTGATAACAATACATTACTATACAGCGACAATTTTGTGATAGTTTATGAATACACGTGACAGAAAATCGAATTACAGATTTAGCACTCGAGCAAAATACTTTAAGCATTGTTCGCATACAGAAGGCGCGAATTTCTATTTTATTTCAAGAGAATAATGAAACAGGGTACTGTATGTAATTGTTCAAACGAATTTTATATCGTCGGATGGATTTAAGATCGAGGATGAAAGATCCAGTATTGGTTGTGGTGGGTGGGGGATTATTTATATACGAGTTGGGAAATACACGTAAGTACAATGTATGTCACACAGCGCAAACATAAACAATTCCTCTTCATGACGTGATGCTGCAAACACTTTATCTTAATTGTAATTGTTGCAAAAGCAATTTTGCAAAATAATCACAGAATAGAATAGAACAGGTACTTTATTATATAAATTTGTAAGTAAAAATTTAATACAGTATACATATTAAAACAGCGACATGGGAGTAATAATAAACACAGTCAAACCTGTGCATGCGGCCACCTCCGAATAAAGGCCATCTTATGATAATGGTCATTCTTTGAAAAACAGTCACTGATTATCTAGCCATTTTGCCTTTCCCATGGGTGGCCTTTTTATACAGGTTAGAAATGTTCAAAATCACAAAAGTTTAGTCATTGGAAGTTCCTCACCAGAAAGTGTGTCAAGTTATACTATTGTCGTTTATTTGTCATGTCGGTTTCATGTCAGTGATAATCATGAATTGTGTGTTTGAGCCCTAGGTTTTATAGTAAGACATTTACCTCGTAAACATTAAACTTTTATGATCAAATATTAGATTTATTTAAGTACATATAATAAAAAATTATGATCATGAATGCATCCGTGGGAAAATATCACAAATTATTATATACTACCGATAAAGCCAGGAGACTAAAACTTTTAAGGAGATAAGGAGAATAGGGGTGAATGATACGACGTGTGGCCAAACCTGGAGACAGGTGCGTAGTCGAGGAGATGGAGAAATACCTGGTGTGAGAGACAGGGGACAGATAAGGCGTAGAAGATAGTAGACTAATTTGTTATAAGGGTGATATGGGACATATCCGGACTGACATACATTGATACTATAATTGTATATGTGGTACATGTCTGGAAGGCCAATTTAGAACACACTGTACCCCGATACACTATTCCTACGCCGTACATGTCCCGAGAAATCTTGATAAGCGTTGATCATCTCAAGTTCAATGTTCGCGTAAAATCGTGTCTAATATTTACAAACAGAAAATGAAAAAAAAATGAAATTGCCTCAGGATGCATGCCGTGAATTCTAATACATTGTGTTATTACAGGAAGGAAACAATCTGCCTTGAAATATTAATGTGAAGCCGCAACGTGCATGCTTTTTAAAATTCTGACGTCACATCCTGTTAATAGTTTCTATAATTCATAAATAATATTAAACTCGTGTCCGTATTGAAACGTATAAAATATATTTGTTGCCATTTTTTCATTGGAAAACCAACTAGGAATAAAAAACCATTAACTTTTATTGATAGTCATAACTTGTACAATTTACATGTCCGTTAATTTCATTTCATCAGGGATGCTATATTACATAATGGCATCCCTGGTTTCAATAGTAAAATTGTTAATGCAAAATTAAACACAAGATAAATAAATAAATGAAAGAGTTCGTTTAGTTTAGCATGAAGTAAAATAAATATTGACGCGGCACAAGATCAAATTACGCAATTGTCTGACAAAATTTAGATATCTATGAATACAATTAGCGTGCAGCATCTGGTGGTAACATAACCATGATTTGATACATCGTGTTTTTACACGTAGGTTACGTCATGGTATAGACCTTAAATACATGTAGTGCACTAAGTCTTTGCTAACAATATGGTGCCACAGGGGCATGCTACAGAGCAACATCTCGATGAATGATATACGATTTCAAGATTTACGATTAACAGAATTTAAATAGTTTGAGTTATTCAAGTACAAATGTACATGAATACGAAAATTTACCAAAATGTTCAAGTGCTTGGTCAAAAGAGTGATACTGTACGAGTAGGGTCACTTGCATCAGTCTGAATTTATCCGAATCAGTGTACCAGACCGAATGTACCAGACCGAATGTACCAGACCGGATTTACCAGACCAGTTCGAGTGTGTATAATCGAATATACCAGCCATAATGTAGCAGTTCGAACTTGTGTATGATTGAATGTACCAGACTGTGAATTTTGGCATAAATACAACTAACTATATAAGTCGGTCGATTAAATTGAACAGTATTTTTGTAAAAGTATTAATGCATTCAACATAGATTGCGATAAACCAGTTCTACTGTTGACGGATTGTTTATATGTTGATGAGTGTCTGGAACAGGAAAAATTAACGCAATAAGCATTTATCTTCTTAGAAAAGAGGATTTTTGGATAAACCAAGAAGCTTTGTTTACCTTCTGGTTATCATTGTAGTATAAAGACACAGGAAGCATGAACTTCCCAAGTTGAACCAGTATTTATGTTATTGTAAGTTGTAACGCACGTGCTACTATGAAGTAAAACGTTTCAAGCTATTAAACAACACGGAATAAACTGAGATATTTGCTCGAGTTTCAGATATTGAGCAGATTGCAAACCATTTCAAATTTTGAGAAATAATCACACATCGAACCATTCAAATAAATATTCAAAGAACGTTTAGCTCACTTATTTAGTGACATCACGTGGTATATAAATTATCAAAAAACAAGAATAAAAATACTAGTATCATATAAGCAATTCTTAATCTGATGGCATATGACTATAAAGATTGGCATATAATTTGTTATATGACTCAGTTTTACACTAGGGACCTCCTTGGTCGTATGGTCATGGTCTCAAACTAGCAATCGTCAGTCTCTCACCGCTTTGACTTCGAATCCCTGTCGGAATCATATTTCATACAAGAGGAAACTGTCCAGCTAGTTAACGGAAGCACGGTGGTTCCATTCATGTGAACACGTGGGGAAGCTGTCCAGCTAGTGAACACGTGGGGAAGCTGTCCAGCTAGTGAACACGTGGGGTCTTTCTCAAAGGTTAAAGCTGGAAAAGTCACAGAATGACCCTGTTTATCGGTGCGACATCAAACCTCGGTGAAAAAAAACACAACGACTTTGACCACGTTTTGGAGATTTATTTCCATATCATTTACAGTCAAATCTGTGAACAAAGATCATCCCGGGAAAGACAAAATGTGGCCATTAAGGATAGATGACCAAAAGTCGGAACTAATTGAGTTCAAAATAATCAATGACGTTTTTTTAAATAACCTTTACATGGCGGCCTTTATTAAGAGGTGGCTACTAACACAGGTTTGCCTGTATGTATGTCAGGTTGAGTCATTTCCCCATTTTAATAAAAACAGAATGTCAGTATCTTTGATGAACATTCTTTCATAAAACCTTACACACCGATATACGATGTGTCAATCATTTTATGAACATATCTTTTTTTCGGTTATTCCATACAGCGAGTTTAACAAGAGGGTATTGAAAAACGAATTCCCAAAAACAAGTTTATCAACTAGAACCGAGAAATGTCAATTATACTCAGGAGATGTGAAGAGATGAAGTTTGATTAGAATATATGCATTATCAGTGTATTTACAATCAAACACATGCCTTGAACGCCTCTGGATGAACTGTAATGAATTAAAATATACAGACATATGAACAGAGTTCACAATTTCTTCTTCTTTGTCACCAGTTTTGTCTCTTGATGCTTCTGGAAAAGTTTTTGCCAATTAATTCACAAAGCACTAAACTTACTTCTTTGATTCTAGTAGTTACCCTAGATACTTTTCATTTTACGACACATTTTGAAATAAATGCATGGGTTATTGCCCTTGTTGAAAAATATGATACATGTAATATATGATTGAATTCTGCTGATCTTGCATGGTGACCTACATTTCTTCACTAAATTAGATTGAACGTGTGTTTTGGCGCTATTTTATCTTCAGTTTTGATTAAAGATTTAATCATTTTCCATCATCGAAACTTACGAAAAGATATAATGGTACCCAAGATGATATGATGAGATGATAATTTTGGACATTATGCATGGGTATCAAACATGAACTTAACATTTATCAAATAACGTGATGATAGTAACGGATCTACAAAACTCTTAGACGTAGAATGTGATAGGCGGGTAGGCGAAAACATTGTAGAAATGCCATGTTTGGTTCAAATACAATTAAATAATTAGTCAGTCATCGTGGCTTTACACAATAATTATGATACTGGCGATCAGACGTCAGAAATACTTTTATAAGGAAGCAGGATACAAAACCAGCAATTACAAGCATGCAATAATATTTTCACGAAACACAACGTCTTGTGAAATACAACAGTTGTTTAAAACAATGACGTATGTTATTTTTACTTAAATGTCGTCTTACATCCTTTTTTCGTCTGGTGGTGGCAAAAACAATTTGTGTCAATTAGTTCCTGCATCTGAACAATAGATATAATTATACTTCATACCGGAAGTGACAATTTCTCATTCTGTCTGAAACAACACTAGATACGTCCCGCGTTGAATATACTCAACGTCAAGTCGTCTGCTCTTGACAAATTAACGTCTGAAAGATCATTGTCCGACAACGAGGACGACTTCAGAGGAGAAAACCTATACTAGCACCAGTAGATTGAATCTTGGCCATGATTCATTTGATCATTCGTAAATGAATCGTATATTCCTTATCAATAGATTACCAATAGAATTTTATGAGGAAATTTAGTTTCTTTTCAAAACCAATCAAGATATTTTCAATTTTGAATCATCGATAATTTCCCTTTGATGATTTTAATAATGAAGATATTGCCAATGTCTGCATAATTCTGTTGCTTTTAACAGCAAGTATCTCTTTTAATCTTCAGCCGCTCCGATGAGATGAAAAGGAAGAACGAATCGTTAATGAATACCATAGAGGTTACGTTAATTCAATACAACTTATCAAGTTATTTCTGTTTATGGTTTAATTTCAAGGATCAATCAGGGGTGGGGGTGGGGTGGGGTGGGGTGGTGGCTCAGTGGAAGAGCTGTTATGGTCTCTGACGGATAATCACTAACCGGACCCAACACTGCTTTGAGTTATCACATGTGAGGAAGCTTTCCAGCTAACTTAAGGAAGAAAGAAGGACGATGGCTGTAATCTAATGTAAACCTAAGGACGTCACATTATCCACTGTATGAGCTGGGAAAAGTCGATAAACGACCCCGGCAGTTGGTGCGACATTAAACCCTAGGGAACAGGGATAAAACAACGCATGTTTATTTGATTTGTGTCCGGTAGAGCAACATGTTGAACTTGTTCAGTATTGTATCATATCTAATAATCGAACTCGATAGTATTGTAACGTTAATGTAAATAATAAATTATTTATGTGTAATAAAATCCGATTCCAATGGTTGACTTAAATTATCGTACAGGCGTGCATATTTTATGTCGGTGACTGGCAAGATTGTATTATAAAACCTATTAGAGTTAACGCTTACCGTTTTGCAATATTCAATGATTAGCAATTCTAACGAGACGCGTTTTGCGGTTCCGTGAATAGAAATGACATCGACAGTAAACTAATACAATATGGGGGGGGGGGGTTAAATAAGAAATTGTGAATGCATTAACATTCAGGTAAATGATTACAAATATTGATACGACCATCAAAGTTTGTGGACATTATTTGCTTATAATTTGTGTGCAAATTTACTTTTAATTTTCATTCTTAAATAAAATGCTTGCCAAATCAGTATAACTATATAATATTATACGTATTTATTGACTTGTAAGAATAAAGACGTCAGACTTTCTGATTCAACAATTATAGAATAATGCTTCAGGATATTATACATTCACTAGGTAATTCAGATGTAAAATCAACACTATTCAACATGGACAATCAGTTAAACAGTTATTTGAATTATTTATTCAATCTTTCGTATCAGAATTAAGTCAATTGCTGTGAAAACAAATACAGAATGTACAATATTTCTAGCCTGTGTGGGTCGTTGTATTAACCTCTTTCAATGTTTAAAGCGTTTTACAATCAAAAGTGGAATGTACGGATATTAAATAATACTTTTCAAACAAATGTTTTCATTTATTTATGTATGCTAACAAAATTGAAAGCGTGTGTCAATGTCAGGTACCAATGGGTATTCGGATAATCGGATATTCGGATAAACGGATATTCGGTTTATCATGTATTCGGATGACCGGGTATTCGGATAATCGGGCGTAGAACATTGTGTGATCATATCATAAGCTGGTTGCTTTGAATCAAACGTAACAGAACACCACGAACAGTTGAATACAATCAGTTATAAACTATTATATCTTCACATCAAAGAAATCGTGTATACTCATCTAGGGGAACAAAGATTAACATAAAGATACCCCTAAGTCAGTTATGACTTTCATCTTTCAAGATATATAGAAAAATATTGGTAAGTGCAGCAAACATTTAGGTTTGATGATTAGATCGTAGGCAAAATACATGTGGAATGATTAATGTTTTAAATGAGTAGTTCCATAGTCTTGAATTACTTGTCTAAACTGACAACGTTTTGATATTCTACACAACAAGCCTACATAGTTCGCAACTTTTTTCAGTTCAATACTTTCAATCTTTTTATCCCATTGAGATTAAGAGTTTATTTCAGGAGCTGAATCAAAATACAACAGCACAAAACCTCAAGAGACAAAGGAACTACTTTATCACAAGCGCAACAAGATGCTGTTTTGGGTGCACTATTTTCCGGGGCGAGAATCCCATAATCAACACACATCGAGCTTGCAAGACAGTTACACAGAAACAGTAAAGTGTAGAGGTACATATTACTCCGCGAACCATTCTTTGTGATTATCTTGACTTACTTTAGAGACGGCTTCTTCTTTGGTCGACGTTTTACACAAAAAACCTGTCCGCTCAACATCTTAAGTGATATAGTCAAGCCACGTATAATGTCAATGAAAAGGATTTCGTAACACATAATTCTCTGACTGATATGTCATGTAACCAGACCCACTAAGAGGAAAATTTCCACATTCGATTGTTTCGGCGATTGTCTTTTTTTGAAATTATCTTTATTTACTTTCTTAAGTTTTTTCAAAGAAATTTCAGTTCAGTACATACGGCGGCCGATTCTCCCCAAACAAGTTTTCCTGGACTGTATTCAAACCATCACTAACTTACCATTCCACAACGAGCCGGTAGCTCCTCCAAATATGACGAAACATCGACATTTTGGTCTAATTTTCACAGAAGTGTATTGCCTGCTGCGACCGAGATCAAAAATACATGTAATAAATTGAAAAATAAGGTTGACTCACGTTTTAAAACATTTTGAAAAAACTTTTTTTCAAAAAAGCACGATATTGGAGAAAATGAATATGATTTATGCTCTTGACTTTTTTAGAATGATCGTTTCTGGATCACGTTGTTGTGTTTGTACTCGATACTAAAGAATTCTTAAGGACTGGAGGTGTTTTTTATGTCCCCATTACAGTGAATGTTTCATTTCTTAATACATCACATTATAGGACAATGACTCTAACTTAACGTTCATTGTATTATGTAACAATCCAGAGTAACGTTCAAAGGCGACTAGAAGGGAAAAACGATGGCACTAAATCTTTCTGTAACACAATGAATGACATTTACAGGGAAATCCTATTAAGTGGCTTGTGTCAGCATTATAGAAAGTTCCGTGAATTATCGTGAATCATCTTGTAGCCGACTTATCTCACAGGACCGATACTCATCAATGTAAATATCAAGGATAAAAATTGATTCACGAAGTATAGTCCGTTTACAAGGGTTTAACGTCAACGAAATAGAAAGACACCCGGCGTGTATAGGTTTTCAGATACACAGACGTACCGTTAGCTAGCTCGGTAGCTTCATCGTTTGTTTCGTAGCCCACAACTGTGAGGAGGTTAGTGATTAATAGTCAGCGACCAGCCACTCGTTCACGGAGCCCAAAAATTGTATAAAAATAAAGTCTTAGGAACAATATTCAAGAGTTTGTCAAAATGCTCTGAAATGGTATTATTCTATCTGGTTTTATTTTTATTTAAAGTGATCAACCATGGTGAATACTTCTTGAAAATGAATTTCTAATAAATATAATGGCGTTTAACAACCTTTTATATTTACCATATACATGACTTTTCTTAAATCACAGACTTACATTTTGTTTTATAAGATTGGACGGTTACTAATTTGAAGAAAACCTAGAAATTTAAAACGTCGAAACCTCAAAGATCTCACTGATATAGAATCCTTAATGATTGAAAATAATGGTGGGTCAATATCAAAGTTGAAGTTCCTGATAAACATCTATATTACACTAAATTGTATGATGTAACTTTCTGATTTGTTGTAATATTAACACCGAATTGTGTGATGTACCTTTTTGTTAGTTTTGTATTATATACATTGTATTGTATGATGTATATTCCGGTGTTATGTATGTATACCTTGGTCGTTCCAACCTTAACATGGGGTTAATGTACATTTTATTTACGTCTGATTATTTGATACTGCGTACTCTCTGCCTATTTTGTATGATAAGAAATAAATACATTATACATTTGAAGTTCATTTTTGGAGCGATATTTTCATTAACATTTTTCGTACAAACTGTCTGATTGTCATGGAAGGTAAAACACTACTGTTTAGGATAATGCAGGATGAGGTGATCTGCTATAGATGATAGGAAACGTTTAGGATGAAAGTTTGACACGACGTCAAAGTGTCGTTATGCGGGTGCGCCGGGTAGAGGTTAGTGGTGTAATTCAATATTTAGTAACTTTTTAAAAGAACTTCGTATTTACATCAAATTTGCATTATAGCTCAAGGAAGGCTTCAATTATACATCATATAAATTTGGTTTTAAAATATTAAAAAATACCCGAGTTATGAGAAAAGTCTACATACTTAAGGGACAACCCTCGTACATTCAGACATTTCACCAAACATTGAACCAAACCGTCCATAGGGACTGTCTTAATAATACAATAAATGACGAAGCGTTCCGTTATAATATCCAATACAATACTACGTCTAACAGCTGGAGAATTAACATATAATATCGACAGAGTACAACTGGCAATTATTCTTAATGGGGCTGGTCATATTGTTCTACAATGACGTCAATGACACATTCGTTGAAAGAAACACCTGCACTGTCGGGAAATTAAGTTAAGCATTACAGACACGACCAAGCATTAATTTATGAATGATAAGTGATACAAACGCCACGACAAGATCACGTACAGTTCAAATACTATTCAGCGAAATGACTGGTTGAAGATGCGTCGATAAGCGCCAGTGACATAACGAACGTCTAAATAAGTTAAAGGTTTAAGAAGTGGATCGAAGATTACTGGAATCAAACCTGTGAATAAAGATCACCCTATGAAAAGACAAATTGTGATCCTTATTGACAGGTTTTTGTTCTACAAATCAATGACGGTTTTTTAAAGAAAATCCTTCATTCCAAGGAGAGCCTTATTTAGGTGGTGGCCGCTAACACAGGTACATTGTATGATCGTACACATACGTTTATAACTTTACTAGGTATTGAAAATGTCAGACACCGTAGTTCTTGAAATTCTAATTAATTTTGAATGCTTTAGAATGCTTGATCAAAATCATGATGAGAAAGAAAGGTCTATCTAAAGATGTCTTAGATGACGTTTCAATATAGATATAATTAATGTTACTCGAGATTATATCTAATAATTTGACAACCAAACAAAAAAGCAATCATGGAAAATCACTAACGAAATCAAACATCAAGATAGGATAAGGACCGAGTAATTCCAAATAACAAGCACTTACATAGAGTCAGAGAGGATTCAATGATCTTAACGTGACTAAAATCTGATTGGGATCTAAATGCTCTAACATTGTGTGTCTTATAGTCTGACATATCTAACACAATAAGGCGACTAAGAGTCTGGAAGACACAACATCGCCAATATTTGTTCTGGATGATACGTGACATACTTTAAAAAATGGAATTGAAATATCTGTACATGTACATATATAAGTTTGTATTCGACAATTTGCAAAACCTTTCAATACTTATCATTTAAGTAGAATGTACTGTGTTAATCATAGGAATTGTATGAGGAATGTATCGTGCCTTACACCGGAAAAACCTTTAAAATAAAATGCTCGATTTCCCTGTTTCTTCACCCCACACTCTGGAACGGTCCAGAATTGACCTTAGCTAGAGCTTACATGAGTCGTAAAAGCCCCATTAGCTTTTTGGATGTTGAAATTAAAATACAAAATGTAGGTCTTATTTTACCAAGAAAAATGTCTGATCAGTGAAATTGACTTTTACTTGCCATTAAAACATTCCGAAATTTTCTTTTTTCAATGACGAAGTGAACGCATATATAAATGTAGTACAGTAATTTTTAAAATCATATTTCAAAAAAAAATAAGAAAAAGCATCTGACAACATTTTTACGAGATGTGACTAAAGAAAGGCATTATATAAATACATGTATTATTTTTTTCGAGCAAATAATGCATGTTTCTTATTTTTCCCTATCACTTTATCTATTGTCCCGTATTACTAAATTCAAAAAGCTGATCTGCCTTCATTTAACATATAAACTTGTTATTGAAATGATATTGACGGTTGTTAAATTTATAAGTCAGATCTGAGTCATCAGCTACCTAAAGAATTGACAAATTTGAGAACAATCTCTGAGCTAAAAAATCACAAATCTACTTTTCAATTCCCCGTGCTGATAATCCTACAGACTGTTGATTGTTCAGTTCTACTCTCCCTGCAGCCTGCATGCAGATATTCTATTTCTGCGAACTTTAATTATTACCCTAGGGTTTTACGAATGCAAATCACATTTAAAATGAAATCTCAGCAGTATATTAGTATTATGACGTACAGAATACGTACGTCAGTATTATATTAAGTGAGTGGATTATACGATAAGTAATGTAGATTAATTTAATATACCTGTTCTTTCTGGCATGCTGTTCGCCAGTGACAAGAAATTCAGACGAGTTGATGCCATAGCATTAAAAGCATGCCGTGTAAGTGTAATCGGATTACAATGCACCAGCGATAGCATACTTTCGCTGGAGAGAATAAAATTAATCGGAATGAAATGAACAGGGGACATTAAACTTCTGTTAGACAAAATTCTAATCCGATTTTTGTAAGAATACTTAAAGCCAGGGACTAACGGCAAGGAATTTATAAACATCAGCGTGCTAGTATTAACTATAACCTTAATAATATTCACAACGAATTGTTAAATACAATGTAGTACATATTAATGAAAACGCACAGTACTTCCATCGATTTTGTACGATTTCGTGAAAGTGCACGGTTTTAAGAATCTAAAATGGACTGAAACGTCGTTGCTATAGCGATAATATATGATGCAAAGTGCTCGTAATACACGCATATAAAAATGGTGGATAAACTGTAAATATGGTTTAAATATATGTCTAGATCTTTTAGTAAAATAAAAACATGTATAGAAATGTTTCAATAAAGTTTTCAATCTCCCATTGTATAAGGTCATAACATTAACCACACGCAATATATTAGAGTCGATTTGCATAAAAAGCACTTATGACGTCTATACGAAATGATCACGTGATCAGCAAAATACTGGAAATAAATTTATATTAAAGACATAATGTGAAAAACATCAACACATACACTCGTATTTCATCTAAGTTTATAAAGTTTATACCATTGTATTACGTTATACAATAAAGTAGACCTTCTCCACATATACTCGATGAGTTCTCTTTATAGAAAAAAAAGAAATTAACTTGAATTGAACGGAGAATAAAATTTATAGCAAACATATGCGTGGTTCTCTTTCAAATTGGTCTCGTCGTAAGATAATAAGACGGAATTATCAGCTTACGTAAGATGAGATTAAATACTGATCGACTTATGAACCCGTCCCCCACTACAACCACATCCTAGCCTGGATGAAGACAGTACGAATAACTGCCTACGTTTTGTGTATTGACAGTTTAAGGTGCAAAGTAGTGTTAGATTATATTCGTAACGCATCATACCCGTAACATTGACTAAAGAACGGATCGGTGACTTTGAATTAGTCGGCCGTGTAACTGCAAAAAATAACATTTAAGAGATAACCTACCTATATACATGTAATTATATCAATATTAAGGCTCTTTGTATATATCTTTGCATATAAGGCTCTGCGCATAACCACCAAATACCTTCTTTGCCTTTGGTATTCATTGCTCATTTGATGGACTGTATGCCAGTGTATGCCATAACGCTTGTACTTTTATTAAAGAAGAAGTTGATCGTTTGTGACGTCATAGGAAGTAAAATAGGTTATCATGGGAGAGTGAATAATCAATTACAATTTATGGGGATTCGTGGGTCACGGTGAAGACCAATAAGAAGATAAGACGACGTTTTAAATAAATAGAGCAGCGTACAAAGTGAATCACCATAAACTGTAATAAATCTTTTGATGAAAATATTAGCGTTTATTTTAAGCATTAAGTGGTCTCTTTAAAGACCGTTGTTAATGATATCAAAAACGTACAGGTCACGTATGACGTCATTAGCTGGTGTTATAAGCACTTAAGCTCATGTAAATCGAAAGTTTAACTTTTATGGAGTAATAAGACACGTCAATGAACATATTTTACATACAAAATTCGGTTATAGTTTTATTTTAAGAGATAAAGACAGAAAGCTTTCATGTTCAATGAGTCTTCGTATGTAGTTTTTATAGTTTTGTGATACTTTTATTCAGTTTAAAACCGAATCTATGTCATTCATGTCAAATACTAAATTTTAAACAGGGACGATCCTTGGTCTGTCTAGTATCATTAAAGTAGGCCAAACTTAAGTGTTGACCAACGCATGAATACTTATATACAGATAAATAAATCAATTATATTTTTGACTTTGGCAAGAGTATTTTTTCATGTAACGCAGTATTACGACTGGTCGGGTTTAACTACAAAATATCGTATGATAATGATAAAATAAATATAGATAGAAAAAGATAACTAGAAAAAGAGCGTATTTAGTTCACGGCGGAAACCCGGTGTGCTCTGCAGAAAGGGGTATAACAAATGGCGAATAAAAACAGTTGTTTTGGTTACCGCTTTTATCTTTTGAGCTAAACACAATCTAGCGCAACAATGATATTTATAAAAAGGAGTTTGGACCGATTGTACATTATGAATTAAAGAAGTCTCGTTGTGAAGTCATTAAAAGGCCGTGGACCACTGGAAAGTGCGACGGATTTTAGTTTAAGTTAGTATTTGTTCGAATAATGTCCAGGAAAATTTGTTAGGACAATCGACCGCCATATACAACTGAAAGTGTTGATAAACGTGACCGTTCATGGAGGTTACAGTGTATATATCTAGGTTTTCTCACACCCAAACATAGCATCAGTAAAATACCGATCTAAATTATGTTTTAACAATTGAAAATACTCTAATGGATCACGTGTCTCTATTTATCTCTGTAACTCAATGCACAAGGATAAACCATTAACTGTAATATCATATTGAGTAAAAATTAAGGAGACATTTCACATTTCGCATTCCACGTATTCTAAATGTAATACCACGAAAAAAGTCGATACAAAAATAATACGAACGTCAGGAAACGTTCAAACGCCACGCTACAAACTTTGCGTACATACATGCTCTGACACGCGAAGACAATTACGTATTAGTTACCGTTCATATTTTAAATTATCATAAGCACTTATAAGCACGAAGTATATGCTTTGCGACCTACCTACGTTATTTTTGGTCAAGTAACCGGAAATACGACTATATCTTTTTGGCCCGAATAAGTCTTTCGGAAACATACGTCACTCTCTGTGAGCGTAAAAATTCGTGATGAAATATCGGCCGAGAAGCAAACAATACATTAATCCTATAGCCAATTAACTGTTCACTCTCTTTGACGCCAATGACAAGTTTACTGCATCCAAAAAACTAGGTCAATACTAAGTCAGTATATCTATTTTCAGAAGAGATTCATAATATTGTCTCACCGTGTCATTTCACATCCTTGATTGACTGACATAGCGGGATTGTCGTATCCTTTATAGATTATAATTTCTCCTGTATAGCAATATTTCGTGTCTATCCTAAAAAGCATTAATTACTCATCACTCCATTACTAGTTAGATAACTTGATGTACGGTTCCACCAGTTAGATAACTTGATGTACGGTTCCACTAGTTAGATTACTTGATGTACGGTTCCACCAGTTAGATAACTTGATGTACGGTTCCACTAGTTAGATAACTTGATGTACGGTTCCACCAGTTAGATAACTTGATGTACGGTTCCACCAGTTAGATAACTTGATGTACGATTCCACCAGTTAGATAACTTGATGTACGGTTCCACTAGTTAGATAACTTGATGTACGGTTCCACTAGTTAGATAACTTGATGTACGGTTCCACCAGTTAGATAACTTGATGTACGGTTCCTTAAGTTAGATAACTTGATGTACGGTTCCTTAAGTTATTTATTTATTATTATTCATATTTTAACTATTTCTAGTTGGTTATCTACTTTAGAATTAATATTTTATTAAGATATACAAGCATACTCGCACGACAAAGAACGCGAAAAGTTGCATAACAGTTTGCGGTCAATTTAAAAGCACTTGCTTGATAATGCTTGTTTCGCGTGGTTAAAAAGGGCACCTATTGCAACGGTGGGCGTTGTCATGTAGCGCCTGGAGAAAGGTCAATATGCTCACACGCACCCACCACAATACGCTCACTCGAACACATGTAAAACATACACACGCATGGTGAACAAGAATGCAGTATAATAATTATTAAAATATAAACTTCATAGACAATATCATCCATATTGTTTGTACCTTATTACAGGAAAAAACGTTAGAATTATCACATGGTTTGTTGCAAAACAGAAATACAAATAAACAAAAAAATGCGATCGTCCAATATACTCGTACAATGAAGAATAGCTATACAAGAACATATTTGAATGGCTAACACAAAACATATCTACAACCCTCACTTAATAAGATTCGGTTTACAAATGTATTTGTCGACCGGGCTGACATCGCATGTCCCTAGTTATTTCCATAAATGATTTTAGACGGTATGAATAAATATCTTTGTCTAGAATATATATAGGCATGCATCAAGTATCTTTAAGTACTTAATGCCCGTCTCGCTTTCATATCCAATCAGTGACAAGCGGTTTTGTTTGTTTTCTTATCTTAAAATAATATAAAAAACGGCGTTTTAACTTCTTAGTTTTGAAGACACTGAATAATCGGAGTACTAAAACGAGTAGAATGTATATTTGGATGTTCTTCATAATAATAAAGCTAAAGTCGCTATATCACTTCTTGTAGCTTTCTCATTTACGAAGAACACCCATATTATGCACTTTAACCTATACATACAGCAGGAAATGCCAATAAAATATCTTTAATCAATTAGAATTGACAGGTTGTATGGCTTCACATTACTAATTCGGTTTATATAGACCAGAAACAAATTCTTGAAAAAAGCACATAAACATTTCACGACCTTCTAAAAAAGACAACGTCCCCCAAATCCCTCAAACTAAAACCCATCCGACACATAGGACCATACAATACCCATAGGACTATACAATACACATAGGACCATACAATACACATAGGACCATACAATACACATAGCACCATACAATACACATAGGACCATACAATACACATAGGACCATACAATACACAAAGGACCATACAATACACATAGGACAATACAATACACATAGGACCACACAATACACAAAGGACCATACAATACACAAAGGACCACACAATACACAAATGACCATACAATACACAAAGGACCATACAATACACATAGGACCATACAATACACATAGGACCATACAATACACAAAGGACCATACAATACACACACATAGGATCATGAAATATGTCATAAATACGAACATTGTGTCTGTGTACACGTATTGTAGGTTTGTTATTCAATATTTTCGTTTTGTTCCGTTTCAGTTTAATGTCTTTTTTTCAACAATAGTTCAGTTATATGCGGTGGATGGGCCATCCTAACTACTAGTAGTTTTCCTGAATTGTATTCAAAGAAGTTCTGGCCGTATATTCTATTATTTTTCCACAAAGAGCCGGCAACTTCTTCACATATGAAGGAAAATGTACAGTTGTGTCAATACGATTGTGCGTTGGGCGTATATGAATGGGTATCTCCTACTGCAATCAGGAGTCGAACAATGATTACCTGGTTACAAGACCAGTGTACTAACTAAGAGATAACGACCATTGCGGCCTACAACATTTTCAAAGTACATTTGTATTGATTACATCATGATTATACGAAATATGCAGGTAATAAAATGAAAAAAAATCTACTAATTATTTCATGAAACGCGCAGATGCTGGTTCACCGATCATAAAACATGATTTTCATTACGTATTCTTATAAATTATTCTGGAAAATTTATAAAGCAAAACACATGTAATAGGAAACCACGATCACTATAGAGATACTTCTTTAAGTACCTAAATAGAAACCATGATATGATCTCCAATATCATATCACAAGAAGGCCATCCTTAAAACTGTTGGTTTGAGTCAAGTTACGCTACAAGAACTTTTATCAGAGGACAGATATGTAGGCATTTTTGTTAAGGTAATAAAACGGAAACATGAGAAAAAAAACGATTTTCGTTTAAGGTCGCAAAAAAAGTTTTAAAATGAATCGGTCAGGTAACAGCAAGCTAACATTTGTTTAAGGACGGTCTTATTACGGAAAATTGTGGTTCAAAAGGAGAGAAAAGCATTAATTTTTTTTTAATGTTAAGATTATAATTCTGATGACGTCAATAACAATAGAATACTAACGGTCTCATTGCATGTTGGGAAGGTGGTCTCCTGTTCCAGATTGTTCGAAACATGTCTTAATTGAATTACGCTATTAAAAAAGTCCAGCCCTTGTTATTTATAATTCGGTTAACAGCTGCAACCATCTTGGATTGGCTACTCGAAATTCTGGATTTTGTATTTGTTTGGATTTAACGCCGTTTTTAAACGGTTTTCGGTAACACATGGCGACCATTTCACCAGGTTTCACTGTATAACATATATATATGGGGGTGTGCGTGCGTGTGTGCGTGCGTGTACATATAATAGATAAAAATAAATTGTCCACTTTGAATCCAATATTAAAACGTACAACTGATCCGTACACACGTACATAATTATGTAAATGAACAACTGATATCAGTGTCCAATCAGTAATTTAAGTAAGACTTGCGCCATCTGCTGTGTCTAGAGTTACAACCAATTTTGTAACAGATAACATCGATTATATTAAAACTACTATTTAAATGGAGTAAATTGACCTTACGAACATGCATTGCCTGCATTTTCTTCTTATTTCTTACTTTGTCAAAACAGAACAATTAAAGCCTTCTCTAGATTCATCATCTGCGTCTTGTATCTGATACAGAACTTGTGAACACGTCAATCTTATCACTGCAGTCGTCAATCATCAAGAGGAGGATAATGTTATTATGATCACGAGATGTCACCGTTTTCTTAAGACAAGTTTCTTGAGTGTTTGAATTATACATTTTGCAATATTACAGAATTACCGCATTTCACAGAGTTTTAAAGTCTGTTGTCAGCATAATCGCTACACTCAATAATGTTGATGAAAATTACATATGTTTCTTTAGAATAACATGTATAATATGACCTTGTTAAAATTTACATTCAGTATGTTTGTATATAATTGCAAACATACTGAATCTAAATTTCAATTAATTATATGAATATGACGTTGTACTGTGCACACGCCACAGTAACTAATGATCTGTTATAATAACATTAGTGTAATTTAAGATAACAATACGCGATACGCTATAAAACACCATGGAGGACATACTACATACAAGGACGATCATCAACACTAGTACTTTTATTGTCATGGTCTATATTCATATACACCATCTGCTCAAACAATAATTACTCTAGGGAATTACTAGTATCAGACATCATATTTATATAAACACAGGCGTTCATCATAGCATCAATATCAGTACTTCATACATATGTGAATAAAGACATTCAACATACGGGGGTTCCAGCGTTTATGGTCTCAGATTAGTAATCATCAGCACCCCATCGCTTTGTGTTCGAATCCCACCTGAGTCCAGTGCTATCTGCGAGGAAGCTGGCTAGCCAGCCTAATGAATGTCATCAGTTCTACCCAGCTGTACTCCTGCAGTCCTCCTCCAGATCAATCTAAAATAATCTGTTAGTACGACGTTAATCCCTTCGAGTTAATCCCAGACGAACGGACGAACGAAGCGTGTATAGCTAACAAAGTCATAACGGCATGAGTTAAAAAAGTATGATAAACTATCTAAAACAATGCCGACAAATTGGAATCTTTATTCTTCTTTGAAAGTACTTTTCAGACGATTTGTCATCCTTAATTTAATTCTATTTCCCTATTGGTTATGACGTAGACGCCATCATCTACAGTATGACAATAGACTCATTTGAATACATTGAACTGAAAAGACAGACAAAGCCTTCCATTAGAAATCCTCGTTAACTGATATCGAGACGAGACCTGAACATAATGTGTTTCATAAGGATACATTAGACAGATATATACAGAAACGTAGTTTGTTTTTCTTCATTTGCATGCTAAGAGACAATACTAACAACTATATATATAGCCTTTACCGGGTAGACAGATCGATTTATTTCATTAAACGATTGCGGCTGGTTCCTATCATATCCAGTTTTATCACGTGATGTTTTGCCATGAAGAAAATATGTCTCAATAAATGTATATACATGTATATAGGTGTGTAGATTTTTACAGTTAACGTAATGATTGCTGAAGTACTGGAACAGTTATAATTAGATATCCAAAAAATTAAACATCGCAGCAACAACCAGGGTCGTATGGTGGTATTTCCAGGTTTAATGGTGGTGGAGGACACTAAGCGTATACCAGGGTTGAACCGCCGACCTTCCGCAAGCTAGTTGGACAGCTTGTGCCGGGGATTGGGTTTCGAACACACATCGGTTCAGGGGCTAGTGATTACTGAGCACGAGTCTGAGACCATAACCACGAGACACGCGGATACCTCTAGTTGCATTCAGAGAATTCAAGAGACAAGTATTGTATTAACGATTATTGTACGGCTGGTGTCGTGACGTTTCACATTTCATTTCCGAAACAATGTAGGTTGACAAATGTACATTTCGACCAAGGAGACATTCAATCTATAAGACATACGTTATATCACTCAGCCAATAAATACTTACATGACAAACATAGATTGGAAGTGACGCTGAGTTCGATATTTCTTATATATCTAACCGTAAGAAAGTACAAAATATGTTAGCATCCAGTGTAAAGAATAAACAGAACATTTAATTGTATTGCAGTTTGAACCAATGTGACAGTTAATATTTCTTTCCGACGTCAGAATTGCTTTTATGCAAGACACATTCTTGAAAATATAATTTTCTGGAAAAGCGGCAAAAAATATTTAATTAATCTGCTTATTTTTTTTTAATTATTAGATTTCAATCGGAATAGATCGATATTTGTTTGGCTGATGTTTAACCGTCACACCAACATGTCATGATCATTTGACTACTGGTTTAGTTTATGATGATTTGTTTTTAAATTCCAAATAAGATCCCATTACGTTATCAAGAGACAAAATGCCTTGATCTGAATTGATATATCTCAGAAAGATACAAATGTTCTTGCTCAATCATGTACCAATAAAAATGTTTAATTCATTGATCTCTGGATATACTCTTCCGGAGTAACGGTGAAGCATGTAAGTATTAGTAGTCGTTCATTTTCTGAATTGTATGCAATTTTCACCAGCGACGCGAATATTTTTTTATAAATCGTTCAACCTGGTTTATCTATGCACTCAACAGAAATTGATTTGTCATAATTTCTGAAATCTGCGAAATGAAAACAATAACATTATCTTCAGACACAACCTTAAATAAAATACGAGTTACTGTTTGTACTCTGACACAAATACAGCCTGATAACGATAACCATACAAATACCAAAGAAATAACGTGTTTGGAGCAAACGGCAATATATATGGCGGCCATCTTGGCGGCCATCTTGGATTTCCGGGTTTCGTACCAAGCGCCGCCAGTTTATACCGGCAGTTCCGCAAACCACAGACGTTGGAAAATATATACATTTGTCATAATGCTCAAGAATTCAAGTTATCATGTCGCCTTCAAATCCCCATGTAGCGTTGCTTCAGACCATTCTAAGACATTATACTCCGGGAGATCATGTTCTGTCCTTCTATGTGCATGTGATTAGGTTAAGGGAAGGTAGTATTTTGGGGAAGGTAGGGATTTTTGCATGCGTTTTTCTAAGAATCGTTTTCTTATCTACATTTTAAAGTTCAGGTTATAAAATATACTATTAACAGTTACAGTATGAAAGACGTCCACTTACAGGCTGCTTTAGACATAAACCACTATTTTTATAAAAGTGGTTTTACGTGTGCATGAAGAAAATCCAATTCAATTAAACCTGTAATATTCAAACGTGGTCTTAAAGCGACTTGAAACACCATCTGTATTTGTTTTAACAGTGTTCATTGGAAAACATTAACTTTCTAAGGTCAAGATTACAATATTAATTCGATTTATTTTTTATTTGAATAAGTGGATTGTCCTGTTCAGAAGATGTAATAAGGCAAAGAAGCCACAACATGGGTTAGAAATCACACGCAATCTAACCAAAGCACGAATGAAACATCGCATGATGAACAGCTTTAAGCAATCAGGATAATTGATATTCTAAATGTAAACATCAACAATTTCATCCGGCAGAAATATTGAAAATGTCCGTGACATACGTTGCATGAATAATTTGTTATGTAATCTCAAAATTAGCATTGACATCAAACATGCAATCGTTAATTCTCGGTAGAACACGGCATGTTGTATCATTTATTTAAACTAAGCAGATCCAGTATTGCATATTGTAATTAATATTTGACAATGAAAACAATGCGCGCCTTGAAACACCCGGAAACCGGAGATCAAAACAAATAAACGTAAATGTGAGTTTAGATCTTTTAAATTGAATACAGAAATATATCTATTTTTTGCCATTAAATACTACAACGTGTTATTACAACCGTTATGAGAGAGAATTCTAGTTGCGAGAGTACTATTAAGGCGTATAACCATTACGTAAGAAAACACAATAAGCTATATATTTATTTATTCATCTATTGTTTAACGGCCAAGTCATTTAAGAGACGCCCCAGAGAGAGAGAGAGGGGGGGGGGGAGATAAGACGCAGGCGGGTGATATGGGCATTTATATCCCTACTCTTTTAGAATAGTTTATCCTGTTTTTTTATCGTGTCCAGTGTGTAAAGCACCGATATACACCTCACCCGCTTCCTATGATTTCTTAACAGAGTTCTTGACTAGGTTGTTGGGATGAGGACACTGAAATATCAGAAGCCGGGGCCAAGATTCGAACCAGTAACCTTTCGACTGGTTCTCCAACGCGTTGATACTAGACCAGTGATATATTCCCTTACGAATGTATGGAAAATAAAGCATAATACGAAATGTGTGCACATAAAAAGCAGCATATTGACAATATGAGGAAACCAAATATTAAATTCGCCGCGCGAATGATTCTATCGAAATGGACCAAAAAAGCAGTTAATGCACCGTATCAATATTCACAGCGCCACAAAACAGCGGCAGCCTAAATTAGAAACTGGCGTCAGTAATTCACGGCATTCTTAACGAAATGCAAAAATACGATTTACAATTTGTTGTTTCAATAAATCATTGGATGTAATGACGTTCTGGCAATAAACAATTCGTACCGTGTTGAAGCGTAGCTGACAAATGAACAATCGAGTTCGATTTTTCTCGAATTAATGTAATAGGTTTCATTTTACTAGTTTGTTTTCTGTGCTGGAAGTAATGTCTTGTGATTTATGACTGGCAACCTACCCGGAGAGATAATAGCAGTTATACAAATAAAATAAAATTTATGTTTCAGGGGAAAATAGAATGCCTCGATATTTATGTTTTATAATTCACACAATCGAGACTGTTTTGCATAGAAATCTCATCTCTTTGACAGAGCGAGCAGATTGGGCTCAAGAAAAAAATATTCTTCAAGAGAAACTTAACGATTTCGTATCAACAAAATCTATAAAAATCTCTTCAAATTTATACTCTCTTATTTCATGGGCCAAATTCCATAATCGGATAATTGACATATATGCCTGCCCAAATGATGATAAAATGTTTGAAAATGTTAGGTCAATAAGAATATGTATAAAGGTTAGGTCAATAAAAATATGTAAAAAGGTTAGGTAAATAAGAATATGTAAAAAGGTTAGGTCAATAAGACTATGTAAAAAGGTTAGGTGTGTAAGAATATGTAAAAAGGTTAGGTCAATAAGAATATGTAAAAAGGTTAGGTAAATAAGAATATGTATAAAGGTTAGGTCAATAAGAATATGTAAAAAGGTTAGGTCAATAAGAATATGTAAAAAGGTTAGGTGTGTAAGAATATGTAAAAAGGTTAGGTAAATAAGAATATGTATAAAGGTTAGGTCAATAAGAATATGTAAAAAGGTTAGGCGTATTATCATTGTAACAATTTAGATGTACTTGACATTCAAGCACCGTTATGGTTTACTCTGCTGGAGTAGACTCATTGTTGTAGCTTTTACGTACATTGCATCACGTGACCATACTATTATCTCCATAAAGTATTTCATATAGATTTGATGAATTATGCTGCCACAAGTAACCTCAATTGTGCTCTGATCAAGTCCCGCGAGATTTCATTGACGTCACGAGACATTCTCCTGACTGATTTTAATCAGAAGATTTGAGATTTCCTGAATAATTAAAAGCTTTCACCGTATTCAACAAACACACGAATAATGGCATAAGTCGTTCCGTCAAACTGTGACACGGCTTCTACAGAAGTTTTCCACTCAAAACAAATAATTAGATTTTCCGAAACAGTCTTGAGAAATTTATTTGCGCAGAACAGAACTGAAGAACTTAAAGCATGTGTAAAGTCAGCAGACGACACTGTGGAAACCAATAGTTTTGTATATTGATATCTTGTTCAATGGTTGTAAAATAGAAACTAGTTATCCGCCTTGATCGATACAGATATGAACGTCGTATATACGGTCAATTAGTAAAATACTGGAATTCATTTTAAATGCCACTTTAGCATGAACTCAAATGACTCAAACGCTTGGTTGTTATCAAATATTCTCATTCGCGAGCGCGTGCAAGCGTACGTTCGTCCGTTTGGTTTGTTTGCCAGTATTTTACCATATGAAATAACAGAGAGTGATACGCTAACTAAATGATGCTTACAGACCCCGACCGGTTTTATTGACCATCAAAGGTGTGCAGATTTATTGACTATATGGAATTCCAAATGTTATAAATAGCAAAAAAAAAACAAGACTATAAATTTGGTGTGCACATTTTCCTTAGGCAATGGAATATAACTCTTAATAGCGGGATGATAAATCGAAAAGAAAAACAACGAAGGCTTCAAAGCCGATGTAAATAAATACAGCATACATCACGAACGTATCGCGATAATTTCAACTAATTGGTCATTGGTTCGATGAATGATATCGTTATTTATTCACGGGCAACCACCATGGTGTAAAACAAGAAATAAGTATAACTTACAGGAAGGAAACAATTATCAATTCTAACGGTAATGATCAAACAGCGAAAGAAAGTGTAAAACCATTGGAAGTCATAAGAAATCCTTGCTTCATTAACCTCAGTAATTTATTTATTCGTTTGCGTTTAACGCCGTTTTTTCTCCAGAGATATTTTTTTCAGTTATATACGGCGGCTAATTCATTCACCTGACAAGTGTAACTGGACGGTATTCTTACAAACCCTTCTACAAGGTACAGGCAACCTCTCCACATGTGGAGGTAAATCGACATAGTTGTCAAATTTACATGAAAGGGTATGACCTGCCGCGAGTGGGAATCGAACCCGAATCGTCGGGTAACTAATCTACAAGTAAATAATATGGCCAACTTCCTGAATGTCCGTCAAAGTATACGTCTCCTTGGAACAGCCAGACCAGAATTGTATTCGAAGACCACTGTGACCTAGTTTTGATTTTCAACCAACTACTACTCCGAATTAATTGAAGACATGCCTAATTTGTTTTTGAACTACAGTAACAAGAAGTTATTGGGCCAGTCAGCGTAAAATCAGGCATAAGAAGTCAAAGATCAAACGCTACCAAGATAGAGATTATTTGGCGAAATCAAGAGGTTTAAACGCCTGGTTTTCTCAAAGACTATGTTATTCGAAGAATTGGAACGTATTTTAAGGAGGCTTCGGTTGTCAGATATATGATTTAAGAGCTAGTTAACGATGTTGCACATTTTAATGTGTACGGTTACATAAGATGTGAAACTATACATTACTGTGAATGATTTGAGAACTGCATCAGATATGAACAAAATAAAGCAAAAACCTAGGCCTCAGTGATCGAGTAGTTAGGATCGCTGACTGGCAATCATTAACTCTTCTCTGCTTTGGATCCCTTGTCAAAAAGCTCCCTAGCTACTAGTAGCTAGCTTACGACAGGTCGGTGGTTCTACGGGGCTGTACAGTCGGGATTCATACACCGTTAATGCTGCAAACGGTCACCGAGTGACCCTGGTTGTTATTGCGACGTTTTGGATGAAAATTGGTAAACACATAATTATTTGGAAACATTTTTGTTTATTAAGAAAAAAAGGAGCCAATAAAAGCATACAGTTGTTCATTCACTGCAAATAAGTATTTTTCCTAAATTGACTCATCAAGATTTCATAGAGAATTGTAAATAGGATTTCAGACTGATGGTTCAATCGACTTACACATTTACTGCATACCGCACTTTCGTAATTTTGTAATATTTCATCGCCATAATTAAATTAATCATCGGTGTCATTTTAAATTACATTTTTGTATGTTAACGACGAGAGTCGTAACTAAGTGTTTAGAACTTGTAACACGGCCCTTTTACTTAAATTGCAAGTACAGTACAACCTCTGTAGAGCAACACCCTGTGGGAGCTGCACATATCGGCCGTTGTTTAAAGGTTGTTGCTCTACATAAGTTAAATTTATAGTAAATATTAACTTAGGGAAATTTTTAAGGTGTTGTTATAGAGAGGTTGTTTTATGTAAAGATATATGAAATATAAATAAAATATGGATTAACGAATCGAAGTACAGCGCGTACATCCATCTATCAGCTTATAAAACATTAAATAGCACAGTTATTGTACTACAGTAAATGTCAACTGGACGTGTTTATTGTCTGTTTAATTATATGTAGGCTGTAAGGGAACTTCTCCCTCCTGGTGTTAGACAATGAACATGATAACAATAATTCTAGACTAGATAAGAAGCCTACACTATGTATGTACTTTTGTCGAACTTTGTGTGGATGCTAAATTGTTCAAAATGCACGCGTATACAACACAAACTGGACTAGACTTATCAATGGCACAAAAACGATACAGCCATCTTTTCAAACATACAAAATCTCCAACGAAACCCCTTATTATAATGTCATTTTTTATCTCATTAATTTTTTTTTTATCAAATCCATACCATGCTTTGACACGTTGCCATTGGTCACGTCTGTTCAAGCAAACATGTCTGTTTTGCATTTTTTGCATGGACTTTTTGATCTACCGAAACATCCGGACTGATTATTTTTGATGAATATGAAAATATTACCAATTTCACTTAGTGACCATATACATTGTACATGCACTATAAATATTCCAGATAGCTATTCTGCCTCGTTTAATTAAATGTCGTGACAAGTAAATCAGACATGAGGTAATAGATCGAAATATATCGTAATAAGATTACAGTTATATTATCTACGGCATATCTTTTTTCCAGCATGATTAATCTATTGAAAGTTCAAATAAAAAAGGACACAATTTGATATCCAAAGCATGCTGAAAAAAAAGCTTTGAGCGAAACAGAAGATCGACAAAGTATTGGCAAATAGGATATACACATGAACTATTCTAGACGTACTTTTCTCATTTAAAAAGCAAATAATTGCATTTGTATATGATAAATCAGCCAGAACTTGTAAAAGACTAATAAATATAACTGCTTATCGTGAGTTAAAGATACGTCATTGTCGTAGATAAGTCACTTTCTTTATTTAAGAGTATTATTAGATTTCACCCGATATCTTATACCACAAGTGATATACAATCATACAGCTAGTCTGAGGGGTGAGGATGTCACAGGTACATTGAAAGATCCACGAGGATCATGTTTGCACCATCCTTGAATTATTCAACATGCAGAATCTGCAGAATTGAGTATAAATACGAAAGACTTAGATGCGATGGAGCGATGGTATACGATGACAATAGTGTGAGTGATTAATGTTGATTGAGTGATGGTACAATGTCGATAGAGTGATTGTACAATGTCGATAGAGCAATGATACGATGGCCCCAACGGAACACAGTAGAAAAAATCTAACCACAATAAACGCGCTCGTAGAAATATGCACGAACACACATATTCGTGTACATACACAATGTCTGTGCGCACATCATTATCAATAAAATGGCCCGGCTGAAACCATGCTGCGATATCTTGGTGAAATCGAATTCTGAGGAAATAAACTACTTGTTAAATCAGTATACACAATTGTGATACCCTGATAAAAACTTTCTAAGCTAAATAAAGGATACCTCAAACTATGCTGTTATCTTGGTGATATTTTAAAGAAAACATTACAACTAGATAAGACAAGACACAAATATACACGTTTTCCGTTTCAGTGGATTTTAAGAGTTCCAGCAATCTTGCAGTTAAAATGTATGTGAGCGGCTGATTCATCTAACCAAGTTTTCTAAAGTATATATTCAGACCAGTAGCCGTACGCAAGGAACCAGCAACATCATCGCAAACGGCTGAAAATCGACATTGTGGCCAAATTTTCATTTTAAAGGGTATGGTCTGTAGTGGCCGAGATTTGAACACGGGTAGTCGGGTACCACTGGACCACAGGCCGCGGCCCCTTAAATATACATGAACGAAACTACATTCATTTCAAATGCATTCAAAACTGTGTAAAAAGGGCATCCTCTGGAAAGAAATGATGTGGTCTTTATTGACAGATGATTGTTATTTGGAGTTCGTTTTGTTCTAATTAATCATGATGGCTTTTGAAAGAATGGTCTTCTTTCAACGGGTAGAATTTACTTTGAGGTGGCCGCTAACATAGGTTTGATTGTATTGACGTATTCGAGTTGCACATCGTTACCATCGGAATGGGTCGAATTCTCCCTAGCGTTACAATTGGTGACCTTAATTTCATTCGCGATTGTTTGTTTTCACATACGACTTTCAGTAACTATATATACATTAACAAGTGAAATAGAAAATCAATGACAACAAAATATTCGACTTTAAGATCAATTAAAGGATCATTTATACGGATTGATATGACTTAAGGCTATCATACGGACATGATCGCGGGTTAAATTGTCAGCATTTTTTCCTACTGGGTGATATTATTGTTAACGCTGTAGACATAAAATGATTTGACAGAATATTTCTCCGTTCGATAAACGACCTATAAAAGTGAATACGTGTGTGCGTACCAACAATGTTGTGTCGAGAGAAGTTGACAAGTGATTGAACTACATGTAGTTGCAACGTATCATCGGAAAGATCTTACAGACCAGGCCAGAGAAGACAGGATGGAAACAGAGCAGATCATATCAGAACAATGCAGAAAAAACACGAACTGGTACAGAAAAGAACTGAAAAGAATAGAACAATATCCAAGCTGTTATTATAGATTAGACCAAAAGCGCAATAAAAGATTAAAACAAACAATCAACATGATGTTAAGACACATGTAGATACATTTTTGTCAACCAGCACGAAAACGAATGATACAAAAAAACATTAATTAAATTTAGGTAAACTTCATCATGACAGTAATGATATAATTAAACATTAACTGGTAATTTATGTCATTTTCGACGATTTAAATAAAGTACAAACGCATATAGCATACATAAATACATAGTTTGCACACCATGCAAAATTCTGTCGGTAAGTATAGAGTAAGTAACGTTGTAAGACCACACTCGTAACAGATCACCAGAATTGATAGCGGAATCCTATAAGACAATAAAATATTGTTTCCACCAAAGACCTTTACTATGCAAAGTGAAGTATGGGTCTTTATTTACACAAACATCGCTAAAACATATAGGTTCTGTTTGTCGGCATTTTTTTCAGATAATATACTTGTGCAAGCTCGGAGATATACATTTTATGAAAATGATAAGTGACTGCAAAAATGTAAGAGACCGAAAAGAGGTCTGGGTTACTTGAAAGCAGGAACTTCTTTTATTTTACGCATTTTTAAGAGAGCAACGGCATTTGGTTCTCATTCTGAACAAAGCTTGCATTCATGAATTGGTTCCCGTTTTCTTAGGTATACTACAACATGGAACGGGAACCAGTTTACATTGATGCCATATTCAAGACAAAGGCTTGTTTGTTTTAAATAAAGAAGAAAAGCAAGTAAAAAAAGAATAAAACTATTTATAGAACAGCAATTCAACCGACTGAAAGCATTCATAAAATTTAACAGCCGCGACATGAAAGAAATAAAAAGAAATAAAGAGAAGTCATGAATTTGTCATCAAAATGTGAGATAATATTCACGACTGGGCGATTAGATAATTCATAACATGACAATTGGCAAAACACTTTATTCATAAACAAGAAATCAAAGCTAGTAGCAGACGAAATGGTGTTATAAAAGTTATGAGGTATCTCGATATGTCTTAAGATATGGCAAGCTATGAATGAGCAATTATCTTGTAAGAATAATTTGTGTGTTTTGCACGACTATCTGACATCTAAAATTTCAGCAAATATATCATTAGAATAATTTGTTATGAAATGGCGAAATAGACAGTTTACAATTTATTTTCAGCACCCCTTTACAGGGCCATTGATTTCAGAAAAAATGGTTAACTATCGAAGTGTTTGTTTATAAATGCCTTACGTATATTTCTTTTTCGTGCAGTAAATTGCAGTCGGCTTACTTCGGGGTTTCTCGTAATAAATTGGTAATAAACCAATAATGATAGGTATAGCACAACTAATGACGGTTGGTTACAAATTTAATTTGTTTATCTGCATGTTATTCTACATCTATGGTCATTTAAGAGCCGTCAAAGAGAGGATCGAGATAAGGTACATGAGAACCTATCGGTACTTATATGAGTATGGGGATATATGGATATAAATGCGGCAAATACCCTGTTCGCTTGTATCTTCCTCTCCTCTTGTGGATGGACGGTTCTGAAAATGATCAAAACTGTCGAGTGGGCCGCTATATAACAGTGGATTAGTATAGAGACATAATATTTTGCTGGTGGGGGATTTCATATTCAAAACTTTAAGATGAAATCTCAGATACTAGTAAGTTGTAACTGTGCCTCTGGTTATAATAAACAAAATCACCGTGATGTATCTTTTTCAGCGATTATTAACTATACTGATATTAATAGTATTTTTTTATCTTACTTAATGTGTTTAAAGCTATATCTGACAAAAAAATGCTACATAAATTTCAAAAAGTGCAAAATCATATTGTTTTCATACGCATATTTCATGTGTTTTCATACCCATATTTAATGTGTTTTCATACGCATATTTCATGTGTTTTCATACGCATATTACATGTGATTTCTCAAAAGAGTTTTAACGAAGACTGGCATGATTGTTATATGTTGCTCATCAAAATGTACAGGGTATTTCCAATATTCATTCATTATTAAATTTAGGAATTTGAATAAGATTCTTAGCACATACAAACAATTATTCTGCCAAATAAATGAATTATCAGATTTAGCCTCGTACACTATAAAAATAGAATTAATAATTATCTAACTTCACTGAAAGATCATGTTTTTCCTTATAAAAAATAAATATCAAATAAAAATACAAAATGTATATAATGGAATAACATATTTGCGTCTAGTAAGAGCACGCGTCGAATGTCAAACAAGAAAATGCGTTGCATATAAAACTGACACCATAGTGTATATTTAAAGAACTATTTGACAAATACTCACGTACGCACACTTGTCAAATACATCTTCGTGTAAAATTACATACGTTTGCGTGTAATAATGTATTAATTAGGTTGTCCAGACACGTATCGTGCGCGCATTGTATTATGTGTGTTACGGTAATATAATCGTTCGTTTGTGAAATATTCAAGCAATTAAGAATATTCTAAATCATAATATGGCTTATTTATTGAGAAGCTGAAATTAATTTACACAAATTTTACATGCATGTGCTTTTAACACTTAATCATAATAAAGTTTGCCTTATAACAAAACATTGTAACACAGCATGGTAAAAGGGCATCTTTTGAAAAACCCACGCGTAGCCTATGAATTTTGATCAATTTAGGTTGGACGATTTCTATAGGATTTGGGACCTAAATCAGTTCTTTAAAGTGTTATGTCGTGCTCATTGTGGTCTTAAGTAAAGGTTAATATAATTTACTAAAAAACCTAGTTGTTATCATTATTTATGTTTAATGGTTCGCCATATATCTCATTCTTACAAAAGTATGTAGGTAAGACAATTGCAGTATTTTGTACAAGACAAGATAGTGAAACTCGTTCGATCTCGTATTTAATAAGACCTATATTGATATGTTTGAACAAATCTAGAGCAATTAGGAAGCTGTTTTCGTGATTTTTAAACCCCCCATGTTGAGAAAAATACAAATACAGTCAAACCTGAGTTGGCGGTCACCTCACAATAAAAGCTTCAATACCATATCAATAAAGGCAAAATTAAGTCTTTCCCAAGGGTGGCCTTAGTTCACAGGTTCGAGAGTACCTCATACTGTAGGGAAACTATAGTTATCACCATGCACTCGTACATCTGTACTCATGTTGTAAAATCGATGTAAGATAAAGGTTAATATTATATGGATTTTTTGGGTTGGAATTTGTTGAGTTTGTCAGCATTTACGATATAAGCAAATACGCGGTGAATGTACAAGATTAATGAATGAAAACAATGGTCGATGAGATAAATAAACAAGATACAATCAATAAGTCACACTTATCTATGTTCTGTCATATTCGCAGTCCTTGGCGAAGTATGTAAACCGAGTTATTTTAATTAAATGGTGAAGATATAGTTAATTATGACGCCAATCAATACTTGTGTATATATATATTGTATACCCATACAACTAAAATATGTCCAAAATCAGACTGTTTAGTTATTGGAAAAGTGAAATGATTAGGGCCGTAGGTGGGGTATCAGAATATTCGGATAACCTGCCATCTCTATATCTAAATAAAAATAGTGTGAACTTGATACGAATGATTAGTCAGGAAGTGTGCATGATTATGTCGTTTATCTTGTCTATCAAGAGTACCTTGATTAAAGAATGTACTTTTCAAACAGTCTTCGAATTAGAGGGTTGTTTGTTGTGGGTGGTTTTAGAGTTTCCTTCTTAAAGTATGTAGTCGGGCAACCTGTCACAAAACTATAATTCAAAGGCTGTTTTCAAAGTTAAATTGTGTTTGTTTTTTATGTTTCTTATAATGCTTATTGTTTTATAAAGATAAATCACCAGTACAGTCAATCCTGTATACAAAGGCCACCCTTTGGAAAGACAAAATATGGCCTTTATCGACAGGTGTTCTAAATAATCAATGGCGGGGTTTTCAAAGAACTGTCTTTATTATTCGTTGGTGGCCACTAACACAGGTTTGACTGTATTTTGTTTACAGACTTGCAAATGATGTCACAATACTCAGTTTTATCATCTGTCTAAGGTAACAACAACATAAAATGAGATGAAAATTATATTGTTCTGTTTGATATATGATTCGTAGTTCGATATTTAAGTCTTTGGTGCTGACTCGGGTCGGGAAATGGATCATTACAAGCTTGCAAATCTACTGTCCTAAAGTAATGATTGATTATATTTATCTGTTGTTTAACGGTCTATTCGGCAACTATGGTCATTTCAGAGCCACAGCAGAGAGAGAGAGAGAGAGAGAGAGAGAGAGAGAGAGAAAGAATGAGAGAGAGAGAGAGAGAGAGAGAGAGAGAGGGAGAGAGAAAGAGAGAGAGAGAGAGAGAGAGAGAGAAAGAAGAGAGAGAGAGAGAGAGAGAGAAGAGAGAGAGAGAGAGAGAGAGAGAGAGAGAGAGAGAGAGAAAGAGAGAGAGAGAGAGAGAGAGAGAGAGAGAAAGAAAGAGAGAGAGAGAGAGAGAGAGAGAGAGAGAGAGAGAGAGAGAGAGAGAGAGTAGTTGGAGACTTGGTAGTTGGAATGGGGACACTGAAAAACCGTCCATGAGAAATTCGAAAGGCGGAGCGGACCGAGAATCGAACCCGCGACCTTTCGTTTAGAAGACCAGCGTGTTACCACCGACTACCCTCGCAGTAGAAATAAGCATACGGACCTTAGTTCCGGTTGTATAACCGCAAGTCAAAACTAATCCGGTGGTCTAATTAAATAATTACATAAAACAATTAGTTCGCATTTCTTAGAATTAACCATACCCAAAAATAGGATATCCGTTTTATACAAATAATTAACAAAATTTGCTGATAGATAAATAAAATATGAAACATTGGCATACGGAAACAAAACGTGCGTAATGTTATCTGACACATGGGATAAGTTAAGTACCTTGAACACACATATACAAGGTATATGTGTTTTTGCTTAAATATGACAGAAGACAGACGAGATTGAAAACATTTCCCCACATTTTTCGGGAGTTCCAGTGTCCATTATTGCTATTTGGCATCGAGGTAAAACAAAATTATAGAAAATTGCTGTTAGTCAATTTTTCGGTCGAAATAATGTTTATTTCATATCTAAGTCAAAGGCACATACAATATATATACAGTCAATGTGAACCAAGGTCTACTTGGGAAAGACAAAATGATGTCTTTATTGATAGGTAACATTTATTCTGAAGTCATTTTGTTCTTAATATTCAATGACGGTTTTTAAAAGGCTGACCCTTTTTCTCAGGACGACCTTAATTCGGAAATGGTCATTAAACACAGGTTTGACTGTCACATGATTATATTCATATAAATCGAGGACCCTAGTGGTATGCCCAGGTACGATATCACATCCAGTGACCTAAGACGTAACTTAACCAAATTGCTAAGTAACATTTTAATTCCACTCTTTCACATACATGTTTATCCATATTAAGACAGAAACCAGTAGTGAGTTTGAAAGAAAAACAAACATAATTATATTTAAAATACTCACGAATACTACGTATATGAATGAAAATCAAAGATAATTATGACAGTCACTAACTCACCATCACCCGTATACAAACAATAACAATAATGAAACATATATCGTTACAGATACTATAGTATACATTGTATATACATAAATAATCATTTGAACAACGAGGAAGTTACCCCCGTTCAGATTTCATTCAGTATTTTTTTCAGTATAAAAATGCGGCTATAATCCATATTTACATACCAAACCACTTAATTTCAAGATGACAGGAATCATTGTATGATATTGATACGATGATGTTAACTTATTTTTGTCGAATCATTGTCGCCAGGCCGTAGACAATATGACATTATCATAGCATACAATGATATACACGATAGGGTAAATAAATACACTTCTTATATAGGTTATCAATATCAACAGCTTGAACTTCTATTTCAAGCAGTTGTAAGATTGTTAACGTTTTTTTAGTTGAATTTTCTCAAATGAAGATTAGGCATTTAATTAAAGTACAAAAATGTATTGCATGTTGCAATTTAAGTTCTCTTCTTCATTACTTAATGAATCCTGACAGTTATTGATCCACTATCTGCAGATCCTTACTATAATACAGCTAAAATTATTTATACAACTTACACAGTCTAATTAACGTATACCCGATAAATCATATGTATGCGAATGCCCGGCTTGAGAGGGTCTGAAATGTCCGTAGTAGTCGAAGGGACCGTTAAACCACAGGTCAACAAACAAATAAACCTATGTGTGCGCCAGTCTTGATTCTTACACTAAAAGTTATATGTAAAGTGTGAATTGGTTTCATGTGAGTGTTGAGAAGTTTCAAAACAAGACGTACGTCAAAAAGTGGAAGACCAGTCCTCTGAAATAAGAGGGTGTGTTTCTGCCTGCATGATAAAAGCTGGGTAATTTTCCAGCCATTTATGGCATAAAAATGCCAGCCATTTCATCCACATTTTTTATGGGAGCCAGACAAACAGTTGGGGCAATATTGGGCAATTAAATGTGTCATACATATTTAAAATTCATAGTTAATAATGAAAACTTGTGTTTTGAACTAAATAATGGTTTATGATTATTGAAAATATTTTTTTTCGGTCGCCTTGATTATTTCTGATTATTGCAGATTGAAAGACATTTTAAACGGCAATATAGTTTTATTCGTAAAACTAGACTTGGTGAACCGACAAACAATAGAATACAAATGGACAGACAAAAATAACAAGAACAAAAATGTTCTTTGAATATTTAGAAGATGATACGAGTGGCATTCTACCTAAATCAGGTCACGAGATTATACAATCTGAGTACAATCTCATAGCTCATGACTCAATTCCAATCTCAAAGCATTTTAGTTTAAAAGATGCTGCAAATTAATATTTTAACACATATCCAGATAGTTTATGCTTACAGTATATTACAATTGATATATTCATTGATTGGTCATAATTAACTTATAAATAAACACTGTAAGACAAAATATGAGATTTCAGCTTGGAAATCCATCTAAAAATGTATAACCTTAAACTCAGATCTTACATAATGTGTTACCAACTTTTTCGATTTTCTTTTACTTAGTAGAACTACAATAACGATGCCCTCTAACATAATTATTTAAAATGTGTATTCTTATAGTATACGCAGGTCATATCGCCACAATAATTATATAATATCGTTATTACTTCATTTGATTAAATCAGTGAAATTTTTTATTTAATGACAGATTATTGCGGTTTCATTGAATATGAAAAACGACGAAAGATGCGATTTTTTCTGCACTAAACATGCGATACAAGTTGTTCATACGTTGTCATTACATCATGATCATTAAATTTTACAAGTGATAATGAATCATTAAAACATTCCTTGAAAAGAAAAAAAAGTCAGCAGACGAAGACGTAGGTGTGGAAAGAAAACACGACAGGCCTAGAAAAAATACAACCCCAAATAGTTACGATTACTCCAAATGAAATAGGTAGAGAAGGTCGCATTATTTTCTATTTTCTTTCTGAACTTTCAAGTACGATTCGCCCCAAATATGTTCGTACTTTGGATCTTTAGGATCGGCGCCAAAACTAAGATTAATCGGACAACCCATAAACAGGACATGTTTTACTTTGTCATGCAGAATTTGTTGAAAATGAAATCGAAATTTGAGCTCAGAGACTGGTCTTAAGTTTTACAACCTTTGGGCCGGGTTTTTTTTTCTCAACTGATGCTCAAGATTTCGTGTGTAAGTTCACTTGATTCAATTCGGTATTTGACTAGCATTACCTTGTAATCAAGACTAATTAGACATTAATAAAGATTTATTGATTACACAGACCACGTTGGTTAATTCCTACAGATTAAATGTTGAACATGGGACTTAATACATTGTAATGTAGAGTCCATGAGTTGACCATTCAACCAGATTACAATATAATCATAATATCTGCATGAAACGTAACGAATATTTTTCTGTTACAGCAATTAATGTTCGATTTTTTCACCAAAGATGCCATATAATAAGTCACGAGAAATCTAAGACTTGCTACAACAAACTCGAACAGTGATTGATTTGCTTATCAGCAAAATGTATATCGAGGGCTCAGCGCAACACTGTCGTAACTTGTTCTTATTTCAATATGGGTTACGACACTGTTGCGTTGGACCCTCGATATTGAAAATGGGTTCAAGGCCATCTTCTACCAGTTTACATGTACTTGTGGTATATTTCCTATCTAAGATAACTTAAATACCTATTCATCAATGATTAGGTTTCGACAGTTATAAATCTGTTTACTAAATTACTTAAGTGCTACTTGGTAGCTAGCTTTAATTGCTAATATCCACACAATGAAACGCTACTTAAGATGTCACAAACAGTTGAAATCTTGATATTGCTATCAGGGGAATGTGCCCCGTACATACACCGGGTGTATTAAGACAATGCAGGAGGTCCCGGTGTCTTATCCATGTAAACATTGCTGGGGGTCCACGAGACACCGTCATTTACGTCATAGGTAAGTCCCATTTAAATATCCCACACACGTAAATGTGTATTGTCACTTTATTAACCAACTAATCTACTCTGTCGTACAACATCGAGATGTAACAACCTTCAGATCATATGGCTATCAATTACCTAATTTTGAAATAAAAAATATGTCACTTGAAACCTTTCTGTTAAAAAATGTTATCAGATTGAAAAAAAAACACTCCCCATTCCGGATATAACGTACCGCTCGGACACAATCGTAACTACTCGCGCCATTCCCGGCCATTCCCGTCACTATGAAATAGGCATTTTTATGGACGAAATCCGAGGAGTTTCAATTGGCTCTGGTGCGGCGGTTCTACAGGGTGAACATTGCAAAAAAAATATAGAAATACCAGACGACGAATAAAAGAGAAAACACGATGTGTTTTTAAAACAAAATGCCCCATCAGCGTGGCCTTGACCTTTGACTTACTGACTTGAAAATGCGCAGGTCCTGTGGAGGTTGTCATGTGGAACTAACGTATGAATTTTGATGATTGTATGTGGAAACATTCTGATTTTATAGGCAATCTTAAACTTTTGCACAAACAAACAGACAAACAATATACACTCGATCTATCGATACGGGGACATAAAAAACATGTGCTGCGTCCTCACAGTGTGTGTGTTAGTTACTGTATATTACCTATACGATTAGTGTATAGTGATGTCACACCACACCAACGAATGGTAAATACTTGTGATGTTAACACACCTAATCCAATACATGGAAGTACGTAATGTTACGTTAACCTGCCGTTATATGGTATTTATAAATAAAACCACAACTTTATGAACGCTATAGTCGACGGCAATCAGTTATTTTACGTTGTGTAACGTCGTAGGTCGGTAATATATAATGAATCAAATTAGTGACTAAGAAAGCAGACAGTCGAAAAAAGTTGACATTCATTTTGTAAATGCGTTTATACCGAGAAAAAGCGTTAAAATGTTCATTAAATATAACATAATTTACTATCTAAGTGTGATTTCTCATATTTTGAACTAGTTTTTTTCACGGAAGGTTTATACGTTGGACGGGATAGGAGTCGTGTATAGTTTTGTAAAGAAGGCATGTGATATCGTCAGTTTAACCAAAAAATACAATATATGTACGTTCAAACTATCAAGTCAGAATTGGTAAACCACTTAACTAAGTGCGACATTTCATAACCACTATCTTAAATGTTTTCGCAGAAGTTAAACCCAAAAAGCGTTAATCGAAAGAGTCATACTACACCATTTTACAGATTCAATATAAACAAATGCACGGTCAGACTGACACTTGATACAATATTAATTTACTCCACAAATCACCACGTTTTTTCTATCCATTAATACTACTACTAATTAAACACATGTGCATGCAGTGTTGGACGGTTGAATCATTAAAAGCGAGCCCAATATATAACCAAAATGCGGATTCTCAATTATTAATATAATGCCTGTTTATTGATTAGCGATACTTTTATTGATCATGCAAATTCTCTGTAAACAATACAGTGAACGAAATGCATTGTCTGTGTCAGGTCACCAATCGGTCACTTGCAATGTTTTACGAGTTCTATATAAACATCACTTAGCTGTCGTTTGTTTAAACTTAAATGCATGTATTGAATGTACCAAGTTTTCAGAATCCGGCTGAAACGTGTATACGTACGATTCTAGAAATTCAATAACTGTAAACAGTAATGGAGTAATCTATTCAAGTATTAATGATGAAATTAATGGAGATAGGTTTTGTTTCTGTTTTAATTCTAATACACTCATTATCAATAAATGCCAGAGTTTGTAATTAACCAGTTATAATGATAAATCATGTGCATGTTACTTGTGTAGTGAAAATCACGTGGGCTATTGATTTTTAAGGACAACACTCGAAAGATGTAATTTATTTTTCGCTAGTAATGAAAATAAAGTAAATCAAAGTACTGACAGTACTCATGGAAGCTGAACTAATTTAGAATTGTCGGCAACATGGAACATTTGTATATATATAGAATGTAGAAAACGTAGAATTTGGTCCGCATCAAAATGCATACCGAGCGAGTGACGGCCAAAAAAACTCGAGGCGTACTATTGAAGTACTAGATGCTGTATTTTTTTTTGTATTGCAGTACAGACCCCGATAATATAACGGCGTGAAAAGTGTTAAACCCAAGTAAATAAATCAACAAAGGAGCAACAGTGTCTATGTTTTCCTTCCTACTTGAAATGCAATATTTGTGACCTAGAGGAAGTGTTATAAGGTGATAGATATCAGATATTCGTTCACCGAAATATCCAAGTTGGCATAGTTCTTTTTACTATTTACTTTTGTTATCTAACACGGGTCTTTTGTGTTATTTACGCAAATGAATTCAAGCGATATTAAAGTTACTTTATCAACAACAACAAAAAACAAACAGTTAAATATTTATCGTTGGTTATTTGAATGTTTTATTCCCATTCAGTTTGTTAATCTATCCCACTTCTCAACAATATGCGATCTACGTCGATGGTATCATGTGAAATCTACACAATAGATCAAAATACGTCATGTTTATTAGTATCGAGCAAATCAGTATTATCCAACAATCTTCAAAAAAGGGAACCCAAACTGTTTCGGAAGTAATAAAATAAAAGCGGAATCCGGTTTTACGACAGTAAATTCACATAAATCTGTCGACCGTTCGCTTTAAATTTCATTAGAATATCCAAAACTTACTTAATGCGTACATGTCATTAACCGTGTAGAGGAATAATAAAGAACAATAAGTCAAATAGAACGCACAGAAGTTGTGTACATGTGACTTATCTATATTAATATTGTCGGAATATTGTGTACACTTAAGGTTTATGCCCTGACACGATTTTAAGCCAAACAATGTTATACAATAATCATGTATTGAAATAATTCGACCTTCAAAAAGAAAGTAATGGGCATATAAGAGGGATTAAAGTTCGTTGGGTCAGTCGCGTGAAATCACTCGGCCTACCTACGTCAAACATAAATCGCTTTAGTTTAATATATGCATTTAGTCTGTAACTCAAATACTCGAATAATACAGACTATTATATTTTCACTTTTCGTTATATGTATAATAAGAGAAAACAAATATAAACTTCACTACGTTGTCATGTGTAACGTATTCTTTTATCATTCATTTACATTAGTTTATCCGTTTATTCTTGATGCTATCTCAGTATGATTACACGCGGGTGTGTGCTCTGTATGTTAAAACAGTTTACAACCGATCTTAACTAACAGTAAAAACGTTCATCGTAAATCTTGTGGAATTATCTTCATATTTGCTTTCCAATATTTAGAACGGAAATTGATGTAAGGGTTATCAGCAGGCTTGTAGTGACGAAACCTCATTTTTTATATTGACTTTGGTTCAACGTAAGAAAAATAAACTGGGTTAATACCACTTTCTGACGCTCAAGGAAATTAGCACAATTAAATGATAAAAAAACACAAACTCTACGTTATGATTATGGTAATAATAAGCAGAAAACGTCATGAGTTATTAAAATAAACGTTGCCAGGAAACGATCAATTATTTTCAAAATTGCAAGATTTTTTTTCAAAGTTTTTACCGAATATTTTTTATCATATCAGCACAACGCGAAAATCGTTCAAAGTGATAATTGAGTGCATACCTCAATCGGAATGGCGAATATCATAAACGAGAAAAGGGCTTTATACAAAAATAGCTTGAGGTTGAGAAAGAAAAGAAACAAGAACTTACCTTATAAGCGTCAGGTATATTCACGATCTCTCCAGTTTTAGCCACATAGCCTATAATTCCAGTACCCCAAGGTACGCGAATTTCTTCCTTCCCACATGAAATTTCCTCTAGTGAAGCCTCACCGTTAACATCAAATAATTTAGCCACTAAATACTTTTCTTTTGTTCCTTTCCCTTGAACCAAAAACATAGAACATCGGTCGGCATTCAATAAAGTACAACAGTTACTTAATATTTTATAGCACAAACTAGTAATATCTAAGTCATTGCATATGTCCATAACAAGTTCATACATAAGTTCCTTCTCGTCCAATTCTTTTAATTCACTCCTTGATCGACTAAATAACCGACCCTGAGATGGGGACTGGGCCGTCGGCGAGGGGCTCAAAAACGTCGGCACTCCTTCTACAGTACATATCATTGGATTAAGGACCCCTCCTCGCTCGAATTCCTGCGCTGAAATTTTCCTGACAGGCGTATTAGCGCCTGAATTATTCTTCGAATTATTTTTAGATCCCTTCGATGAATTTCCGTCTGATTGCATAAGACCACTTTTTATGGCGTGGGATATAAGCCATCCGTCTATCATGCTTCGTTTTGCCTTACGAGCAAAATAGTCGTGAACGAAGTCCGGGTGTTCATCCAGCCATTGCTCCGTCCTGTCATATTCCTCTCTTGTATTCGGGGTGAGAGGGTCCCTATCTGGTGTCCCCTCTGCCATTCCGACATTGGTCCCTTTGCTTTTTGACCGTTTGAAGAGAAGTCTTGGTGGGTACGGACGGCGCGGCCTTCCACGTATATGTGACGACTCCAGTTTGGTAAACTTAGGAGATATATCCCGTAACTTCAATAGCTAGTATATTTGAATAAGCAATTAACCGAATAGGCGCAAACACAATCGATTTTTAAATATTTGCAAACGAAATATAGTACGTAATAATACATGAATACCTATACTGTAATAAGTACAGGGATTTAAATTGTGGTATGGTAGACATTGGTGATAGATAATTCTACATATGAACGTACATTAATGTGTTAAATGGACTTAATAAATCACAGACAGTTTTATCGATGTGTGTATTCACTGTTACAGAGCGTTATATATACATCTCACACTTGACTTCCTTGTGAAGCGATAGAATTCATTTAAGTTAAGAAATTTAATGTTGGCGAATTAATCTAGAGTTATCAGCGTGGAACGAGGTCTACACATGAAAACAAACAGTAACATGATCTTTTTCCTACATCGGTTCATGTACGATTGAGTAATAATATGTCTTTTATATACCAAATATATATGTATGTACTACAAAATATACTCTGCCTGATAAACGCGTTTACAATCCATTCAAATATATCCGAACACCTGTGCTGTATTTCAACACTCAAAGAGAATATTTAATAAACAAGTCCAAGAAAAGAATCCACTAGATTAAAAGCCGAAACTTCTCTAAATAATTTCATCCACTACCTGACAGAACTGTGGCTAAAATCAGACCACGTGAATTACAAATTTAATATCCACAAGTCGGTAATTCTCTTTACACGAAATAAGAGGAAACTATTTATCACGTGAAACACACAAACTGTAATCAACACACGCGCTCAATGTTTACTTTAAGTGAAAATCTCTAGTTGTTATTTCAATATTCGCAGTAGAAGTCCACAGCCGTTAGTTGGATAAAATAGCGGAGGAATTTGCAGCTGATAAAACAAACGGCTTGTTAATTCCATCAGAGATCTCAGTATTGAACACTCCTGTTATGATAACATACAGCGAAACACAGCAGGAACAAAACCATACAGTAAGTTAACGGTTGAAAAAAAACTTATAGTATCCGCGTAAAGATCGTAAATAGTTTTCTGCCGTGTGAAACAGATCGCTGAGCCGTACGTTTCCGATAAATGATAAATAAATGATGATAAATTTGTACTGTACGGTGCAAATTTTACCCTGTGCCTACAGCATTGTCGTATTACATGTGATCTACCAAAGTGAGATATTGTCTTGATATATTACGCAGTCCTAAATATTGAATTCTCCTTTTCAGATGATATGACCTTTTTATACCAGAGATTGAAAATTTCAATGTAAAAGGCGGTGAATTTATTTGAGGATCAGCGCAATAAAACTATACGTTTCTATATTGCCCGGTAATATAACAAGATGATCCATTAACTTAAAAGTATCATAAACTTAAAAGGGAATCATTTGTCGCATATAATATAAAGTTGCTTGTGTGTCTGGGAGAAATGATTAAAATTTGCGGACGCTTAAATATCGCGGGCTCACTTTCATCAATATAACTTACACAGCACAAAAATACATTTTATAAATCGATCGGTCCATATTATTTCTTTAAGCGGTATTATTGATGAGATAAATCCTCATTTTTATGGCCAAAACTGTAGTGAAGTTGAATATTGAAATGATAATATCAACGCAAATATTTGTCGTTGTACGTTAAAGGTACGGGCTAAAACGCTGATTTATTACGGTACTTCAAAGTGATGGACGACCCAATTGAAGCGAACTGTCTCTGAAAATATCAACATTACAGGACAAAGATTTATGACTTTGAAAGATAGCATGTATCATATTATTAATGACATAATATGGTAAATAAATAGCCAACAATAATTACTTGCGTAAAACAATAAAACATTCGCATGACTGGCTGACTGGTATACAACACGCACAAAGTACAGTCATTCTCTTATTAAACTGGTTCCCGTTCACTCTGTCTGTGGTGTAGTACATCGCTGAACAGAAACCAGTTCATTCTCTTATCAAAGGGACGCAACTCCAAACCGACATCAGACATTTTTATTATAGATCAAAGTACTGAAAATACTCATGGAAACTGAACTTACATAGACTTGCACTGCCACATGAAACGGGACTAGTTTAACAATAGCATGGCGGAAAAAGACAAATGAGTAAATTATGTACCTAGGTCCGCATACAAATTTATGCGCGCCGAGCGAGTGATGGCTAAGGAAAGCTGAACTTACCAATTCTACTCGACAATGGAGACCACTTGGTGTATAGCGCGCAAACTTGACTGCACGATAATAATGATCAAGTACGGACAGTACTTCTGTGAGTTGAACTTAAAGGGGCATACCATACAACTTGGTGCATTTAGAATTAAGGCAAAACGATGATAGATTAGAAGCCTGTAAAGAAAAAAGCAGACGAAGAAAGTTTCAGCCAAAAATTCATCCAATTAAAAATAAAATCATAAAAAGTATGTATTTGTGACACATACATTTAGTGATGGAAATTTTTGGGTGGAAGTGATTTATTATTCATAGCTATGTTTTTTTTGCGGCTAGTACCTAAACTAGTCATTTTATGACCCAAGTTCTTCTTGCAATTATCCATTATATATTGTTTTACATATACATCTAGCACATTTTTACACTTTCACAGAATGTTTGTCAGTTGTAGGGTATGCCCCTTTAATGCAGGAGGTTTCTATCAAGTTATGATCGCAAAACAAATTTCAGGTATTTCAGGTCCGCATAAAAATTCATGAGCACGGCGAGTGTTGGTCTAGTGAAGATCGGAACAAAGTTCAACTCACAAAAATGTGACTCTAGATGGAAAAATTGAGCTAATTTTAATACAGGTATATGTTTCTTAAACTTAACTAGGCAGTAATGATAAATGCTAAAATAGGTTTTACAGAAAGAACTCAGCTGATGAAAAATTGAGTGATATTATGACAGTTACAAGCACGTACGTAAATGTATGATGATGAACGTTTATGATTGTATACGTTGTATACATAGATGACTCATAAAATGTTACATCAAGTAGTTGGTAAACAATTCTAATGGATAGATCAACGATTATCCGTCATATTGGAAAAACCTTGTCATCTGTCAGACTACAATTACGCTTATAATTTATGTGAATTTGATAAATTGTTGAGATATGTAAAACTCCGAACAATTTAATTGATTTGTACATTTTATAAAAAGTCGAAATCCTACACTTATATGGAATAATTTCCTGTTCAAAGGGAATAGTATTTGTCAAACATTTGATAATTGGTGAGAGTACATAACGACATGAATGCGATATAAAAAGTTATAAAATCTAACGACGTTTATATCATTTTGATCATACGACAATATTGGTGGTGAAAAGAATTGTTTGTTTCTGGATACATACTCATTTGAAATAAAATGAGTAGGTCGGAGCAATTTTTCGGCTCTTGGAGGCGTGTGGAAATATACTGAAAAGCGAGAAAGTGGGGGTACCTTTTGCACGGGTCTCATAAAAAGTCTGGGGTCGCGGGGTAAAAATATGGTAGGTCGGGTTACCAGAAACAAACGTTTTAACACCTTGTTAGATTTTCAATTATTTTTTGCTTATCAGCAATAGACAACAACAATGATTGATACTTTTACAAACTAACCGAATGTGGTTGAACATTAAATTAATGATTTTAAAGGCCCATTAGCTTTTTGAATTTAGTAATACAGAACAATAGATAAAATTACATGTATAGTATCTTATTTGCTCTAAAACAATATTTACATAATGCCTTTCTTTAAAGATGGTTTTTCTTATTTTTTTGCAATATCATTGAAAAAATTATTGTGCTTTATTTCTATATGTACTTTGTGATTAAAAAAGAACATTTTTGACTGTTTTTATAGCAAGTAAAAGTCAGTTTCATTGATAAGACATATTTCTATGTAAAATAAGACCTACTTTAATTTTAGCATCCAAAAAGCTAATGGGGCTTTAAGCATTTGAGCAGAGTATTACTAAACCTCTCATGAATCAGAAGGCAGTATAATAAATGAGTCATAGTTCTTTCTTGCACGCAGCAATTATATTTGGCGACAAAGTCTACTGAGGTGTATTCTCAGTGTCGGGAATGTCCGAGAATACCCGAGTTATTACGATTGATTGTTGATATAGTTTAACCGGTTCTTAGTCAGTATCATTGTACAAAATGTAATTACTAAACGAAAGGTCGTGGATTCGATTATCGGCATCACCTTTCGAATTTCTCAGGGACACAATTTTCTGTGTCCTCATCCCACCTGCCGAGACAGGTACTACAGGAATAAAGGGCGAACGTGGTAACGGTGGTTTCTCAGCAACTAGGAAAAACTATTCGAAAAGAGTGGGGATATAAATGCCCTGTTCTGCTAAATATTACCCCCTGTCTCATTGGCTCGGCCCTGAAATGACCATAGCTGTCGAATGGGTCATTAAACAGCAAATAAATAAATGTAACGGGATGAAATTTGTTTCAGATATCAATACAACATGAACTGGCGAAGTTTGTCGATGAAATTAATGATTTCTCTCCATCAAAGTACAAACTAGTGAAACACAATGACATGAAATTAATACTAATCTGTTCTGTCAGTTAAACTAAACATTAGACAGAAGATACTTCTACAGCTAATTGATGGATGTTGTTTTAACGAGAATGCAACTTAAGGATCATGCAAAACATACGTTTTCAAGCTTCATTACGAGATACAAAATGACTCTAAATATACTTAAATAGTCTTTTATAAATCGGTCGTAACTTGACATTTTACGATGTACTACTTTACATAATATTTTACAGGAAGTGCAAATTAGAATGGTACGTCGCTTGTGATAAACCAGTACGGCACAATATTCAAAATATGAACGATTATTAATACGTGTACGATTATAATAAAAAAGATATTGCATTTTTGTAGACTGCACAAGAGGTTTGTGATTTAGTATAATAACTATAATTCAACAGCACTGTACAAACTGTGACCTATAACGTCATAGCGTATTCGTTCATGAAGCTAAGTCACGACACTACCTCGTTAAGATTATTTTTCTCATTACATGTATTCATTTGGAAGACAATTAGCTGAGATTACATATCAGGCGCTGGCTATTTAATTGTTTCCAAACCCTTTGAACTACATGTAATAGAAAACAATCTAATAAAACGATGTCTGTTAATGGGGTATGCACCAAATGACTCATGTTTCCTAGTGGAATGATGCAATCAAGGAATACTATAATTCAGACATTGGATTCTAGTACCGTGGTACACTGTTCCGATAAAAAAGAAAAGATGAGCATAAACTGAGCATTAGCTGAACTTCAGCATTCCCTGTCTAGAAAAATGCAAAAAAAACGCTTTGGATTCGATTTAATATGATTAATTGTTCATTTTCTCAGTTTTTTACGTAAAAAACTCTAAACAAGTTCGACTGCACCGCTGAAAGCCGATACATAGAACAGCGATACGATTCGTGTATCGCTCAAGGAACGTATCGCGATATGTCAACCATACCGCGATAAAACCAGTACATTTAAATTTAAACCGCAAGAACTTTTAGAATATAATTCAGTTTCATTTTCAATAAGAAAATCTATCTCGTATTAATGATTATGGTAAAAGTGCAACCAATGGTGATATCGATGCAATCTTCTTGTGTGTACTGACTATTTAAAGAGAGATATCGTTCCATCAACTCCCCAATGATACTTGAAACATTGTCCCTCTATAATACGATCAATTACACCTCATTAACATAATTAACATTTCTGCCAAAGATCTGATCATTGACAAATTTATTATACACCTGATTTCATACACGATTGTTTAATTGTATTGTTGACGTCAGAGAGTTTGCCCTGGGCGTAACATATATATTCGTGACGTAGATCTAGGTAACTGTTGATGTCAATAGTTACCTCTGTGCGTTAGACTTCCAGTCACGTGTGTTGTCAAAACATAGTAACGCAATAAGTCCATTTTACGCGCGCGGTTTCATGCATGAACGCGAGAACTTAAAAAAATCAAACATCTGTCATTTCAAAGTTAAAGGGACTACAAATGTTTTTACCTTAAATCTAGTATTTCTTTTGTGCTGTGTATAAAAACTAATCAGATGATAATTATGTGACTTGAATACAAATCACAATCAGTATAAATCAATGTTTACTTTGTCCACACAATCATTAAAATCTATTCTCTTGAGCTATATATCATTATAAAAAATGTCAATGCTTGTTTGCTCTGTTCAGAAATATCTGCTCATACTAAAACAAATTAATTGCAAACCAACTGTAGTGTGGTATTCCATGCTATGCGCAAGAACACAAATAGTGTACAAGTGATGGATATTTGCGTTAGAAAACCGAAGCGCATGTCATTAAATGAATGGTAATTAATATACATGCAGATGACCAGTAATTGGAACTATATCATAATATGACTAGAATGTACGTTGTAATTCGGAATTATACTTTGTATTTGCCATAAAAACACGATAAACTGGCCAGTTGTCGTGTTTTGCCTTTCGCCTTTCGATGCGAAGACATGTAAATATGAAATGGCAGAATTCAGCCACCTTACGTATCACTTCCAAGAATATTGTTCAGTAAAGCTGAGACGTGACAGGAATAAACAACGATAACTCTGGATAGAGACTGGGACAATGTGCATTATGTGCACAACCACTAGTTCATAAAATACCTAAGATTTGAGCGATGGGTGTTTTTTTGTATAATATTGCAAACAGCTGTCCTAGTGACGTTTGGTTACAGTATTACGTATGTTGTGCAGATGTCTTGTCGGGCGTATTTTGAATTAATATGTTATGCTGGTTCAGTCCCGGTTTCAAACTTCTTGAATAATTAATTGAATACTCACACAAAACAACAAAAAGCAGCAATAAAGCATGCGGAACATTGACGCTATTTTCCTATGAAAAGACAACTCATGTCGTTATTGATTTTTTACCTGTGTGATAAACTAGTTGTTTCCCTTTACGCCAAAAGGTCAGTATTGATTTGAGCAAGTTAACCTTATCGAATATGGATTATTTAGCGTTAAACCGAGATCTATATCTCCTGGTCGTTTTTGTGCGATCCGAGTTAAGGGAATTTAAGAGTATTATTTTTCTCACGAGGGGGAAGGATCATGGTCTTCAACACAATAATTAAAAGAAAAGGTCATATTTTTGTTTTTTGAAATACATAATTCCATATTTTAATGTTGATCTTTAAATGAATATTGATGTGAATAACATTGACAAACCAGCAGTAAATAATTGATGTTGTTTGATTCCAATTTAATGACTTTATATAAGATCAAGGAAAGTACATATTAGAGGAAATATTACAGCAGTAATATATTTTGATTTTTCGGAATCAAACACCTTACAGAACACAGTTCTATACGTGTATATATATTCATTTCACACAGGGATATAATATTATAGCATCCCTGTTTCACACTACTAAAGGAAATAATTATATGATGAAACATAACTAATGTAACTGCATGAATGCACAATCATGCTAAATAAATTTCTTACGAAGAAATGTATTTGCGTCATTTTCAATCATTTAGTTGTTTCGTTGAATGGGGTTGGATTCGACGAATTGCAAAAAAAACAGTCACTAGTTTGTCTCAGTGGATTTCACACTGTTTTCAACGAAATGTCAGTACATGTAATACTAGTATATGGCGATCAGTTCATCATGGAGTCACAGACTAATCGTAAACTAAATATTGAATATTTGTTTCACAGGCTTTAACACCAATTTTCAACAGTATTTCAGTCATATACGGCGGTCGGTACACCTTACCAGAGACATAGATAACAGGGATTGGCAACTTAAGATATCACGCATGACATCATTTTGTAAATTCTGTAGCAAGAAAATCTCGAAAACCAATTAAATACATATATAAATTATACATTTTCTGAAAGGTTAAACATTTTACCTCGGCTGGAAATAATATTTTGTTATATTTTCTAAGTTAATTTTTAGCTTTATCCACTAGAATGTAGTTGCCCTGCAAAAAATTGGTACTGTTCAGCTAGGATAACGATTGTGATCGTGACGTTTTATATTATGTGTACACAAAAGTTTACATCCATTGTCTGAACAGGTAAAATTGGTTTATAAGAAACAAATATTGTATTACAGTTTAGCAATGCAATGCAGATGGTAAAGCCGTTAGAAATGCCCAGGAGCGAAACTTTTATCGTGAGTTCGAACCTCACCGGTTGTCTCTTTTTTCGTTTTCTTTTTCAACTTCATCTCAGACGCAAATGAATTGTAGTACAATTTGTAATACAGGGTGTCCCAAAAGTAATGTAACACTTTCATGCATGTTTATTGCCCCTTTAGATTGCAGATGAATACATAATATTTTTATAGATATGTAGATCAAAGATGTATTTTTTTTGTGTCAGAGAACCTTGTAAATATCTTCAGAATTTGCAATTTAATACAAATTTGAAACAAAAGTGCATTTTTCACCCATCGTGAGTGTATGATAAGTGAAGAGGATGAAGTCATCACATCAAAAACGTCATAAATTACTAAAACGACGTCAATGATGAAAAATGCACTTTTGTTCTCAAATTTATATTATATTGCAAATACTGAATATATTCATAAGGTTCTCTGACACAAAAACTTACATCTTTGATCTACATATCTATATAAATAGCATTTATTCATCTGCAATTTATAGGGAAATTTAACATGTGTGAAAGTGTTACCTTTCTTTTGGGACACCCTGTACTATGTCTCTACTATGGAAATATACCGCTAAACAGTTCTTTAAATGGCGTCTGTTTGCAGATTGTTTACCATTATCAGTGCAGAAATATCCTTAATGCCGATATACAATATGAAATCTTAAGTTTTATACTGCACATAGCATAATTTCTACAAACAACAGTTTTCAAAGAGAAACAAACAGACCAGACAGGCTTTCCAAAAAAGGAGGCCACCATGTTTGTGAAATTTACATCTTGGAAATGTCCAAGATGTTTATATACATCCAGACTGGTCCTTATAGCAACTTTTCCATCTTCAGCAGTTGGGGAAGACCCTAGAGGTACACCAGTTAATTTTGATTGGTAGGAAGTGATAACGTTTAATATATTCGTAAATCAGTCCACCAGGTCGAAGGTTTAGCTCAAATCATTACATCTGCAGTTTCACATTAAATGGAATTCTATTTTTGCACACTTTGAAAGTTTGAAAGGGGATCAACTAACCAAAGACCATTCTAGCAAAGATTTGATGCAATTGACCAAGTGATATAGGAGTAGATATTGTTTAAAGACAACATGGATGCCACTTCACGACGCACATTCTCGAAAGCTCACTTTGAACACATTGTGCTCTGATGAGCTAAAAACAATATAAAAAAACTAACATTCAAACATGCAAAAAACCCGGAAATTTCGGCCTATCCTCAAGATACAGTAAAACTCCTAAAAACTGGACTCCATGAAAACTGGAATTCTCAGAAAAACCGAACTTTTTACCCAGTCTGCAGGGTGTCCAGTTTGCAGGGGCATTACTGTACTATGTACAAATCATTTAATATCAAAACTGGAATTAACCAATGCCATATCAATAGATGAAAGGTTTGTACAAATAATAAACAAACTTTAAATCCAAGAATCAGTTAAGATTACATTTATTTGCAAAATAAAAATTCAAAAGAGCTAAATATTACAACAATCATTATTAGAAATAATACACATAAATAGATACTCAAAAACATGCAAGATTCAATCTTAAGAATATACATATTTATACATTGTATATATATATAACATATTTTAAACATGCATCATAATATGATTTTGTTTGTTTATATCGAGTTTTACGAAAGTCAGAGTCATATGAGGCAGACAGTTGACCTAACCATCGTTCCTGGGAAGAACCAGTACTAGACTCCCATCCTCTGTAAGCAACTGCCTACTTTCTAACATAACGATACATGGTCGGTAATGAGGCTCAAACCCGTGACCCTCTATCAGAGAGAGGTTGCATGATTTGAAGTCAGCGACCTTAACCAATCGACCACGGCGGTGGGTCAACATAATATGAGTACAGTAGTCTCTCCATATCACAAGCTATCATGGTATGTACATGGGAAACTAGGATATACTCATTGTCTCATAGCATCACTAAGTATCAAAGGATACCAGCTTAATGAACCCTCTACCCTGAATACTGCATTCTGTCTGATTGCTATGAATCAAGGTAAGCTTTCAGTGATTTATCTATAAGACATTCCAAAGTTTGAAGCAAGCTACCTGTAAATGGGTAAATGATGCTCCTTCCTATTTAAGACATGTTTTTATATGTAACTGTCATGTTCTCATTGAAATCTGACTGTGATATAGATACAGTCAATCCTGTGAACAAAAGCCACACTTAGGAAAGACATAATATTGACAGGTGGCCTTTAATTGGAGGTAATTTTGTTCTAAATAATCAATGCTAAGTTTTAAATGAATGGCCTTTATTCACATGGTGGCCTTTATTCGAAGGTGGCAGCTAACACAGGTTTGACTTCATAAGATTTCAAATCTGTAGGAATTTTATCGTTAAGTTTTATGTGAGTTAAGAAAATGGCACAGCACAAAATCTTAATAAAATTAAATAATACAATACATCAATAAATATCACAGATCAAATTATGTAAAAACATTACATGTCTGAAATCAAATATATATAAATAAGACTATTAGGCTAAATAAATACAATGTAACATGTAGAAGAAAAGTAACCTTGCAACAAATTGTTACAATAATAAATATTTAACATTTAATACAAACAACTAATTTTATCATTCAAGAAAAAAAATATAATAAAAAATGCTAACATAATTATGATTATATTAGATTGACAAAACAAAAAATCACCATTACATTACAAAAATAAAAGAATTGTACATCAGAATATACATGCACAGTCAAGCCTGTGAACAATGGCCACCCTTGAGAAACACATGTGGCCGTTATTGACAGGTGGCCTTCATTCTGAGGTCATTTTGTTCTAATATGTCAATGAGGGTTTAAAAAGAATAATCTTTATTCACAGGGTGTCCTTTATTCAGATGTTGTTGCATATACAGGTTTGACTGCACATTCTAATAATAAAAGAAGAAGCATGCAATGGAATATGATAATAACATTGTATAAAACTTATTTATATATAAATATTATGTTTGTATTGGTTCCAACACTACAGGTAGGTAACATGTCTTCACAGTACACTTTTCAGCAGGTCAGAGAAGAGGCCAGGAACCAGTGAATGTTTATCATTCCTAACTTTCATTTAAGAATTTTTTTGTACAAATAATAAGTCAAACAGTAATTATATAGACAATCTATGCCCTTGTTTTTTATAACGCATGTCAGACTTGATCCTGTGGACAGTGTACAAGCCTGAAATCAATTCTACCCCTTAAGTTATATCCCTTCCTAGCAAAACAAATTATCACATATCACAGATACCTTACGGAATGTTTCTCCAGATATAGGTAGGGCAGACAAACTGTTCTATAAACATAACTTATGTACCTGTTCAACAAGTAAATGTAAGGGCATCCTAAAAATAGATTTAACAGTCCTATGGCAGGTAGGCATCTTGTTTGTTAATGTTATAATGCAGGCGTTAAAAATGATAAGCTAGAATAAAGAATATCAAAATCACTTAAGATATATTAGGACTGTTTTTTTAATGAGTTGGTAACATCATTGTGAACTGACATTTTTTAATGAGTTGGTAACATCATTGTGAACTGACATTTTTTAATGAGTTGGTAATATCATTGTGAACTGACATTTTTTAATGAGTTGGTAACATCATTGTGAACTGACATTTTTTAATGAGTTGGTAACATCATTGTGAACTGACATTTTTTAATGAGTTGGTAACATCATTGTGAACTGACATTTTTTAAAGGAAGGCCTCCTGAAATAAATCATTATTTTATAATTTTTAGGTTCTAACAATTACATTGGTAGAATGATGTAATGATTTAACCTACAGATTTCTATTTTTCTTATGGAAATACAAAACAAGATTTTATTATGAATTAAAAGATGTATAGTACCTTAATGTAAAATGAAAAATCCAAATACTAGCACTTTTAGTTGATCTTTTAACCATTTCATGTGATAACCTGCCATTTTGAAAAAAAAAAATGAATTGATAATATTCATTAGTGTGATTTCCACAGAAAGCACATTTCTGTAACAAGAAATACAAATAAGATTGTAACATATAATTTACCCTGTATAAACTACATTGTATATTTCAACAATTCAGATACCACATGGAAGACTTGGAAAAATAGATTTTTTAAGTAAAACATTGACTTGAAGTAAAGAAAATAACATAGACATTGATTGTCTCAGCAAAAAGCTCTTAAAAGTGTATTCAAATTTGTTGATAAAGGGGAGCAGTGTTTATCGGAAGAAACACAATTTTTGTGCTTTCGGTCACGATTTTTTGTTGCTTGGTATAAAAGTATGATATTTAATCTTTGTAAATAACTTAGCATATAAAGCCAGAACCGATACCTTAAATAAAACAAATGGTTGGAATGCTCAAAGACAAAAAAATACCAAGAAGACATTAATCTCAGAGATAAAACAATGACAAATGTACATAAATCAGAAAGTTCATGAGTCAAAATTTCTTCATGAAAATATTATTCATTTGCAGCATGAAGTTTCATATTCTGCAAGTCTGATGAAATTGTCCTCAAATTGGACGTTGTTGAATGACCTTCACCTTCTGCACTTTTGATTCGACCTCGACCTGTCAGCAGAAGTTGAGCAACTTGTTCTATCCTATGCTTATTACCCACAATGTAACACTGTGTCTCCCACATCATCGTTATAAGCGTTTTATTATCGTTACAATCTAATGGAATGTCTTCTGACAGTTGAGGACTGAATCTGTAAAATGGCACATTGATCATACTACACCAAGCCCGAGCCCTGTCTACAGGTCGTCCCTCGGATACAGAGGCCTGAAATATTTACAACAGCAATATATCAAAATATTGGCAATAAGTATCAAAATACCAGCAGTAAATATCAAAATACCAGCAGTAAATATCAAAATACCGGCGTAAATATCAAAATTAAATATTCTTTGATATAAATGACTAATGCTTTAATTTCTGTTTTGTTTCTGATTACATACTTTTCTAAAATTAAGGTAGGTAGGTAAGTCAGAGTTTTTTGCTATTGAAAGCTTGTGAAAAGGTAAAAACTGATTAAAGTCCCATAAGCTTTTTGCTATAAAAAAATATATGCAAAAAAACAAGCAATTGCTGATATTATCCCAATATAATTATTACCGACGAAACAAGCCCCTTTTCTTCTAAAAACACTTATTTCGCTGTAAATTTTGCTTTTGTAAACTTGAAATATATATAGCGCGTGACGTCACTTCATACCGTGTGCATAATATGACTGCGGGAAAACACAGCTGTTCTATAAATAGTATTTTTTCAATGATATTGAAAAAAATACGATAGTGGTTTTGGAAACATTTCTTCTTGGTATAAAGAACGCATAGGAGGAAAACACACCTGATTCCTCTGTTATAGAACAAACAGAAACTATTATGACCGATAAATTTATATGATTATGGGACTTTAAGTAGATTATTGGCCCTTTATCGCTCACCTGAGAACCAAGGCCAATAATCAATGACCAGGTAATATAGTTTCTATCTCGTAAAACTCATTTTTATGTAGATTTAGAGATCAAAACCAGCAATGAAGGTATAATACTGTCAAATTTTCTAATCCAAGGGTCCATAACTCTTGAAGTTCTGGTCCGATTCCACCCAAAACTTAACATGTACAAAACCATAAGGTCATACACATTCATCGTAAATATGATTAGGATTGGTGAATAAATGAATGCGATAGAGTGTAAACAAGCTAAAATATAGCAAATTTTCTAAGTCAAGGGCCCGTAACTCTTGAAGTTCTGGTCCGATATTGCCCATAATCGAACTTGTCCAAGATCTTTTGGTTATACACATTTACTGAAAATATGATCAGGATTGGTGAATAAATGAAGGCGCTAGAGTGTAAACAAGCTAAATATAGCAAATTTTGTAATTCAAGGGCCCATAACTCTAGAAGTTATTACCAGATTTTGCCCATAATCGAACTTAACCGAGACATTGCGGCCATATACATTGTGAGCAAGTTTAATCAAGATTTGTAAAGAGTTGCGGTTGCTAGAGTGTAAACAAACTAATTGTGGCCAGACGAAGGACGCCGGACATTCACCGATCCTAAAAGCTCACCTGATGAATCAGGTGAGCTAAAAAGTCACTAGGGAAATCAAGGATAGGAAGAGTAACAAGAAACAAACATTCTTTAATGCCTAAAATTCATTTCTCTCTTGAAATTGATATTAACGGGTCTTTTTTGCACTCAAGTGCAATATTTTACACTTAACAGTGAATATATCAGTGGTCTTGTACTTAAGATTTTCTTATTATATTCATGAAAAAGAAATTAATCAAAGATTATTTTCAGAAATCAGAACATAATTTCAACAGGAATTGGCCGTGACTTACTACTAGAGTTTTTGTAAAAAGATTTACAGGTTGTATACAAAATAAAAGTTTCTCAACAAAATATGAAAAAGGGTACCTGATCAATTAGGAGAGACAGAAGATTTGCTGTCCCCTTGTACACCTTGTGAGCATCAAATATACCAGTAGGTTTATATACATCAATATAATTTCTGGGAATCACTGGCACTCTGCCACAGCCAAGAGACACAACACATCCTAATGGTCGAACTAAATTAGGTTCATTCTAAACAGAAAAAAAAACTTTATTGAATCCACTAATAAAATATTACATGTATCTGAATAAGTTCAAGTCAAAGCAGCCAGTAAGAATAGTATCAATATAAAATCTATGCAAAATAACATGTAATATGGATTTCATTTGAGATATGGAATATTGATTTTATATAATTCAATGTAAAAAGATTTCATATCTTCAATTAAGTAATTCAATCAATGACTATGGTAAAGCATAATCCAAACACTGTTTCACACATCTATAATACAGCTTATTATACATAATAATTTGATAATCCTGAAAACTGAACCAAATTAAAGTGAAAATAATTATTAATTTTGGACAAGGAGACATTTCTTCTAATTGTGGCCTATGAAATTAAACAACCATCCCTGATAATTCTGCTATTGAAATAACTTTGCATCATAAAATTAGCTACAAATGACAAATAGGATTGACTGATGTTGTATCTAACAAATACATCAATCCTAAGTAAGAATAGATATTTTACCAAAAAAGATTACACATTTTTATTTCTGTAGATGAGTAAGATTATTCACTATTCATCTTGCATTTCAAATGCATAATTATGTTGTGTCTTACAAAATGTACTCTTTTTTAGAATCACAAAAGCAATATTAATAATTTTGGTACATATTCAAAACTTAATGGAGATACAATGTATAAATCAATACATAATTCAAGTTGGATCCACCTTCATTATGCCCCAAACAAGAATAACTTTGTAATTTACTAGACATAATATTCTTTATCTTGTCCTTTATCAATATCATCTTTATAATGTCCCAAACAAGGACATCTTTATAATGTCCCAAACAAGGACATTCTTATAATGTCCCAAACAAGGACATTCTTATAATGTCCCAAACAAGAATATTCTAACAATGTCCCAAATAAGAATATTCTAACAATGTTCCAAACAAAAATATTCTAACAATGTCCCAAATAAGAATATTCTAACAATGTTCCAAATAAGAATATTCTAACAATGTCCCAAATAAGAATATTCTAACAATGTTCCAAACAAGAACATTCTTTTAATGTCCCAAAAAAGAACATCTTAACAATGTCCCAAAAAAGAACATCTTAACAATGTCCCAAAAAAGAACATAGGATATAAGAACAAAATATATAATACCAGCCTTCAATTACCTCGGTAACAATATCAAAGAAAAAAGGGTACCTTTAAGAAAAAGTAGACATAACCATAAATAAATAAGAATCCTCAAATCAGTATTTGAATAGTATTTATATGCAAAGGAGTTTGTATTACCATTAAAACAATGTGTTAGCTGACTGTAAGCTTAAAAGATTAGAAGCTATTTTAAGCACAGTGTCAATATAGTTTGTGAAAGACATTTGATCTTGAATAACAATCACTTAATAGAAGCTGCAAAAAGGGTTTATATCATCATTGTAAAATCATAATAAAAAAAGAAACATTAAAAGACAAAATTTGAGATTTGAGATCGGAGACCAATCTCAAGTTTTATATCCTTGAACCCAACACCAAGATTCTTAAATAATTCTCACATGATCCTAAACATCAAGTACCATAAACAGTCCAGGGACAATAATGACAAAAATAACGACAAATCAATCATACATTATCTTTGAATCACAAACTCATCACAACACCATAAATCTCTTCTCAAGTAAGCTAAATAAGATTTATTTCAGTGAGTTTAAAGTCAATTTTTGACATCGTTTTTCATATACAGTGGCCGGTTCACCTTACAAGTATTCCTGGTTAGTATTCTAACCAGTATTAACTGACTTTCAACAAGAAAGAGGCAACTTCTCAACATATGGAGTAAAACCAACATTTTTGTCAAATATTTATAGAAAATGACCAGCCCTGACAAGGGTTCTAACCTCCATATTACAACTCTATCACTGGATCAAGGCCAGTGTACAATATCTTAGAGTCACAGACTAATCCCAACACCAGACAACTCTTCCTCATAAAGAACTAAATAAACATTACAATCACAATACTTCAATGCAATACATTAATATGTGCCCAGGTTGAATAATTTATTATTGTGGATTCCTAACCCAAACATAACTAATCATGGGTAAATAACATAGTGGTGAAAAAAAACCTTTTCATCAATTCTACCATTCTGACAAGATTTTCTTGCTTCACACCATTTCTAAATCAAATTCATAAAAAAGCAAATCCATAAATTCTTTACAATTTTTTATATCAAAAGGTGTAATAAAGCAGTGTTAGATCTTAAATTATGCTTTTAAAACAATAAAAACAAAATTCTTGGAAATGATGTTAAAACTGCTGAATTTTGAATAGTCCAACTTCTATTTCTTAGCACTGGAAGAAAATCCTTGAATACACTGTGTAATGACCAGGTGGATTTCTAGTATGTTAAATCCAACATTTTACTTGATTTCTTTGTATAAATCAATTGTAAGGCAGAGACATATGACCAGGCAGAAACATTTAAACCAGTCATTCAGCTGAATGACAACAAGAGGGCCAAGATGGCCCTATATCGCTCACATGACAATCACTGTTCACTCATTAAAACATTATTTTGAACCGGTGACCTAGTTTTTGACCCCAGATGACCTATGTTCGAATTTGTCTTACATATCATTAAGACAAACAGTCTGACTAGGTTTGGTGAAGATACGATCAAAATTTGACATCTACAGTGTTAATAAGGTTTTCCTAAGATTTGACCTTGTGACCTGGTTTTTGACCCTAGGTGACCCATATTTGAACTTGTCCTTAATATCATTAAGACAAACAATCTGACAAGGTTTGGCCAAGATCCAATCAAAACCATGACATTTAGAGCTTTTACAAGATTTTTACCTAAGATTTGACCTTGTGACCCAGTTTTTGAACCCGGCTGACCCATGTTCATCCTTGACCCACATATCATTGAGACAAACATTTTGACAAGGTTTGGTGTAGATCCAATTAAAACTGTGACATCTACAGTGTTAACAAGTTTTCCTAAGATTTGACCTGGTGACCTAGTTATTGACCCCAGATGACCCATATTTATACTTGACCGTTATATCATTAAAACAAACGATTTGACAAAGTTTGGTGAAGATCCAATAATAACTGTGAAATCTACAGTGTTAACATGGTTTTTCATAAGATTTGAACTAGCAACCTAGTTTTTGACCCAAGATGACCCATGTTCGAACTCGTCCAAGATATTATGAAGACAAACATTCTGACAAGGTTTCATGATCATCTAATGAAAACAGTGACTTCTAGAGTGTTCACTAGGTTTTCCTGCAATTTGCCCTAGTGACCTAATTTTACTACAGAAATTACCCATTTTCAAACTTGACCTACATATTATTAAAATAAACATTCTGACAAAGTTTCATGAAGATAAATTCAAAACAGTGATTTCTAAAGTGTTCACAAGGTTTTCCCTTATTTGGCCCTGGTGACCTATTTTTTGACCCCAAATGGCCCAATATCGAACTCATCCTAGATTTTGTTGATATTAACGTTCTGACCCAGTTTTGCTAAAATTGAGCCAAAAATGTGGCCCCTAGTGTGGTCACAACAAAAAGTTTGACGACGCACGACGCACACCGCACGACGCCGGACGGAGAGTGATCCTCATAGCTCACTTTGTCACTTTGTGACATGTGAGCTAAAAACTGAGGAAAAGACAAGACCCATCTCGGTGGTCGAGTGGTTAAGGTCGCTGACTTCAATTTACTGTAACCTCTCACTGATAGAGGGTCGTTCGGTTCGAGACCCGCTACCAACCATGTCTCTTTATGTGAGAAAGTAGACAGTTGCTTATGAAGGATGGGAGTCTAGTACTGGTTCTTCCCAGGAACGACGTATATGTGAACTGTCCGCCTCATATGACTCTTGACTGTTGAAAAGGCGTAAAACCCGATATAAACAAACAAACAAAAAAACAAAAAACAAAGGTAAGATGTTTCTAGTACATACCCTAAATTTTAATCCAGCATTAAACTCATGGATCTCAGTCATAACATCTAAAGTAGGGTTATTTGACATCATTCCACCATCCATATATTGTGCGAAAGCTCGGAAATAAGTCGGTGCGGCACCTGTGCTTCTTGCACACTTCCATATTAATTGTTCTGAAAACAGGACACAAGATAATGGAAATAATATTTAAATGATCATTAAGATGATGGCCCTACACAAGGATTTTTATCATATCTTTGTACAAATGTAAGAAAACTAATCTGCTTAAAAAAAACAGTTGGTTTAGGACTGAGGCAAAAACAATGCAAGTTGGGCTACACAAAATGCATTTAAGTGTAGTCCAACAGAGCTTCATTGCTTTTTAAACAAGAGGGCCAAGATGGCCCTATATCGCTCACATGACAATCACTGTTCACTCATTAAAACATTGTTTTGAACCGGTGGCCTAGTTTTTGACCCCAGATGACCTATGTTCGAATTTGTCTTACATATCATTAAGACAAACAGTCTGACTAGGTTTGGTGAAGATATGATCAAAATTTGACATCTACAGTGTTATTAAGGTTTTCCTAAGATTTGACCTTGTGACCTGGTTTTTGACTCTAGGTGACCCATATTTGAACTTGTCCTTAATATCATTAAGACAAACAATCTGACAAGGTTTGGCCAAGATCCAATCAAAACCATGACATTTAGAGCTTTTACAAGATTTTTACCTAAGTTTTGACCTTGTGACCCAGTTTTTGAACCCAGATGACCCATGTTCATCCTTGACCCACATGTCATTGAGGCAAACATTTTGACAAGGTTTGGTGAAGATCCAATTAAATCTGTGACATCTACAGTGTTAACAAAGTTTTCCTAATATTTGACCTGGTGACCTAGTTATTGACCCCAGATGACCCATATATTTTATACTTGACCATTATATCATTAAAACAAACGATTTGACAAAGTTTGGTGAAGATCCAATAATAACTGAAATCTACAGTGTAAACATGGTTTTTCATAAGATTTGACCTAGCGACCTAGTTTTTGACCCCAGATGACCCATGTTCGAACTCGTCCAAGATATTATGAAGACAAACATTCTGACAAGGTTTCATGATCATCTAATGAAAACAGTGACTTCTAGAGTGTTCACAAGGTTTTCCAGCAATTTGCCCTAGTGACCTAATTTTACTACAGAAATTACCCATTTTCAAACTTGACCTACATATTATTAAAATAAACAAAGTTTCATGAAGATAAATTCAAAACAGTGATTTCTAAAGTGTTCACAAGGTTTTCCCTTATTTGGCCCTGGTGACCTAGTTTTTGACCCCAAATGGCCCAATATCGAACTCGTTCGAGATTTTGTTGATATTAACGTTCTGACCCAGTTTTGCTAAAATTGAGCCAAAAATGTGGCCCCTAGTGTGGTCACAACATAAAGTTTGACGACGCACGACGCCAGACGCCGGACGGAGAGTGATCCTAATAGCTCACTTTGTCACTTTGTGACATGTGAGCTAAAAAGTTAAGCTTCTATTTTCTGATTTCTAAACTTAAATTCAACATTGAGGACTGTGAATAATGAGTTAAGTATAAGACTGAGGAAAAAATTAAGTTGGGTTACCAAAAAATGCATTTATTTTAATCTTTACCCGCCTCCGTGATCAAGTGGTTAAGGTTACTGACTTCACATCACTGTAACCTCTTACTGACAGAGGGTCATGGGTTCGAGCCCCACTACGACCATGTCTCTTTATAAGAGAAAGTAGGCAGTTGCTTACATAGGATGGGAGTCTAGTACTGGTTCTTCCCAGGAACGATGGTTAGGTGAATTGTCCGCCTCATATGACTCTGACTGTTGAAAAGGGGCGTAAAACATGATATAAACAAACAAACAAACAAACAAACTTACCAGCTGGGCTTTTAATTGGTTCAAACTGCTCATTTGTACCCTTTTTCTCTGCAGGTTTGTTCAGGGTAGGTTGGTAACTACGAAATAAATGAAGTTCAGCAGGAAAACGGTCAGCAAGGACACCAGTAACCATTACTCTGAAAATCAAATTATGAATAAAAAAATCCTCTTCAATGCAGAACAGGAATCTGAGGAAAAACATCAAAATGATGTGAAAAATCTCCACATTGCTGCAAATTCACATACCAAGTTTCATTAACCTTGCTTGAATGTTGCTTAAATTTATCACAGGATCCAGTTATGAGGTGGACAGACAGATGGATAGAAGATCGGAGGACGGCCAGACGGGGGCAAACTACAGTCTCCTCTGGTGTGAATACCATAAGAGGACTTATTAGTTGTATATTCACTTTGACAAGATCTTAATGTTTTAAAATCAATTTCGAATAACGAACAAATCAAGAAAGAATTTCTTTGAATAAACTAAATGATCATTTAGTACTAATACATATATAATGAATGTCATAAATCAGTGAATACCACTTTTTTCAGGCTCTTGACTATCTCAAACTACATAATAAAATCAAAAACTTTAATATAAATTTTGTGCACATGAAAGAATTTGCATTATATATCTTAAATAAATGGTACCATCAATAGTAGTAATAATAGTACCATTTTAATATACAAACATACATGTAGTCCAGTGAGTCAAGAACATGGGGTTGAACACACCAGGATTAAACTAATCCGTGTATCATTATCTGGCATTTTAATTAGGGATCTTGACGTCAACAAAAATCTAACATCTTACTTAGGGAACTTGATATCAGTCATAACTTTTTTCTCTCCAAATTCCTTCTGTAACAGGGCTTCAAAAGGAGCCGAGTCATAAGGTCGTGACCCTTTAAACACTTGATCCTTTAAGCGAAAGTACATTCCTCTAATGTATGGCAAGGGTTTGCCTGAAAATTAAAGATAGAATATACTGTAACAGACACTAGAATTGGTATTACCATGGCAAGAAGGCCATGACAGCTCGGTATATCACTCATCAGAATAACCTAGGCCATGACAGCTCGGTATATCACTCATCAGAATAACCTTATGAGCTGACACTGTGGTAAACTAGTGACTCAAAAGGCAGAACTAAGTATTTCGCAACGGTGTAATAATTAAAGCAATCTTAGCAGACAACCACAGGACAAAAATTAGGCACTAATATCAAAGCTAAAGGCCATGCGCCCTTAAAAAACATGATCCAGAAAATCTAAAACCTCTGGTTAGGTCAAATAGTTACCATACCATATAACTCAATAGAAAGAAACAAAAATTAGTAAGATAACATACCAACACCAATCGCAAGGGCCAGTAATCCTCCTGTGCTGGTCCCTCCAATCCAATCAAACAAATCTTTAATAGGGACACCAGCAGTTTCTTCTAATGCCGTCAACAACTGTATTAATACAAGGCCCCTTATACCACCACCATCTAAACATAGTACCTGAAAATATATAAGAGAATATAAACTGAATTTTCAAGGCATGATGTTTAAATTGACCTACACAAGTATCAGCAACTAAAAAGATTAGGGGTTCAACGATATGGCATAACTCATATTGCAATAATTGCAATACAGTAATAAATAAGTTATGAAAAACACAATAACACTAAAGCCATTGTCAATTTATTACCACATAGAGATTCAACAGTATAAGGTAATTTATTCATACAGTGTAACCAGTAGATGGCTTATCAGTGCCAATAGATCAATTATCAATTTTACGCACTGTACCAATATAGGTTTTTTGGAAAACTGCAAATAACTAATAATTTGTTATTCACAAAGATGAATCAGTCTTTGAAGGTTCAAAACAACACTACAAATTGTCTAGACCTGCATTCATTAAATTCAATGTATTATGTTCTCAAATATTAAAGAAAATATCGCGGTACATGGATGGCGTACTGCAGTACATATCGGCCTGACGCTGTATCACAATATACTGGTATACCGATATATTGTTGCATAACAAACAAGAGGGCCACATTGGCCCTTTATCACTCACCTGAGAACAAAGGCCAATAATCAATGACCAGGTTATATAGTTTCCATCTCATAAAACTCCTTTTTACGTAAATTTTGAGATCAAATCCAACAATGAAGGTATAATACTGTTAAACAAGCTAAAACGTAGCAAATTTTCTAATCCAAGGGTCCATAACTCTTGAAATTGCAGTCCGATTCCACCCATAACTTAACTTGTCCAAAACCATAAGGTCATACACATTCATTGTAAATATGATTAGGATCGGTGAATAAATGAAGGCGCTAGAGTGTAAACAAGCTAAAATATAGCAAATTTTCTAAGTCAAGGGCCCATAACTCTTGAAGATGTGGTCCGATTCCGCACATAATCGAACTTGTCCAAGATCTTTTGGTTATACTCATTTACTGAAAGGAGAACAGTGTTGAGTCTGATGGACTTATCATGTTAAACACTCACCCTGTCACCTATATCTGTAGGAGCATCAGCCATTTGTAGCAATGCTTCCCCCTTACCCCCATCATACTGGGCAGAACAGCTTACAGCAGCACACAACATATCATCAAATAAAGCTGTAAAAGAAAGCACATGCTGGTTATTAGAACACTTTGACATGATACGTTAAAACAGAAATCAAAAACATCAATGTTTCATAAACCATTTAATTTTCATTCTATCAAAATTTGTCTCACAAACTAAGTTAAAATTAATTGTATTTTTTTAGTAACATCATAAAATGAGTTCAAAAAGGGGCCAATAAAAACACAGTAATCATTCAATCACAATATGGCCTGATCTAGAAACTGCATGTTGAGAATGCACTTTCATTGCTATTTTTAATAATCTTAGTAAAATGGTGACAAAGTGTAATGGATAAACCTTCAGCCACCTTCACTTCAAAACCTGTGAAATTCAAATTCACATTATTTTCTTAATACAATGTAAATCACACATGTGTAGTGGAATTTGTAATGAATACTCTTTGTAAACACAAATTCCTATACAAATGGCCATTGAATTCAGAGTGTAGAGATTTGAGTGTCGAGTAATGTTTACAATGTAACTTTCATTGCTTACCCATTTTATCCAGGACAAAAAGGGGCTTGCATTTTTCATCTGGTTTACCATTAAAGGTTCCCTCAGCTGAGCACCCAACCATGCAGCCCTTAATGCTCGCAGAACATCTTTTTGCACCCGACACAGACAACATGTGTAAAATCACATCCCTAGAAGAATAAAATCATAAGAAAGCATATAAAATAGTTTTATCAGCAATCAATTTTTCATCACGTAAATTCTACAATGAAATCATGTCTAAATTTGGCTAAGTTTGAGGGGTGAACGTTAGACTAAGATTGTTTGTCTGTAGAATTAATTCAATGATTCAATATGTCCTTTATAAGAGGTCCAGATAAACTTCTAACACTTAAGTTAGGAAAGGATGCTAATATGCTTATCTGTCTCAACTCAAAGACTTCCTGCCTTCCGTACAAATCTGTCACAGTCACAGATAATACATAGAACCCAAATTCAGAATTCTCAATAAGTTTGTGGCTAACACGCCCAAAAGCTAGACTAACAGGCCTGCTTAGAGTGTCAGGGCTATTTTTTCAGCAAATTTTTGAAACTTTGAGATTTCTAACCAGCCCAAACTCATTTCTAGGTGGCTAAATTGGCCAGTTGTTAGTGAGAACCCTGTAATTGTGCTGGCAATGCATTGAAACCCCACTCTAAGCATTTAAGGTCATTTATGATGCCCTTTAAAATGTATTTAACACTAATGAACATCAGAGAATGGATTGTTTCTTATTTGTATACTGGTTATTCACACTAATTACATCATGTGGGAGAATAAATTTGTGAGACTGTGGAATCATTTTCCAGTACCAACGAATCCAGACTGATCAAAAGCAATTCAGGTAATACTATTATGCTAAATGAGTTATTGATGGCCAGGAATAGAAACTTGATAATGAAGGAACTTGTGCTTTACATTAAAAATCTTTAATGCATTTTAGGGAATCACTACAGTCTTACCTGTTAACAAAATGTGGCTTTTATTGACAGATGGCCGTTATTTGGAGATAAGTTTGTTATACAAAATCAAAAAAGTTTTTTTCAAAGAATGGCCTTTATTCACAGGGTTGACTAAAATATTCAGAGGTGGCTGCTAACACAGGTTCGACTTTATTACCTATTTTTTCCTTTTGATGTGGCAGCTATATGCCTCGCTGAATGACTAGTAGAGTTTTTCTGGTTGACATTAGCACCAAATACAACAAATATTCGTACTAGATCAATATCATCCAACTGAAAACATAAAATTACACTTTTTAAACTCTTCTTTCACTATAAATACACAAATTTTGAACATTTTGAACTAGATTGTATGGTAATGCATAAATGTTTAAACTCTGTTAACTATAATACACAAATTTTCAACCTTTCACAAATAATACAGAAATTGCTGAAATAGCATGCAAAATAGTAAAACATGCATTTATACCAGTAATAATTGTAATAAAATACATACGTAATGCTAGGGTTGTCATGAAAAATATTTTTTCGATATATAAAAACAAATTATGCAGTAATGACAGTAAAAAAAACATGTGAATGCGAGTTTGTGAATAAGCATGACCAGATATAAAAATAGTTTAGAAATGTCTCATGGACACAGATACCTCACAATATCCCTCATGCATGGTAAGGAACCACTACCTTAGCCTGTGCCCTTGACCTTTCAAACAAAGGATCAGTACCTTATGTGCAATATGTCATCTTGATATATTACTGACTTGTGCCAAGTCAAGATATTTTAAGATAAAAGTATTCATAGCACACGGATACCTCCACAAGGTTTGTAGAACAAGTAGGTTATTTTTGCAGATAATTATGTTGCCTATGCATAAATGATATAAAATTGTCCATTGGTATGTTGATCCGTCAATTTTTACCGGACCAGCAGTGATTAAGGTGGACTCGGTCATTGGAGCTGAATTTGGAGCTGAATTTGAAGACTTAAGCCTCTATAATCTGGCTTTGTCTGTACAGGGGAAATTTCCATCTAGATCAGAGGGGATTCTAGGTCAGAAAGAGTTCTATTCTGGATACAAATATGGAAAGTTCTTCATCATAGATGATGAATGAAAATGTCAGTACTGAGGAGAATATCTGGTTTAATGTGAGGAGATAGGTTCCACCTAGGGAGCCACTGCCAATGTTTCCACATTTTTCATTGATTTGACAGCATGTGGTAAAGTTTTACAGTACACTACAAGCCAATAATCATTCTGTATATAATAAGATAGATATTTAGATATTCAGATTTAACGGATTGGGTTATATACTCTGGAATACAGTCGAAACTCATTATATCAAAATCGCTTATATCGAAATCCCGCTTATATCGAAGTAAAGATAAAGTCCCGATTTTTATCCTTCTTATTACATATTAAAAAAACGCACGTATATCGAATTCGTGGTTCTCGATATTTTTATACATTTGTATATCGAAGTAGATTTTCGGTCCGAGTAAAATATTTTCAACTATAAAGTGACCATCTATGTTGAACTTACAAAATAATTGTTCGCACCCTTTCCGCAAACAAACACCTTCAATTTAAAATCGATATTTAATTATTGACAGCTGTATAAACGTGTTAGTGTCCATTCTCACGATTATAAAATTGATACAAACTTTTTGTTGATGATACAAATTATTATTAAAAACTTCTATACGCTCATTTAAATCTATCTTATGCATATCTTATGCATATTTAAAATGTATAGCAAAATAAATATATCGAAAGTACCCGTATAAGTACCGGTATAAATGCCGTATTATTATTACCCGTAACCATCCCGTACACCAAATAACACAATTACGTTATAATTACGACACACTGACTTTAGCTCTAAAATGTAAATGTAAAATCTAAAATGTAAATATGGGTTTCGAAATTCCTATATCGAAGTTAGTTTATATCGAACTATTTTGGCAAGTCCCCCGAACTTCGATATAACGAGTTTCGACTGTACTTCAATAAATACAAGCCATAACTATCTGCATTTATTCCTCCAGAAGGAAGAGTGAATGATATTAGGAGAAACAGTGAAGAAAGAACATAACACAGAAATAATGACTTGAATAGTAAGACATTGCAAGCCTGTCTCCTCCCTTTAGAAAACACACCATTGAGGTTTTATTAAGTTCCCTTTATGTAAGCAATGTAGAAAATAAACACAACTCGTATGAGTAAAAGATTCTTTAGTGTTTAGAACTACACTACAATATTCTAATAGAGTGATTTTTGTGGTTTTCTTAACTGATTTCTTTTATATACTCAGTAACAGAACACAGCTTCCTTCTGCTACAGTACTAGACAAAAACATATTTTGCAGAATAATAGGTTTTCATGTAACTTGACATAGTCCTTGACCCTACGCAACCTAGTTTCATACATAACCCTGATTTTATTGAGACATCAATTTTCAACATGTTTCAAGAAAACCATTAAACAATTTAACTTATAGAGTAAATTAAGTTCTTCTTAACTAAACCCCCCCTATGTTAAACTAGCATTAGGCATGGACTAGATTTTGATAAAGAAATGTGTTTGATTTACTTACATTCAACCAACTGTTGACCGTGAACAAACACCAGGAACATTGAGATTATAAGAATCCACCATGAGCTTCTATGTAGGATAAGGATATCTCACCCGAGGGGTCGGATTTTAACCAGGGACGAGGCTTGCCGAGTTCCCTGGTTAAAATTCCGACCCTGAGGGTGAGATATCCTTATCCTACTTAGACTGTCTCATGATGGATTATTTTTCTCCCACTCATTTTGAGAAAATACAAAACCTTCATGACAACATCAACAAAATTGGTAAAAATCTACTTTTTTACCTTATCGTTTATCACATTCAAAAGTTGCACAGCTGAAGAGAACGGTATTGTAAAGTACATACTAAAAGTATGTATCAAACAATTTCCCCGCGTACAGCCTTCTCCAGTGTGGTTGAATTAATTTACAGTTTAAAAATGTGAAGGTCGCATTTCGTCATCACGAGTGTATGAATACACAAATTTGTGTAAACAAATATTGAATAAACGACAATGTAAACAATATACATTTATTGTGTAACTATTTATGTCATGAGACACATCCAATAAAACAGTATTTAAATCAATAAAACAACATGTGTTTTGAATATTGAACAGTTAACTGCAACAGTTAGGAACTATTTGATAACGCGACAGTCTTCTTCACTATGAATGCGTAACAAGTCACAAAAGTTTAACGGCGTGCGACTTTCACTCAGAATCAGAGTCGCTTGACACAATTATTCTTCGTCGTTTCGGATTAGGTTGACTGTAGTTATTGAAGTTAATGTTAAATGTGCAGTTCTTCATCATACTGCCGGCGAACATGCCTTCAACGACACTTGTGTTTTATTTTTATTTTACAAGACTGATTGTGAACGCATGTTTGGACGAACCTGCATTTCTCTCGGCCTAGATGGAGAACGAACTTGTTCACGATGTAATTCAACCTGATTCATTGGATCAATAGAGCTTGTGGGGGGTGGATACGTAATACTGAAAACTAACTTACATGAGTAAAAGTGGGAGAATATAAAAATCCACTAGATGCGTGTTTACTATGCAGACGTAGTAGTAGTAAAAGTAGTCCTGTGAAGGTCGGAATGAATTCACGTGCGGTGGTCGCTCATGTAAGAAAGATGTTGCTAATGTAAGATAGGATTTTCTTATATGAGCTGAAAACCTATCTTACATGAGTAAAAGAGGGAGAATATAAAATCTCATCAAGAAAACGCCACTGTTGAGGTGAGCTAAGTTAAAACCCATGAATTAACCAAATTTGAAACAAACAACTGTAACAGCAGTGTACATTATTTAGTAAAATCTCCCAACTACCAAATATTAGCACAAAGTTTTGGGTGGGTATAAACATAAACAATGTTAAAAAAGGGTTATAATTTTCTACTTTTGTTAACATTTTACCTCGCTTTTATAGACCAGTCATCTAAAGTTCAAAATTGGCCTTTTGGGGAATAAATTAGTACATAAGCCATTTTTGGTATATTGGTTCTTTATGTGATAGAGAATGACCAGAAAAAAGTCCCCAAGAATCCTATGGTGCAAAAGCGAGATTTTTGGGCTAAAAGATGGAAAAAATGAATAAAACTGCGAATTTCTGGAATCACTGTGTAACTCAAAAACATTTCATTCCTGACATTTTAAATTTTCTACACTGGTAAAAATTTACCAACAGCATCTTTTTGAATGTTTTTTCTATCGGCTTAGAATCCAAGATGGCCGCCATAATCCAATATGGCCGCCCAAACTTCATTCGGTTTAAGATTAATTTTTTAATGGTCGTATACTATGTTTGAAACATTTTCTGCAATAAAAAACTGTCAAGTTAGTAGCTTTTTCCAGTATTTTAGCATTGAAAGGTATTTAATCAATATATTTGAGTAATTTACATTATAAAGATTAATCAAAGTACTGGAAGTACTGACGGAAAGTCAACTTTGTCGTATTTTAGCATTTTCTCGGCGAAAACGCGGAAACTCGTACGACGTGGCGTAATTCACCACCATATGTTCGACCACTACTTTAAATAGTGAATGAAACTATTTTCAATATTAGTTAATCTTGTTACCTCAACAGTTTATGAATGAAACTTTTGTGCGTTTCAATACTTAATTATTATACATAGTACTTATAAGTTTTACAGTTTAAGTTGAAATAACATAATATTTCTGCAGTAATAACTTCAGCTTATATCAAAAGTCTCACTCTGCAATGTATGCAACAAGTGGTACTATTTTCTGTCCTGTTATTGGGCCGAGGGTAACTATTTTGAATATGATGATGTAGGAAAGTATCACCTTCCAAAAACATAGATTTGGTACTTTAGTAATCAAGAAGTAGTTATAGATAGCAAGAATGCATTGGACTTCTTTTGTTTCAGACGCATTTTTTGTGGAGGTTAGTAGTTATAATGTACAATGAATATGTTAGTGGCGGTGATTTTTATGTGATCACTTTTTATTACAATGAATCCTTATATTAACTTTCACTGTTGGAAATGCAATGATTAATATTGTTTTACGGCGCATCGACAACATAAGTCATGTAAAGCGAAATTAAATAAGAGGACGTCAAGATGTATGTTATCAGATTGGTAAAAGGATATAATAGTCGTGTTAATAAGAACTGAAGCGCAACCAAATTTGTAAAATGAAATAGTTGCAATTGATATGTAGTGACAAAAAAATAAGAGTGTGTGAGACTAATCTCATTTACATCGTATTATATTATAATGATACAGATTATATAACATCAGATTACATGGGTTGATGCATGTGTTATATGTTTCTTTCGTTCTTGGTATTTGGTTTGGAAAGTGCCAAGTGGTGGAATTACATTCAAAGATATATTTTGATAAAGTGTAATTAACAACTTGGTATGTATTGTTAAAGAAATTTAATTTTAGTTTTAAAATACATAATGAGCGGCAAGTTTTTGTTGTTAAAAAAGGGATTCTTATACTAGTATTTCATTTGCCTCAACATAGAGGCTCCCGGGACAGGTCTTTAACCATGAATATGTAGTGATTCAAGGGCTATTATATATGATCTCCAAGCTGATTCATATCCAAAGGATGCGTAGTCCAGTTCTGAATGGATAAGAGACCGATATAAACGTATTAGTACTTTTCTGTTAGATCCTCAGTCAGTGACAACTTTCAGGAGGTATTTAGTCTTCTATGAGTGATTTAATATGACTAATATAAATGTAAGTCTGGAGTCAAATATAACCCCTATAGATAATTAAAGTCTGGTACAACCTGAATTGGTGTGTTGCCCATATAATAAGACATAGTTCCGGATGCATTTACAAATGTATTGAAACTGTGAAACCATTTTGATCCAACATAGTTTCATCTCAAGTATATCATTGATGGAGCCGTCTTTTAACGAGGTTTTTGTTTTTGGACTAAAAACATCAAAGGATTCAAGTAAAACCATCTACATAAAGGGAGCAGTCTACTAAAACTTCAACTTCACTATTAATTTTGATACTAAATGGGGTGACCCACAGGATACAGCCCTGTGGCACACCCATTTATTGTTTGCGTGGATCTGAAAGAGAGTTTCCCACTTGGACACGGAAGAAAGCCACACTAAAAAAGTGGAAGGTGGCACCTGAGTATTGCGTGATGATCATTAGAAAGCCCAGCTTAGGAATAGGAATTAGCAATGCTAAGAAGAAGGGAGTTCATCTGATTTCCATACATTATCAAACGTATCAAGTAAAAGAGAAAGAGTATGAATTGGCGTTTAAGAAATTAATTGATAATGAACTTTGTCTGGACCAGAGGATTTAATTGTACTTCTCTTGGTTTTGGAAGAGATATTAAGTTGTTTCTCTCATCCCAGGTCTTGTGTGCCTGAACAAATCTATCTCTCAGTAGCCTACATTAACGTTGCTAAGATACTTTTACATTAAAAGTTGGAGATGACACTTGTGGAAGTGACCACTTTCCCAGCTTATTTCATCAGCATGTCCGTCTGTCTAAGACCAATCCAAACTGTGGAAGCTAGCAATAGCGAATTTGAAAAAAACTTCTTTGAGACAGGACTTATGATTACTCATGAAAAGTTAGACAATAGTGAGGATGTGTCTAACATTGTTACTTCACTGCATATAGAGACAGCTGAAGGCTCAATCCCTCTGACCTCCACAAACTCTAGAAGCCATGACAAACTACAAATGTATGGTATAATGATGACTGTATATGGGCTACCTAAACCCTCAAGGAAGCCCTAAGGAAATTCAATCTGAGACTAACTGATGAAAAAATCTTAATTAACTCCTTTTGTCAAGGACTTATATACGTACATGTATATAAGTCCTTGCTTTTGTATATCAAGATCAAAATCTCGAAAATCACTAAAATAATTGGGAGTCAATGGAGAAGGCTTATCTACAATTAAACATTTGTCTGTTGACAACAATGATACAGACTACCTACCCTCAGGAAGAGGCACTAGCTACTGCATTCGAAAAAATGTCTTCATCTGAGAACTATTCAGAAAAGATTAAAGTGAAGAGACTTAGGAACCTATTGCAGGATGTAGATAGGTCTTTGCATTGGCATCTTTCATTATTGTCTGATTAATTGTGTATTTTTGTTGTATGACCTATCGACTCTATAATTTTAGCAGCCATATTGGATTTATATCATGCATAATCAACATTAAAATACAAAAGTTCTCAGTATTTATTAATATCAAATGTTAAAAATGTCTTAGGCATAATTCTAAAGTTGAATAATTATAGTGGTTCTAGAATGTCATTTTTGTGTTTTACACAGTTTATGCCCAAAATTACATTGTGAGCTTTATAAATTCAATATTGACTTTGAAAAGAAATTCATCACAAATAAAATAAAAGTAATTTCTTTTCTTCTTACATTTGTAATTAGAATATGACCAAATAGTCAAATTTGGAATTAAACAATTAAACAATTTGGCGGCCATTTTGGATTGGAGCGGCCATATTGGATTCATGCAATGAATAATCAAGTTCATTATAATACAAAAGTTGTTAATATTCATCAATATCAAAAGTTAAAAGTGTCTTGGGCATAATTCTGAACTCGAACGAATATAGTGCTCTAGAATGTCATATTCGAGTTTTTATACAGTTCATGCCCAAAATTACATTGTGTGCTTCTATAAGTTTCGGTATTTGTTTTTTTTTTTTAAATAAATTCATCAAAAATAAGATAATAGTAATCTTTATTCTTTTTACATTTGAAATTAGAATGACTGATATAAGAGGCAATCAGTCAAATTTGGATTTAAACAGTAAAAACAACATTTTGGCGGCCATTTTGGATTATGGCGGCCATTTTGGATACGATATGAGAGTAAAACTAAATCAAAATGATGTCTTTTATCAATACACATCATCTTGGAAAATTAAAACTCATTTGGCCAAATAGTTTCTGAGTTATACATCGATTCCTGAAATTCCCAGTTTGATTTATTTTTTTCAACTTTTAGCCCCAAAATATCGCTTTTGCACCATGGGATTCTTGGGGACTTTTTTCTGGGTGTTATTCACCACAAACAGAACCAACATACCAAAAATGGCTTATGTACTAATTAATTCCCCAAAAAATTTATGATGACTGGACTATTATCTTTCTTCCACTGAAACATGCAACAAATGAAGTTTGTGCAACAAAAATGCAAATAAATGTAAAAAAAAGATTTTTAACTCAATTGTAAAATTAGAAAAAAAATATTTAAAATCACAAACTCATTTTGTTAATTAATATAAAGAAGACCATGCCTTATGACATGTTTTAGCTGCAACCACAATAAATGTGAATGCTATTGAAGATTTATGAAGAAAAGAATGATATAGATAAATGTTATAAAAGCCTGTCAAGCTTTGAAGGTATTAACCAAACCAAATAATTATTAGCCTCATCTTTGTTAATTTGGTCAGACTGCATGCATGTTAGGGTGAACATACACCATTCATGGTAAGATTCAATTACTTCTTCACAAATCAAGATTTAAAAAAATCACATGAGCACACGATACGTGTATGAAATCATACCTGAACAGCCATGTGTAGGGGTGTGTCACCATTGCTGTCCCCTATATTACAGTCGGCCCCGTAACAAACTAGCTCCATTAAGGAATCTACCCTGTTCTTCATCAACATAATCAGAAGTGGTGTATGGTCTGTAGCACTTTGTACATTCAAATCACAGCCTGCTTCACACAATAGCTCTGTGACCTGACAGAATAATTTCAGAATTCATTGAAGCAGATTACAATGTATCATACTTTTGCATCAAATAGACATTCAATTAAAAAGAGATAAAATAGGAGAGCACAGTTTATTGAACATTACATGTTAAGCGGACAATGTAAGGGATGCAAACAAACTCTGAATGGGTTTCAAACATGAAAAAGCTACCTGTACTGTAAGAATACTACATACCAGTCTACACACTTGCTACTTTACTGCATATTTACCTCCCATGCGAAAGTAAAGCATTTGGTGTGCATGCGTTTATTTTCCGGCCGAGAACTCCATTTTAAGTAAAAGATTCATATGTCATTGAAACATAGTCATTCGGTCGGGCGACTGTTGTGTGAAATCTTGCTTGTCCACTAATGAAAATTGGTCACAAATATAACAAACAAACAGATTTTTACACCACTGTGTCAGTGGAAAAAAAGTTTAAAAAACAAATGGATAGGTATGTTTACCTCACGAGTCTTTGCCCAGTGTAATGGTGTTCCTTGATATTTTTTATCCAAGGCATTCTTTTGACTTGGATGCTTCTTAAGAATAATTTCTATACATCTGAAATATATTTATAAAATTTGAGCTAAGAAGGTAATACTAGTAAATCAATGGTATTTCAATCATGCATAACAATAGATGTGCAAATCCAATTTCAGAGAAATCATTGGAACTAAAGGAATCACTTTAACTTTTCTGCTGCAAATATCCCTAAATTTTAAGACAAATTAGAAGGTTCTAAAGTAAGTAAGTAAGATGCAAAAAATTGTGCAAATAACTTAAAATCAAGCCTTTTCATGCCTTTGTATCGCAAGCGCTGTATTCTCGAAATTGTCGGACCTGAGACATTTTGGCAGATTCTGTTGAAATTTCTGACGATTGTGGAGTGTAGGCTGCATTTCTTATAGGGAAACTATATATATTCTTGAAGGAAAATGTGTTAGCTACACGGCGATATGCATTGTTTTAGGATTGCTTTTATTTTAAACAAATGTGTGGTGGAAAAGTGGGATGTTATTTCCCTTGTCAATATATAAAGTATAAGGTGATTTTTCAGAATTTATGAGCCGAATCCCTTTGATATGTATCACCGGGGTTTAATGCTGTACAAACAGTCCGGGTCACTTGACAACTTTTCCAGCTTCAACTCTGGAGGATGACACTGGGAATATGCCCGGGCAGAACTAATGACTATGGGTAAACAAGCCAGACAGATAGATGTATCAAATGTGTAATTTACACATTGTATATTTAAGGAATAAAATTCGTTCAGGTTGGATTTTGAGACCTTGGTTGTGTCACCAGAAAATGGATTTTTAAAAAAATTTAAAGACAGCAGACTGAAATACTCTGGTTTCCATGACTACTTATTGAGCTGCGTCAGCTGTACTTCAGTGCTTAGTTGGCTGGATTTGTGACCAGATGATCTGGTTCCAACAGGTCATATAGTTCCATGAAAATTTGATTATGTTGATTTTCCTCCTAACATGGAGAGTTGCCAGATCCTTGTAGAAGTTCAGAAGGGTAAATTACTACTGGCTACAATACTGCCCAGGAAAACTTGTTACATATACACCGTAAAACTGAAATTTCTTATGAAACAAGAGGGCCAAGATGGCCCTATATCGCTCACATGACAATCACTGTTCACTCATTAAAACATTGTTTTGAACCGGTGACCTAGTTTTTGACCCCAGACGACCTATGTTCGAATTTGTCTTACATATCATTAAGACAAACAGTCTGACTAGGTTTGGTGAAGATACGATCAAAATTTGACATATCTACAGTGTTAATAAAGTTTTCCTAAGATTTGACCTTGTGACCTGGTTTTTGACCCTAGGTGACCCATATTTGAACTTTTCCTTAATATCATTAAGACAAACAATCTGACAAGGTTTGGCCAAGATCCAATCAAAACCATGACATTAAGAGCTTTTACAAGATTTTTACCTAAGATTTGACCTTGTGACCCAGTTTTTGAACCTGGCTTACCCATGTTCATCCTTGACCCACATATCATTGAGGCAAACATTTTGACAAGGTTTGGTGAAGATCCAATTAAAACTGTGACATCTACAGTGTTAACAAAGTTTTCCTAAGATTTGACCTGGTGACCTAGTTATTGACCCCAGATGACCCATATTTATACTTGACCGTTATATCATTAAAACAAACGATTTGACAAAGTTTGGTGAAGATCCAATAATAACTGTGAAATCTACAGTGTTAACATGGTTTTTCATAAGATTTGACCTAGCGACCTAGTTTTTGACCCAAGATGACCCATGTTCGATCTCGTCCAAGATATTATGAAGACAAACATTCTGACAAGGTTTCATGATCATCCAATCAAAACAGTGACTTCTAGAGTGTTCACAAGGTTTTCCAGCAATTTGCCCTAGTGACCTAATTTTACTACAGAAATTACCCATTTTCAAACTTGACCTACATATTATTAAAATAAACATTCTGACAAAGTTTCATGAAGATAAATGAAAAACAGTGATTTCTAAAGTGTTCACAAGGTTTTCCCTTATTTGGCCCTGGTGACCTAGTTTATGACCCCAAACGGCCCAATATCGAACTTGTCCGAGATTTTGTTGATATTAACGTTCTGACCCAGTTTTGCTAAAATTGAGCCAAAAATGTGGCCCCTAGTGTGGTCACAAAAAGTTTGACGACGCACGACGCCGGACGGAGAGTGATCCTAATAGCTCACTTTGTCACTTTGTGACATGTGAGCTAAAAAGTGTTAAACCCAAATAAACAAACTTACTTGATATCACTTTGTGAGACTGCAATGTGTATTGGTAATGTGTTAGCTTTAGAAATAGTGGGATCGACACCAGCATCCAGTAACATCTCTACAACAACATGTTTCTCAGTAGTTACCTCCCCTGTCACTTTATCAGGTCCATTTAAACAAGCATTGTACAAAGGGGTGTGGCCTTTATCATCCATCCAATCAAACGTGCGAGACTTATCATGCCCCACTAAGAACTGAAGTAACATAATATTGAATGAACAGTAAGTAGAGGTAAGTAACCCAGTTGTGATATTCTATTTTTCTAACTAATTTAGTGTAGCACCAACACACAGGGTTTAGTGCAGCACCAACACACAGGGTTTAGTGTAGCACCAACACACAGGGTTTAGTGTAGCACCAACACACAGGGTTTAGTGAAGCACCAACACACAGAGACATTTGGTGACAATACCAGGCTTAACATTGAAGGATATTCCAAGGAGTGTGCCTGGATAGAACTATCGACCTTCCAAAAGCTGACTTGACAACTTTCTCATAATCCGTCCCTGAGTGGGATTCAATGTCACAGCTATGAGAGACTAGTGTTTAATAGTCAGAGATCATAACCATTAACCCACAGAGGTCCCCTTCTAGTAGTAATTCAACCACATTCACCATTTTTAAGTCCCACGATAAAATAAAACAACAAAGAATATTTCAATCATTTTATCTAAAAAAAAAACCCATAAAATCACAGCCCAAGGATGCAACCCAGTTACAGTCCTTTAATTCTTAAACTAAAAACACTGAAATCATTTAGCCAGAGAAAACGAATAATTAAAGAAGGTTCCATTCCAACTCGTATCTTATTTTTATTAAAGGCATATGTAAACAATGTTTGTTTCTGGGTACCTTCATGAATTCTCTTTTTTCCTCATGATCCAAGATTTTTTACTAAGTTTAAGGAACTTTCTTACTTTTTTACCTTTCTGGGCTTCAAAGAAACAAAACAAACATTCCTCTACCTACCTGTAGACCCTATTATTAATGACCGTGTTGTCAGAAACAAACAAAAATTAGGCCTAAGCAGAGCTTAAGTGTTTAAAGATTGAACTTACATCAATGACATCTGGAATGTGTTTAACAGCATAATGATAAACAGTCTTTCCCTTAAAGTCTGCCATATCAACATTAGCTTTATGTATAAGCATCTCGTGCACACAGTGTTTCTGACTGCCCATTACACCAGCAATTAATGGTGATATACCTGTTACACTGTCTGGGGCATTAATCATTCTGAGAAAGAAAAGTACATTATATTACAATATTTTCACTGGGGTTTAATGTGCAGCAGTGCCTATAATCAGGGTCATTTTGCATTTTTTTTCAGCTTTAATGATGGAGAAGACACCCAGGGGAGTGCCTTCAAAGAACCATGGAGTTCCATAAGCAAACCACAAATATAGTAATAATCCAAACAAACTGAGCCTACTATGACTTTTCACTTCACTTATGCAGAAAAACAAAGTTGAAATTTTCCAAATTAATTACCGCTATATGAGGGAGCATCAATTTTTATTAATGTAAAATCAGTAGATGCCGAAAGCATAGAAATTAATTAGTTTTCTTTGTACATATTTAATTGTTTATTTATGACTCACACACTGACAATATACAATTAAGATACTCATCAACTGAACTGTATAACTAAATTATAGTTTTAAACTCTAGATGTAGAGGATGTAAACTTACTATTAGGCCATCCTTTAAGAAATATTTTGTTTGGGTTTACGCTACCTACCCGTACTCACCAAATTGGCACTACCCATCTTTTTTTGGTATTTTTTTTTTATAAATAGCATTTTGACATGTTCAATATGAAAAATATTTTTTTTCTTTATTTCTAACCTACCTACCCACTGAAAATTCTCAGGGTAGGGTTACCCCAAACGAACACGTTTTAAGGATGGCCTAAAGACTATGTAAAATATCAATTTATAAGCATACTTTCAGGGCATGTAATATATTGCAGATTATATGAATTGTAAATTTAAAAATATCTTATGTTACACCAACAGCAAGGGGGATTTAGGGACTTTTCTAGCAATAGAATTGTAAGAAGACCGGTCACCCAAGGTGTACAATTTGGGTGGAACCACCAACTAGTTACCTTCAAAAAGCTAGCTGAAATGTGAACCGTGATTTCTCTGATCCAGGGTGGTGTGAGAACTTACAACACTGAGGGCCTGGTGATCACTAATCAAAAGAACATAATTACTTGAACATGGGGCACCAGATTATAATCAAGTCATTAATAAAACCAGAGAGCCATGAGCAAACATTGACTTACAACAATTTAATCACTTTTACTGACTGAATGCCTTTTTAGTGGGTTTCATAGAAATATATACTTTTCATCAGGGTGCTAGAATTTCGGTCCTAAAATGGCATAAAAAAGACCCGACTTACGTCTGGATTTCAGGGTTCTTAAAAGCCTCAAACACACCATTAAAAGCGGCAACATGAGCACAGTTCCAGGTAGGATGCTCTCTGACGGCATCACAAATCTGTTGAAGTTTATCTTCTCGATACAAGGAGCTTGAACTCTGCGCAAGTAATGTAAGAATCACTTTCAACTGCTTGAAAAATGTATTTGCTTCAACCTCTTTTGTGTATCGAAACAAACTGAAATACAACAACATACAAAAAGGTGGTGACCAGAATCCATTCTTTCCTCACTAAGTCTTAAGGCAGCACCAATAGGACATCTCCCTCACAAATGAACTTGTAGCGGTGAACGTCTAGTGAAAACTAGTCCACAACTGTGACTGATCGACCACAGCAGCCTCTCCAGACTTAATTACTCAAGTTTTCAGAATTGTAAATATTCTCAAGACTTCTAGTAACACAAAAAGAAAATCATACATCTTATAGTCTTAAAACAGAAAACAAGCTAAACAGTGCATCTGTATCTAATACATGTATATTTGAAAGATTAGAAAAAAAATGATGGATAGACGTCACAAATGAGACCATTAATGAAATTGCTGCCAATGTTTATAGTTAAAAGACCTAAACTTCTTATACTTGGGTAGAACGACTGACATTCCATAGGGATATTCCAGTTATGTACCACCCAAGAAAGGCAAAATAAAGAAATTATGTTGGGGGTTGGTCAAATTTGATTTTTGCTTCTAAAGTGGGAGGTGTAAAAACCTTTTTCACTTCTGGAGGGGGGGGGGGGGGGGGGGTCAATATATGATATCAAACATTAACTGTCCTAAGTTCAAATTTATTAACAACTTGGACAACACTTTGAACAATGGAGGCATAAAGCAATGATTTATGTATCATATTCCTGGAAAATTTGATTCATTTTTGAACACCAGGTTAAACATCACTCAGTGTATTGTTTGCGGTATGCCAGGGGTAAAGTCATTAAGTTTCATAACAGTCAGTTTAACATTTTTTAATTGATCATTTAATTGGTAATTTGCCAGATTTAATGACATCTACATTGTAATATATTGTGTAGTCCATAATTATGTGATTCTGAAATGTAGTCAGTAGATTCCTAATCCATGTTGCAGTGCTGACATCCAGTAGCCTGTGCAAACATCAGCAGGTACCAGTTTATTCCACATTCGGTCAGAACATAGTCCGCAGTGAAAAGTACATAGCAGAGTTTTTAATGAAATGAAATTTTTTGAGCAACTTTGGTAGAGCTTCATGCAAGGAACATTCCTGTAAAATTTCTTTGAAATTGGCCAACTGCTTAAGAAGGAGATGTTGTTTAAAGCAATTGTTGACGTACTGACGGACCCACGCACGGACGACTGACAACACGTGATAACAACAGCTCACCATGAGACTATGTGTTCTGGTGAGCTAAAACATTTACAACTTTTACTGCTGCTACAATTTAGGGGCTGGTGATGACTGGTCAGGGACCATAAACATTTGACCATGAAGACTTGGTCACTTACCAAAATATCAGAGATATCAAAGCTTTTGAAACATCTTACCTGAAGTATTTTGGGGAGGCTCCAACATTAGCAAACACACATTCATAACATCCTGGTTTTTTATACAAAGTCAGATACTGATTTTTATTCACAGCAGATATACTGAAAAATTCACATCATTACAAGTCTTCAATTAATTTCTCATTAAGTTGTGTTTATTCAACTTCCTGTAGATAAAAAATACACACAGCACATAACTCTAAACAAGTCAAGTTTCTGCGATACTTAGATTGTAACAAGACCCTTTTCTTCAAAACATAGTGGAAATTCCAATTCTATGGATCTTGGGTCACATTACTGAAAAATGTACAGCCTTGCAACAGTTACATCAGATGCTTAAATCTTAGTCTCAATAGACACTAAAAATGTGTCCATACGACACAGAATGATTCCCCCAATCTATTTGCGACACAAAATGTTCATATTCATTTTGTATATTTATACGAAAATATGAAATTAAAGGGCAGATATGACCAGAGTCTTTAGCATTTAACAGAGTCAACATCCTTTACGCACAACTTCATAATTTTGCTGATAGATATTTCTGTATAATTTCATAACTCTGCCCCTAATACTTTTGGAGATATGTTTGACCGTAGACTTTCGGACAGACAGACAGACAGACAGACAGACAAGGGTAAACCAAACTATAATTTATTGGACATACTCACCTGTCATAAGCTTCTGGTTTAACAGCCTGGACCTTGACTGGGTTTATGTTGGCAGTCACCATATTGCCAACTGTGCTTATCCCATCAACAAATGATTTGAACAATGACATATTGAGACCGGGTTTTCAAATCAACTCTGTTTAATATAAAAATTTATTATTGTTAAAAGGTAAAAAGAACTGAAGATATTATCGTATACATTTGCACAATGAATGTTTAGTGTCAACAAGAATCAGACTTGATGTGACAAGAGTATGAATTTCTATAAGACCATACAAAATATATCTAGAATCCAATTATATCAGGATATAAACACAAAAGTTAAGTTACTTTCCATTTTTTGGAACAATATGGTCTCCAGTAGTACTATGTAATTAATATACAACTGATTTGAGGTAGTGCTTGTTTTCGATTCCAAATATCTACTTAATTACAATGTTCATATTTGGTCCCAAACTTGAATACTGTTTTACAATTGGGCCACCTCATAGACCAACTAATTTAATAAGACTGCTTGCGATGGCAAGACACTTACCATTTGGCCCCATCTGGCTCAGAGAAGATGGCCCATTTATGAACTGACCAATCAAAAAAGCCAAATAAGTAAGGTTTGGCACTTCTGATTTCAAAATTAAATGAGCCAACCAAAATAACTGAATGTCTAGTCATTATTATATCAACAAATTAAACTATTTCAGTTACATCGTGATAGGGCGTTATCCTAACAAGCTTCCCTGGACTTCATTTAGGCCTTAACAATGCAGTACTAACCACATTATATCCACAAGCTATTGTCAAGCGCTCCCACATAATTCAGAGGTTTAGGACAATTTACATAGGATGTAATTTCTTCGGTCAAATTTGTCACGGACAGTGTATGCCTCATTTGGGGTTTGAACTCACAACTTCTTGATCAGTGACAGTATAGTATATACTGACCAATTTGGTCTAACTACTGAGCTAACTAGGCAAGCAAACGTCTAGTCTGTATTTTGATTTCTAGCAGCCTGCCAAAATTAAATTTAGCACTGACACAGTATGCTCAGCTGAAAATATGCACCTCTTTTGACATGTACAGTCAAACCCATCAATGAAGGCCACCTGGGCCTTGCCTTTATTGACAGATCCAGGGTTCTCAATAACAGCAGGCTACAGGCCAATTTAGCCACTTAGAAATGTGTTTGGGGCTGTTAGGAATCTTAAAAGTTAATAAAATATTGCTAGATAATGCCCGGACCCCCCTAGCAGGCCTGTTGGTCTAGCTTTTGGGCCTGTTGGCCACAAACTTATTGAGAACCCTGCAGATCTATGGTCTTTAATGACAGGTGGCCTTTAGGTTATGACTCATTTTGTTCTGCATGATCAATAACATTTTGTAGAACGGCCTTTATTTTTTATATTATGTACCGGTCTATGAATGAGGCTCAGGTTAAGTAATTTTAAGCCAATTGGTGTTATCTATGGATAAGATTTCAATGTCCTGTGGTCAGAGGTAAGGTTACAACTAGTCCAACTAATTAGACTGCTTTGTGACGGCGAGACATTTTTCGACTTGGCTCCGTCCCGATGGCCCTTCCGAATTCGTTTACAAAAATCGGCCAACCGGAAAGCCGAATTAGTAGGGCTAGGTTACAATTAACTTACACAAAGTTGTATCACAGTCTACTTTCATTTTTAAATTTAGAATAAATTTTGAAACATGCCATCTACTTGAAATGTATTTAATGTCTTGTTACTTATCAAAAATGTAAACAAACATTTAGAAATGCTTCGTGCATTACTGCCATTATCGTATTTCCTCTAACTAAGTGAAACAATTTGCAAAATATCCAAATATGTTTTTGTCCGAAAACAGATCAATTCCGCGTAAATTCGTCATACCTTAGACGAGTAGCTTGTCAGGTGCAATCTAAACACAATCTCGCTGTATGTATAGCTGCAATTTGTGCCATAAATATGTCAGTCAATGAGTAAACAGCTTAAGCAATCCAAATATTATTTTTCAGTCGTTGTTGTTGAAATATGTTCCTTCGTATTGGCTCCCAGCTTGTACTGGGTACCATTTAACTACCAAAAAGATTCAAATATACAAACAAGGTGTAGGACACATTCTGGTATATATTTTTTGTCAGAATATTTCTCAACGTCAGTTTATTAAAAAGAAATTACAATTTCATTGTTTTACATTTCATCTTTCAATGTACGTAGTATGTAATAAGAGGAAAATAATGAACCCGATGCGGGGCTCAAACCCGCAACCTCCTGCTTGCAAGTCAGATGCTCTACCAACTGAGCTATAAATGGGCTGGTGAATATCCCAGCCAATTTATAATACAATATACCACACCACTACATTCCTATGTCCTTTTTATTGACAGAAAATTAATCACGACAACCACAGGCTCTTAATTTAGACCAACCCAGCCAATTGTATCACCCAAGCTCTAGGATTCCTAGGCTAGTCACACACTCACAGCACTAAATGTAATAGGAGGAGGAAAATAATGTACCCTATGCGGGGCTCGAACAAGTCAGATGCCACCAGAGCTGATCGGGCTGGTGAAATTTCCAGCCAATTTATTATACAATACACCACACCGCTGCATGAGCATTAACAGTAACTGTTTCAGAATTTGGTAGTCAGCTTTGCAAAAAAAAATTTTTTTTTGGTCATCACAAAATTTTAGCCTGTGTCTGTTTTCATTCAGCCAAAAACCGCCTCTGTGGTTAAGGCAGGTTGCCGACTTCAAATCACTGTAACCTCTCACAGACAGAGAGTTGTGGGTTCCTGCCCAGCAGTTCGGAGGATGGGAATCTAGTACTGGTTATTTCGCTGAACAATATTTGTTTTCAGTGTGTTTTATGCTGTTTTTCAACAACATTTCAGTTATATGCCACAACAGGTTCATCTACATGTATACAACCAGTTGTCCGGGACTGTGACAATAACCAGTATTAATTTACCCTTTCATAAGGAACCAGCAACTATTCCGCATAAGTTATGGAGGAATATCCACATTTTTGTCAAATTCGCAAAAGAGGGTACGATCAGGTAGTTATATTTAGATACAAGGTTTCAAACCAGGGTCGCCAGGCTACCAGACAAGTGCAATAACCACTGGACTATTGCAAAACTTTATAATCTACAATACAACAGTATACAAGATTTCTACAGAAAGCAAATAATTCTTAAGAGCACTTTCTGCTCAAATTAATTCACACTGAAGCTTTTCTCCTGCATCCAATTGTATGAATAATGGCTAACTTTAACCTATGGTTTAAATCAGAAGTTTGGTTAGAATCTTGCTTAAATTCTGGGTTAGTAAAAGGATTAGATTAATGTTATATCAAGGTAACCAGAAACATGATGTAATAAGGGGTCATGTATTGGTTAAGTATAGTACAGTGGTTAAATTTGACCAAATTGGTCAATTAACTTTTGATTAAAATCAATTATACAAAAGACATACCATTATTTATACAATTTGGTGCAGGTGAGGAAAATGTGTGAATCTTTAACAGATTTCTATGAGAATAATACAAACATTGGCTAATCAAAGCATGTTATCTATTTCATTTATAATACAGAACAACTTTACATAAAAGCGCAACACAAATTCTCAATGTGCGAAGCAAGTTTTTCATTTATTAAGGAAGCTTGTCTACTTCTTTCAGTGTAAAGTCAATTATTTTATCATGTCCTTCAAATTTGAAATATCCTGAGAATTTTACTCCTTTTAAAAACAGAGGGAACCAGTTAATATCATCAGGCCACATCTGTTTGAATGGAATTTCATCAACCGAGTACCAGCATGGACGCATTTCTGAAACAAAAACATCAAATTCATTACAATGATACTGAGGGTATCTAATTCAGTTTAGCAGAACATAATGTACATTATATAAGCATTTCCATGTTGAGGAGATCTTTTTTCACGGTTCTCATTAACAACTGACTGCAGGCCGATTTAGTTGCTTAGAAATGAGTTTGAGCCAGTGAGAAATCTCTTTGAAAATTTGCTGGAAAAATGCCTTGGCTCCCCAAGCAGGCCTGTTGGCCACCAACTTATTGAGAACCTTGTGTTCGCAGTAAAGCTACTTACTCACCAAAAAGGTCCCTTCCCAATTTTTTTTCTAATAAAGAAAAAGCATTCTGACATGTATATTGAGTTTGATTTAAAAATTGAATTGTGAAAAATAAATTCATACCTACTGTACCTATCCACTGAAAACTCTCTGGATAGGGTTACAAAGTTTTTTTAAGGATGGCCTGATATTGTATATCAAACAAACATTCTAAGCCATTTCCAAACAGGGCTTTTTTCCCTTCTAAAACAGAGGCAGAGATTCGGTGACTTCCCAATTGCAAAAGGCTGTTGTTTCCCAATTTCATGCAAAAAATTTCCCCAAAATGCAATGCTATTCAAACTCAGTAGTTTAACCTTTTCAAAATTTGGCCTGATATCGCACTTGAATTTCCCAAAGTGAAAGGCTAAGGCCCCTTCCCAATTTTTGGAAAAAAGGCCCTGCCAAAAATGATCAGATGATAATAAACTACAAAATTCTGTACTTTCTAATTTCACCATTTCATGAGGTAACAGTCCTAATACATAGTTCCCACATCTACAATATTTACCTCCCTTGGCGGCCATCTTGAAAGTCTAATAAATTTTGTCTAGCATTGATAGAGGATATTTATATTTTTGATCTGATAATTCTAAATATAGAATTTTCATATGTGACAACTACATTTTCTTAAACCTGATATGCTTATGGTTTTTCCAACTTCATGATTAAGTTATATTTTGTGAATTGAGTTGTTAATAACCACTTTTTTGTTTTTTTCTATTAAACACATAAGAAATTTGACTTTCAAGATGGCCGCCAATTCAAAACAAGGGAGGTATATATTGTAGTTGTGGGAACTATGAATAAAATAAGACAATCATGCATTTTGGTTTCACAAATAAGTTAAGATCTTGTTGGTCTACAGGTCATCCTCCATTTTATAGGTTCAAAATTTTGTGATAAAAACATAGCTAACCATCGGTTTCAACCGGATCACCGGAATAACTTGTTCCCGAAAATACATGCACTTCTAATAACTGTGGATCACCAACAAATTCAAACATAAGACGACCAACTTCATCCAGACTTGTAGCATGTAATCCACTCTCTTCTTTCAACTCCCTGAAAAACACAATTTGGCAGAGATAATTATTACTAATATTATGTAAAATGGGTATAGATGGTCTAACTTATGAGGTACCAGTGATCTTTTTTTTGCTACATTTACTGTCAAATATGGGCAGTTTCCTCTAGTAAAATTTCCTTAATCAATGTAGTCCATAGAAATAAAGTTATAATATATTCCCATTTTGAAATTTGTTGCACTAAATTTCCCCTTTTGATGGGCATGGGTACAGTGAGAAAATTTTGGAAAAAATCACTGGGTACAAGCAATCCATTCATGAATTTGCTATTTCATCTATTGCCCTTTCAGGGGCGGCAAAACCAATCGTCCTACAGCCTGTACGGACAAGTGAAAATATGCAAAATTTACTGTGTAACAAGATGTGTTTTATAAACACCATGTCCCCTCCGGTTGCCCTTTTTGAAAATGCACAGGTCCTGTAGAGATTGTCATGATGAACCAAGGTATGAAGTTCGATGATTGCAGGTGGTAGCGTTTTGATTTAATAGGCAAGGTTAAATTTCGGTACAGGCAAACAAAGGGCCGTAAATCTGCTAAAAATGATCGAATCACAACACCCTAACAATATGTGCTGGTAAACATGGTGACAATAGTTCTATCAAAGTTTGCTAAAAATCCCTTGAGAAATACGGAAGTAGTTGCAAACAAAGGAGTATTTCTCTATATATTACATATGTACAAAATAAACAAAGGGTCATAATTCCATCAAAATTTATCGAATCATGAAACCTTTACAACATGCACTGGGTATCTTGATAACAATAGTTCCATGGAAGTTTTATCAAAATCCCGTGAGAAAACAAGGAAACAAGAGTATTTCGCTGTTACAATCACACAAAATAAACAAAGGGCCATAATTCCGTCAAAAATGATCGAATCACAAAACCCTGAATATATGTTTGGTGGTTCCTGGTAACAACAAGTCTGTGAAAATTTCGTCAAAATCCCATGAAAAATGTAGGACTATTATCCTAAAAGCATCGTCGGATACCCACGGTCGTTGCCTCCGCTCCGCTACGTACATCTCCCGTGGGATTTTTCTTTACCGATTCGCCGTTTCGATAAATAACTAAAACCGTATTTTGATTGGATGCAGTACAATCTTGTAATGCACCTAACAGCCAATCAGATCGCTCGTACTAAAACTATGTTCGTTTCACGTAAAACTTTACTTTTAATAATTATTGTAAACAAACAGAACGAACATTTTCTCGTGGGCGCAGCCATTTTCATCAAAGTCGGGACCCACGCTTATTTTCGTCACTTCCGTCAAACGAAAAGATGGCGAGTTTACTACCTTGGTGTATTTTATACACACAATAAGGGAAAAAATGAAGATTTTTTTTCGACAGATTTGCATTGTTTGATGGGTGAAATTGCAAAAGAACGTATGTAAACGTATAAAAATCACGGAATCGAGTGCCTATGATTTTCATTTGCGTCTCCACGCCGGAGAGTATCGAGAATGTAAGCGTCGTTTCTATTGGTTAATGTATACTCTGTTCTGTTCTGTGAAAACGGCGAATCGGTAAAGAAAAATCCCACGGGAGATGTACATAGCGGAGCGGAGGCAACGACCGTGGGTATCTGACGATGCCTAAAAGAAATGATTTCTCTATATATTACATACATATGCACGAAATAAACAAAGGGCCATAATTCCGTCAAAATTTATCGAATCATAAAACCATTACAACATGCATTAGGTATCTCGATGACAATAGTGCCATGAAAGTTTTATCAAAATCCCGTGAGAAAACAAGGAAACAAGATTATTTCGCTGTTACAATCACACAAAATAAACAAAGGGCCATAATTCCGTCAAAAATATTCGAATCACAAAACCCGGAATATATGTGTGGTGGTTCTTGGTAACAACAAGTCTGTGAAAGTTTTGTCAAAATCCCACGAAAAATGTAGGAGTAGTATCCTAAAATAAATGTTGGATTTTTTTTAAACACAATGACCCTGTGACCTTGACCTTTGACCTAAAAATGCACAAGTCCTGTAGAGGTTGTCATGAAGAACCTACATATGAAGTTTGATGGATGTAGGTGCAGGCGTTTTGATTTTATCTATAGGCAAGGTTAAAGTTTGGTACAAACAGACAAATATAGACAAACAGAGAGGCCAAAAACAATATGCCCCCGATCTATCGATACGGGGGCATAAAAATCATACGGGCAAGTTGAGAACTGCTTCTGGCAAAATGGACAAGTACAAAATTTTGACCTGAAAATGAAAATCCAGTATTCTATCTTATGTTACATTTAATATGTCAAATCAGGGACAGTCCAGAAATCCCTGGTCAAACATACATGTAGTGTGTAGGTCTAATTTCTAAAGATACCTTATTGCTCCTTGTAATATTGTTTCTCCCATCTCAACTTTTCCACCAAAACCATTCCACCGTCCTTGACCGAATCCGCGTTTTTTCAAACCCAACAAAACCCGTGATGGCTCTCTTATTAACACTAAAGTTAATATCTTATTAACAACCATTGTGAAGGATTACATAAATGGCAAAGAAAACTAACACAGTTGATATATGCAAAAACGGATGTCTGCAACAGATTTAGATCTTAGATGTGTTTGAAAAGGTTTGTTTAGTAAGATTTCGTTAATCTTGGTCAATCTTATTCAGTCTGCTAATTAATCGAGTTTCGCTGGTAAATATTTACAGTGGATACAGTCTGTGAGTGAGACGGGAGCAAACATCAAGCCATCAGTAAACTCAGCATCATAAATTAAAACATTCAATTACAGATTTTAAGATAGCTGAAATATAAAACACCTTTAGGTTGGTAAAAATGTTTTTAAAAAAATACAAGCGTTGAAAACTATATTGAAATACGCTTACTGCAATGCACCTATTCACATGTAAATACCGCGGTTAATTTTGCCAACTTTTCGATCTTCAAATTGAAGAGTCTTCTCATTGCTAAGTGTATTCACCGGCCCCATAGCTCCAGGATGTACTAAAATGATATTAAAGGCATATACATTATATAGAGTTGTCTTTAAATAGGCTATACAAATCGAAAAATATCGAATTTCAGAATTTGAATTTGAACAATATTATAAATGTATAACAGAGAGGTATAAATTTCAATTCAAAAGATATATTTTAGACTTAGATTTCTATTTGAAAATGAGTTGGCATAATACTATGACACCATGTGTCCTGCATGGGCAACACTCAGATCAATCAGGTCAAAGGTCCAGAACATTCGGTCAAATATATTTTCCTTGTCTGGGCTGCGCCTTCTGTTTGCATGCAAGGCTTTAATTTGAAGTAAATTTGTATAAAAGTTTACTTCAATGAGATGATATGTCATGAAAATCGCCCATACTTGTAGTTCAAAGGTCAAGGCCACAGGGTTCGACATGTTGCCAATTGGTATCTAGTTTTAATTTGATGTAACCCCCCTGGTAATGCTCATATTGAATTACTTGCGATCCCAAATAATTACTTTACTACATGTACTACATATGTATAGTATATCTATATTTCATAATACTTATAACAAGCAAGTAGAAAGGCATTGTTGGAGTTGTTTTACTTTACGTTTTCTGTGCGACTGTTACATAAGAGTTACTATTTGAAACATGGCGCAATCAGAAAATACCATGTTTGGTGAAAATAGTTTTTATCCTGACTGATGAGCATTCATGCAGTATCTATAAGAAACCAATAATTGACATGACATATGACATAAGTTCTTTCAATGATCATGTGAAAGTTTTACTTTACTATCATGAATGGACACTTAATTAACAATTGCCACGGCAAGAATATGTTGTATAAACATCCATCAACCCGTATCTACTTGATATCTTAAAATCCAGGTGTACGTTTACGGATTTCAAACCTAAGATAGTTCATCGCCAACATTTTATCCATCATTAATGTCGCACCCCTGGTACATATCCATTTAAGATCACCGGTGCATAATTATGTGGTACATGTATGTCCTAATACAAGAAGAAAAACATTCCGACCAGTCGTCTTTCTTACGGACAAAATGTTACAATTCATTTCTGTCTAAGATGAGATCCCTGATATTTTGTGTATAAACTATCGTTAATTGATGACTTTACATACAACAGGCAATTAAAGAAATAGATGACTGTTTTATGCCCCCGCATCTACTTGTTCCAGTGTATATCTTTTGCTAATTGTGGTGTTTTAATGACAGTACATGGGTTGTATGGAGACAATTTTAGGAATGCTGACTCATGCGTGACATTCTTTAACCGGACAGTGTTCTTCAATTCACAAAACTGTTCAAATACGTATTGAACTTACAACTTCACTACCAAGTATAAAACACTTACTAAGACGAAGTAACTGTAAACCAGTATTTAATAAGTATGACCCAAATATATATTTATTCTTACTTCGGAATTAATTTCAATTTAAACAAAAAGGCTGCTCTGAAACGAAAACTCGATGTTTACAAGTAATTGATCAACTTTTGTTTTTTCAACTGTCTTTGGACGAACACTATCTATTATGACTGCGCGACAAGCAATATGTGACCCTTCACTTCGCTTAACTACAATATAAAGAAAAATGTGTGCTCATGTATAAAATTCAAATGTAAAACAAGTATAAAAGAATCACTACCGTTGAATCATGCCAGGTGCTTAACTACAGTATAAAGAAAAATGTGTGCTCATGTATAAAATTCAAATGTAAAACAAGTATAAAAGAATCACTACCGTTGAATCATGCCAGGTGCTTAACTACAGTATAAAGAAAAATGTGTGCTCATGTATAAAATTCAAATGTAAAACAAGTATAAAAGAATCACTACCGTTGAATCATGCCAGGTGCTTAACTACAGTATAAAGAAAAATGTGTGCACATGTGAGCCCTTGTATGCAACTTGGGGGGGGGGGGGCATCAAGAAATTTTGAGGGTCATGGTCCTGAAAGCGTAACAGAAAATAACAACAGATTTTTAAACACATGCAGAATTCGAATGGACCTGTGATGGTAAAATTGTAATAGTCTTCATAAAACACCATATTAACTTAACCTATACATTTTGTAATTACCTTAAATGAAAAACAACTGTCGACGTCACAAAATTCTACCCCATTCAACTGACATACAAAGTATTACATACTATGAGAAGGCGTATATCTCATCGTTATGGTGAATGAGCACCACCTTCACAAAACGCAAACTTATATTTAGCAATATGGATGGATTCTTCAAAATTAATATAAGTTTGCAGCAATCTTAGGTATATACTGTGGAATCAAAATTTTCGTTGGGGATTTAATTTCGTGGATGGACCGACCCACGAAATCCCCTTGAATTTAAATGCAGAGATAAGGCATTTCTTTTCAAAAATCAAAAACCATGAATTTATGTCCCCACGAAATAGCTATTTCAGTAAAAACCACGAAAATTGTGAATGAATACATTTTTTTTTCTAAAATTAACAATAAATATTATTGTCATTTCTGTCTTAATTATTGCTTGCACATTTCTATAAATACTGCTATGAAAAGAAACAGAAAAACAGTGAAGAAGAAGAGCTTCTTGTTTTTAAATATGTTGTAGTGTTTGTTGATAAAGAGCTAGGATAGTGTAAGTCAGAGATTTCAAAATCCCTTTGGTTTGACCAGCCGGTACGTCCAAACGTAATTATAACATGCACGTAACATATATCGAGTCCCCGGTTTGACTTTACATACATTTGTATAAAAATACGTACGTTTTTTATTTAATCAAGCCTTTTATAATGTTGTAGCATCTTGAGTTCGCTTACTGTGTATATTTTTTATAAAATGTTCGTTTTTGGTTTCGTTCTATTCATTCATCATGCACTGCCGCTGTAACACAATCTGGTTGTACAAGCATATCTTTCTGAAGTTGGAGATACAACTGATTTTAGCTGAAGTTGAATCATATCAAAATATGTTTAATTAAATCAAAAATTGTACTATAGTGTGATCCAAAAATGGCCAGATACAGCCAGGGTGAGGCTACTAACATGGGAGACAACTGCGTTGAGTACTTTAGACACATCTGTCACAGTTGCTTCCCGTTCATATAATGCTTTTCGCGATGACGTTCCACATTAGCGTTAAAAGGTACGCGTTTGTTTCTGACAAGGACTTATATACATGTATGCATATAAGTCCTTCTTCTGGTTATAAATACATGCTGGTCTTATTAATTATATGGTATAGGTAGGTCGGATATTTTGACTGTTGTAAGCATTTGTAATTTTAAGATAAAAAAAGTGAGAAAGTGGATCTATCGTTCTTCGGGTCTAATAAAATGTTAATAGTCTAGAATTGTGGAGGAAAATCAGTTAATCAGAAACAAACTCACCTAAGAGTAAACATTAACTGGTTCTCGTTCCATGTTGCGTCTCTCAACAGCCAGGGTAAACGGGAACCAAATTAGAGCGAGTGGCTTCATGCAAGGGGCGCAATTAAAATCAACCACGTGTAGTGAATTATTATTTCCCTTTTTAATTTGATAGAAAGTTATCATGAATATATTCATACTAATAAATTACCAATATGTAATTTGAACGTAAATAAACAAATAATATTTTTGTATTATAACAGTCAAATTAATTCATTTACATGATATTAATTCCTTTAATTATCACAAAAGTTAATCATTTCCTGATATGTAGAACATTAACTCTATGTATAGCTTTATTTTATGCCTATAATAAGTTCAACTTGCTCAAATTAAGTTAAGACCTTACTCTTAGGGATCATTTCTATAGTAAGTGTCGCCAGGACGTCAGGTAAAACTGACGGGACCTAAAACCACGAGGACGAGAAACAGTGTCCCCTTCTGAGCGCGAAGCGGGCAAGGGCTGTCTCCTTCACTGGAGACTTGGCTCTTGTCATTGATGAACGTTCCTCTCCTCCCTAAGTGGGGAGTTGGAGGAAGGGGGCACATTCTGAGTGGCTTTTTTACTAATTATTAATAACTGGTAGTCATCAATTCATTCCAATAATTATGGCGAGTCGATGAGTGATTTTTTTAACACTTTTTAAACGTCATGATTTCAGTCCAGCGGATTGTTTATAAATTTTAAAGATCGGTTGTATTGATAACTTATTTATATATTCTAGTTGTTGTTAATATAGATACTGTTCAGTTGGGATAATTGTAGAGTGACGCATTGGTCGAGTCCACTTTTACGGTGTAAAACCGTTGTCAAATTATCAGTAGACTTACAAATTTCGTTCAGCACATCATCTGTCGACGTAACGCAGTTGGTAACGATGTTGTCTGTTGATACTTCTATTATTGTGAAATTATCGGTGTGAGACCGCTATTTAGTAATTTTTCGCAAATTATTTTCTATTTCTATATATCTTTTTTAAATTTCGTCATTTTCTTTTCGTCGTTTTTGCAATGATTATACTAGATCTAGTGCTTATATTATTATCATTTTTATCGTTTGGTACATCTTTTACATGTAATAAACATAATGAAGAATAGTCTCAGACATTTCGTCGTAATTCTGGTAATAACGATTGGTTCGCTATTAAAAGTCCATATATTTTCAGTCATATTTAGCTACATTTGTGTAGTTGGCCTTCAGATAAGTTGGCACGAAATACGTCTTGTGCATGGTACTAATACTGCAAGTACTTTTGCACTACACACTTCGCGTTAAACATTGCAAAAAAAATCTGTAAGCTTATTTTTGCCTTTTCTGATTTTTTTCTATTGACACCTGCCATGGTCATTTTATCACTTCATTGTAATGCTAAACTAGAACTGTCACAGAGGTGACTAAAACCCCTGCCGCCGCTTTGACACCAAGAATGTGATAGTACACTAAACGGTCAAGTTCAAGGGGACATTACTCTGCAATGAGGTGATCACTGGGTATGGAAAGTATGTCTTGAACATCTACATTTAATATTGATAATATATTTCAAGTTTCAATTCAATCTCTTGAAAAACGTGGAAGTAGTTTGCTCCTTAAGTAAGAGTGTCATTGTACACTGTATGGCTAAGTTCAAGGGCACATAACTCTGTAATGAGTGAATCGCTGGGAATGAATATATTGTGTTTTGCATGAGTACACTTCATGGTGATAATATATTTCAAGTGTCAGTTCAATTCCTTGAAAAATGTGGAAGTAGTTTACTCCACAAAGTAATAGTGCAATGTTATGTTCCAGGGCACATAACTCTGGATTGAGTGAATCGCTTGGCATGAAAATTGTGTCTTGCACGTCTACACTTCATGGTGATAACATATTTCAAAGTTTCATAGCAACTGCTTAAAGAATGTGAAAGTAGTTCGCTCCACAAACTTTTGATATTTTAAGCTGACGGACCGACCGACCAACCGACCGACAGAGTGACTCCAATATACCCCCTCCTAAACTTCGTTTGTGGGGGTATAATAATGGTTTATGAATTAAGCCAAATTGATTGTATTTAATTGATCTTACTTGCTATGCAAAAATATCTGATGTTAGGCAATTATTTAGGGCAATATAATGTGTACAAACTGACACAAAGTCCGTGTTTTTTCCTCATCCTTTTTCCATTTGCTATTTAGTATTTACTATGAGACATACAATAAAAAATCTTAAAGTAAGAATTGTTATTGCGAACTCCTTGGGCTGTAAAAATCAATACTTTACACTCAAGATTGAATAAATGTGCAAAGGTGAAACTTGGCTCGGTGCCAGTGATTGACGGTGCAGGTTCAGGAATTTATGTCCAGCGATCAAGGTCATCGTGACCCAGACACTCCATCTGATAAATGTGGCAAGTTCAAAAGACGTTTTTAAAACAATCAGAGGATGTGAAAGTGTACCAAAGTACAAAAAACTTTGACAATAATTTGGCATGTTAAATGTGGTGGACTATGTTTTTGACTGATCTTCAATAGCAAGACCACCCACGTAGATTAAATCTATGTTCAAATAATTAGCACGTGCTAGATAAAAAAATATTGGAAGGGGGGCATAAAACACCAAGGTGACGCATTATTTTGATAATTATATATTGGAAGTGTTCTGCTGACTTAATTCCATTGATGTCTGCATCAATTAACACCGAATTCGTTATATATGTTTTTTCACACGCATTCGCGGCGAGTCTTTGTGATTTGAATATTATTTTACATCAAAGACGAGTAAAGCGGTCGTATGCATCAAATTTGTTTACGGATAAAGGATAATATTTACGTATGTTTCGACAAATCTCCTATCATAATTGATGTCAAAATGAACCGTGTGCTTGCAGACTTCTGTGTTCATGATACGTCGAGTGATCGGCGCATAACTCGTTTTGTGTTTAGATGGTATTTCCAACATTTACCGAATAATAGACGAAATAGTTTTGTTCATGGAATAAATAAATAAATTTACAAGTAAATTCATCTCATAAAAAAAAACAAGATATGCATCAATCAATCTTTTATTCTATAATAATCAACTTAAAAACATCATGAAAAATACATGTATGTAATATTGCAAAATAAAAATGTATGACCTACTTAAAATACACTGAGCCAAATTTCTGAACATCACAGAAGCAAAACATTGATTATGTGTAAACTGATTGTAGGAATTGTTAAACACACATTTAGGCTCTTTTAAGAATCCAGTTTCATGCTGTAAGGTGAACATTTAGAAATTCGACTCAGTGTACATGTATGCATAATAAACCATGATAATTATAATAATTTCAAAGACTACAGGCAAACATATTCTGTTATTCATTAAGCAAGTTCTGCTAACTATTTCAGTTAGAGTGAAGTCATAACAAAATACAGAAAAATATACTGATAATAAATTAAAAAGCTGTAGAAATTGCAAGAAGTAATATGGGTTCTTTATCTTATATGCTGGACTTCAAAGACTTGGTTCAATCTTAACCAATCAGATACTGGCGTGTGTGGACTCATGTGTATTACTGACCAATCAGATGCCAGAGTCATGACTACCCAATTGAAGCTAATTGCACAATGCTTCACCACCCAGTTGATATAAGTAGATATTTGCTTTGAATAACAGATGACTTAAAATTAGAAATCTGTGTTAACAAGAGCTCCGCGGTCGGAGACATATGCCCCCAAACAGGACCTTGACACAGAGTTATCGCTCAAACGATTTTCACACTCCATGACACAGTGACCTTGACCTTTGACCTAGTGACCCCAATTTCAAAAGGGGTCATCTACTGTCCAAGGCCAATGCACCTGCAAAGTATCAGGCCCATCAGTCAATCCGTTGTAGAGTTATCGATGGGAAACGATTTTCACACTCCATGTCACAGTGACCTTTGACCTAGTGTCCCCAATTTCAATAGGGGTCATCTACTGTCCAGTGCCAATGTACCTGCCAAGTATCAGGCCCATCAGTCAATCCGTTGACTAGTTATCCATCGGAAACTAACTGGTCTACTGACCGACAGACAGACAGACAGACAGACAGACCGGCTAGCAAAACAATATACCCCCTCATCTTCGAAAGGGGTCATAATAAAATAAGAGTATTACTGTTGTTAAGGGAGTTAACCTTGTAAAAGCCTTTCATATCATACAGAAATAAACTAAAACATTATTTAACAGAAAAATACGTAAAAATTAATATTACAACATAAATTAGATTGTAAACATAAAAGGTATGTGTATTATTAATATGTGTATATTATTTTCATCAAATTACTAAACTGATCCTTCTATGATAAAATACAAGAACTGACTTAAGTTGCATGTTTTCGGACAAAATCTCATTAATTATTCGCAATATTTATTAATTCACAAGGTAATCAATTTGCAAATGTTAACAAAAATAAAACCAATGCAATTAAAACCAGTTCTACAGTATTATTCAAATTCAATTCTGAGCATAACATAAACATAGCACTGATCACATTCATAACATGGTGTCCATTAGAATTAGCAAAATTTCTTACTTAAATTACTTAGTAAAATTAACTCATTGTTGGAAATTCTTCAAAGTCAGAATCCTTGTTGCACTAATTTAAGAGTTAATATACCATACCATTTAAAAGACAAATGAAAGCCATATCATAAGTCTATGTAGAATGTTTAAACTAAAGTTTAATAATTTTCAATTATCATTAGAGGTTCAATGTGGCCTGTCACAGAATTCATTGCAGTGATAGGAAAGTTGTTCATCTGTATTTCACCTCCATTTGTGGTTATATATTGTATTGTACTACCAGTCGGCACACTCAGATCTCGTGGCTGTTCCTGCTTTAATGAGACAATCATGATAGATTTTCACATAGAGGGTTTAACTCCATTTTTCATTATTTATATACAGTGGCCCGTTCACCTTACCAGTTTTCCTGGACCATATTCATGCCAGTACTAACTTATCCTTCAATAAGGAGCTGGCAACTTCTGCGGATATGGAGGAAAATTGACATTGTTGTCAAATTTTCATGGAAGGTTATGACCTACCTGCTACAATTTACTATTTTTTTATTTATTATTTAGATACAAATCTGGATCTCCAGATAACAAGAATAGTGCACTAACTACTCGACCACAGTCACAATATTTTTATAATGGACATCTCAAAAAGACTAGCAAAATAAATAATCTTCCTGATTTATATACAATGATTTACTTATACATTTATGCAAACAAATTTAATTATAATGGAATCCATGTATTAAGTAGTAATAAGTAAACAAAGTTAAAATTATAACAAAAAATGCATGTTACCTGCTCAACAAGTATCTTTCGTTCATCAACTTGATATGACTGATTGATTAATCGCATATCTAATTGATTTGGTGCCTCCATTTGTTCCGGCGTCAAGTCTGTGACACCAAATTCCGGCATGCTCATTTCATCAGACAAGAAAGGCCTCTTCTTTCTAGTCCTTCTCTCCTTAAATGGCTTCACATCCTCACCCACTTTGGTATGATTGGACAATATGTGATTACGCAAGTCTCGTTTATGAATGAATCCCTTTTTGCAAGTGTCACACCAATGGTTCTTCTCCCCAGTGTGGATTTTCTCATGTTGTCGCATGTTGCTTTTATCATTGAAGCATTTACCACAGTGCTGACAACTGAAAGGTTTAAGATTTTTATGGATGTAGATATGCCGTGTCAAGTCGTCCTTATCGCCATACATTTTGTGACAAAGTTCGCACTCATACAATCGTATATTTGAATTTTCTTCGATCTCTTTTTTCTTATCTGGATGACATTTAGCCAGATGACCTTTGTACATGAATATGGACTTGAACTTTTCATCGCAGTAGGAGCATGGCCATCTATAATCCACCGTATGGTCTTTCCTATGATGATTGAGTCGTCCAGGCTGCTTGAACATTTTCCCACAAATATCACAGACATATGGATATGCTTCTGAATGGATGCGCTTGTGTTGTTTCAAGTTGGAATAACATCTGAACCCCTTATCACATCCCTATAATAGAATAAAAGACACCAAATTTATATTATAAAACATGGCTTTCAATTATCATAGCCTTCAAGGGATATATGAACTTCATCCTACATTCACAATGAAGACAGGACTAACAGAAGCAAGCTAACAAGCAGACCAATATCATTATTTCACAATCCAGATTGTTTATGCATAAATTGATGATGACAATGAACAAATATTCTACAGTAATTAATTTATCGACCCACATCCGTGGTCAAGTGGTTAAGGTTGCTGACTTCAAATCACTGTAACCTCTCACTGATAGAGGGTCATGGGTTCAAACCTGGCAACCAACCATGTCTCTTTATGTGAGAAAGTAGACAGTTGCATATAGAGGATGGGAGTCTAGTACTGGTTCTTCAAGGAACTATGGTTAGGTGAACTGTCCACCTCATATGACTCTGTCTGTTGAAAAGGGGCGTACTAACAAACAAACGAACAGCGAACGAACGAACGAACGAACGAACGAACGAACGAACGAACGAACGAACGAACGAACAAACAAACAAACAAACAAACAAACAAACAAACAAACTAACTAACTAACCAATTAATTAATTAATTAATTAATTAAATCAATTAAGGTGAATACATTCAGCTCACTTTCTGTTTGTTTGCATTTATCTAATATCTATTTAATACTTATTTTCTTACATATACTTGCATAAATGTTAGCCTGAAATTGCATTTTTCAAAATGACCAAAATGTATATTTCCCAAACGAATCAATGAAAAATAACCTTGAAAAATCTGTCATTTACCCCTGACTTAAAAAGTTAAGTGGCAACCCTGATTTATAATAACACTCACTGACCTCATAATTGCATTTGTAAGGTTTTTCTCCAGTATGAAGCCTTCTGTGGTTGTCCAACAAGGATTTCCGACCATACGCCTTTCCACATAGCTACAAACAGACAATCATACAACTCAAAATTTCAAGTAACATAAATTAAATTAAGATTTTAACAAGACACCGACTTCCAACCTGACATTTCAGTTATGCTAATCCATAACATGAAATTAATACAATTACATGGGTTGTTTCATAGACGCAACTAATTAAGGCCATCCTTAAAAAAAATTGTTTGCCGTAACGCTACCTACCGGGTACCCACAAAAAACTTTTTTTGGCTTCTCAGGATTTTTCTATTACAAATAGCATTCTGACATGTATTTTGGGTTAAATAAAAAAAGAATTGTAAAAAAATTCCTACCTACCTACCGACTGAAAATTTTCTGGGTCGGGTTACTGCAAACAAACATTTTTTTAAAGATGGCCTAACTTAAGATAGGAATTCCCCTTAAGATAGCAGTTTTTAACAACACAGATGTTAACAACTTACAAATGAAACCCTAAAACAATCGATAGGATAAACATATTTAATTTACAAACAAGGGGTAGTATGTTATGCTATCTTAACCTATATATGTCAATGAATGGTCCCAAGATTTACCACTTATTTACATCTTACTCCAAGCAGACAAAATTTTATTTTATCAAACATGCTTACCTCACAAATGAAAGGTTTTTCTTTTGTATGTATCCTCATGTGTTTGTTTAAGTTTCCTCGTTCAGTGCAACCTTTCCCACAAACCTGAGAAGAGACGCAAGAGAAATAATAAAATTAAAATCAAACCATGTAATTAATACAAACAGAAGTAAATGAATGACTTTTTTACTTCCAAAATTACGGAAAGGAGCAATGTTCACACTAATTTTTGTAAAGCACTATCCAAAACTGTATTTATTATGTGGACTATTAAAAAAAAAAATTTGCCACTAGCCTGAATGCACAATTTTGAGAAAGTTCAAAATGCCCTTTTAAAGGTCAAATGAGAGCAACTAGTAATCAAAATGATAAAACAATATAAAAGTTATGAGGAAAAAGGGAGCTCACTGGACATTTGAACTGAGGTTCTCCATGGTTCTTGGAGTGCTTCCTCAAATTATCTCGTGTTTTGAAGCTTTTCTGACAAATTGAACATTGAAATGGTGTGGCATCGTCATGTATTACAGCCTTGTGGCGTTCCATACTACTCTTAGACGCAAAAGACTTATCACAGAGTTGACAATGATATGGTCTAACACCCGCATGCATGTTCTTATGGTTGAATAACGAGGATCTGAAATATAATACATAAAAAGAGAACATTACAATTTAGTTAAGACCAAACTGTCAAGATCTAAATATAAAAGTTGTAAATTTTCCAATTCAATAAAACAGTACAAAATTAGAAGTATGTTAATTACAAATTAATTGAACTAGCCATGTAACTAAGTCAGCTAATTAAGAATTTTGACAGACATTTAGCAAAAGTCAGATCTTCAGTAAATTTCAGAATAATTTAATACATAATATTATATCAGATATAAATAAACAGATTATACATACGCATTGACAGCTTTGTAGTCACACAAATCACACTGAAAGTCAGTTCGATCACCCGCCTTACAGAGACTGTTCATGTGCAGGGTCAACTCACCCTCAGTAGCAAATCTACTCTTACACTGTCGACAACCAAATGGTTTTGATTTATGCTGCATTAAATGACGTTGCAGTCCCTCTTTACCCTTGAATCTATACCCACAAATCAGACAAGGATGTGACCCCGACGATAAATGTCGCAACAAATGTCTCATGAAGTTAGACCTTTTCATCGATGAGTCATCACAGCAGGGGCAGACAAATGGTGGCCCTTTAACAGATGATGATATCTCACCATAGGTCTTGGCGACACTTTCACCACTGCCGAGGGTGTATGTAATCTCAGTTTTCAACAGTTCTTCCTTTACAGTATCATCATCTAAGTTGACTGTGTCGCAGTTAGGAAAATTTTCTTGGTGTTCTAATAACAGATTCCTGTGCGGGAAAAAATTCTGGCACTTCGAACATGGATACATATCTTCATCTTTGATTTCAGTTTGAGTTTCTTCAACATTTGCACCATGCAAATCAGACAGATGAGATTTCATTGCCACACTAGTTGGAAAGACTTTATCACACTGCGGGCATTCATGATGGAACATTTCATATGACCTATGCTCTCTGTGTTTATTAAACGACTCTGTATCCTGAAAAAATCGTTCGCACACGCACTGATGTCCAATCTTAGTCTTATGAACCTTGGTCAAATGTTCTCTTAATCTGCTTAACGAAGTTGTGATCTTTTCACACTTAAAACAATCAAATGTTCCATTCTCGTCTTGTTTGATGTCAATTCCAGAATCCTCAGGTGAAATCAAATTCCATTTCTCATTATTTATAATAACATAGTCCTTAACAGCAGAACTTTGAGTCCCAGTACTTCTTGTGTTTCGGGGAACAATTGCAATTTTCTTTGGAGAATTATCAGAAAAAAATTCAGTGCCATCTGGTTTTGTGTGATCCTGAACACTGATATTAATCATATCTTGTCCATTATTGACTGTCGTGTTCTCTCCAATAAGGTTAATATCTTTACTTGTTTCAGTGTCATTCATATCATTGATTATACTAGAGGCATGTTGAGATGTATCTATTTCTTCATCAATGATATCACTATAAATGTTTACATTATTGTCCGTTTCATAACTAACAGTAATAGTCAATTCATTTGGAACTTCAGATGTAGAAACATGAACCGTTGCTGACTTTCTGTCTAAATTGATAAAAGAGAAGTTTAAAACGCATTAATAAAAACCTTAAACAATGTTAATTGGTAAAAATATTATAATATGTTGCAAACATCAAGTTTTTAACAACTGGTAGGTAACCATGCATGTTAATAAAGGTCACCCTGTGAATAAAGCTTTTTTCATTCAATGCCAATCTTTTAAAAACTGCCAATAATTATTAAGAACAAAATGACCACTGAATAATTGCCACCAGTCAATAAAGGCTATATTATGTCTTTCTCAAGAGTGGTCTTTTGTTTGCAGGTTTGTAATGCAGAGTGTGTGCCAGCTACCAACTGCATCTTCAGGTGCAATCATCAACTGTCAACTTATCTCAAAATAGCAGCCAAGGTAGTTAATAAATCAGCAGAGATTCAGAAGACTCCCCCAAAAGGCTGAAAATTAAGAGAAATATCAGAAGACACAAATGACATTTTGTGTTCTAATAATTCAATTAAACTGCTCCTGAATGACAATTTGAAAGGAAATACTAAATAAAAAGTGTAACCATTCGTCAGATCTACACAATCATGCATTAAAAGACATATGTTTTGTTCAACTGCCAAGATATAACTTACTATGACAGAAATTCTTGAATTGGGACAGGACAGTTTCCCCTGGCTTAAAGAATGAGGCAGCAATACTAGATGCTATAATATTCTCAGATCCAGTACATAGAACCAATGTATCTTGTCCAATTGTCTCCAATTTTTTACACTAAAAAGAAAAAGTACAATATACCAAAATGTTTCATTAATTATTTCTTTTTGTTTTAATAAAACAATGATAAATGTAAACAAATTTTTAGGTATAAAATAAATGATACTATAATAGAAACCTGAATTCACAAATGGGTTCATAACACAATATATTTATGGTTTGAATGCTCAGGGTTCTCAATAAGTTTGTGGCCAACAGGCCTGCTAGGGAGAACCCTGAATAATGCTACTTTTTGATTAACTAATGTAAAAAAAATGCTCAGTTCATCAATAATGTATTACCTTATTACAAGAACAATGGTATGGACTCAATTTTTCTTTCAATAAATCAAAATAAATTATTAAATCTCAAACAAATCAAAGACCTATACATACATGTATGTATAGGTCTTTGAACAAATGATATTGTTTTATTCATACAACATTAAGTGAAATTAAAGATGAACAAGATGAGTTTCAAAAACACAATGCCCTCTCGGGTGCCCTTTAACTTGAAAATGCACAAAATAAACAAAGGACCATAATTCCGTAAAAAATGATCGAATCACAAAATCTGATCTATCGATACCGGGCATAAAAATGTACCAGTCAATAAAACTAACCAGAATATCCAGATCTACCAACAAATCAACAACAGTTTCTCTGCCTTGACCATCATCAGCATCGGTCATATCATCAGAATATTCCATTTTGACAAACTAAAAGTAAACCTGCAAAAGTAAAAATAACAAATACTGGATAAACAAAGACCTACACTATACATACATGTATCTTTGATAAAAACTAATTACATGATTTACTTTATATCACTAACATTAATTATTATATTAGTTCATACACTCATAGTCATACACAAATTGCTCAGAGTCAGAATCTTAACAGTGAGTAAGGCCTAAATTAAAAATATATTTGTTTGCCCTTTACCGACCCTGAATTTTAGAAGAGGGTCGGTAGGTAGGAAAAATATTTTACTTTATTTACCTAGCATGAAATTACACTTCAATCTAGAAGCATTCTATATAGTCATTTTATGTATTCTGCTACCATACAACCATTTATTGTTTGTTTTAAAATCAACAATAAACATGTACTGAGTTCCTTAACACACATTATTGTTTTCCTTCATTAATTCAAATGATACCTACATGTACTTTAAATGTTTATCGAAAGCACTGTGTGTACATACATGTATATTTTCCCAAGCATAAAAATAAAGTTCTCCCAGATTTTGCAATAAAATCTTTTGAGTAGGCATGATTTTTTCAGGTCGGTCGGTAAAGAGCAAACAAACTTAAGTTTAATTTAAGCCTAACTGAGTACAGAATAGCATTTGCAGATTTTGTGTTGTTTTAATAAAATAAATGTAGATAAGGCTAGCACCAATATTATATAATTATACACAGCACTTTAAGTCTTGTAAGTACATGTAACTTTCTTTATGACATTTCAAGTTTTAGACTTTAGTTCTACTTCCTCAGCTTCTCTGTCCAGTTAAACAATTTAAAACAATATAGGAGGAAAATTTATTACATAACTGCCTAATCGATAAAATGCAAGTAGACACTATCAAACAATAGAAGGAACTTAATCATATAAATAATAAAAATATCAACGAACAATATTGAGGACGAATGAAAATCAGTCAATCGCCATCTTGTTTTTACGCGAGCATATTCACAGTAGTTGTTTCACTGAAGAAATAGGAATGATTTTACAGCTGAATAAGCATGCAATACAAGCTCAAGATAAATTTAACATCGCATATTATCTCATACAAACATATAACTTGACAACGTATGCTATGTTTACCAAATAAGCGATGGAATACAACCGGAAATGATTCACCACAGACCACTTTCAACACTGTGCATCCAGGATAGAGTTTTAGGGCTGCACACACCTAAATTTATACACAAAATTGCACGAGTTTTTATTGATCAGACAATATGCGACATTGTTCATCTTAAATAATACAAACATTCAGTGAACAAGTCGTGTTACAAATTTGGCACATTATATGTAGTTAAACATCTTTTATAAATCACATTCCTTTTACTGTGTCTTAGACACTCAACATGACCATATACGATCAATTACAACTTCTTGTGTAATAATTTTCCTTTTATTGTGTCTTAGACACTAAACATTTTCCTATTCGATCAGTTATTGAGCATAGACCCCGTTGGAAATACTTGAAGTATTGTATTTTTATACAAAACTTTTACAGGTTATCCTGTGCAATGTAAATTTTATAATTTGTTGTTAACATCTGTGCCAATTAAAGACCTATATAGTAATTAATGAATAATTTATATGCCACTTTATACTCCATCAATTCAGCTATATATACAGACGACGGGGGAATGCGCAAAATTATTTAGTCACACAAATTAATAGAATTTTTGAATGACTGCATGCACAGAAGTAGCTAGGGTTCAATTAATTTGGAGTCACTATATATATATATATATATATATATATATAAGTTTAAGTTGCCGTCGTTGCTGCAGGAATACTGGAAAGTTCATGCTCCCCACGCAGCCTCCAATAACGACGGTGACTGCAACGATTGAGCTTCATGTATAATCAAGGTGGTGGAAGGGCTTGTGTCGACTATATTTATTAACATACGGGTTTATCTCTCACCTCAGGGGCATAGATGTACACTAAGAACCCCCCTTACAATGAAAATGTTGTAGAAAACTCTGTAACAATCTAAAGTGTTACATGTATTTATAAACCCAAATGGGCTAAATCTGAAAACTATGAGAACTTTTTCTTTGTGAGAACAGATAGCTAGTGTTCGACTGGAGTAAACTAAGTGACTCCCAATTAAGTGAACTATACTTCTGTGCAATCATTAAAAAATTCTATTAACTTGTATGACTAAATAATTTTGCGCACTCGGACCCCGTCGTCAGTTATTGGTATTTACGACGTAACCATATACAGATCATGCTGTACATATAGATTTAACGTAAAATGTACATTCAAAGACCTCGGATTCGTGAGTCCAACCCTTGGCGCGGCACTTGCAACATATGTTCTCTTTGACAATTTGTTGAAGACGGTTAATTACTATTAAAGGCCATTGGTTTTATACCACCTGGGACCAATATTCCAGCCACACGTACACCAATAATTTGTGTACACAAGATGGAGAAGTTGGTATCGTAACTTGGGGAGAGCAAGTTTAAGATCATTTTCAGTCTTGAACGACCAATTAACTCGACCATTGTTTATGGACACTGCATGTACATATACCACTGTCCATACTATACTTAATCAAGGACTTATATACATACATAAGTCCTTGACTTAATTAAGTCAGGGCTCCAGATAAATATTTGGGCAGGGGGTATTTTATCCCTTAATTTTTTTGTGGGGTATTACAATTTTTTAAAGGGTAACGACAATCATGGGAACCACTCTAAAGGGTATTCGCTTATAAGCACAAACACACACTATTTAAAGCGTTACCTTTTAAATGTACTTTGTTGTATAGTGTTTTTCTATATTTAATGAGTACATCATCCTCAAGAACTTGTTTTGCATCTAGTGAAAAATGTACATATGTAGCTTATATGCAATACCTTTGCCTTATTCAATATGTTCAATTAAATCACTAAACACAGATACTACATTTAAAGTTGACAGCTACGCATTTTAATTGAGTAAAACGGGTACCTGGGATTTTAAGAGCATATCGGTACGCTTTAGAAATATTTTTTATGCATACCTGTATTTCGGAAAAACTAATTAATGCGTATTTACGCAATTACGACCTTTATCTGGAGCCCTGAAATAAGTGTCTTAATTATTAAGTTCTGAATCTGCTCTTCATAGGGGACAGTAGGCTAATGTTACAAATTGTGTAAGACCTGTATACTATATGTACATACATATGTGTCATGAGCGTATAGGTATTTAATTAATTGATATATGTAGCGGACCCGGGCTTAGTAATCATATTACAGATTATTTGATGAGTGAGTAAATAACATGTTATTGCTTCCGTGGATATTATATTGAAAACTGTGCAGAACACGAACTAACCAAAGCCATAGGCTAACTAGTATGACCTAGCTATTAAAACGTTTTGGTGAGTTCGATTAAATTTATTGTTGTACGTTTCGTGTTCACGGATGAATCGTACCGCCGCAAGAACATATTCTGTAAGTCAACTACCGGTTTAACCAAGTTGACTGTCCGCCATTTTCTGTGGCGTGTGTGTTCCGCAAATTTATCACGAAGAAAACCAAAAATATGGCTCATTTTGAACCGCCTATGATTCAGATGAATGACACAGGTTGGGGCCCAAGCAATGTTCCTGAAAAATTCAAGGATATGCCGTATCAACCATTCGCAAAGGGCGATAGACTTGGAAAGGCAAGTGAAATGATTCCATATGCCCAACCACGGCATGACAGGCGCGTCGTAATGATACTAGTCACTAACATTTATAAATAATTTATCCGAAGAATCAAGTTGTCCTGATTTGGCTTAAATCGTCAAGCAGGCCACAGGCCAGTACAAAAATTGCCTTTGCAAAGAGAAAAAAGAATTTAGCCAAATTTATTAGGCCATATTTGGAATGTGCGTCTGTTGTATGGAATCCTCGTTTATAAAAGGGTCAAATTGCGGAAGAAAATGTCCAGAGAAGTCGTAAGTTAGACATAACAATGACTGGCACATGCGATATTTCAGAACCCCTGCTCTGAATAAACATTGGGTGTGTCTTCCTTTAAAATTTAAAGCATGTTACTATCAGTTAACTGACATTATTGATAGAAAAATTAGAAGTTTATGTCAAACTCAAACAGTTCTAAAAAACAACACGGAAATCGTTGTAGACAACACAGTTTAGGGAGTACAAATAAGAAAAGGGCTGTCAGAAGCGCATATGTTTATATGGATTTATCCAAATGTGGCCTAGTGAACAGTATGAACATTGAACAGTATGAACAAATTAAGGCTTGGAATGATTAACTAATGTTATCAAAGAAGTATCTATAACACTACTAATCTATTTTTTAATATGAAAATAGGCTAAGCCTATGGAACGGGGAAAGGAAAGGAACGACAACTCTAGGTAGAGATTGTTCGAGCACCTTGCGTAAACAAAAAGTGACGTCATTCTACTTCCTGTCAAGCATTTATGCGCACACTTTATGCAGACGCTTTTCACAAAGTTAACCAAGAGCGTTTGTATTTTTTAACTAAAGCTTCTTTATCTAAAAACTTTGAATATTTTGCTTTCTATTTCTTGTAAACAGATAGGAAAACATAAATATAAGTGATTAATTATATTACGATGTAAAAAAATATGCCAACACGAGAACTTAGTTGTTACAAACAAAATGGCGGCCAAAATGGCGGCCTCCATGATTTGGAAATGAGAATTTCGGCGATAGGTAATACATTTGAAGTTGTTGTAATTCACATTGAACCTTTTCTAACATATGCATTGTCTATAGCTGGGCAAGTCTTTGACTTCCCCGTATAAATACATGCAATGGTTTTGAAAATAACATTGCCTGCTTTTATTTCAGGTATCAGACTGGACTGGTGCTACCTATCAAGATAAAAGGCATCTAGGTATGTAGTTCTTGGTACCATGTCTAAATTTGTCTTACTTATTTGGTCTTTTTGACCATTTGAGTTATGGAATGTCCTCTTTCTAAGTCAATAGCATAAGAAGCTTCTTTGTGCATCTATTGAAGCAGATCATTTCACAAGGTTTCTGGAACGCTTCAGACCTAATCCAAAGCATTGCGAGGCAATTGTTGAAATTAAGGGTAGTCTGAAACATCAGCAAAATATTTGACACCTTTCATCTGTCGAAGGTCATGGCCCTTATTTGACTTTACAGCAACGTCTTGCCAGACATCAAACATAAAATCTTACTCAGATCATGCATGTTTGGCTTAAATGGTTGATAATAAGCTATTAACCTTTGATTAATTGTATTTTGATTTACATTATATTGTAATATAACTACATGTATTCTAAACTTTAAATGTTAACTGCATGGTTATAGGGCAGAACCCCTTCCCCATAGTGTAGCTAGGGCCCTGAAGGTGTATTTTAGGTCATGTTTGAAAGATTTTAGTTTAAATCATCAAACTATACACATGTTTTATGGAAATGCGTGCGTTTAACAGGAAAACGAATGTGACACAGTTTGAGTCATTTACACGTTAGCTTTTCTAGAAAAACTGACTATGACGATGAACTGCAATATTATGCCATATTGAGTCATTGACTACTTAGAGATGAAAATTTGCAGCCTAGAAATCAAGAATATATCATAAATTTATGATGTTGGAGATGAGCATGGAAAGCTTTCTTCAATCAAGATTTGGCCTCTGATAGGAAAACTTCAATGAGAACTCTGAAACATGAGAACTCCATTTATCGAGTGTCTAATTATTGTATTTTGTCTTTTGCTGTAGGCAAGTATAATTCCGCTTTCGGAGGTGGTGGTAGTCAGTATGCTTACTATCATGAAGAAGATGAAAGTTCCTTTCAGCTTGTGGATACACAGAAAGTGCAGAAACCAGTTTATCAAAGGAATCGTCGTATGTTTCAGCAGGTATGAATGTCTGTCTTGCTTGTCAATTAAAATAGGCACCTTTCCAGCTTCATTAAATAGAGTGTAAGCTTAATCTTTGTTTACTCATCTTTTTATTCTGGCAATCTCTAATATTGATTGATGTTGGTATATCAAGAGACATGCATATGATTACCATCTGATGTGATACCATTTACAATGATGACATTTCATGTGATACATAACCTTGAAAGAATGGTAAAAATGTGTACATTTAGATTAATTGTTACTTCAGAATAAACAGCGCCGTGAACGTGAAAGAAAGCAACAACAGCAACAGGCTAATAACATGCAGGTTCTTTCTAAGACGCAGAAGAGCAGAGAAAGGTACAGCTATGGTAGAATTAATTCTTAATATAAAATTCTTATGCAGGTTTTTTTTTGGTATTTTGGGAATATGACCCATACCCTTGGGATTGGGAATTTTTTTTGAGGTTTGGGAATTTTTATCTGTGAATTGGGAAAAAAATATACTATTTTCCATCGGGAATATGACTGAATTTCGGCTATAAAATCGCCCAAAAAAAAATGGATAACACTTAAATATTATCTGTGTATGAACTTTCTTAACAAAATAGACAGCAGAAGTATATTGTACAAGGTATTGGTGTCATTTCCGAAGCATTATATTGTACAAGGTATTGGTGTCATTTCCGAAGCATTAAACAAATTCTGTTCCAGCAAGTAAGCAGATGCTATAGATAATTTTATTTACGTTTAATGTGTCAGTGTCACATAGACATTACATCAGTAATATTCTTGAACATGTTGCTTCAGAGATCGTCAAAGATTGCTTAGAAAATGGCAGAAGCAGTTTGGCAGACAGCAAGAAAATAGACAGAAGGTAATCATTTTATGTCATTAGCAATAAGATGGATTAATTGAATGTTTTAATTAGCATTGTATGTTTACAGCCACTTTCCTGTTACTGTTGATAATGTTGTGCTTATAGATTGTGTTGTAACTCATACATGTAGTCGTTCTTCATTTGTTGTAGTTGGTAATGCACAATTTAATGTTATTTCAGACACCTCTGAAGCATCGTGATGCATCTGTTCAAGTTAGAGAGACCTGGGATGTTGTTGAAGAATTAGATTTCCCAAGAATGTCAAAACTCACCTTGCCTGACATATCAGAAGGAGAAGATTTGTAAGAATAAATTAAATTTTGATAATAAATAAATTCTATTTTTGTGTTAAATTGGTTCTGTCTGGATGTATTCTTAGTACGAACAGCTTCCATTAAACTTCATGAATGATTTGTTTTCCACAGTTCTTATATTTGCATAGTTTTAACAAATTCAAACTGTTTAGTCTGCCAGGACTATAGTATTTATTTACCATAGTATTTGATCAGAAATTGCTGATATCAGTTGTTACTTTTTTGTGAAATTTTAAGTTTTTTAAGTAAGTTTTGCTGTGTTTATTTGAAGATTTCAACTGAAACAATCTAATTTCAAGGATACAGTGTTTTTAGCTCACATGTCACAAAGTGACAAAGTGAGCTATTAGGATCACTCTCCGTCCGGCGTCGTGCGTCGTCAAACTTTTTGTTGTGACCACACTAGGGGCCACATTTTTGGCTCAATTTTAGCAAAACTGGGTCAGAACGTTAATATCAACAAAATCTCGGACGAGTTCGATATTGGGCCATTTGGGGTCAAAAACTAGGTCACCAGGGCCAAATAAGGGAAAACCTTGTGAACACTTTAGAAATCACTGTTATGAATTTATCTTCATGAAACTTTGTCAGAATGTTTATTTTAATAATATGTAGGTCAAGTTTGAAAATGGGTAATTTCTGTAGTAAAATTAGGTCACTAGGGCAAATTGCTGGAAAACCTTGTGAACACTCTAGAAGTCACTGTTTTGATTGGATGATCATGAAACCTTGTCAGAATGTTTGTCTTCATAATATCTTGGACGAGTTCGAACATGGGTCATCTTGGGTCAAACACTAGGTCGCTAGGTCAAATCTTATGAAAAACCATGTTAACACTGTAGATTTCACAGTTATTATTGGATCTTCACCAAACTTTGTCAAATCATTTGTTTTAATGATATAACGGTCGAGTATAAATATGGGTCATCTGGGGTCAATAACTAGGTCACCAGGTCAAATCTTAGGAAAACATTGTTAACACTGTAGATGTCACAGTTTTAATTGGATCTTCACCAAACCTTGTCAAAATGTTTGCCTCAATGATATGTGGGTCAAGGATGAACATGGGTCAGCCGGGTTCAAAAACTGGGTCACAAGGTCAAATCTTAGGTAAAAATCTTGTAAAAGCTCTAAATGTCATAGTTTTGATTGGATCTTGGCCAAACCTTGTCAGATTGTTTGTCTTAATGATATTAAGGACACGTTCAAATATGGGTCACCTAGGGTCAAAAACCAGGTCACAAGGTAAAATCTTAGGAAAACCTTATTAACACTGTAGATGTCAAATTTTGATCGTATCTTCACCAAACCTAGTCAGACTGTTTGTCTTAATGATATGTAAGACAAATTCGAACATAGGTCGTCTGGGGTCAAAAACTAGGTCACCAGTTCAAAACAATGTTTTAATGAGTGAACAGTGATTGTCATGTGAGCGATATAGGGCCATCTTGGCCCTCTTGTTTGCATATGTCATGAATTTGATAGCTCATGTTCATACTTGTGAGCTTGTTAACAGGTTGGCAGAAATGATGATCCATTCATATTTGAGTTGGTCGATGATATTGACTTATTAATCCTCTAAGAAGTTCTGATCTGCCTCCTGTTTAACATCATTTTGAGTTTTACAGATTAGTAATTTACTGAATACAAATCAATTTTAAGAAATTATTCTTAAAAACTGATATATGACTGTCAATGAAGTTTTTGATATGAGAATTCTAATCAGTGGCTTAGCAAATTTCTCAAAAGAAAAAATAAATGTTCTCCCGTCTCCGTGGTTGAGTGGTTAAGGTCGTTAACTTCAAATCACTGTAACCTCTCACTTATAGAGGGTCGTGGGTTATGGCCCCACTACTGACCTTGTCTCTTTATGTGAGAAAGTAGACAGTTGCTTACGAAGGATGGGAGTTTAGTACTGATTCTTCCCTGGAGCGATGGTTAGGTGAACTGTCCGTCTTATATGACTCTGACTGTTGAAAGGGGGCATAAAATTTGATATAAACAAACAAACAAATCTCCCTTTCAGGTTGAAATGTGGTAGCATGGAGTATTATGACAAGTCGTACGATCGTGTTACAACTAAGAATGAGCGACCATTGAAGAGAATTAATCGTATATTCCACAAGGTTACGACTACTGACGATCCAATGATTAGACAGGTAACATAGTGTTTAATTGTAATTCTTGTAGTTCAGTGATACAGGCAATAACTTCAACATTTCATGTGTTGGTAATAAGACTTAGCAGCATTCTACTAAGCTGATGACTATCGTTGGATGTTATCTAGACTGATAATTTGAACATATACTTGCCACTGTTGTGGATGTTGTGTTTTTTTTACAATTGATAGGTTTATAGAATTTTGTATGTTTCCTTTAGATGACAGAATTTCTGCAATGCCATGAGTTACCAAACTTTAAAAGGATTGATATAATAGATGTACTATTATCTTAACGTTTTCAATTCATAGCTTGCCAAGTCCAAGGGAAACGTATTTGCCACTGATGCAATCCTGGCCACCCTGATGTGTTGTACAAGGTCAGTGTATTCCTGGGATATTATTGTGCAGCGTGTCGGCAAGAAATTGTTTTTTGACAAAAGGGATGACTCAGAGTTTGATCTGTTGACTGTCAGTGAGACGGCTATTGAACCACCTCAGGATGAAACAGGCAGTATTAACTCTCCTAGGAATTTGGCTCTAGAGGCTACATTTATCAACCACAACTTCTCCCAGCAGGTTCTTAAAATGGTAAGTTTCTGGTATAGATGAGTTATTTCAAATGTGAATATATGATGAATTTCTAGTAGCATTATATTGTGATAAAACATACTTACTACAGTCAATTTCACCTTACTTGTTTTGATGTTTTACTTTGGGAGTTAGTCAGTTTCAAACATTTTGTTATAAAGTCTGATTTGTTCTTTAAACCAATTGATAGCTTACATCGCTTATAAGCGACCTATTATGATGGTAATAAACTTGTTAATAAAAAAAATGAAAAAGAAACAAAATAATAGATGACTTTATGAAGGATAATTGTGTAGGCAGATGGGATGAAATCTTCTTTTTGATGTTGAAAGTGAAAATTCTACACCACTATCCTCTAAGAAGTTCTGATCTGTCTCCCTGTTCACTATTTAACATTAGACATCTGATTTCAGTATTAATTCTGCCCCCGTTTCCTCACTTTTGCAGAAAAAATCTCACATGCCCTAAATTTGCTGTTAACACTGCATATCACAAATTTGAGCAAGAAAATGCACTAAACACTGTTGATATTTTAAAAAATTGAGGAACTTTTTCATTGGAGTTTCATATTCTACCATCTGCTAGAGAACACCTGGGTAGGAAAAGGTACCTATTTTGATGGTCATAAATTTGTTCGAGACCAAAATAGAAACTAAACTATTGGCGACTGTATACAGGATAATTGAAAAGACAGACAGGATGAAATCTTCTTTTTGATGTTGAAAGTGAAAATTATACACCACTATCCTCTAAGAAGTTCTGATCTGTCTCCCGGTTCATTTTTTTACATTGGGTAGTTTTTAGTCTGATTTAAATATTAACTCTGTCCTAATTTCCTCATTTTCACAGAAAAAATGTCCCGCTTGCTAAATTTGCTGTTAGCTCACTGCATAACTTAAATTTGAACAGACATGCACTAAACACTGTCGATATTTTTAAAAAATTGAGGAACTTTTTCATTGGAGTTTCATGTTCTACCATCTGCTAGAGAACACCTGGGTAGGAAAAGTTACCTATTTTGATGGTCATAAATTTGTTCAAGACCAAAATAGAAACAAAACTATTGGTGACTATATACAGGATAATTGAAAAGACAGACAGGATGAAATCTTCTTTTTGATGTTGAAAGTGAAAATCATACACCACTATCCTCTAAGAAGTTCTGATCTGTCTCCCTGTTCACTATTTAACATTGGACATCTGATTTCAGTATTAATTCTGCCCCCGTTTCCTCACTTTTGCAGAAAAAATCTCACCTGCCCTAAATTTGCTGTTATCAATGATTGAAAAGACAGATAGGATGAAATCTTCTTTTTGATGTTGAAAGTGAAAATCATACACCACTATCCTCTAAGAAGTTCTGATCTGTCTCCCTGTTCACTATTTAACATTGGACATCTGATTTCAGTATTAATTCTGCCCCCGTTTCCTCACTTTTGCAGAAAAAATTTCACCTGCCCTAAATTTGCTGTTATCAATGATTGAAAAGACAGATAGGATGAAATCTTCTTTTTGATGTTGAAAGTGAAAATCATACACCACTATCCTCTAAGAAGTTCTGATCTGTCTCCCTGTTCATTTTTTAGCTCACATGTCACAAAGTGACAAAGTGAGCTATTAGGATCACTCTCCGTCCGGCGTCGTGCGGTGTGCGTCGTGCGTCGTCAAACTTTATGTTGTGACCACACTAGGGGCCACATTTTTAGCCCAATTTTAGCAAAACTGGGTCAGAACATTAATATCAACAAAATCTCGGACGAGTTCGATATTGGGCCATTTGGGGTCAAAAACTAGGTCACCAGGGCCAAATAAGGGAAAACCTTGTGAACACTTTAGAAATCACTGTTTTGACTGCATCTTCATGAAACTTTGTCAGAATGTTTATTTTAATAATATGTAGGTCAAGTTTGATAATGGGTAATTTCTGTAGCAGAATTAGGTCACTAGGGCAAATTGCTGGAAAACCTTGTGAACACTCTAGAAGTCACTGTTTTGATGGGATGATCATGAAACCTTGTCAGAATGTTCGTCTTAATAATATCTTGGATGAGTTCGAACATGGGTCATCTTGGGTCAAAAACTAGGTCGCTAGGTCAAATCTTATGAAAAACCATGTTAACACTGTAGATTTCACAGTTATTATTGGATCTTCACCAAACTTTGTCAAATCGTTTGTTTAAATGATATAATGGTCAAGTATAAATATGGGTCATCTGGGGTCAATAACTAGGTCACCAGGTCAAATCTTAGGAAAACTGTTAACACTGTAGATGTGACAGTTTTAATTGGATCTTCACCAAACCTTGTCAAAATGTTTGCCTCAATGATATGTGGGTCAAGGATGAACATGGGTCAGCCGGGTTCAAAAACTGGGTCACAAGGTCAACTCTTAGGTAAAAATCTTGTAAAAGCTCTTAATTTCATGGTTTTGATTGGATCTTGGCCAAACCTTGTCAGATTGTTTAAGTTCAAATATGGGTCACCTAGGGTCAAAAACCAGGTCACAAGGTAAAATCTTAGGAAAACCTTATTAACACTGTAGATGTCAAATTTTGATTGTATCTTCACCAAACCTAGTCAGACTGTTTGTCTTAATGATATGTAAGACAAATTCGAACATAGGACGTCTGGGGTCAAAAACTAGGTCACCGGTTCAAAACAATGTTTTAATGAGTGAACAGTGATTGTCATGTGAGCGATATAGGGCCAACTTGGCCCTCTTGTTTACAATGGGTAGTTTTTAGTCTGATTTGAAAGTTAACTCTGTCCTAATTTCCTCATTTTCACAGAAAAAATGTCCCGCTCGCTAAATTTGCTGTTAGTTCACTGCATAACTTAAATTTGAACAGACATGCACTAAACACTGTCGATATTTTTAAAAAATTGAGGAACTTTTTCATTGGAGTTTCATGTTCTACCATCTGCTAGAGAACACCTGGGTAGGAAAAGTTACCTATTTTGATGGTCATAAATTTGTTCAAGACCAAAATAGAAACAAAACTATTGGTGACTATATACAGGATAATTGAAAAGACAGACAGGATGAAATCTTCTTTTTGATGTTGAAAGTGAAAATCATACACCACTATCCTCTAAGAAGTTCTGATCTGTCTCCCTGTTCACTATTTAACATTGGACATCTGATTTCAGTATTAATTCTGCCCCCGTTTCCTCACTTTTGCAGAAAAAATCTCACCTGCCCTAAATTTGCTGTTATCAATGATTGAAAAGACAGATAGGATGAAATCTTCTTTTTGATGTTGAAAGTGAAAATCATACACCACTATCCTCTAAGAAGTTCTGATCTGTCTCCCTGTTCACTATTTAACATTGGACATCTGATTTCAGTATTAATTCTGCCCCCGTTTCCTCACTTTTGCAGAAAAAATCTCACCTGCCCTAAATTTGCTGTTATCAATGATTGAAAAGGCAGATAGGATGAAATCTTCTTTTTGATGTTGAAAGTGAAAATCATACACCACTATCCTCTAAGAAGTTCTGATCTGTCTCCCTGTTCACTATTTAACATTGGACATCTGATTTCAGTATTAATTCTGCCCCCGTTTCCTCACTTTTGCAGAAAAAATTTCACCTGCCCTAAATTTGCTGTTATCAATGATTGAAAAGACAGATAGGATGAAATCTTCTTTTTGATGTTGAAAGTGAAAATCATACACCACTATCCTCTAAGAAGTTCTGATCTGTCTCCCTGTTCACTATTTAACATTGGACATCTGATTTCAGTATTAATTCTGCCCCCGTTTCCTCACTTTTGCAGAAAAAATTTCACCTGCCCTAAATTTGCTGTTATCAATGATTGAAAAGACAGATAGGATGAAATCTTCTTTTTGATGTTGAAAGTGAAAATCATACACCACTATCCTCTAAGAAGTTCTGATCTGTCTCCCTGTTCATTTTTTAGCTCACATGTCACAAAGTGACAAAGTGAGCTATTAGGATCACTCTCCGTCCGGCGTCGTGCGTCGTCAAACTTTATGTTGTGACCACACTAGGGGCCACATTTTTAGCCCAATTTTAGCAAACTGGGTCAGAACATTAATATCAACAAAATCTCGGACGAGTTCGATATTGGGCCATTTGGGGTCAAAAACTAGGTCACCAGGGCCAAATAAGGGAAAACCTTGTGAACACTTTAGAAATCACTGTTTTGACTGCATCTTCATGAAACTTTGTCAGAATGTTTATTTTAATAATATGTAGGTCAAGTTTGATAATGGGTAATTTCTGTAGCAGAATTAGGTCACTAGGGCAAATTGCTGGAAAACCTTGTGAACACTCTAGAAGTCACTGTTTTGATGGGATGATCATGAAACCTTGTCAGAATGTTCGTCTTAATAATATCTTGGATGAGTTCGAACATGGGTCATCTTGGGTCAAAAACTAGGTCGCTAGGTCAAATCTTATGAAAAACCATGTTAACACTGTAGATTTCACAGTTATTATTGGATCTTCACCAAACTTTGTCAAATCGTTTGTTTAAATGATATAATGGTCAAGTATAAATATGGGTCATCTGGGGTCAATAACTAGGTCACCAGGTCAAATCTTAGGAAAACTTTGTTAACACTGTAGATGTGACAGTTTTAATTGGATCTTCACCAAACCTTGCCAAAATGTTTGCCTCAATGATATGTGGGTGAAGGATGAACATGGGTCAGCCGGGTTCAAAAACTGGGTCACAAGGTCAACTCTTTGGTAAAAGTCTTGTAAAAGCTCTTAATGTCATGGTTTTGATTGGATCTTGGCCAAACCTTGTCAGATTGTTTAAGTTCAAATATGGGTCACCTAGGGTCAAAAACCAGGTCACAAGGTCAAATCTTAGGAAAACCTTATTAACACTGTAGATGTCAAATTTTGATTGTATCTTCACCAAACCTAGTCAGACTGTTTGTCTTAATGATATGTAAGACAAATTCGAACATAGGACGTCTGGGGTCAAAAACTAGGTCACCGGTTCAAAACAATGTTTTAATGAGTGAACAGTGATTGTCATGTGAGCGATATAGGGCCAACTTGGCCCTCTTGTTTACAATGGGTAGTTTTTAGTCTGATTTGAAAGTTAACTCTGTCCTAATTTCCTCATTTTCACAGAAAAAATGTCCCGCTCGCTAAATTTGCTGTTAGTTCACTGCATAACTTAAATTTGAACAGACATGCACTAAACACTGTCGATATTTTTAAAAAATTGAGGAACTTTTTCATTGGAGTTTCATGTTCTACCATCTGCTAGAGAACACCTGGGTAGGAAAAGTTACCTATTTTGATGGTCATAAATTTGTGCAAACCAAATTAGAAACTAAACTATTGGCGACTTTATACAGGATGATTGAAAAGACAGATAGGATGAAATCTTATTTTGATGTTGAAAGTGAAAATTCTACACCACAATCCTCTAAGAAGTTCTGATCTGTCTCCCTGTTCATGTGTTTAAGGGTGTGTAATGTTTGGTCCAATTACATGTCTACCCCATTTTCCCTTTTCTCTGAAAAAATTCCACTTTTCTGAATTTCCTGTGTACACATGGCACAACACAAATTTGAGCAAGGAAACTAAGAACTGTTGCTAATTGTAAAAGATTGAGGCACTCTTTTTCATTGGGGCTTCATGACATTGTTGTACCATCAAATTTTTTATTGAAGTAGTTGATCAGTCATCATTCAATTGTTTTCAACAAAATGTCATGACCAAATCCATTCAGTAATAGCTGACAGTTTTTCTTTTAATTTTATTACCTATCGGACAAATATTTTGCAAATTTTGCCTACAACATGGCCTAGATATGTGGTCAAACAGTAAATGGATGTGTCTAGAAGTGTCTTAAAAACTACACTGTTCTGATTATATCTGAAATATTTTGCTTTCAAATTAGGGAGAAGAAAAAATGTCATTTGATCAGCCTAATCCTTTCATACAAGAAGATGAAGAAAGTCAAGTAGCCTCTGTAGGATATAGGTAAGTCATGTCCAGGAAAGTTCAACAAATCCTCTCGTCCCCTCATAATTATTTGTATGAAATCAACGTAGGACGAGTTGAAATTGCAGTAGAACTAGTTAGAATTATGTACATCGAGCATGGATGAGTAGCATGAAAAAAAAATTGTGGAGCCTTGCCCAGTGAAACCTTGATTTTTTGGTCTAGACTTAATGTGCTAGTGACAAATTTTTGTCAGTGGAGCTGTTGGTTTAAAAATTTCTCTAGAAATACAGTACAGTTGTAAGTTTTAAGGGAATTTTTTGTTTCTATGATGGCCAGGTGGTTTTAAGTTGATACTAGTATTTCCCACAGTTATAAGCTAACCATTGTGAGTCTCTAGTCAGTTCAAACGCTTGGAAAAACCCATCAGCATGTTTAAAAATATGAACCGTATAAAGTCTGATTAATGAATGAATACCCGGTAAATAATGTCTTTTTTCTCCACATTGCTTTTACTTAATATTTGAATATTTTTTTCAGATATAAAAAATTCAACCTTGGAAATGATATAGAATTGATAGTAAGGTGTGAACACGATGCTGTGATGTATGGTGTTAGTGGTGAGAAACAATATGTAAACATCAAAACTCTCAATGAATGGGATCCGAGGGTAACTATTTTGTTCTTGTCTCCATTTTTAGTTAGTTGATTTTAGTTTACTTAGGCCTGAATTAAAAATATATTTGTTTGCCCTTTACCGACCCTGAATTTTAGAAGAGGGTCGGTAGATAGGAAAAATATTTTTATTTTATTTCTACATTTGACCTTCACCTAGCATGAAATTAGACTTCTTATCTAAATGTATTCTATATTCATTTAATGTATTCTGCTACCATACAACCATTTATTGTGTGCTTTTAATCAACCATAAACATGTACTCAGTGCCTTAACAATCATTTTTTTTTGTTTTCTTCATTTCTTCAAATGATACCTACTTTAAATGTTTATCGAAAGCACTGAGTGTATACATGTATATTTTTCCAAGTATAAAAATAAAGTTCTCCGAGATTTTGTAATAAAATTTTTTGAGTCAGCAAGATTTTTTCGAGTCGGTCGGTAAAGGGCAAACAAACTTAATTTTAATTAAGCCTTGATTTCTATTTTAGTATTTGCACATTGTTATAATTACATTGTAAACATTATTTTATCCATGTTGATAGTGACTGTTCAGTGGCAACTTCATATCATTAGTCTACTGTAAAAAAATCAGATTTTTATAATTGATTATTCTTTCATTTCAGTGTAGTGGAGGTGTTGATTGGCGTAGTCGTCTGGACAACCAACGTGGTGCTGTATTAGCAACAGAGTTAAAAAACAACAGTTGTAAACTTGCTAAATGGACTGTTTCTTCATTACTGGCTGGATCAGACCATCTCAAATTTGGGTATATGACCTTTGTGACTTACTTTAAGTTTAGGTTCTGAAAATGAAAAGCAATTATTGAAGAGTTGTTTTTTTCACTTGAGTTTACATTGCACATACAGCCAGGTCAGGGCGACTCCAGCTTTATGGGTTAGCAATATCCCAGGCTAACACCTGATTAGAACCATCAGCTTCTTCCCATGTGGAATTTGTCTAGTCACAAGTGGGATATAAACCCATAGCAGTGAGGGCTTTGTGATTACTAGTCAGAGCCCATAATCACTGACTATAGTGGTCCCCTGTTTTTCACGGTCATGTGGAGTTGTTTATTAATTTAAGTCTGAAAAGAAAAACATTTCCATATTTATGCTGTGTCAGAGCAGGCATATGTTATTACATGTCTATGCATTGTTTTCACATCTGTCTGTTGCAAACAGGAATATTTCAGCTATAAATATAACAACTTAAGTGATACCAATGAACTTAAATCAAGATGTTTGACATAATGAGTGTCTGTAGTATTTGGTCATGAGCACTCTAATATTGAGTGTTATCACTCAGTGTCATCAATATTTCATGTCACGCTTAATGTTTCAGCTATGTTTCTCGTAACCATCTGAAGGACACTGCCAACCACGTTATTCTCGGCACTCAGCAATTTAAACCGATTGAGTTTGCTAATCAAATCAATTTGAACATGGACAATGGCTGGGGTATACTTCGTTGTATTATTGATATTTGTCTGAAGCTTAAAGAAGGAAAATACCTTATCATGAAAGATCCAAACAAGGTTAGTAAGAATAATAATTCAGTGTCATAAAAATTAGACATACCGGTACATTTAAATTTCAGGGTTTTTAGCTCACATGTCACAAAGTGACAAAATGAGCTATTAGGATCACTCTCTGTCCGGCGTTGTGTGTTGTGCGTCGTCAAACTTTTTGTTACGACCACACTAGGGGCCACATTTTTGGCTCAATTTTAGCAAAACTGGGTCAAAACGTTAATATTAACAAAATCTCGGACGAGTTCGATATTGGGCCATTTGGGGTCAAAAACTAGGTCACCAGGGCCAAATAAGGGAAAACCTTGTGAACACTTTAGAAATCACTGTTTTGCATTTATCTTCATGAAACTTTGTCAGAATGTTTATTTTAATAATATGTAGGTCAAGTTTGATAATGGGTAATTTCTGTAGTAAAATTAGGTCACTAGGGCAAATTGCTGGAAAACCTTGTGAACACTCTAGAAGTCACTGTTTTGATTGGATGATCATGAAACCTTGTCAGAATGTTTGTCTTCATAATATCTTGGACGAGTTTGAACATGGGTCATCTTGGGTCAAAAACTAGGTCGCTAGGTCAAATCTTATGAAAAACCATGTTAACACTGTAGATTTCACAGTTATTATTGGATCTTCACCAAACTTTGTCAAATCGTTTGTTTTAATGATATAACAGTCAAGTATAAATATGGGTCATCTGGGGTCAATAACTAGGTCACCAAGTCAAATCTTAGGAAAGCTTTGTTAACACTGTAGATGTCACAGTTTTAATTGGATCTTCACCAAACCTTGTCAAATCGTTTGTTTTAATGATATAACGGTCAGGTATAAATATGGGTCATCTGGGGTCAATAACTAGTTCACCAGGTCAAATCTTAGGAAAACTTTGTTAACACTGTAGATGTCACAGTTTTAATTGGATCTTCACCAAACCTTGTCAAAATGTTTGCCTCAATGATATGTGGGTCAAGGATGAACATGGGTCAGCCGGGTTCAAAAACTGGGTCACAAGGTCAAATCTTAGGTAAAAATCTTGTAAAAGCTCTAAATGTCATGGTTTTGATTGGATCTTGGCCAAACCTTGTCAGATTGTTTGTCTTAATGATATTAAGGACAAGTTCAAATATGGGTCACCTAGGGTCAAAAACCAGGTCACAAGGTCAAATCTTAGGAAAACCTTATTAACACTGTAGATGTCAAATTTTGATTGTATCTTCACCAAACCTAGTCAGGCTGTTTGTCTTAATGATATGTAAGACAAATTCGAACATAGGTCGTCTGGGGTCAAAAAATAGGTCACCGGTTCAAAACAATGTTTTAATGAGTGAACAGTGATTTCATGTGAGCGATATAGGGTCATCTTGGCCCTCTTGTTTATTTTATCTTTTTCTTTGTTTGTCTATTAACTGCCTATGACAGATGTGATGAGCATTGATTGTTGATAGCATACATGATATATCTGTATAGTATCCTCTAAGAAGTGCTGATCTGTCATTTTCATTGAAGTTCAATTATATCACATTTTATATTCAAAATGTCCATAGATTTGTTGATTTCATGCTTGCAGAAAATTCATTGAGTTTGATTGGCTTGAAAATTTTTGTGAAATTTAGTCCAAACCAAACTAAATTGCATATTTGTATTACTTTTGAAGTGTTTCCTGTTGTCTATAGGCTGAGATTAGATGGTAAATCAGTCTGTACATATTTCTTTTTTATGAAGCTTCGTATTTAAATAGTTGCCAGCTGACTTCTTGGATATAGTAGGCATGGCTTATCAGCATGCATATCAAAGTATTAACACAACTGGTAATGAGTTAAAAACACATTTCCTCGTTTTAATTGTGTAAAACAGCTTAAATACTGATGTTAAAGAGATCTGTTTTTTTTCTTTCCTTCAGCCAATGGTTCGTATATACGATATCCCTGACCATACCTTTGAGACAGATGAAGAGGATGACTCTAGTGAAGAAGATAGTACTGATGAGAGTGATGATGATGGTAAGTCTCTTACAATGTACCTGTATATACTAAAGAGCTTGTTTGACCTGTCCAGACTGGTAGATGTCAGTGAGGATGGGGAAAAATACAAAATTTTAATATCAACAAAAATGGAATAGATCAGCTGACAGGCATTGACACAGTCTAAATGTTCAATAATTAGTTGTATCCTAGTCAATATCGTTTCATTTCCACTCAAAATTTCTTGTTGGAATTGTCAGTTTCATGATTATAAACTGTTGTAGCAAATCCTTTGACAAATGTTGACTTCTTGCAGTTGTCCCCACTAATCAGCTGTTTCCTTGTCAGTATCTGCTCAGTTACCCTTAAAACTTGCTGATTTTGTCATTTTTCAAAATTCTAAAAAAAAATATATTCTAAAGAATTGTGATAAATCCATAGACGTGACTGGTGTTGGTCTCTTGCAGTTGACTCCCCTTAAATAGTAGTCATACATTTCCCTTCATTAATGATTCTATTTAATTATTTTAACAAGGTAATGTCATCCATCTGGCTGTATATTGTTAAAAGGGTTTTTGTGGATGAAAAAATAAAGGAAAACACAAAAGTATCATTCATTTAACTTAAGATATAAATCATACAAAAATCTTTTTGTTAAGATATTTGTTATCATAAAGCAGTCATGAAGAAAGTGTTCAAGGGAGGTAAATACGAGCAGTCTTAATAGTAATGATCAAGGTTTGTATAATTAATTGATATTTCATGTTTGTGTAAAAGAATGACTAAATATTTTTATTTTATTTTTCAGAACCTGAGAAGTAAACATACAAAGGCCACAACAGAATATTATATACATAAATATATAAGTCGACCTAAATACTGTTGAATTAGATTCTGTTTTGAGTGCTTTTCTTAACTTATTGACTTTGTAAATTGTTCTGTATTTTATTGATAAATTTTGGATTGAAATGATCTGAACTGATTGCATTTCATCTTGCAATGTCTACTATGATATAGACAAGATTATATGGTTTGATTTTGACTTAATTCTGCTTTTTGAGATCACTTCATAATTGATCATCATATGCTTCTGTGCTATGTTTATGGAAGAAACGAAATTGTACTATATAGATGAAATAAACACATTATAGACCATCTGACTTGGTTCTTTGTTTTATTTTTACGTGTGATTTGGAAAGGTTATCATTATTCTGGTATGATATTGATGATAAGTTGAAGTTGCTTACATTTTAATGATACTTTTAAAGTGAAGTATTCGTATAGTTATTGTTAGAAAACAGATTGACAAATAACGTCATACACTATCAGATAATTAAGCATCTGACACATGCTGAATACACAACACACACAATAATTCAAAAGATTTCACATTTACTTAAAATTATAGGTTGAAGACAGAGCTAGAAATACCATCACTGATCATATGTTATAATACTGACTTAGTCATTTCAAAGCTGCAAAAAACTTCCATCATATTATTAAACAATAGTTGTGAATTCTAAGAAACATATATAATGACGGAACTATTTTGTTTTACGGAAAGCTGTGTGTTTTAAAGTTACTTAGTCCTTGCTGATAGAATAAGAACATGGCAGTACTAATCAAAGGGGTTTGTCACAAAAAAAAAATCCAAACTTTTTTCTGGATTTTTTTTTGTGACAAACCCCTTTGGTACTAATATAAAAATTAAGATGGAATTCCGTACTGATAGAAAAACTATTAATTAATGCCTGTTCGAAGCCTGTGTACATTTGTTGTACAGATATAAAACCGTTTGTCTCATTAAGCTCAAACAAATTGTAGGTTTCTAGTTAATTGTACATGTTCATAAAAAAATGGTATGTAAGAAGGGAATTATTTTATACTTGAAAGCGTGCGAAAAGGTAAAACATAGGAAGGTGGATGTACCATTCCTTGGGCAAAAAACAGTGAGGGCAAAAATTAGGGTAGGTCGGGTAACCTGAACCACATGTTTAGGCCTTGCGGCCTCAATCTATAAACAGGCAGTTAAAAGTGTAAAATGAAACTTATACTCAATGATAAGGTGACATTAATGAGTAGTAAAACAGTCATATTTCATAGATAACACTGACACTTTTAATTACTTATGCCAACAATCAGACTAATAGAATACTGTCACGTGATATCGGCATTTATCGTATAAAATACAGTTTCAATTAATTTAATCCTTTACAAAATGAAATACAGTGTATTTATAATTGGCCGTTGAGATTTATATCGCTATTTGTAGTAAGACGTAACTTAATATCGTACATTGTATTGTCCATCGAAAGTGTATTATTTTCAATATTTTGAAAGCCTGTGTGAAGTTCTCTTTTAATTACTTATTTGAATCGTAAGTAAACTATCAATATGTTCATAAGATACACGTAGAGTAATTGTCATATGTATGTGAATTTCCCAAACCTTTAAAAGTATTTATTCTGAAAAGAATTTAAAGATAAACTTGAATAATGTGATTTAATTGTTGGTTTATGTACTGCTAATCCCACTTCATTATTTCGATTCTAAATCGGGATTTTGTTACATGGGACAAGCGGGCAAAGACTTAATACGTAATAAATCTCTTGAGATTTAAATCGAAACAACGAAACCCAATGTTAAAATATCAAGTGTGTGAAACTTGTGTTTTGTAATTTATATCTGTAATGTTAAACAATAATTGACATTGAGTATTAACATAGTGCTTAACCAGATAAAGGTAGTGAGTACAGTTCTAATCAATTAAATACGAAAATCAAAGGACATATCATGAACATAAAACGGAGGCATCTTAACTGTATGGATTTATTATTCAGTTAGATCATAAGTTGAATCGAAGATTTTAACACGTGCATTTTGTGACACTATAAGTTCTCGTGCTGTTTGATGGGTCCCACTTTTCTTGCGCGGACAAGTAAGTATTTCGTTTATTAATGATTTTCATCAGTACTCATTGACAGCACTTTTTCCATAATGGTGGAGATCAGTGGTCTAGTTGTAACGCGCTGGATTGCTGAACGAAAGGTCACGTGTCCGAATCTCGACTCTGCTGTTCTATATATCAGGGACGCCTTTTCAGCGTCCCAATCCAAATTTCCAAGCCAAGTACTGTGTTAAGAACTAGTCGACCAGAATGTGTGTTCATTGACGAGTCATTTTGTAACCAAGCAGTTGAACACAAGTTTGTTGAGCACCAGATGACTTTCGTGAATAAAATTGGCAATCCATTTTTTATATAAATCGATTGTAAGCATGTACAATGTATTGTAACTTAAGGGATTTAATTCACTTATTTGGGTTCTTGCAAGACTCGATATACGTATATAAGGTAGACGTATAGAAATCCGACGCAGTGTACATTGTAGACCTATTCAAATAATCAGTTCCTATTCAACTTATGGCGTGGAATGTAAAACGCTTTCACTCAGTGTAAAGAACCAAACAGAGAAATCTGCACAACTTGTAGGCTAGATTTTGATATGATATACTATCTGAGACTTTGTCTTTATAGTCGAACCTGTATTAGCGGCCACCTCCAAATACTTGAAAGGCCATACTGTGAATATAGGTCATTCTATCAAAGCAGTCATTGGTTATTTAGAACAATTTGACTCCCGAATAAGATCATCTGGAAATAAAGACCACATTGTGTATTTCTCAAGGATGACCTTTGTCCACGGGTATGACTGTATCATCGTTTTATGTGATTATTCAAAAATGATTACGCATGAACCAACATGGTCAGAGGCAAAATATGAAAGTTTAAAGATGGTACAAAGCACCAACCATCCATCAACTTACGTACGGTACCTGATGACATACAATGTAGTATAATATATTGATATTAGTCTACGATTGGTTCCATCTATTTTGGACACATACTTTGAACATAGTACCGTATCGTTAGAGGTAGATCCAATTGACTTGTAGAGGATGATTTCGTAAACTGTGAATAAATATATTAACTATGCCATAGCATGCATGTCCATTTTGTATTACACGCGTACTTCGAGGGAGGGTCTATATGAATACGTTCATCCGGTTTTAAACGTAATTAACATACCCATCAAGCCGTTTTAAAGTTACACCTATCTTTCTGCGGGCTTGAAAACATGTTCAACTGTTTTTCATTCATAAAACCGTCGATAAAATAGATGTGGTTCGGCACTTGACAAAGTTTACAATAAAATTTTCAATTACACCATGCTTTATGATATTTTCATCGTCGTAAACTCGCTTAAAGCCTGTTCTTGGACGAATCAATTCTCAAACTATAAATGGATTTGATAAAAGGTCATAAATTAGGTAATACGTCTTTGTTGGAAGACGATACTAAGTAGCAACTATAATAACGATAACGTAAAATCAATGGCAGGAGAGATAGTTATATGAAGAAATCATGTCATTCGTGCATTCTCGGACATCATTTCAAATCGAACAAAAGCGATAATGACCGAGGAGTTACGTTAACTGGTTCCTGATGAAGTACTTCGTCCGAATTGAATAGGTACTTGTTATAACTAAAAAAAAGTCCGTCAACCCCCATTTTATTTCGCTTAAAATGGGCCTGTTATCATATGCTATGATCATGAAATTTGAATTATAAACTATGTGCAAAGTTATGAAAGATATTTCATTTTGCCTAGTATGTCTATATGCAAAAAAACTGGAAATTGTAGCAAACGTCTTTAAATGAAAGTTCTCGGTTTTTGGGCTTCGTATTTCCATTTTATACCATGTAGTGGGCAGTTAACATAACCTGTGTTTCTGGATTGGCATGTGTACAAACCTTGTTCTCCGCAAGTACCTGCCGATTTCTCATCATGAAGCTAATGAATATTGAATCATATAATTGTTGTAGGACTCAATGCGCATATATAAGTTTTTTTATTAGGGTACTTATAGATGTAAAGTAAGATAAATTCCAGCACATGGATTTGAGAAAGCACATTCGTCATAAGTTAGTTCAGACCGAATTTAAGGACATTATCGGACGTGTATTGCGTGATTAGAAACTTGAACAAGTTCATAACGCAATGCTTAATCCGGTGATTTTTGTCTAATCTTATTACTAAAGTATACAATTACACAAACCGAGACCCTATAAAGTACTTAATAAATTAATTGCTATAATGACTACTAGCATAAAGACATTCGAATCCAGTCGTAAACGATTGGCGCGTTTGGTGCATGCGTGAATTCAACGTGACGTACAGAACAAATTTTAACAAATCATTTCATTAAATGCCATTTAGATTTAGGAACGATCACATTTGAAAGTTATCAGAAAGCGTCAGGATGTACCTTATTTAAACCAGGAGCGAACCTTAGTCAAGTTTCCTCTTTAGCACGTGTTAAATTTCACACGTGTTAAATGCTCACATTTATGAGGTTCAAGCATTGTTTAAAGTCAACTTTCAGTGCTTGGTTATTTATCAAAATGTTTTCGTCAAAAATTCTGCACGAACTTTTCCAAAAGGCGAAATTTTCTTTAGCAGAACACGGACATACATGTATGTTGAAAGTCACGCTCATCATAACGAAGCCGGAGTTTCTCAGGCAGAATTACATAGTATTTTTAGGCAACTTTCAAATCAATCTTAATTCGTTTATATCGAGTTTTATGCCCCTTTTCAACAGTCAAGTTATATTAGGAGGGCAGTCCATCTTATCATCGTTCCTGGGAAGAACCAGTACTAGACTCCCATCTTCCGTAAGTCTACTTTCTCACATAAAGGGACATGGTCGGTAGCGGGGCTCGAAACCACGATCCTCTATTCAAACCAATCTTGTACCAGAGTCATTAAAAATCTCCATTTTTTTGTCAGGATTCTACTTAAATTGCTAAAATATATGCGTAAACCGCATAAAACGTTTTTGAACTGATCGTAACAAACTTTATTATGATTATACAAACATAGTATAAATATTAAACTAATTTTGGAAATTGTATAAAGTTTCTATATCAACTTCTAAGCTAAATGGTGCCATTAATTCAACGTAAAATAAACCAGTAGTACAATGTCTAAAACAACATTAAGATAATCAGAATATCCGGTTTTCAACACGTTTTATTACTTCGAAAGTAAATATTTTCGTTTAAAATTGAACCTAGCCCGTTTCACTCTATTTGTTTGCGTACTTCAAAGCAAAATTGCACTCAATTTGTCCGATTACGTCAAATAATAATCGTTAAGAAAATACGGTAAATAATTATTTATTCAAAGATTTGTTCACGGACTGAAATCATTTCACTTGTGCTTAACTGAATGTGAATTGATTTTCTTTACTTAAATTTCATTATGGTGTTCTTAATAAGCTTAAAATGGTATAGTCGTAAGAATTATAACGTTACATAAACTGTGATGTGCATTTGATTAATTGTTTACTATCCGGGATAACTGTAACATGTGTTGTGTAAGCATCAGTGAAAATAAGTGTCTCCACTCTCCAGACATGAATGATAGAGCGGGGGTTTAGATTTGGTGAGTAAAAACAATAATTAGGTACGTAATTTAAATTAACTAAAATTATGATGACACAGGGGCGTTTGAACTTCTTCTTAAACATGAATTTAAAGAGACCATCCAGCTGGCTCAGAATTGAGAAGTTAGGGAGAATTTGAGGACCTCCGTGGTCTAGTGGTTATGGCTCTGGCTAGTAATCACTAGCCCCTGGTCGATGTTGGTACGAATCATATAAACGGGGCCAACAATTATATATGAGGAGTCCTCCATCATTTAGTTTAAAAATCGCCAATTGACCCAGGCTTTTGGGGCGACGTTAGCCCCCCCCCCCCCTAATCGAGAAGTCGCGCTATACAAATGTAGTTAGAAATTTACACTTCTTATGTTGGTAAAAGTTGTATTGGCATTTACCGTCTTGGGAATATGGAATCAGGTTAATTCTGGTATGTAACAGAGCGACACCGGTCATGTATTTCACAATACTATCAATAAACTGTGATAAAGCTCATACAAAATGCATGTATGCATCAAACTAATACTTATTTGGCTTAAACAAGTGTTTTCATATCGGCACACTAGCAAATCGATTAGTACTGGAGAACTGGGCTTAAGCAGTGTCATAAAGCAATTTGTGGTCGAATTAGAAACGGCGACCTCAAGATAAATTCACTCATATTAAGATTATTACATTTTTAATATCAACATACTTCTTTGTACTTTGTCTTAAATGTGGTTGAGTAATGATTTTTGACTTACCGGTTATATGCTAGTATTTTGTGAGATTTTCGCAGATTTGCATTTATTAGTTATATCTATAAATTCTGCCGAGCAGGGAAATTCTTTTATAATACAGTCAAACGTGTACTAGCGGACACCTCCGAATAAAGGCCGCCCTGTGAAAAAAGGCCATTATTTTCAGTAAAAAACGTTATTAATTATCTAAGACAAGATGAACTCCGAAAAAAGGCCACCTGTCAATAAAGGCCATATTTTGTCATTTACCATGGAAGGTCTTTGTTCTCAGGTTTGACTTTATATTGCATGAAAAGTTTCAGCAAAAACTAACAATCAACAATCAATACAACGATGGCCCACAGTCCTTGTGTGTTTCCCCTTGGTATAATTAATTATAAAGATTACGTTATTTATTGATTAAATTACCACTTGTAACTGTCGTATAGCCAGATGCCAATATATAGTTTATCCTAGCTGACAAATTTATTTTATATTTTTTCAGTGATGGAATCTTAGACGGAATTAAACCAACCAGAATTTTTCGTAATATTATACCGGTAATTGAAAACAATTATATATCGCAGATGAGTTCATTCCAACAACCATACGTGGTAGAAAGAAAGTTGACATAAACGGAGCCAAAATACACGTCTATGTTTAATATTTACCATCAGTCAAGGACCTTCTTCTCCATATGATGTACATTTGTACCGGTCAAGTCATTATGTATAGATTGTCAATTTTGAACCGATGACTTTAAATTATTTTGGAAATATCTCTCATTACGAGACGACGGCGGAATCACGGTATTGATGAAATAACTTAGCATGTCCCGGGAACCACACGAGATGTGATTAAATGTGAATTTCCATTAAAGGTCGAATACTTAATTGGGTAGTGTATTAATTATATCGACGATAATTTATCTGAAAAGTTAATTTGAGAAGGAAGTGGATTTAACAATACACTACAGGACGTGAAGTTTTCTTTCGCGATATGTGTAACTGCATAATCATTTATACTAGTCGATTAATTTCTTCAGTTCATTGAACTAGAGAAAGACTGATGCAGTTCTTAGCGAACGATATAATTAAGTATCTTTAGCCTATTGATGGCAAGCATGGAGAAACTAATTATTGGACGTAAGTTATAATTGTCAGAGATTTGGACGTGATTTGGTGACGTTAATATTCATGCTGAATTAAATATTTGAATACGACTGATATTTGCTTTTACGTTTAATACGTGATTTCCTGGTTTAAGCATTCTGAATGTTAGATTCTACTCATGGAATAATTTGACTACATTCTGCACGTGGACTTGTTCAACTACGTCGACACGTGATATTATTAATCTACATTGTGCGCGTGTATTTACTGAAATAAATTGTGCACGTAGATTTACTAGACTTAATTGTGCGCGTGGAATAACTGCACCACATTCTGCTCGTGTATTTATGGTACTATAATATGCACGTGGATTTATTAGACTACATATGGCACGTGTATTTACTAAACTACACGTGGATTCACTATACTACATTCAACTAGAACGAGGAGATCAAGTTACATTAATCTGTTCATAAATAGCTTAAATTTCTACAATATTTACATCCACAACTTGATAGAGGTGACGATAAACTTATGAACCACGCCGTGACACTGTCATTCGGACGAATGTGGTTAAAATCTGCTTCAAGGTTTACGGCCGTAAAGATCTCTCTTAAAAAGTGCACGAATCTAACAAACAAAGGAGATAAAGATATATCTCGAATGAAACAAGTGCTTTGTAAGCGCATTTATAAGTTCACACACGATCAGATTTTCTTTACTATAATTGAAGTACGAAGTTTAAGATACATGTATTTCTAACCAATAATACCCGAGCTAATTTGTTGAATTAGGAAATATCCAAAATAAATCACATGGGTCATGTAAGTTCAACCGAGTGATTGTAATTCAGCTTACAATACATGTACTAAACGATAAAGTAAAGTTTATTAATCCACATGTGATAAACAAATGTTTGTTGATTTCACCAACTTTTTGAAAAACTTCGAAATTGTTAACACTTGACACAAAAGAAACAAGAAAAATATTTACAGATGATGAAAGTAGAACGGAATATGGAAAATGATCAATATCAGTTTAGTATTGAAGCCCACCCGCTAGAGGTGTTGTATACAAAATACAATTCTGCCGATACTCCAAGTCATTATCAGTGTGCCCGGCCACTTGGGCAGATACGACATGAACGAGGGTTTTCCTCGACATTTAAACCTGTGAGATCTTCGAGCGATATTCAAAGCGCTGATATTAAAAGCAGTGCGAGAGATGTACAAGCCAATATGAAATTGAATACTAACAAACGGTTGCATTTAGACAGGATTAAAACTAAATTTTCGGATCATAATTTATCTTCAGTGGACATTCAACGTGAGAAGGATTACAATGGATTTCCTTCGATTACGCGATCAAGAACGCAGACTTTTGAAAATCGCTATAAGATTGCAGCGTCCAGGCCAAACGGTCAGGAGTCACCTTCTCCTGTACCGAAGCCAACTAAAAGTTTTGAAAAGAAAGTAGTTCATCTGCCCTTATTCCGGATTAACGTGAAAACGTACATAGGGGAATCGGAGGTTAATAAAACAGTTGCAAAAACTCGCGAATCTTTGCGAAAGCTAATGGATTTACATAAGACGAAAATGAAGAACGGACACATTGCTAATATTACAAATTATGAATTTAATGCACCTAGAACAGTGCCGAGTCTCGTTCGGGATGTGAACGTTAGTGCTAAACCTTTGACAGCGCAACCGTTCCACGGTAAAACGCCCTTAAAATCACCGCGAACATTTGACTTTAAAGGGAAATTAAATGTGTCAAAAGTTCATTCAAAATTTGGTGCTATGGAGTACGTGAATCAAGAAGCTGACTTTATTTCAACCGGAATGGATTCTTTCGATATTAAAAAGATCCGCAGCAGACATCCATCTGAAGCAATCGGACCTGATGACGAACCAGACGATTCTATGATGTCACTAGCAATACGACCTGATACGTCACTCACTTTAGGAACGACAATGCATCATATCGACAGAGTGATAAAATCTCCTACGTCTGATGAATTAAAGGAATTATCCGAAGCTTTCAAATGTGGCGATGTTCATTCTGCTTGGCCATCACCCGATGAAATGCGTGCTTTGTATACACCGAGCCAGTCTCAAGGTCGTCGGAATCGTACTCCCTTTTCGCGACCAGCAACTGTGTTAAGAGAAGTATTTGAAAGTCCTGAGGAAGATTTATACACCAATCAAATAGCGAGACAACATCGAAACTGTCCGGGCATTTCTTACGAACAAAAACCCGTGTTACGGTATACATCGAAACAGACGTGTTATAAACTCGACCCTATTATCGTACCGTCTCATACTTGCACCGATTGTCCAATGTGTAATATATATCAGAGAGATGCAGAGACGCCATGTCCACCAAACACACCCAATACTGGACTTTTTATGCTTGACTCTCGGAGGCAGCAGACGCCTGTGAATATTCGTGGTACTAAACTCAACAGTGCACACAATAAAGCGGAAGTGATGCGCATTTCAAGGATTAACATGAATGGCGATTCAACACCTACAGATGAACAAATGGTTATGTACTAAGTTAACTAAGTTTCGTTTATGAACCATTCTTTTGACAAAATCACCGGAAGTTAACAACATGCTACAGATGTTTCTCAGATCACTATTAGCCACCCTACAGTATAAATTGCAAATGTATATTAAATGTGCTTAACTTTTACTTTGTCTTGTTCAACCACTCTCATAATAGGGCAGCCATTTCATTGGCTTAGCTCAAGACAGCACTCGACGCAAACCAATCAGGGGTTAGTTTCCAAGCTCAGTTTTAGAATTGCGATTTCTTCTAGAAAGGAAACATGTGATGTCGACGGAAAAAATGTATTGTGGTACCTGTGATATACTGCTAATGTATTTTATATTTTATATGTATAATTACTTGGATGCGAATTAGAATGAAGTGGTGGTATTATTAATTTATTAAATCGATTATATAATAATCTAATGAACATTTTCATGAAGTGCATGACTATGTTTTTTTACGATTTTATTTCAAGTCTTCGATTTGTTAAATGCGTTCATCTCCTTTTGTATGGACTGTATGTATTGTATTAATGTACCGGGAGCTGACCATGTAATTGTTGTCATTAAAGTATATGCAACGTATAAATAGTATATAGTTATCTTTAATTACAAAAAAAATAAAAGTGATATTTTCTTTATGAACGTAATGCATGTAATGACAATCGTTTTTCCGACAATACGATGCGCATAATGTTTTTTTTTCATGCATTTTATACACATGTACATTTAAACCATCTGTTAAGACCATGTTTTTAAGTGCAATTGACTGAATTAACCAAAGTGGTTTAAAAAGAAATTATATTGTTTCTTGAATAACAGATACAGTACAACCTCTCCAGAGCGGCCCTCTGTAGAGCAACAACCTCTCTATAACAACGCCTTCAAAATTTCCCTAAATTGATATTTACTATAAATTTAACCTCTGTAGAGCAACAACCTGTAAATAACGACCAATACAGAACAGAAATATTTATTTCGTAAATAAAGTCCTCCGGCCCAAAATACATGACAATAACTTGCTGCTCCCACAGGGTGATGCTCTACAGAGGTTGTACTGTAAATGTTAATGTCTTTAAAGCTATAAAGCAGGAAACATCAAGTACAACGTCCACTGTATAAGTTGAATATTTATTTCTCTAAAGACAGATGGTCGCTATTGCAGACAGTCTTAAGTACAGGTTTTTCTTCACTTTTCATGATTATATGGAGCCCGGCTAAATGGTACTTGAGTAGAATTTAAACGTTGTGTTTGTAGTATAGTTGAACATTAACATAAGTGTGTTTTACAAAGTATGTCTACATTGTTTGAGTACATTGTTTGAATTATGTGTCATGTAATTTACGAGTTTAGAAACAGAACATTGTTTATATACGTACGATACGTGTAGACTTGCTGCATTTGTTTTAACAGGTTAACTTTTAAGAATGGTTAACATTCTAGTCATTGCAATGGCCTAACAATAAAAGCATAAAACAAAATAAATAAATAAAAAATATATTAATTAAAAAAAAATATATAATAATAATATATAAATAACAAGGATAATATTACCTGATAATATTAGTAATATCTAATGATAATATTAATAATATCAAATGACGATGGTGATATTGATAATAAAATAATAAAATAAAAATACCAATATTGATAAGGGCGAATCAAAGAATTACAAGAAATGTATACCGCACAAATAAAATTATGCTATAGAAATGTACAAGAATCAGATATCTGTGTGTATAGAACTTACATTTGAATATTTATTTACACCATAGTCAGGTGAGATATTCATAACGTTCATCGTAGGTGAACTGAGTAATAAAATGACGGTTCTTGATGTATTTATAGGTCACTAACATTAGAACCCACATCAGACATAATCACCAGCACGTGAGTTGTCTGTTTGTATTGATTTTGAATACAGTTTTATTTATCATTGGGAATTGATAATACTTTGCTCACCAGAGAAACCTGGTTCCAGGATCCAACGCATTATTAGTTAACTCGTTCCACTTATTTATCTGTTGTTTAACGCCCCATTCAAATGGTATGACCATTTAAGGGCCGCCCCAGACAGAATAGAGATAATTAAGATAGCGGAGAACCAGGCGTTTGTAGCCCTATTCCTATTTCGGATAGTTTGTCCTTCTTCTTTATCGTTCTCGGTGTAAAGCTCTGATACAAGCATCGCATGTTTCCAGTGGTTCTGGGCTTAGTAGTTGGGACGGGAACACCGCCGGAAAAAACATCCCTGAAACCCGAAAGCGGAGCCGAGATTCGATTCCAGAGTGGCCTGCGGTGTCGAGTGGTTATGGTCACTGACTAGTAATCACCTGGCCCTTACCACTGTGAGATCGAATCCTACCCTGGACAAGACAACGTTCACATGCAAGGAAGCTGTCCAGATAGCTTACAGGTTTTCCTCCGCTATTAAAGCACGAACACCGCCCGACCGTTTAGGCGATGTTAACCTCTCTACAGAGTATAATTTTATAAATGAATCAAGTTGAAACAAAAGCACCATTCAGGTTTATTTTCCTTCTAATTATTCTCTTTGATGAAAATGAGAATTGGCTGATATAAATTCTCTTGCACTAAAATCTTAAAACATCGACAAAGAAAGTCCGGGGTACGTCTTTATTTGCAGAATGAGAATTAGCAAACAAAAGCTTGTATGCTTTCGTTAAATTATGTAATTGTTACAGCAATCTGTTATCTTTGATTATTTTTTAGCCTCGTCTTATAAACGCATTAACTGTCCTTAAAATTCAATAAAATCGGAATCAATACGCTATAAAACTGCCGAGACCACACTTGACTCAAGTTTAATAAAAAAAAAGTTTTAACAATTCGTTGGTAAACGTTTAAAATCGGGTTAAAACGGGTCGAGATAAAGCCGACTCGTTGAAATGATTACAATTTGAAAAGATTATTAATTTTGACTTCTGTGTCGAAACTTTTCAACTTCAAATCTGTGCGGATTTTGTTGAATCAAATAAACGCGAAACTAAGCAATATAAGTATTTAACTTTAAATAAAACATTAAGCTATTAATACGCACTCTATTTCACGAACGGGGAGTTTCGTAAATCAAAATGAAACTTTGATTACAATGAAAGAAATGCACTGTCCTGTTATATCTATCTGTCAATCAAATGGTGGGTCCTCCATTCAACCATTCCTTGGATGCCAGATAAAGCTTATCATTACAGAAATATACGCTTTAGCTAAACATTATACATGTACCATCTTACATCAAGTGGTGTTTTGATCTATTTGTAAGCAGTCTTGATACTTGAAAATGATTATGATAGAAAATCATCACTAAAAGGTTTGAGGGGTCGAACTACACGCAGCTTTACGTGTAAAGGATGAGATAAGGTATCGCCTGGCCCTGTCTTGTCATTAGTATTTTACGATTTATTTTAAGTACTTTGAATTATATATGATTACATTTATATACATAATTTGGACTTCAATAGAATGTGGTAAAGATCGATTGTAAAACCTAAGACGTTTTAATAAGTTCTAAATCATTTATATAGTTATAATCCTGTCTTCTGAACTACTGACCTACACATTAGTTTATAAACTCCTGACAGCAAATCAATTATTGAAAAATTAATGGCAAATATCGCATACATAATTCCCCATATAGTTGAATTCATGAAATCATTCATGAATTATTATGTATATTTCATGAACATTTCATGAAATATGAATACATTTTTGACTGGAGTAATGTATAAATTTACTGGATACGTTTTGACGAAATACTGATAAAGTAATTTCAGTATAAATAAAGAATCGAAGTTAATAACTCGAGTTACTGCCCTTCCATTACTGAGGTAGTCGGTCTCATTTCGTACATGGTTTGAAGAATAAAATCAGTTACAAAATATCAACTAAGTATCCACACCATATGCATTTTTAATGGCGTATCTATCGAACCTTTTTTTATAAGGTACAGTGCAACCTTTCCAAAGCACCCTTTGGGAGTAGCAAACCAACCCTTTGTGTTGCACTGTCGTATATGTATTTAAACAGACAAAATAATATAAATAGTAAATTTATTACAGTTTGCAAATAAATGACTATTTTCAAATGTTGAGAAGAAATGAAGAAAATATAATCAAAGTTTACGGATTTTTGGGCAACCCTCATACTCCTCCCCAATATAAATGATCATTCTAAAATATCATGGACAGACATCTTTCTCAATTAAAGATTTTTAGCCTACATTAAAGATATGAATTAAAGGGGCATACCCTACAACAGACAAACATATGTGAAAGTGTAAAAATGTGTTAGATGTATATGTAAAACAATATATAATGGATAATTGCAAGAAGAACTTGGGTCATAAAATGACTAGTTTAGGTACTAGCCGCAAAAATCATAGCTATGAATAATAGATCACTTCCAACCAAACAAATTCCAAAGAGTTTCCGATCTTTCATGGAAACTAATATTTTTTGTGATTTTATTTTTAATTGGATGTATTTTTGGCTTAAACTTTCTTCGTCGGCTTTTTTCTTTACAAGCTTCTAATTTATCATCATTTTGCCTTGATTCTAGATGCACCAAGTTGTAGGGTATGCCCCTTTAAGCTTGCAAACAAAACAAACATGATATTAATTGATGATAACAAGTTTGATAGGCTGATAATTTGAGAGCTTACTTTGAGAATCAGTTACTATAGTAGCAAACGTATTAACACTTAATAGATACATCAATAATTTGAGGATTTTACTCACTAAAAGACCATATATTAAAGAGCTAGATATTGGTAGTTGAAACTTACGGGGCGTTGATTTATCAACAATTTGGGTGTGATCAGACAATATAGCAATGACAAAACCGATTAAAACATTACATAATGAAGATTGATACTTAGTAATTATTTACATTTCAAATATCACAGTATTTCTTTTCTCAATTAGTTTGCAATAAATTACGCAATAATTGCAATTATTACACACAACGTAGGTAGTCGTAAGAGAAAAAAAACAGGTGCCCTTTTATACGATTAATGATGTTTACTTAACGCTCGGATTCTCGTGACGTATGTGTGACGTACGATTCCTAGATGTGTTCATTGATAGCAACCAATTAAACACTGGGCGAAAATAAAACGTGATTCGAAAAATGTTTTTTTCTGGTTTAATTGAAATGGCACAGACTGTCACTGACGTTTACAACGTTTCGAAACACCATTTACGTTCTATGAACTGATGATAAACAAACCGCGAACCTGTGGAACAAACTTTCAACTACATAAACAAATCTTACAGTTACTTCGCGTCGCTTGTGATATATCCCATAAAATTCAAAATATGAACGATAACTAATACATAAATAATTTATTTTCAAATCCTCTGAACATCCCTTTCAACCGGAAGTATTTTCTTCTATATACGGTACTGTTTACTGTCGTCTGATACTGTTTACTGTCGTCTGGTACTGTTTACTGTCGTATGATACTGTTTACTGTCGTCTGATACTGTTTACTGTCGTCTGGCACTGTTTACTGTCGTCTGATACTGTTTACTGTCGTCTGGCACTGAAGCATCTCTTTTGGTGCAATGAAAAACAAAAAGCCGATTTTTTTGTAGATTGAGACAAAAAAGAGACAAAAATGTTTTTAAAATAGTTTGGACTTTCCAAATTGAACCATTTCAACGTTCTTAAAATTCCTTATTTAAGAACGTTGAAATGGTTCAATTTGGAAAGTAATAATAATAATTTCTATGTACATTATAAGGAACTATTTGGACAAAAGTTGACGTGTCTGTGCGAGGATGACACTGACCGTATGCATGTCGTTTTAATGAACTCGTAATAAAGGTAAAATCGGGATTATGTCAGGGTTGTATATTATCTCCCCTTTTGTTTAACTTATTTATTAATGACCTTGCACTTTATCTGAAGTATTTTGATGTCGGAGTAGAGTGTGGAACAGACAAGATATGTATTTTATTGTACGCAGACGATATTGTTCTGCTTGCTGCTCTATATGATTGGTTGCAATATCAATGGTATGTCTATAAACAAAAATAAAAGTCAAATCGTACATTTTCGACCAAAGTCTATTGAAAGGACACTTACTGACTTTTACATTGGAACTGATCAATTAGAGATAGTGGATAGATATAAATACCTAGGTCTAATATTAAATGAACACTTAGACTATAATATTGCAGCAAAGTCAGTGGCTCAGAGTGTAAGCCGTGCCCTCGGTCTTGTTATTGCCAAATGCAAGTACCGTACAATGTTTATACACAACTCTATGGTTCAGTGGTTTGGCCAACTATTAGTTACGGTGCCGCTATTTGGGGACAAAATTCATATTCATGTATTAACGCAGTACATAATCGCGCGATGCGATTCTTTGTAGGAGTTGGCAGATACACGCCAAACGCAGCCGTCGTCGATGAAATATAAAGCAATGGAAATCCGTTTGCTTTGTCAAGTAGAGTATGTTCCAATTGGTTTTATATTGTAAAGAATATGTTGAATAATTGTGATTTAGAAGAGTTCTGTGATATTAATATTGCTATGTATAAACATACACTTGTTGATAAACTTGCATCTGCTTTACATGTAAGATATTGAAATGACTGGAACCGATCAATCAATGATGTCACATGGCCGTCTGGTCGAGGTGGCAACAAATTATGTACAAATCGATTATTTAAAACTGACTTTCATATTGAAACTTATTCTTAAATAATTATGCCACTACGTCACAGAGCCTCCTTTAGTAAATTTCGCTGTGGAGTGGCTCCTCTAAGAATAGAGACTTGTAGGTACGAAGGTATTCCAGTGCATAACAGAAAATGTCCGTTCTGTGACATCATTGAGGATGAAAAACATGTAATTTTAGACTGTTATTCTTACTCTAATTTGAGACAAACTTCGTACACAAAAGCAATTACAATTGACCATAATTTTATGAATAGGTCAAATAATGATAAATTAATGTTTCTTTTCAATAACTGAGAGATGATACGGATAGGTGCAAAAACCTGTTACAATATCTTACAGCGTCGTTCTTTTTACTTTGTAAATAGTGTAGTACTACGTATATGATTAAACTTAAAACATATTTTAGTTCGTCTGAAGAAAAGTTGTTAATCTAATTAGAACCAATCTGATTGGTTCTAAGAAGATTTCATAAGGTATTTTTTAAAAATGCGCTATAGTGCATGATTACACTCAGTATCTCAATAATCTGTCTTTTTAATTGATATTTTAATAAGAATTACCAGCTGTTTTTCAGTTTTAATTTTATTTGCATATACGCAACATAAAACATGTATTATGTAATAATACGTAATGTCAAAATCTTTTATACATGTTCCATGTGATAATTTGATGTTTTATTATAATGTAAATAATGTCTCTTACAACTCTTAATATGGGTGGCTATATATAATTTTTGTCTTATGTTATGTGCAATATATGTTTTATATGAATAAAGAAATATATAATTTTATATAATAAACCCACGATATCATTACAACCAGGATGTGTGAACAAATCCAACGATTCTTAGAAAAATAAATAATTTCGAAATGAAAACATAGTTATTCGCAGAAAAAATGACATTTACAATTAAGAGCATCATAGGGAAGAAGAAAATATTTTTTTGTGCGATGATTTACGCATTTATTTTTTATTTTAACCAGCGTTCCTGGGTTATCGTCAACAATCTGTTTTAGCCAGTTTTCGCCATCTAACAACTGTCAACTTTTCTGTGATTCCGATATAAAACGTTCAGTTAGATTGCTTCGGAGACACATGTGTCACGCCTAGGTCGCTCGTCTGATCTCTATCGATTTAGATAACTGGGTGGCTGTTGGGTGCTGTAACTAATTTTACAGTTTGTCCTAATTTCTCGTCCAATGGAATGTCTGCATTTCATTTGAAATTTGAAAAATATATCCCATAAAATGTACCTTGAACCTGATATGGAGAAAATACGTCACTTATTTTTCTGTATGTGCAGAAATTAAGACAAACTGTAAATCAGTTATCGTTCATATTTTGAATTTTATGCGACATATCACTACGCTCCGCTTCGCGTCGCTTGTGATATATCGCATATAATTCAAAATATGAACGATAACTAATAACTAAAACTTCGCCCAAATGTTTGGTGTTTATTCCTTACATTGGTTGGTGTCGCAGGGACAAAAAGTAATGCCTTCACGACGGAATGCCTTGACGTGTGTAAACGCGTTTACAAAACGTGACAGCCGCCTATAAGTGAACAGTTATGCAAGTGAACAACTAAATGCTGAACAATAAAATGACTTAAAAAGTCTATATCAGCACAATTTAAAGCCTTGCTGATTTGAAAGTCAGACATGCAGTAATTAGAACTCATTTGAATATTTTTTTGCACTGTAATTCGAACAAGCGTGTTATTGTGACAGAAAAACACGTTTGCACCAAATGATTTCATGCCTCGCATGTTTGTGGTAAGAAGTTTTTAATTTTCACAAATTGCTTCATATCGCTTGCACCTGCATCAATGACATTATTTGCGCAAATGTCATTTAGCATGTGTACGACACACAGCATAATTAAACTTTAATCAGCGAAGCCTGAGTCTGCAATAAAATCAATCAATTCTAAGAGAATCTTAACTTCTGTTACCGTCACCAACATGTGATTTGCCGCAAATTTAATCGTACTTATAGTGAATACTCAATAATAGAATTTTCCGCGCGAACGAAAGTGTTGCTGTTTTTCCCAGGTAATTAGATATTTATTCAAATGTGTATATTACATAAGGTTGTCATACAATACATTTTAAACAAAAAACAACACGTGTTAAAATTTAGGCAAAAAGTTTCGGCATTTCGCTTTTTTCAAAATAATGCAATCATGATGAATGATTAAATACCAAACTCCCCGCAGCGGTCACTTCCCTTGATAAGTATCAAAGAGTGACGTAACCGGTGTGAGGAGTTTGTGATTATACTAGTAAACAATTACGGACGTGACGTCATGTAACATTTGCCAATTTGTTAATTTGTCAACATTTTTTAGTAGGTTATTATGAATTAATTGTTACACAACTTATGTGAATACATCATGCTTTTCGGCCTATTTTATGATGTCGTGATCTTGTAGGCACTTCGGTACAGTCTATACTTTACAAGATATAGCAATTGTTGCAGCAAAACACGCAGTCAATTGTAACAGCCAAGAAATTAACTTAATTGTAACAATACACTATTACTATATTAGGATCTGCTAACCATTGTTCAACATCGATGGTCAAAATACAAGAAAACGATAAAAGATATTATGTGAATAAATTAAATATACCAAGGATATTACATATATTATACTTGTACTAGAAAAGTACAACATATACATGAGAGTGTTTCTATATTCTATGATTGATTTGTTTAAAGGGGCATGCCCAGGAACTGCTGTGTCTTTTTTTTTCGTACACCAAAAATGAGTTTGTCACTTGTAAAACCAATTATTACCGAAAAGTCAAAGAAGAATGTCCGCTCAAAAATGACCCTATAACGCACGCGTCGGTATTTGTATGTGTGTTTGAATAAAAGGCTTACAGCCTTTTATTGACGACAACGATATTTCAGGTACGTCTGAGAGTTTAACTGAGCATGTGCGCTGCCTTTCAAGTGAACATAACATGAGAAATACTTACCATTTAAGTTTGTTGACATTTATTCCGTGATATTTTCGGTTTTGACAGATACCGAAAGGGTCGAGTTGTGAAAATGACGAATAATTTCTGAGGCCGAAATCGACAGGTTTTGTAAATCTTGAAATGTGTATTTTGAGTAAACTAGCGGGATGTTTTGTAAATATTTTACAGGACTTTCATTAATTGATTTAGGCATTGAAATAATACCAATTTGATTGTTATTTGAGACGCTTCAGTTCCAGGGCATGCCCCTTTAAGTTGCTCAAAGTTGATCTGCTTCACTAAGTTACAGATATTTGTATTTTTCATTCATTATTTTGGTTTGCAGATATAGTCATGCGTTATAAATTGGGTTAATTGATGTTTTTTTGGAAACTCAGTTGTTGATTGTAAGAATGAGCTAAAGCGAGTGTGCGAACAATGTTGTTGTTGTTGAACCTGAGCCCACTTACAATGGGTGCAGTCCATTATTGACTAAGATCTGATACACCAAGTCTGTGTAATGCGCCAAGTGTAGGCTGCAACATTTGTGCTCTCTAATATTTGGATTAAAATCAACAGAATTACTGCAGTGATTACTGTGGAATTTGCTGTCAATGTTTATGGAAGTATTCTTTTTGTATACATGTACTTTTTGTGTTGAAATTGTTTGTAGATTTTTTGAAATTTTGAGTTTTGTGTAAATATTTTACTTTTTAGTACAATATTTACCTGAAAACATGAATGTGCATTTGTCTCAGGTAAAAATGGTCCACTGTATACCAGGGATTATACAATACAATAGGGGTAGCCTGTATGGGATTGGGAAATTATCACCTGATTAAAACCTGATCCCCATACATTGACACTATTAAAACAGTTAGAAATACTGAAGTTTAGGGGTACAAGAGGGGGTCGGTATAAACGCACATGGGACCTGAACGATGGTGTAAATTTACACAACATTCAAACACTTCCACAAAAAATATCTACTATAGTGCCAAATTTATCTCCTAGAACCAATCCTAAAAATGAAAATAATTCCCAACATCATGATCTGAAGAGGATCAAATGTGAATCGTTCACTGTTTGCAAAGGTCAAACTTATATAAAAGTGTGTTGTATAAATCCAAGGTCAGTCAAAAACAAAAGTCTTGCCCTTTCAGATTACATATCATCTAATGACTATGATATTGTTGCTATGACTGAAACATGGCTCGGGGGACCCTCCGACAAATCTTGCCTTGCTGAACTTGTTCCCAGTGGTTACAAAATCAAGCAAGTCCCTCGCTATGGACGTGGAGGGGGAGTTGCAGTTGTATATAAAACTGCTCTAGATATTCAGCTTCTTACTTCCACCAATGATAAAGTTTTCACCACTTTTGAACAATGGAATGCATTGTAGCCATCAGGAACTATTCTCTACGTCTGGCTGTTGTGTATAGACCACCACCAACCACTAAAAACGGTCTAAAAACTAGTTCTTTCCTGGAAAATGAGTGGCCGTCGTTTCTGGCCAAACTTAAACTGTAAAGTTCACTAGTATACTTGAAACTTGCGGCATGCAGCAGCACGTTACTGTGGCAGCTCACGTGGCTGGCCACACACTGGATGTGGTAATTCCACGGGACACCGACACGTCTGTCTCGCATGTAGAAATATCCGATCCTGGCCTACATGACAACAGTGGAAAGACGTCACGTGATCATTTTGCAGTAGTGTTTAAAGCATGCGCTGTTAAACCTGCACCTATCAGAAAAACTATGAATTTAAGAAAGTTAAAATCGATTGACATAAATAAATTAAAAAAAGACATTGAATCCTCAGATATTTTGAAAAGTGGACTGCACACATCAGACGTGGGTGAACTTGTTGAGGTGTATACCCATGGACTTTCATCACTAATTGACAAGCATGCTCCCCTCAAATCCAAAACCATAGTTTTAAGACCCTCATATCCTTGGTACACTGAAGATCTACATGACGCCAAACATCTGAGACGAAAATTAGAGCGAAAATGGCGAATGACTAAATTGACAATAGATCATGAAATATATAGGAATCAATGTTCGGCAGTCAACAAATTGTTAAAACAATCCAAAGTAAGCTATTACACGGAGAAGGTAGAGTCCTGTGGTCGTGATCAGAAAGGGTTATTCAAGATAACTAAACATCTGATGGGTGAAGAAAAGGAAGTTGTGCTACCATCTGGTAATCCTGCTAAGATGCATGCACAGGATTTCAGTGACATCTTCATCAACAAAATTGAAGGAATACGTACTGAAATAGCCTCCAGTACTCAGTCTAACCAACATGACGACTGTGCTGAATTCGAAACACCCTTCAGAGAAGAGCAACTAACAGAAATTTCTCCAACATCTGAGGATGAAATCCGGAAACTAATAAGTAGATCACCAAGTAAATCATGTGAACTTGATCCAATACCAACATGGCTGTTGAAGGATTGCTTAAATGAACTATTACCAATATTAACAAGACTATTCAATGCATCACTCAAAAGTGCTTATGTACCCACGGCATTTAAAAGCTCCAGAATAAGACCACTAATAAAGAAGCCAGGCCTTGATCAAAATGTACTGAAACATTACAGACCTGGCTGTGTCAAACTTACCTTTCATTTCCAAAGTTCTTGAGAAGGTAGTCGATGCTCAACTAGAAGAGCATTTAACACTGCATAATCTCCACGAAGAACGTCAGTCAGCATACAGAAACTTCCACTCTACTGAAACTGCTCTACTTCGTGTGCAAAATGACATCCTTTGTTCTCTAGATCAGAATAAAGCTACGGTCCTGGTAATGCTTGATTTATCAGCAGCATTTGACGCCATTGATCACACCACTCTCCTACGCAGACTTGAAAATCATTTCGGTATGACGGGCAAGCCATTAGAGTGGATGAAATCCTATCTGTATGACCGCTACCAGACTGTGTGTATAGATGGTGAACTTTCAAAACCAGTACTGATGAACTATAGTGTACCACAGTGTTCTGTGCTTGGTCCGAAGAACTACACCATGTACACAAAACCAGTGGTTGCAATCTGCAGAAAGCACCAACTGCAACATCATTTCTACGCTGATGACTCACAATTGTATATGGCATTCAAACCAAAAGATTGCGTCTCGCGTGATGAAACACTACAACGAATTAAAGCTTGTCTGAAGGATATCTTGCACTAGATGAAAGCAAATTTGCTGAAATTAAATGCCGACAAAACAGAGGTAATCCTGTTTGTACCGAAACGGAATGCCAGTACAGCCGAGAATCTAACTGTGAAAGTTGGCGACGCTGTGATCAGATCATCATCGATGGTGAGAAACCTCGGTGCCATACTGGATTCACATTTGGACATGGATAAACATGATAACTCTGTTTCAAGGTCGTGTTTCATGCAGATCAGACAAATAGGTCAAATCAGACAATATTTGACTGTTGATACAACAAATCCCTTATCAATTTGTTAGTAACATCAAGACTGGATTACGGCAATTCGTTACTGTGCGGTTCCCCAAAAATCATTCTGAACAAACTACAAAATATTCAAAATACAGCCGCCCGCCTCATCACACGGACACCGCGTTACAATCACATCACCTCTGTGCTGAAGGATCTTCACTGGCTACCGGTACAATAAAGAGTGGAGTACGAGGTGTTGACTCATGTTTTCAAAGCACTAAATGGAAAGTCCCCTGGCTACACCAGAAGTATGTTGGATGTATTATATATACTCCACAGAGACAGCTTAGGTCTCAATATGACTCTGTTCTTCTAGTTGTGCCGAGGATGAGGACTGTCAAGTTCGGTAATCGGTGTTTCACGGCTGCGGCACCTAAGCTCTGGAATGCACTGCCAACAGCACTCAGAGACAGTAAAACACTATCGTCATTCAAGAAAGCGCTGAAAACGCACTATTTTACAAAAGCTTACTCAGGCTATTAAGGTTTTACTTCTTAAAGATAATATTTAATTTCTTTGAAGTATAGGGGTCTCTTTAAAGGTAGTATCTTTATACCTTTGGGGACGGTTCCTCGTAGCAGTGGTATCTTGACGCTGCTCTTGAAACACTAATTTAAATGTACCTTTAGTAAACATTCAGTGAGGTTGCGTAGTGAACAGTAAAAACCGACTGGTGGAGTAATGCGCATGTGGACTGGCCAAACAGCTTACGAAGCCAACCGGACTTGAAAACATTTTAGAATAATTGTGTACCTTACTTGTTGGCATAAATTAATGGTGGATTTGTTGACTTATAAATTTGTCCATAGTTGTATATAGTTACCCAAATAATTTTTGACTAACATGTTTGTATTCATTACATATTGTTTTAACCATGTCTTAATCGTGATTGTACAGCACTTTCGAACGTGTAATTACATGAAAAAGGGCTATAATAATATATGGTATAATAATAATAATAATAAATAATAAATTCATTTAGTCGGTATTGCAGCATCTTATTTCATTTTCTTTTAAATGTTGACAAACTCATTCAGGTTTATATATTCACTCTTGAGGGTGTTGTAAACGCTATTGAACCCTTAAAGAAAACAATTATTATCCAACCAAAACATGATATTTCTCGTGGTTCGTATCAGGTCAGTGATATTTTATAAAAGATGACACTGTACACGATCGATACAAATAGTGTTTTTTTGTAATTAAGTTTTATGTTGTTTTATGGTATATCGACAACTATTGGTCATGTAACTCGCATTTAAATAAGCAGTTTTTGTTACTGTCATTATGTAGTGATAAATATCAACCATTAGAATAAAAATAATCAGTATCAATCATTTACCTCAAATCTTGATAACAAACACATGGTATTCAGATTTGATAATTGTACTGTTTAATATATCCAGTTAATTACATCTTCATTTGACATTATGATAATAAATAAGTCGCAATAAAAACGAAATACTATCGGGATTTTTTTTATTTCTCGCCAGTGCATTTATTCATTAATTCTATACAAACTTCCGCTGTTTTGTTTTCATCAAAACGTAGCAGCAAAAGCTGGAGCTGGATTTTTCCATCTTTAACGGCCTAAATGAATAAGGTTGGTTAAAAGCAACAAAACATGCGACAATGAAACCACACTGTAAATGAAATATAACGGATTATCTTACCGCACGCACAATAACCACACGTGACTTTTTTGCAACATAAACTATATTTAATAAAGAAATCCTCTAAATAATAAGAAGAATATGTATCTCGTGATTAACATATACAAACATACACATCATGACATGAAAAGTACAAATTAAATCACATGATGTGTTTATTGCACGTGTGAGAAAATACGAAAATTGACCAAACATTTCGTAAAACCTGAAAGTCACACAGGCACATATAATTTTCTTCTGCATGATGATAAGATGTTAAGAAATGCTTGGCGGTCAATACATAGTTCCCACATTTACAATATTTACCTCCCTTGGCGGCCATCTTGCTAGGCAAATTTCTTGCACACTTAATAGAAAAATATGAAAATGGTTATTAAACAACTCATTTTATAAAAGTCAACTTAATCATGAAGTTGTTAATGCCATAAGTACATACGTTTTAAGAAAATGTAGTTGTCACATATAAATATCTTATATTTAGAAATATCAAAACAAAAATATAAATATCTTCTTTCAATGCCTGTTGAATTTGCCAAACAAGATGGCTGCCAAGGGAGGTAAATATTGTAGATGTTGGAACTATGTATACCGCATTACCTGAATATATATTCATATTTTGAACATGTGATTGACGAGAAAACTGAGAGACTGGAATAGCAGTACATTTATTTACAGTTTATCAATTCTGCACTAGCAAAATAAATACAACTCCCTGTGTCCAATTTAGAAAGTGGGTGGGGTTTGGGAAAAAAGCAAGTTCGTTAGTTCGCTTGTCAGTCACGCATATTATTATTGAGAAAACTTTAAAACATCTTTATAGAAATTGGACACCGTCTATGCTATTTTGACGGATTTGTTTAAATATATTTTTACAGCAATTATGAACTGTGTTTGTTTTGATACAAGGAAGACATGTTTTCCTAACAAGTAATATCGCTGTCTGTTTGGTGTAGACAATTAAACGCATAGAAAAAACGTTCGGATAACGTGTTCGTAAGGGAGAACGTTTTTATACGACCGGATATCGCGACTATATATAACGGATTTTATGCAAATTACATTCTGTAAAAATCACCCCGGCATTTGTCAGGCGAACTAATGTCTATTAGCAAACTCTGTTTAATAAAAAAATGACATAAATGTGTTTCGGGAAACGCCTAGCGGAGTAATATATACTTGTCGTGTCATAAATGTCCACAGATTATAAAAATACCACAAACATGGTCGCTCATTTTTGCGTGATAAAGTTTTAGTGTACGACCATGTGTCTTATAATGCAAGATCTTTTACAATTTTTATGTTATCATGAACGTGAATTTTTAGAAAATATATTAACATAACTGAAGTTCATGCATGTTGGTCGAAACGGAGCAAAGAAAATAAACAAGATACAGCATGGCCGAACAGGGCGAGGCGAACCTGTGAATGACAAAATATCAAACAAAGAAAAGATCTGTACTTTCCTTTAAAAATGAATTCCGATCTAAGTTCTAAACAAATTAGCAACATGTTCGACTTCTGACGAATTGTGAAGAACCCGGAAATAATACACAAAATAATATTTATTATAGTTATCGTTTTATGTGATATATCACAAGCGACTTGAAGCGAAGCGCAGTGATATGTCGCATAAAATTCCAAATATGAACGATAACTGATTTACAGTTGTCTTCATTTCTTCACAAACAGAATAAATAAGTGACTCACTTTCTCCATACCAGGTACTCTGAAAATTTTATGCGATATATTTTTCATATTTCAAATGAGATGCAGACGTTTCATTGGACAAGGAATTAGGAAAAAATGTAATGTTATTTACAGCGTACAATATTGCCTTGGAAATTTCATCCAATCTACATGTATATAATTATATGTACATACACACAATATCGAGCTCTGTGACAACAGTTTTCTTAGATCTGATTTCCAGAAGATACAGATTCATTACATTTGAGAAAGCGATGCAAAAGGATCTTTTAAAAGCGACAGTGCAATGGAAAATAAACAGTTTAAAGACCCCGTGCGTGAAACAAGTTAGAGTGTAACTGTACATAATTATATAACATGTTTACTACGTGCCGAAGAACGTCAAATGATTTACTTGTGACTTTTACCGAAACATTTCCCTGCGCCTTACAGACGCCAAACCTCATGTTATTATATGTCATAACGTATTACAAAAGATATCTTAATTATTCATACAAAAGGTCATTTTATATTTGACCCTATCCAATAAATCCCGGTCGTGAAAATAAAACACTCCGATTCAAATGGCAGTATTGACAATATGACAAGATTAACAAATATAGTCATGATATACGTTTTTTTTGTTACTGGTTATAGCTTTTTCATGAACAAATAATGCGGAAACCGAATATCAATTCGTGCAAAATTAACCGTTACTATACGAAGAATTTTCCAATAAAAAAACGTCCAAAAAGGTATTGCGCATTGTTCCTCATTATTCAGGATCAGTTTATTTATTCATTTGGTTATAACGCCGTTTTGCAAAACAAATTCAGTTAAATATGGCGGTCGATTCACCTGGACCGTAAACAAACCAGTACTAACTTACCCTTCCACAAGGCATTGGCATGTTCTGCACATGTTGCGGAAAATCGGCGTATTTGTCAAATATTCATGGAGGGGTATAACCTGCCGCCACCGGAAATCAAACCTGGATCGTCTGGTTACAAATCCAGCGTACTAACTACAGGACTCCGGCCGAGACATAAGCAGTGTCAATATCCATGGCGGTACCATCCGGGTGACTGTGTTTTGTCTGCCATGTTTGTATGATTATATGTCACGGTTGGGTAGGTTTGGCGTCGGGGGATTTGGGGAAAGGTAGTTTGTTGAAGAAGTTGATATGTTTTGTATGTGTTTCTAGAATTATTTTCTTATGCATGGGGCAATGTTGTCAATTGGGGAAGATGGTATGCTTTGTGTGTATTTCAAATGATCCTATTCTTATCCATTAGGGAAGGTGGTATTTCAGAGAAGATGGTATGCTTTGTGTGTATTTCAAATGATCCTATTCTTATCCATTAGGGAAGGTGGTATTTTAGAGAAGATGGTATGCTTTGTGTGTATTTCAAATGATCCTATTCTTATCCATTAGGGAAGGTGGTATTTTAGAGAAGATGGTATGCTTTGTGTGTATTTCAAATGATCCTATTCTTATCCATTAGGGAAGGTGGTATTTTAGAGAAGGTGGTATTTTAGAGAAGGTGGGATGTTTTGTATGCATTTTCAGTGATCATTATCTTATCCATGAGGGAAGGTAGTATTTTAGATAAGGTTGTATGCTTTGTATGTATTTCCAGTGATCCTTTTCTTATCCACGAGAGAACGTGGTATTTTAGAGAAGTTGGGATGTTTTGTATCTTTTTCTTATCTCGAATACTTTGACTATAGAAAACATTATTACATCAATGATAAATTCTCAATAAATACAAGTTGTCACTGTGTAACTACAAGTATAAATAAGGGAGATTTACTTATCCGGAATGCGTATGACAGACCATTAATATCAGAACGGAATAAGATAAGTCATGAACAGGAATATATGAATTACTTTAAACTGCATTAGAAATCCCGAAATTCAAGTTGGAGAATTTTTCACCACCTAATTTATATTCCCATCGAATTGGCTGTCTTGATGTTTAATTAACTTACATGTTGTCTAACCGCTGACAGCTGCGGATTAAACGGTTTGTGCGGTTTTTATGCATAAAAACTAAATGTTCTTAAAACATTTTGTCGGCATTTATATCTAAATAAATGGATCGGTGGCAAGTTGTTTAAAATGTTTTCGACGTTGTTTTTGTTTATCTCATTGTTTTATGAAGAACCATCGACTGCACCACGACGTATGTCAAAAACGTCTGTATATTTTACATCTGGAAGAAATGGCAACTTTTGCTAATTTGTTATAATTTATTCAAAATATCAAAATGTAAAGATAAAAAAGACGTACCAAACCCACTATAAATGCATGAGTCATTCGAGTTTGTTTCAGAGAAGCGGACAAAAAGAGTAAAGCACGATTTTATACCAACTGTCTTAGATATGTTTCCTTACGGAGATTCTTAACATAGCTTATCAACTGATTGCTGCGTCGAACACATTAGTCGCAAAATATGTTACATAAATGGGCCTGATTTCTGATACATATATGATTACATTTGTAACACTAACATCTGTTCCTAATATGGTTGTAAATGCAATTACTTTTTTTCAAATTTCCAAGAGATTCTAAACCATACAAAGAGTACGTTTTTAGAAGCAAAAGCGAAGCGAGTGCTTCTATAGTTATACACCCAGTTTTGTTTTGACAAAAACGTGACGCCATACATTCGCCTTGAAAAATAGTACCATCGGTTGTATAACTCTACCGATTGCCGTTATGATACAAGTTGGTTATATTGCAGGATTATGTTCATTTTGAATAATTACATTGTAATGGCATTTCTAACTGTAAAACTATTGAGTTTAATAATTCAGTATTCATCCGCACAAAAGTTTCATTCATAGTACGCTTTGCTACTATATACATGAAAATCGCTAAAAGACACTAGCAGGGCGAGGACATCAGTTAGCCGTAACTCCGCCTACCGGATAGATATAAAGTACGGAATGCACTCGATCTTGCGGAATGAATTTCTTATTTGCGAGATGGGTTTGTATAAAACATCTTTGATAAAAACATCTTCAACATAAAACTTAAAATAAATTAACACTCAACCACATCACTAAAGAGTCAATCCTAATGATGAAGGAAAAACTAACTCTATTATCACGTATAATTACGAAGTTTTAAGAGTCAGGCGTGTTTTACAGTGAAAAGGAAGTGAAGGTATGAGTTTACTATCAACTTTAACAGAATTGGGAACATGACAAGTGAACCTCTACCAAACGTCTTCATTCCACTGAACCAAAACTTTATATTTTGAGGAAATTATTAGTCCAAACAATATATACATTTGAGTTTGAAAAATGGTGCCTAGAGTTGGTTGAGCATTTTGGTATTATCTAATGCACATCTACCAGATATTATGAATTACATTTTAACTTTTGCTTCTGACAGTACTCTCAGTGCTTTGATTAGCGTATAGTGACGACATGCATTGTTATAAATTGCGTATCCTGCATTTCAACTGATAAAATAATGTAACTGCCTATTTATGTCTGATTTCGGTTCGCTCAAAATGTATTTGCTTTTTTTTCGGTGTAAAGTCTTCCGTAAACTAACTTTTTAGTCGTGTCTTGTTTGGAATGTTTTGTTTCGTTGATGTGTTTTGCACGCTCACTCAGGTGATAAACAAAAACAACAAAAACTGCCGCCGACAACGCTTAAAACTTCAACTAAAATCATTTTCGCCAAAATGTCTTTGTGATTGTAGTTTTTATGCTGTAAGCTGACGAGTTTCTTTTTATACCATCTACTTTTTTCTGACAGATTGTTTCCTGGGTTTTAAATTTGTTTCTTTAGAAATGAAACGGCTTGAGTTTACTTTACCGCGGTCAAAGTCAAATTGCGGGTGCTTGATACATAGCAACCACCTGGACGGTCGTTTCAAGCAAATGTTTATTTATACGTACAACATACCCAATATACTTCTGAATTAAGTTCAATTAAAAAAACTTAAAAAACATTTTCCTCTCTTATTGATGGCCTATGATTGACTGTGTATTTTAAATTGATAGAAAGCTCCTTGATTTATGAATGAAATAAAATGTATTTGACTTTTTATAACAAAACTATTACCATTATGGTAAAAAGCTATTAAACATAAGTAAACAATTTACGGGAGTATATTGTCTACATATCCTCGTTGTAATAAATGCAACTTTTGTTCAATTTCATGTCTTGGTATTTTAGTTTTTAAACCTTCGCATACAGTACAGATATGATTCAAAACAACCATAGATATATTTAAAAAATGACAACTTAGAGGTTTTGTCTTTGTGTTGAACAAACATAATAACTTATGCTGTTAGAAAAGTACTTTTTTACATTTTGACAAACATAGTAATATGATTAGTCACAGGTATGAAATATGGAAGTTGTATAACTCTATGACTTATGTTGCTCAATTTACTCCAAAGAGTACGCCCTGTTAATTAATACACAACCTACATGTTCTATGATTTACACACATAGTTGGCTCACCTTTCGTCTTAAAATGACTATAATTTATGCGTATATAAGTGTTGCGGTGCGATTTCCCAACCCATGGGTCAAATTTGACATTTTCACTTTTTTGCACATTCAGTTAGCACAATTATTCATTTTTAGCAATTATATTTAAGGGGAAATGGAATGACGACAGACTTGAAAACTACTTGATTCTATACACCCCTGTCTATAAATGGTATAAAATTGGTGCACTTCACTGATTGGGAAGGGTTTGTCAAAGAATTTATTGGAATATGATAAATTAGTAATGTGATTGTGTCCTTCAGCGTATCAGAAAATCAATGTGATACTATTATGTTCATTTATTTTCGTTCAAATTTCGTGGTTTTTACTAAAATGGCGAATTCGTTGTGACATAAATTCGTGGATTTTGATTTTTGAAAAAGCCTTATCTCTGCATTTAAATTCGTGGGGATTTGATTTCGCGAATGGTCTGACCCACGAAATCCACGAAATTAAATCCCCAACGAAAATTTACGATTACACAGCATATAGCTTACGTTTTTAAAGCCGTTATGTTTATTATCGAAAAAAATATTTTATTGATTCCTACCGAAGGTTTGAAAAATGTTCCCTTATCTCTTCATTTTATGGATATGTTCTAAATTTACTTGGCTTACCAAATGCTGATTGAGGTTATTTTGTAATTCGCAGCGCTCCCAGCGTGCCCAGTGCCCATAGCGTTGAAATGTCGAACAATTTTACTGAATTGCTGGTTGACTGTTTATGTCGATGACTGAACGAATTAAATAAATTGTGAATATGTCTCGAAGGAGTGAACGAATGTGACAGGTTGATAAATAGTTTCACACATTTATCACATGATAGTATTATGTACTAATCAACTCATTTGTCAAATACTAAGTGTTGATATGAAACAGACGATATAATGTCAATGACGTCACAGAGTATTGACATACTAATGAATCTAAAGAGCCCCTAAAATGACATTTGTCATTCTTTTTTTCAGGACTACTTCGTTATTACGAAATATACATAGCATATTTCGTTATTTCGAAATACTATATCGTAAAAACAAAATACTATTTAATAAAGGTGTCGGTATGAATCATTATTATGAATGGGATTTTTTTACTCGGTTACTATGATTCTTATTTTAAATTACACATACGTAAGTATTTTAATGTTAACTAGAATACAATACTAAGGTACTCCCGTATTTAATTATAAAAGGTCGGAATATTGTGACGACTTTCCTGATCCTAAGATCAGCCTGGTAGCGTATTACAAGTCGTGTCCACAAAGTTTGTATTCACTTAAATAAATGATAGAAACAAATAAGTCTTTATGTGCCTAAATATATCTGATTTATTTATACGTATACTAAAGTTAAATATATTCCTATTGACTAATTAAAACATCAATACAGACACATTAAATCTTAACAGACTATCATAAAATAAAAGAGAATGATTCCAGTCACAGACTTAAATAAATAAAAACCTACTAGTTTCGCCAACGGTCAAAAGTAATCTGAATTCAGAATGAAAATTCTAGCTATTTATAGTCAAGCCGTATTCCGCCAGCGCTTAGCGGAAAACTGCAGAAACCTGCGGAATACGGCAGAATAAATGATGACGTCACTAAGAACGGCGGAAAAAGATGCAGAATTAACGGCAGAATTCCTGCAGAATTCGGCAGAATAATAACAATTCCGCCGAATAATCAAAATATTACGGAGTATAAGTGACTGGAAACATAAAATATCAAAAGTAAACAAATAATACCTGTATGATGACATACTTGCAGCAGATACTACTATTTACACAATTTCGTATGACGTCATACAACTGTGTATACGTCATACTCACAAAAATGAATGGAGGGAAATAAATAAACATTGTCTAAAACTACGATAAATCTCGGTGGAGGGGAAAACAATGGACTAAATATCACGGATAAAGATAGTTCTGGCTTCCAAAACTTTAAAAGCCGCTTTTTTAATATTTTTTTGCTTTTTATGCGGCATTAAAGTTTTGGATCAGACGCGTTACGAAACCTTACCAGAATAACAAACATTATTGTAGCCTCGTTTAAATACGCAAATATCTTTTTTTCAAATAAATCTTGGCCATAAATCGATAAAGCAATTATTTAACTATCGCTTTATATCCTATACAAAGTTAAAATATCAATACAGCCAACAAATTTGCTTCTTTCAATGCGAAATAGCATTTGCATCAACTTTCATCCGCCATGAAACTTAACAGCTTCGTGAGATCTCGTATGACGTCACTCGCGCGAACCGCTTAGAAAACATTACATGTGTATACATGATGGTTGGGGATTTTTTTCGTATTTATTTGTTTATTTCCTTTTTTTAGTAAATACATTGAACAAAGAGTAATTATTGTTTATAAGTAGTAATGAGTTATTTATTGGTCCTCAAGAAGTCTTTTTTAAACAAATAGATATTTGTAAACAGATGCTGCCGCTGACAAATGCTGCGGGGTTAAAAGCACATGGTATTGCTTTCTTACCGGTTCGCGCGGGCGACTCTCGTGGTCACGTGACTAAACATTATAGCAAGATGGCGGCGTAGTGATGAAATTATAGACCTACCTGATTTCCTTAGGTTGTTTTATGTGTTTAACTAGGTTTATCTCTTCGATACTTTCCATATAAAAAGATTATATATTTTTCTGTCGGGATATACTTCAATTTACCCCATTGCATGCTAGATAAACCAATACGAGCGTGTCAGATTCCTGACACGATTATTGGTAAGCTTTCCTTACGGCATTGTCTTCAGCGTACCCGTCCTATCACAGTGTAAACCGGGTACGCTGGATACCTTAAGCTAGGATAAAGAATGAAACGTAAGTGCGAAACACGATTTAACCTCAATGACGAACTATTATACATGACAAACAAAAATAGAGTGGAAAACAGACTAAAAATAAGTCGCGAACGTTACCCCACCCACATTGAAAGCTAACGGGAGTAAACTAAAGTAAGCTAAAAATACGTAACAATGATCTTAAACCCTGAAGCCCCACAATATAGTGTCGTTTCGTGCAATGTTATAAAGTACAATGTATACAAAAGTCTGACGTGGCATATCATTGACAAAGATTTATAGTGTTATGAATTAATTTCTCCTTACGATGAGATGTATTTTAGCTGTGACTGCATGTTTTTTTTCTGCATCTTGTCATGACGCGTTGTTTCATCTTCGATGCGCGGAGTTTCTCTTAAATTCATTTTTTTTCTAAAACGTATTCATTTCGCATCACAAAATTTGAGTGAGTTTAATTATTACAACAATATGTACCATGTATATTAAATGCTCTATGTTGCCGTGATAACTGACCAGTACTTCAGTCCTGAAAATATGACAAAATGAGAAAGTCCGGACCAACAGACAATTTCGTTTCGTGTCCAACACATCTTGGACCCACAAACTATCTCTGCGTTGACATTTATTGAAATCAAATTCCTTTTTTGTAATGAATTATTTTGTTCTACGACAGTTTATTTCTGCTACAATTTGCATTTTATGCAAAGTGCAAATTATTAAGCATATAATATTCAAGCCATTTCTAAATATATATATATATATGTATGTGTAGATCTAACTCGAGCTTTATATGTTTAATATTTTTATGTATCATAATCGTATTTTGAACCGGAGGCGTTTATATACTTACTTGAATATTTTAATAAACTAAACTGTATGTGTTTGTATCACTATTTCTGGTTTGTATATACTAAAGGAACTTTTCTGATTTCATCGTAAGGTATCATGCCCATAATCTCCAAAATTATTATCTCAAAATGAAGCAGACAGACTATAGAAACCTTTATCATTTTATACGTTTCTCACTTTTTGTGATAGAAAATGAATTCCATGTGACTTCAAAAAAAACAATGACACTCCTTTGAATTTATTCGAATCGCGAACTGCGAACTGCGCTCCACTTTATGTGACTATAAGTAGGAAAGTAGTACCAAGTAGATAATGATGGATATTGTACCTTATTAACAAACTTGAGAGTTCTTTAATTTGATAGCATTCAAGCAGAATGCCTCATTTTTAGAAAAAAATTCGTTAATGGCAGTAAAACTTAATTATGCTAATTCTTTCTTATGAAGTTCATTGTAACTCTAATTTATTCTGATGATAATACACCGGCTTGACATTAAATGTCAGTTTTTGAACATTCTAATCGCTTAATTCTGAAGATCAATGGATGACTTTGTCTAATTAAAATACTAAATAATTGACAAAACAACAAATGAGCTGAAGATTAATTTCCTCATTAGTGCTACAACCAGAAAATCAATGTTCTTAAATATGAACTTGAACAGTTTTATCTCCAAGTGCAAGAAATGCTACAGGCTAAATTGAAACCTGGCAATCGTGGTTCGAATCTTGGTTTGCAGCAGACCAGTTTTCCTCAATGAATATGAGGACATATTGCCGTCTCCTTGAAAACAATCGAGGGAAAAGTGATTAGGTGAACCGATCGCCGTATAACTGAAGTATACTGAAACCTATCAACCGCCAAAAATAGCGAACATTAAACCACCGCCAAAATTTCAACGTATACAGTAGTTGAAACTTGAAAGACGGCATAAAGCCCACCGAAACAAACAACGTATACAACTTGAAATCGATGCCACAAGGTTCACAACTAGTCGACCACGGCGGAAGCCTCCCCCACCTTTCACACACCTCCCCGACCGCTTTCTTACTCAATTAATTCCTTACCAGAACTGTTCGATGATTTAGAACAAAATGACCTCCGAATAATGGCTACTTGTCAATAAAGGTTTCATTATGTCTTTCCCAATAGTGCTATTTTTTCACAGGGTTGGCTGTTTACTATGATATGAAACATTATTTGTATTTGGTCACATAATGATTCTACATCTTATTATTTTATATGGATTATGACATTATACCAGAGTTTTCTGTAGTACATGTACACGAATGCATGCTTGTGATGGCCTTGACGTGATGTCAGTCTAAATGTTATGTAATGTACACGCGAGTATTTTTTGTATTTCGTTGTATTTTATCATGCTTCACGCATAGGGCATGCATGCACACTTTGCTCTTTGTCAAGAACGACAAAGAATGCGGAATAAGTTTGATGAAACAATCCATTTTCATGATAAAAGTCCATATTTGTAATGTCACAAAAAATCACTCAGGAAAATTATCTTAATGACTAGAAAGTATATAAATTCATTTTAGGCTGTGAAAATATATCGGTTGACTTAGACGTAAGCGAGATTTGAAATAACGTTCTTCAGAAATCTGACGGGGACCGTTCCTCAAACAAACTAAATAACAAAACAAAAAACCAGCTCATTCATCTAATTACACATTTATATTCACCTTTAAAAGAACATTATTCTTATGATCCTCAAGTTAATAGCTTCTATCCACTTTTATTTACATAATGCTAGGTGTAAACATGAAGCATTTTAAAACATTACGATGTTTTGTTTCGTGATAACATTAATAATACATCAAGACGTTTGATGAATAAAAAATACTTGTACATAAAAATAGTATCTGTAATGTTCTGAATGAGCATATTTTGTTTAATTGTTAATTTGTTAGACATTAAACATTCTGGCGCTCTCCATTTTGATTTCATTTTTATTTATTTGTATTGAATTTAACTCCGTTTTAAAACAACTGTTCAGTTATATACGTAACAGCGGTCGATTCACCTAACCAGCCTTCAACTGGGAACCAGCAACCCCTCCACATCACATTTTGTAACATTCAATTTATTTCTGCATCCTCACATTTAATTCCTGCCTTTGAAATTAAGTAAAAATTCACGTGTTTACCCTTTTCTTATTCAGTTTAGCATATTTTCCCGGAAGCAGCTACACTACAGCTACACTACAGAAAGATCGCTGCGGTGGTAAAGTGATTAGTCGCGCGGCGCTCGACTTGTAACACGGTGATTCGGGTTCGAATCTTGGTCGTGGACGGTAACACCCTTCGACGAAAACAGTGTTAATTCTCCCCTACATATGGAGGAGTTCCTGGCTTTGCGTGGAAGGGTAATTTGGTATTGGTTCGAAAGGAACACTGGTATGGTTAACTGGCCGTCGTATAGTACTGTGGAATCATTAATTTTCGTTGGGGATTTAACTTTGTGGATTTCGTGGTTCGACTCATCCACGAAATCAAATCCCCACGAATTCAAATGCGGAGATAAGGCATTTCTTTTCAAAAATCAAATTCCACGAATTTATGTCCCCACGAAATAGCCTTTTTAGTAAAAACCACGAAAATTGAACCCAACGAAAATTAATGATTCCACAGTAACTAGAATATTGTAGACGTACGTCGTTAAACCCACCCAAAAAGATACTGAGCACAAGTACAATCTTGTGATATACTACGCATATTGTATTTAGGTTGTGTCCCAGAATTTGTACGTCCTAGCTTAATGAGATGGAATCATATCGATCTTTAACATTGGCATTTATATATTTTAATTTTGTACAATTTGACATTTAGCATTCCTAGCAAATAAAAGTACTGGAGTACGACGATTACTAAAACAAAGTGCTTTATATGTTTGGAAATGGCTTAATAAAACAAGAGGGAATAACAATAATTTTTTGGTATCGTTTTTGTTGATTAAAATCAGTTTAGGGCAGATACATTTGTGAACTCGTATAATATGTTCAAAGAGAATTGATGATCCTGCTTGGAGATTTTATTTTCATTACGAGTGCTTGGATGAAAAAAGAAATATTTACGTGTTTTGTTATGTACAACCTACGTATAACACCTTTTACATTTTACATGTTTACATTAGTTGCAATGTTATTTAGTTATTTTTCACCATATATGTATTATAAAGTAAAGGTATAGAACTCCTGGGCTCCGAAATTACACCGGTCATGTTCATCAAGGTACTGTTGTAACAATTCTGAACCGATTCTTAAAAGCCTGGTCTTATTCGACGCAGATATAATTTCTCTTTAACCACCATCTAATATTGTATCCATATATTGCTCTGAACTGGAGCAACAAGCCCGCCAACTTACAAAAAGTACCACTAGGCATCGATGTGATCTAAGGCTTTCTTTATTCCTTCGTGATTTCATACCCACTCCGGTGTAAATCGAAAGAAAATCAAATTTGTGATCACTCACCGCCGACGAATCATTCAACGGATGGATACTTAAGGCGTTACGATTCATTATTTGACAATTCAAATTCTCTTTGGCAAAATGACTGCTAAAGGTGAAGGTTGCCACACCTCCGATTTTGACCAATTGTTGAGACTTACCTTCCCGGCACGGCACGAACAAGGTACGGCGTTTGAACTGTGCGATCATGGCAGCTGAGAAGCGAAATCGGACGAAAGCGTGAAATATTAAATCGTAATGTCTTATGTATCCATGCATTGAATGATTCGTCGGTGGTGAGTGATAACAAATTTGATTTTCTTTCGATTTGTACTAACGTAAACTGACCGAATCAATCGTAAACTGATCACCATAGAAACGTGTTTGAAACGTGTAATGGCGAACGACAAAAAGACAGAAGAAAACATAACCAAATCGAGAAATCATCGACACAAAAAGAAGTGTTTTTTATGTTTCTAATCATTAGTAATAGGTGTAACGCATATAACGTGAAATAAACGAGCTGGATTGGATCATGCAACGTCTGCTTTATGCGGCTTGGTTTTAACTACTTTTTCAGCAACAGTAGCCATGTGTATGGTTTTACTTGAATGAATTCATGTAAGATGGCTTCAGCGTGAGTGAAATAAAAATACATGTATGGGTTGTATGAGTACATATACAAATGTACATTTAATTTATATAAAATGAAATATAAATTCTGATTGCGAAACAAAAATCACCACATTTTGAGGATCGGTAATTAACTGAAAAAGTGTATTTTGTATCTTCAAACTTCATAGTTTGATAAATCGTGTAAAACACGAGTAAAATGTCCTTTATTGGTTGTATTAAGCTATAGCTTCCAATCAATCAAGACTATTCAAGACTGGATAAATCCACCATTAATAATTAATTACACTGCAAAACACATCAAAGACCGTAAGGTCGTATAAAACGGATGCCTAAACGACATCGTTCCCGCAAAAACCACCAGAATCGTTTTCTCGTTTTGACCGACGCGAGTCAACTTCGGAAGGTATAAAAAGGAGAAACGAAACGATAAGCTCTTTATTCGTATGCGTCGCTTTAGAAGGTACGACGCTAAAATTAAGAAGTGTACGCTTAATTAACGTCATTTGCTAGACATCTTCGTTTAGCGAGTAAACAATTTAGCAATTGCAATGATGCTGTTTGATCTGACTTTGTTCATTTTATTGGGAATTAGTGTCGATATTGGCACATCGTTTCCGTCGAATGAACCGAAATCCTTATCCGTGAATTGTCACTCACTTGGTAACAGTGAAGCATTTAAACAAAGATTAAAACTACGTAAAAACGCTGAGGATCAAACGACAATATGGTTGTTCAAAGATGAAGAATTATCTATCCATTTTTACCTGCCACACAGTGCAGTGATTGATATTTTAGACGTACGCTATTCCAACGATGGTGGAGTGGATAAAATCGGGTTAAGTCTTGATGATATGGAAATAGGGAGGTTTGAGACGGCTGTGCAGTTTAACTGGGGAATGCATTGGAATCATTTTGAGTCGTCGGGCGCTGTTGGAGGTCCAAGGCTACTGGGGAGAGGGGACCATAAAATTACCATTTCTGTCATCGATTCAGACCCTTATGGAGTTGAAATTGACTATATTCGATTTAATGTGCATGGTTCAAAAGTGGATCATCTTGAACGTAACCAATTCATGTGCGTACACAAGCCCGGCCGAAAACCGGAAGAGCATACATCTCACGAATAGAATGTGCCGACTAAATGTTTGATTACCTACATTCCGAGAAACGAATTAAGGAAACGGAAGTGATCAGCGAATTCCAAACGGTGCTCCAAACATAAATTATGATAAATGACCAGATGACAATAATATCTCGGGAGATACGGGATTTTCATGTGTTTTAGACAATTCCTCAAATTTTGAAGTATCAACTTTTATTAAGGAATGCATTTCAGTGCAGTGCAAATAATCGTTAATCTTTGTTTAATCTTTAAAACGTCTTGTAATTATTTTTGCAGTTACCGTATTTTTACACGACATGGCAATATAAGTCATAAGATGACTTGTCGGTAACCACAAACATTTAAAAAAAATAATCTGAAAGTGTTTAACATAATTTTAGATCGCTTATCGCTTACGGTTAACCATTAAAACTTTTATTCTATGTCACCTACTCATTTTAAGTCGTCACTTCTCGTAAAAAAATAATTATTCTTTTCATTGCATGTATGTCTTGCGACTTCGCATTTTATTTTTAAATCAACTATATAAATATGGAGTCGGTTACTCTTAATAGAGAGATTTTTACTCTTCAAAATTGAGGTAATTACTCTTCAATGGAGATATTTTTACTCTTCAAAAGTGAGGCGATTACTCTTCAATGGAGAGATTTTTACTCTTCAAAAGTGAGGCGATTACTCTTCAATGGAGAGATTTTTACTCTTCAAAAGTGAGGCGATTACTCTTCAATGGAGAGATTTTTACTCTTCAAAAGTGAGGCGATTACTCTTCAATGGAGAGAGTTTTACTCTTCAAAAGTGAGGCGATTACTCTTCAATGGAGAGATTTTTACTCTTCAAAAAAGAGGTTGTTAAACTAAGAGACAATCTATTTTCAATAAAGAGAAGATCACTCTTCAAGATATCATCTTCTTGTTCATTTCGTTCATTTTAGCTTCTTTCTTCCTTATTAATAGCCTATTTTTCTCATACAGATTACGAATAAAAGTTACCGTTCTTGATTTTCACTAAGTAATTTGTTTAATTCTAACGTGTCTAGATGTAGCCATGTTACCATGTTGCATACGACATTATACACATGTGATTAACATCTTTCTAACTCTTTTCTCCAGCGTTCCCATGCGTACGTCTCATTAAGTTTCTAATTACGTAATTGCTTGCTTGTGAAATATTGCATTTATGTTGTTATTTTGAATAAATTATTTAAACAATAAATCACAATTAATATTATTGTTTTGTCTCTCAATTATTTTTTTTAAATGCTCATTTTCATCATCAAAGCTTTTTACCTAGATATTATTACGTTTGTTTCAGTTTTCTTTAAGCTACATCTATCTGTCGTGATAAGTTCTGTTCAGTTCTAAATTATTTTCGTGCTACAAGTTTCTTATCTTTCTTCTCGATCACTGCTACAAAGACAGGCCAGTCGTAAGTATAAACTTTGTGGTCTGTCTGAGGTCGTTCACATCACCATGTAGTTTCTGATGAAGTGTCGTCTCAGTTGGCCATGTTGTTGCTCTCTCCTGGTCGTACCTTTTACAATTTTGGAGTATATGTTTTGTCGTCTAATTTTCCACACCACATGGGAAAGCTGATGACGGTCTTATTTATAAATGCCCCTTTTCTGTTCTCAGTTTTGATACGTTATGAACGGCTTCGTTCTGTCAAGTTCTATTCAGTTGTACATTTTTGGGTTCCTCTTCGTTTCTGACCTACATATTTATTATTTAAGCATCGCGTGATATTTACACTCAAATCTGCGTTTGCAGCCAGCTCCCTCCAAATAATGGCCATCATGTGAATAAAGGCCATTCTTGTAAAAACTGCCATAGATTATTTAGAACAAAATGACCCCCAAATAAGGACCACCAGTCAATAAATGCCATATTTGTCTTTCCCAAAGGTGGCTTTATTCACAGGTTTAACTTTATTTTCACCTTATATAAAAAGTGTGTAATCACATTCAGTCATTAAATGTTTTTTGCTTATTATGTCAATGTAAATGCTTTTTTTATTTATTATACGATTACGTATTAAAGGGACATGCCCTGGAACTGAAGGGTCTCGAATAGCAATCAAATAGGTATCATTTTAATGCCTAAATCAATTAATGAAAGCCCTGTAAAATATTTACAAAATATCCCGCTAGTTTACTCAAAATACACATTTCAAGATTTACCAAACATGCCGATTTCGGCCTCAGAATTATTTGTCATTTTTTTACAACTCGACCCTTTCGGTATCTGTCAAAACCGAAAACATCGCGGAAAAATGTCAACAAACTGAAATGGTAAGTATTGCTCGTGTTATGTTCACTTGAAAGGCAGCGCACATGCTCAGTTAAACTCTCAGACCTATCGGAAATATCATTGTCGTCAATAAAAGGCTTACAGCCTTTTATTCAAACCGACATAAAAATACCGGCGCGCGCGTTATAGGGTCATTTTTCAACGCACATTCTTCTTTGACTTTTCGGTAATAATTGGTTTTACAAGTGACAAACACATTTTTGGTGAACAAAAAAAAGACACAGCAGTTCCTGGGCATGCCCCTTTAAACTCTGTTTTTGCTTATATACATGTATCAATTATTAAGTTAAATGCTTTCTTGTTATGCGTTATACATTTGTTGTACATAATACAAATATAATACATATGAATCATTACATCTGTTTTTGTAGTCCTTTTATAATAAATTGTATTCGTCCTCTTTGTACAAAAATTGCTATCATTTTAGTACAGCAAAAACATGTAGTATGCAGAAATACATGATACCTAAGTATGGTCACGTGAGTTCTTATTTATAGTACATACTCAAAGTGTCAGTACATTCATCCATTCATCAAGTGAACAAGAACATAAAAAATAGATTAAAAAATAATGTCCTCTTTTTATAGCCCATCTTGAATTGCATAGTATTGAAGAACAATTTTAAACGCACTTACTTGAATACCAGATAGATTATTAATATGTTCAAGACCCGCCTCCGTGGTCGAGTAGTTAAGGTAGCTGACTTCAAATCACTGTAACCTCTCACTGATAGAGGGTCGTGAGTTCGAGCCCAGCCACCGACCATGTCTCTTTATGTGAGAAAGTAGGCAGTTGCTTACGGAGTATGTGAGTCTGGTACTGTTTCTTTCAAACGATGATTAGTTGAACTGTCTGCCTCATATACCTCTGACTGTTGAAAAGGGGCGTGAAGCCCAAATAAACAAACATAATGATTACATTGTATTATGTTCAATCCAACATTTATATTGTATGCACGATTTATTTGTGATTGGAAGAATTGTAAAACCACAAGAATTAATTCAGTTATTTAGGTTCTTCCTAGAACAGAGTTTAAAAGATGGACGTTTAGAAAATCGATTTAGTTTATACAAAATGGATTAAGTATCGCATTGATAAATAATCCTTTATTTGAAAATCAACAACATGAAAAATTGAAAACCGCATTCTTTTAAAAAACAAGGTTTTTGAGCAATTAGGTTTCAAAAGGACCATGCACATGCATGTAATGTGTAGAATTTCTTGGAAGAAACAGGTAAAACTAGTACCCCTAACACACTATGCCGCGTATCCACATCATTGGTACGGCGTTGTTTAATTTTCAAGATGGCAAGAAAAATCTGATACTTTTTTGTGTGAATGGAGATGTCACGGCGTCCTTACGGCGACCAAGGCGTTGCTAATGGCGTGTTGGAGATTATTTGCGAGATAGAGACGCAGTGATATATCAGAGGCCGTCATACAATCTCCATACAAACGCCAACAAAAGCGTTCGCATATCGACCTCTGTGTGCGCCCGCGGAGCTCCTGTGGCTTTTTAGGAGACCTCACTGCGCTGTAATAGCGACCTTACGGCGACTCCACGCGCTCTAACCAGAACGCCGAGCGACGGTGATTGTTTCGTGCATGCTCAAAGCGCGCGCCTCGGCTTTCTTCGCGGTTACAACGCGTCTACTGGCGATGCCACTGCGTTGCTACGGCGATGCTTGCGGTCGTACTGCGCATCTCGGTGTTCTGCATTGTTCTTGAACGCCGTAGGATCGCTGTGAGAACGCGACCCTAGTGTGACAGGGCTTTAAGAGAATTACTTAATACGTTTTACAAATGATGTACATAAATAAATCGAGTATACAATGTCATAGTTGGATTGAATACTTATAATTATATTAAAAAGGCTAAAAGCCAACCTCGTAATCAACTAAGCGTGTTAAAAATATCGTTACCAGTTTGGTATGTGGGTTATAGACGACAAAGCATGTAATGCGAATAATTGTCGACCATTTGAAATGTGAATTATTGATGACCGCCCATGGTTTGTGAATTATTGATGAACGACCTTGGTTTGTGAATCATTGATGAAAGACCTTGGAATGTGAATTATAGACGACCGACATTGGAATGTTAATCATTGACGACCGACCTTGGAATGTGAATTATAGACGACCGACATTGGAATGTTAATCATTGACGACCGACCTTGGAATGTGAATTATAGACGACCGACATTGGAATGTTAATCATTGACGACCGACCTTGGAATGTTAATTATTGACGACCGACCTTTGAATGTGAATTATAGACGACCGACATTGGAATGTTAATCATTGACGACCGACCTTGGAATGCGAATTATAGACGACCGACATTGGAATGTTAATCATTGACGACCGACATTGGAATGTTAATCATTGACGACCGACCTTGGAATGTGAATTATAGACGACCGACATTGGAATGTTAATCATTGACGACCGACCTTGGAATGTTAATTATTGACGACCGACCTTGGAATGTGAATTATAGACGACCGACCTTGGAATGTGAATTATGAACGACCAATCATGGAATGTGAATTATGAACGACCGACCTTGGAATGTGAATTATGAACGATCGACCTTGAAATGTGAATCATTGACGACCAATCATGGAATGTGAACTATAGAAGACCGACCTTGGTTTGTGAATCATTGACGACCAATCATGGAATGTGAACTATAGAAGACCGACTTTGGTTTGTGAATCATTGACGACCAATCATGGAATGGGAACTATAGAAGACCGACCTTGGTTTGTGAATCATTGACGACCAATCATGGAATGGGAACTATAGAAGACCGACCTTGGTTTGTGAATCATTGACGACCAATCATGGAATGGGAACTATAGAAGACCGACCTTGGTTTGTGAATCATTGACGACCAATCATGGAATGTGAATTATGAACGACCGACCTTGGAATGTGAATTATGAACGATCGACCTTGAAATGTGAATCATTGACGACCAATCATGGAATGGGAACTATAGAAGACCGACCTTGGTTTGTGAATCATTGACGACCAATCATGGAATGGGAACTATAGAAGACCGACTTTGGTTTGTGAATCATTGACGACCAATCATGGAATGGGAACTATAGAAGACCGACCTTGGTTTGTGAATCATTGACGACCAATCATGGAATGTGAACTATAGAAGACCGACCTTGGTTTGTGAATCATTGACGACCAATCATGGAATGTGAACTATTGAAGACCGACTTTGGTTTGTGAATCATTGACGACCAATCATGGAATGTGAACAATAAAAGACCGACTTTGGTTTGTGAATCATTGACGACCAATCATGGAATGGGAACTATAGAAGACCGACCTTGGTTAGTGAATCATTGACGACCAATCATGGAATGTGAACTATAGAAGACCGACCTTGGTTTGTGAATCATTGACGACCAATCATGAAATGTGAACTATAGAAGACCGACCTTGGTTTGTGAATCATTGACGACCAATCATGAAATGTGAACTATAGAAGACCGACCTTGGTTTGTGAATCATTGACGACCAATCATGGAATGTGAACTATAGAAGACCGACCTTGGTTTGTGAATCATTGACGACCAATCATGGAATGGGAACTATAGAAGACCGACCTTGGTTAGTGAATCATTGACGACCAATCATGAAATGTGAACTATAGAAGACCGACCTTGGTTTGTGAATCATTGACGACCAATCATGAAATGTGAACTATAGAAGACCGACCTTGGTTTGTGAATCATTGACGACCAATCATGAAATGTGAACTATAGAAGACCGACCTTGGTTTGTGAATCATTGACGACCAATCATGGAATGGGAACTATAGAAGACCGACCTTGGTTTGTGAATCATTGACGACCAATCATGGAATGTGAACTATAGAAGACCGACTTTGGTTTGTGAATCATTGACGACCAATCATGGAATGTGAACTATAGAAGACCGACCTTGGTTTGTGAATCATTGACGACCAATCATGGAATGTGAACTATAGAAGACCGACTTTGGTTTGTGAATCATTGACGACCAATCATGGAATGGGAACTATAGAAGACCGACCTTGGTTTGTGAATCATTGACGACCAATCATGGAATGTGAACTATAGAAGACCGACCTTGGTTTGTGAATCATTGACGACCAATCATGGAATGTGAACTATAGAAGACCGACCTTGGTTTGTGAATCATTGACGACCAATCATGGAATGTGAACTATAGAAGACCGACCTTGGTTTGTGAATCATTGACGACCAATCATGGAATGTGAACTATAGAAGACCGACCTTGGTTTGTGAATCATTGACGACCAATCATGCAATGTGAACTATAGAAGACCGACCTTGGTTTGTGAATCATTGACGACCAATCATGGAATGTGAACTATAGAAGACCGACCTTGGTTTGTGAATCATTGACGACCAATCATGGAATGTGAACTATAGAAGACCGACCTTGGTTTGTGAATCATTGACGACCAATCATGGAATGTGAACTATAGAAGACCGACCTTGGTTTGTGAATCATTGACGACCAATCATGGAATGTGAACTATAGAAGACCGACCTTGGTTTGTGAATCATTGACGACCAATCATAGAATGTGAACTATAGAAGACCGACCTTGGTTTGTGAATCATTGACGACCAATCATGGAATGTGAACTATAGAAGACCGACCTTGGTTAGTGAATCATTGACGACCAATCATGGAATGGGAACTATAGAAGACCGACCTTGGTTTGTGAATCATTGACGACCAATCATGGAATGTGAACTATAGAAGACCGACCTTGGTTTGTGAATCATTGACGACCAATCATGCAATGTGAACTATAGAAGACCGACCTTGGTTTGTGAATCATTGACGACCGACATTGAAATGTGAACAATTGTTTCTGTCATTGAGTAATAGTAAATGTTTAACAGTATTGTTTTACTGTTACAGGGTGAGAATCTGTTTTTAACAGTATTTTCTTGAAAATGTTTTAGGGTAATAAAATAAATAACACATAGCTGTAGGTTGTAGGTAACAGTAAAAATATCAGCCCTCGGAAAATACTGTTACTCTCGACAGGTTTTACTGTTACCCACAAAGCTATGTGATATTTATATAATAACACATTGTAATAACACATGCGCAGAAATGATGCGCGTACAGTCAAAACAGATTTTCAATTATTAAATTATTTTCCATTTATTTGACAAGTTGTTCTTATTAAAATCTGGTCTAGATTGTAGATTGAACGTGTAAATATTTTTTTAAATTTTAATCCAAAATTTCGTATGACTATGTAATGACATTGCTTATTAAAGCGTTGTGACATCATATTTTTCTGTTTTATATTTCTATGAAATCTTCGGCGCTGCCTCGGTCAACATAATTTTTCTCGCGCTGGCCATTTTTAATAACTCCCTCTCAGAAATGTGATATTCTGTGATACATCAAGGTCTTAAATTGATTTAAGATTCAAATACTATAAGCTTTAAATCATAATGGCGGATGCTGTGTAAACTCACAAACTTTGACAATGTATGCACATAATGAAACCAATGAAAGCATGAGTTGTCTTTCTTGTCGTTCTATAAGAACAGAAAGTTTCAATGCGTTTAACACCGTTTTTCAACAATACTTCAGTTATATACGGCGGTATAAGGTTCATCTTACAAGTCTTCCTGGGCCTTACACAACGAGCCGGCAACGTCTCCACGTGTTCATCTTTCAAGTCTTCCTGGGCCTTACACAACGAGCCGGCAACGTCTCCACGTATGGAGGAAAATCTACTCCTTTTTGTCAAATTAAGAATGCGTATGGTGTTATGTAAGTACGTGATTACTAACGGTAATGTAACTTAATGTAATGTAAAACAAATTGTTAATATACGACGTACATGTAATTGCTAATTAAAGACAATCGTTGTCGAACCATAACAAAGTTTTAAAAATATATATAATATGTTATTAATGAATGTGGACAACAGTAAGCTCACTGTGGAAAAACTCAAACCAAATATTTCTTTCATTTGCAAGTGCAATTTACAACACAAAGCCAGTCTGTTTTTTTTAAAGAAACAAAAACTCCAAGAATCAACACAGAATGGTCCATTATGCTTTATGATTATATCAAAACACATAGTAGGATTTCTTAAAATTGCACAAACAATTCGGCGAATAACAATAAAACGCATGATTTGAAAACTGATACGTAAACACCTTGTTTATTTTGTTTAACAAAATCTTTAAGTCTATATTCGCCACAAACTTTTTCAGAAAAATTAATTTGAATTGCAATCTAATTAGCTAATTAGTTATATTTTATTATTTTACTGCTAATGATTATGAAGGTTAACTATTAATTGTATTTATAAGGAAATAAATTGTGTATATTTTGTAATATAATAGCAATAGATTTATAACGGAGCAGGAAGGTGCTAAATGACGGTACCGTACCGGTTATTTATTGTCTCGGGTTTTATAACCAATAATATTTATTTCATGGTGTTTTAGATAGTTTACAAATGATGAATGAATCGTGGTAATTGATTGAGTCATACAATTCTCTAGAGCGAAATAATGTGTATGAAAAGTACACTATAATGTCTGAATAATGCGTAAATATGAAAATAGCATGCATAGTGCGTAATTAATTGAATTTATTATTTAAAACTAACCGTAAGTCTATTTTTTATCCTGATAGCACATTTTATAATCAAAGTGTATCAGATATTTCTCTTTTTTCAGTTAGTTTCTCAAAAGTTACGGCATTCATTTTAAGATAGAAAAATCAGTGAATATAAATAATGTATCTAAATTAGTAAAACATCTCATTAACCTATCTGAAGTTATTACTGTAACCAAAAAGAGAAATAACAGCAATGACAATGACTAGAACTTGTATTGATTGCTTATAACTAAAAAGGGATGTAACTATAATAACTTGACTTATGCGGGAACTCGAGTTACCGCACTTACTTACAACTACTTAGGGATGTATTCATGTTAGTGGATTCGACAATAATACAGTTATATACTGCGGCCGGTTCTCTATACCCAGTACAATCTTACCCTCCGGAGAAAAATAAACTGATTGCCTGAAGTGGGACTAGTTGCATCGGTAATGGTCGAGAGTTGGTTTGTTTCAGTGTCGAGTGGAACATGTTTGTCTTTTATATCAGGACTGAATATTGTACATCTAATGCTATCAGTACCCAACGATTCACGCACCACACGCTGAAATTGGCTGTTCTCTGTACATGATTGTGTACCCGGAACTAGTCCGTACAGGTGAATGATCTAAACACGGAAATGTTTGCATAAGCTGGTTCCAGCTGATTCCGTATGTACAAAGACATACACTGGGACGTGGAATGGAAACAAGTTTAACATTAGCACGGCGTGTGTAGAATACGTAGTAATTTGGTCCGCATCGAATTCAGCCGCACCGAGTGAGTAGCGGCATCTGGGAACTGAATTGTATAGTTAAATTCTCAGCAAGTGTTGGTTACTGCCTATCATGTGTCACAGAAATCAGAAATTGAAGTTGCCGTTGATAAACAACATCAAACAGAAACAAACAAAACTAACAACACCACTTACTAATATTTAGGCCGCGACCGTGGTCCAGTGGTAAGTGTGCTAAATTTGTAACCCCTGCGGTCTGGGTTAGATTCCCAATCGCGGAAGTTCATACCCTTCCATGAAAATTAGACAAAACTGTCGATTTTCGAGAACTTGCCGGTTCATTGTGGAAGGGTACTGGTTAGAATACCGTCAAGGAAAACGTGTTAGGTGAATCGGCCGCCGTATGTGACCGAAGCATTGTGGAAGAGCGGCATTAACCTCAACCGAATTAATTGAATTGAAGTCCTCCTCTTTCCTCATTAACATTTTAACGAAACGATTAATGTAAATCCATCTTTATTTGCTCGTAATTAACTCGCGATTAATGATTTTCCGACCTTATATGGAATGTTGCGTCAATTCATTAAAATGCGATTACAATAATTAATCAACATTCAAAAACTCATTTTAGATTATCTACGATGTTTATAATTTTAAGATTGAAATAATATTATTCCAAAAAAAAACTCAATGAAAAAGTATTACTTTGTTGAGTAATCTAACACGTAAACGATTAAGACGTATGGTTTGTCTTACGTAACCTATGACAGCGCGTGAGTATAAAAGCTATACACGAGCGCACATTTCCCCCAGACGCTTACGAAAGCGACAATACACTAGATTCAAAATTGGCTTAATCACTTGCCGTTTCTGTCTGAATATTAAGTAAGCAATCAAAAACGTATTTATCTAATCTGAGAGGAATTAAAATGAATGTTTTGTTTCAAACCGCATGGGCCATCACGGCTATAATCTTGTATGCTGGCGGCGGAGAGGGGCTCAGACTACCTGAACCGAAAGCTTTGACTGTCGATTGCAAGTCCCTTGGTGATAAAGAAGACTTCAAAGACAGAGTGATGCAAAGATCTGGTGCTGAAGACAATATAACAATTCTGCTCTACAAAAAAGAAAGACTTTCAATACACTTTCATATGCCGCAGCACTCGGTGTTTGAAGTTCTTGACGTTCGATATTCGAATGACGGAGGCCAAGATGTGATTCAACTAAATCTCGATGACGTAAAGTTAGGAGAGTTCAAAACACCAATTGACTACGAATGGGGCGAAAAGTGGAATAAATTTGAATCTTCGGGGCCGATAGGGGGACCTCGTTACGTTGCAAGCGGCAATCATAGATTGACACTTACCATCTTGGAATCCGATGAGTACGGGATTGAAATCGACTACATCCGATTTAATGTACATCGGTCGAAAATGGATCGCTTGAATGAGGAAATAATGTGTGTGCACAGTCCCTCTAATACAAATGATTCACGTTAGTGATAAAACACTGAACGGTTGTGCCTTCACTGTATAAACATGAGTGTTTGTTGTTGCATGTGGTTAAGGAACACTGTCGTGTCTGTGAAATGATTAGATGTGACTGTGCTAGCGCAAATTGCGTTTAAAACACGTCGGAACCAAACAAAACTGTTTCCATCTGAGTGACATGATGTACGAGTATATATATATAGAAACTATTTAACGGTCAAGGGCGACAGGATTCGATTTTTCGGAAGAATCTCGACGGAGTAAGCCTATCGAAATACTATGTATCCTTAAGTTATCAGCTACTCCAAGTATATCTAAAAGGAGACTTTTAACTCTCACGACCTAGTTGGGAAACTTCTTCACAGCTCATCAAGATTCCGCAAGAAAATTTCTGCCACTAGGAACACCACGCCGCCGCTAAAGACGTCTTTAGTCTCTCCATTAATATTATTTTGTAAAATCTTGATACATTTTGAAAATGTGGCATGTATTTTGTCAATCGACGTGTGTAAAATGCTTAATGCATTTTTTTGTAATCCAATTTATCACTGGTAATATCGAAATGGGCAGCATTTATGAATGACAATGATTATAATCCATTTTTTGAATTTTACAGATATAAATGATGAAATTACATGCTAGAATGGTAATGCACAATCTATTTTTTAAAATATTTTTAATCATTGACTTGAATTAAATCGTAAGAAATACTGGAAGAATTAATATCAAGAACATTAAATATTGCGAGAATAATGAAAATTATTAAGTTATACAAAATGTATATTACGGAAGATGGTAAGTGCCATCACACAGCTATCTGTCGTGATATAAGATCTTATTAAATATACATGTATATTAAGGACGGTTGTATCGAAACGCATCTGGGTGTTGATATTTACCAGGGGTGATTTTCAAATTTGAAAAATGTGTAAAGTTCTACTTCGAAATAAAATGAAAATAATATTTTAAAAATTAAACATGATACTTTCTTTCGTATTTCATAAACCAAAGTTACCTTTTACGACCGTCGTTTGTTTTATAATTTTGAGAATGTATGGTTTGATCGTTGAAATCCATTTGTATAATCTACAAACATTGCGCCATTATAACAGTGTGGACTGGTACCCGTTTCTACGCATGGCGCTAAAGTAATCGGAGAGAATTGAGAATACACGGGAAACCAGTTTGAGTAGAATTACTGTATGATAACACGGAAAGTGCTTCAAAGCTTATACTCTAATCATTCTATATCTCATTTTGATGTATATTCTCATTAGTGAGTGGTCTTGTTGTAATATAGGTTTGATAAATAATACGATACTACACATAATTATCACTCTTCCGATATCTCATTTAGAAAATAATCATTTTTGAATCATAGGTTACAAAGCTAGGTGTTTGTGCTAAAAACATTTTAACTCATTTGGACCAAAATACATACAGCAGACCAAAATACATACAGCAGATTTTAATGGGATTTACTTTTTGTTGACCTAAAACAGAAACTCTGAATATTTTTTTTATCAATTTTTTGTTTGTTTGTTTCTGAATTAACCGATTTAAACTCTCTGCATTTATCAAAAATATGTTTGGTTTTATATCCGATTATGTTCCATATATTTTATAACAATAAAAGTATATATACAATGCTCAACTTACATGATTGGTCTCATACATTTTTGAGTATTTTATAGACATAATTGAGTCAACATTAAAACATTTAATTGACATCATATGATCAGAGCGGGTAATGTACGTTATTTATCATTTCATTTAACTATATCTATTACGTACACTTTTTGTTCTGTTTATTTAGATATTAATAGAATGTTGATTGATAGTGGATGTATATAAATGGTCATTGTATAATTTACATTTTGTAGTATTTATGCCTTTAAGTCGAATTTGATTATTAATAAACGCTGACATAATATGTTCTTTATTTTCCTTTTATTCCATTAAATATCTAACATAATTGTATGTGGTCATTTTTGTCGATGTGTGTTTGAGTCTAAATCACACCGCTGACCATCAGTGTTTCGCTGTACATGTATACGTCTGTCTATTTACTTAACCATCGACACTGACTGGTGTTTATCTAATTCCTCATTTCCGCATTTTGCGTGAATTAAGGCGGTGCCCAAATTACCAGTGTCGTAACACATTCATTAAGATTGTCTTGAAAAACTATTTCCTTTTGAGAATCCACAGGCATGCGCATTACCGGTATCTGGAAATGACTCAATACAGTAATCGACAAAAATAAACAAAACAATAAAGTATTCATTCTCCGATTATGCTATAAATCTTTGCAATGATGGGGCACTTAACTTGAATTATTGCTTAATTACAATGTATCACGCATTCTCTATGTTTGTAAACACATCCGTTAATCATTTAATGATGATTGCTTAACAGAAATTTCTATTCCTTAAAAACAAGATATATAATTATATACAGCCACTAAATCTCTCTGTTTAAAGAACAATAAAGATCAGAGTTTAAGTAACATATGCACAAAGTATTTTGTTTCAAATATGTAAATACTAGTAACAACAAAATACACGTGGAAATATATTTGATTTGAAAAAATATGTCAGTAAGATAAAAAGGGAAAAAGAAAAGAATAAAGAAACAGAAATAAACAGAAAAGATTATTCATTGAGGATGAAAACTTACAGATATCGTAATTGATAATAAGGAACTACAGTACATCCTCTCCAGAGCGCCCCTCTGTAGAGCAACAACCTCTCTATAACAACACCTTCAAAATTTCCCTAAGCTGATATTTACTATACATTTTACCTCTATAGAGCAACAACGGCCAATATTTGCAGCTCCCACAGGGTGCTGCTCTACAGAGGTTTTTACTGTAGATGAATTGTTGATGATATTAGCAGGGTGATATATAACATGTTGTTGTATATAAACAACTAGGTATGCATATAGATATCAAGCACAGATAACTCTCGAGAGAACCAGGACACAAGTTATCAATCAAAGCGCTGAAAGTACTCATGGGAACTGAACTTGCATAGATTCGCATAAAAAGCATGCGCGCCGAGCGAGTGACAGCTATGGAAAACAAAACTATCGTTCAGTTTACAAAAACACTTATTATGCCATGGCTAAACAAACTAATATACTGGTTTATTTGGCGACTTTTCTAATGTTAATGATAGTCGTAGATCATCATACTCATTGCATGGTAGGATCATCAAGTATTCAGTTGCAGGCGGATTCAATCTCACGGCTAGTGATTACTAGTCAGATATCATAACCATTAAAGTCTGATAATTTATATGGCTTTCTTTGTACACCATAGCATTCAGTGTCAATAGGTACAATGTTTTAAATAATTCATAAATAAATCTAAAACATATATAGGATTACGTGGACAAATCGTCATAGTTCGTTTAATTGCTAAACACTTACTGAAGTTTTCAAACTTAAAACAAACATGTATGGAAGTTTATGTGGTTAAATAATTTTATAAGGATTTTAGATTTAACCATACAGCGACATTTGGACCACTTTTGCAACGAAATTGAATTGCATCTTTATATAGCGACGGTCTTATTATGAAGTTGAAATCTTGACGAAATATGGAAAACTAATCGAAAACATGTGGATGTAATCGTTATTATATTTGGGGGGGGGGGGGAGAGGAGGGGTTAACGCCGTTTTTTAACAATTTTTCATTCAGTAAAATAATATATGTCGACTGACTGATACGCCTAACGGGTTCTTGTTATAACGGTATACCAGGTCAAAAAGAACCGACCACTTCTCCACATGTGGAGGCAAATCGACATTTTTGTAAAATTATCATGGAGGGGTGACCCCTCCCGCGACCGTGAATCAACCCCGGATCGGCTGGTAACAAATCTAACGCACCTACCACTGAACCATGGCCGCGGCCACGTTATTATGTGGTGAGTATTATGTAGGTAAATTGTCGAATTGCGAGATTTTACTGTATTTTTCAAATTCTTAAGCGACCGACAAAAAACCAGTTTGATGAATGATACTACTTGAAAACATATTTTAGTTACATTTTTAAACAACAGTCATTATTAAAAATTATAAAAATTCCAGCACGTTCTATTTAGCGATCTTATGTAAGAATATAAAAATGTAAAAACATTCATACAATAAATCATCAACTTTTAGTATGACAAACAAAGTGATTATGTCTATGTTATACTTTAAAGTTATACATGTATAACTTAATTAGTACGTAACATGACCTGCTACGACTGTAAATGGCAAGAAATCGTAGAAAATCCTTCAAGGCTTGCTATAAGTAACGGGTTGTATATGGTGGTCACACAGAGGACTTTTACCGCGGAATAGGCTGTGCTCATTAAAAAAAAAAATTAAGTCACTATGTACAAACTTGCCTTTAGTCGCGTAAACTTCGTGTTACAGAGACCTCTGAGTCTTGTATTATGGTTGTTGTTCGTGTGACTGTCTTGTCAACCAGAACAGGTACCAGTTTATCCATGATACACGTTTACCATTCGGGGTACTTCGACCGACTACGTCAAATCTCAGTTATATCAGGTAAGCCAACATTGAAACCACTTGGAATTTCCCAGATGCAATATGGCAAATATTTTGCGGCCTCTATGAATGAATGAAAAGCCGGCCAAGCTGTACAAAGTCATCGGATGTTTCCTGTATGCATTGTATACTATGTATTTTAGAAAGCAAATGATTTCAAATCTTGATCGATGATTCTGCAATGAAAACGCTTCAGACAGTCGTCGACAAATGCTATTTTAATTAAGAACTTAATTGTCCAGCGGTAATAATTCCTAATCAGTTAATCAAAAGCTGTTGTTGTACGGCGACGGAACTCTGGAATGCTTATTTTTAAGTGGCAATGCAAAATCGCAACTTCTTGCACCGAAGCAGATTACTGACAGTGCCCGAAATATCCGCAATGGTCATCACGTGATATAAGCAAAACAGAAATAGAGCGAGGTCACGTGTTACTCACACCAACTAGTGTTAGCTTGATGACGCAGTCGCTATTTATAGTCTAAGAATGGAGCGAGCTCGATAAACAACGACGGGAATGAATCTGCCCATCTGTCAATAAACGAACCGAATCCAATCCTACTATAGTAAACAAACATGGCGTTGAATTTAGTACACTATCAAGCATTGTGTTATATTACTGAGGATGAAGCAAAACTACTTTTTAAGTGGTGTTCATGTGTACATACAGACTGTGTATTATTCAAGTTGTTAATCGGACTCGCTAATAGCCTCAATGATCACGTGACATTCACCGAATACTAGTAGCTGTTTCATATCGTTGTCGTCTCGTCAATGTCAATCACCTATAAATTACTAGAAACGTGTCAATATTTCAATAAAAGTGGTTTCAGTTGACTGAGAATTTGACTCTGCCTGGTGCGCTACAACGAGAACTAGTTTAGTATTTATATGGGCACTGTGACGACAGGGTTCGACATTAAGGCAGGTCCGAACGACAAGCAATAGCTTACTGGTCCAGTCTAGTGCATCTTGCTATTTGGTAGCCCGAATGGTCGTGCTCTTGAAAATGCAGCCGAAACTCTTTATATCAAAGGACTTAGGAAAAAATGTTCGATCTAAATGAACTTCGATGTATAAATTATTAGAGAAATTCGCTGTGTTTATTACATTTTGGAGCGATCGTCGGTCTGTTGTAATAATCATTTAATCGTGTTATAAGATACGGAACACGGTCTTTATACGTTTCGATGTATTTATTTTAGCAACATGTCGCAAATAAACAAAACATTATAAACATATTCACACAGACTAATTTTATAATCGCGAGCGTGGACACTGACTTGTTTACGCAATTGTCATTAATTAAATATCGATTTCGGAGCTCAATACAAAAAATGTCCGATCAGGCGAGAAATGATGACTTAATTGGTTCGACATAGACGGTCACTTTATGGTTCGATATAGATGGTCACTTTACAGTTGAAAATCTATGTTTGGGACCGTTATACCAGGTTTTTACGACAACGTACCCTCAGACAACGGAGTATATTATTTTTGGAGACTTTATTTAAATATTTTAAATGCATTCCAGCAGATATTGCAACGTCTGATACATCGAGGTGATAGTTTCCCCTGATTTTAATTTTAGGGTGGAAACAGGGACTACATGTAGAGTACCTCGTGAACTGTAGAACCATATGACCAGATTCATGAGATTCATGAAACATCAACGGCTTGTATTTTTGATGGAGTAGATGATCGATCAGTTAAGTCAAAATAACAAATTCGTTTGATCTGAAACTTCGCACATCCTGATAAAAAATGCTACATAGGCCACATTCTAGTATTGAATTGCCGGATGCGATTTTGCGCCGTACAAACATTTAACTTGTATTATAGATATAAGGCGTAGACACATATCAAGCTACCACGTACATTAATGTATGATTGAGGTACATAATTGACCGAGGTGTTCCGAATGATCTATACACACCACCTGATGATTCCCAGTTAACCTTCACTATAATTTATGTGTGAAATTTCAAACATTTCTTGTATAATGAATTAGTAGTAATTTCTTAAATGATACATTAAACGTGTGCAATAATGGATCGGTAGTTTTTTGTTGTTCGGAACAAACAATGTTGTAGGTTGTTTTCTAATTAACATTACATTATTAACATTAGCTTAGTTATTCTAATTCTCATTACATACCGAAGAGCTTCCTGTAACCTTCCGACTGCGAAAAAAATAGTTCCAATTTTACAATTAAATGGCATACACTCAAAAAGAAAATGTCATATGCATTCAAGTCAAAATGACACATGGCTATGCAAACTCGTAATCAAGCAACATGAAACAGTAAAATATGCAAATATAACAAATCTACAAAAACGACAGAATGGCGTATGAATATATGATTTCTTACTTTTTGTGATGCATATTTCTTAAACATATAAGCGAATAGTTTCTTATCGTTATAATTATGAAGTTCACGTGTGCTGGCCAGGTGAATGACTGTATATATAGTTCTTGTATTAAAACTAAAATCATTGTGTATAGAAAACGAGGGGATCTAAAGAACAAATATATGTATATATCAAAATTATTTACGCCTTACTGAGGCAATAATACAGTCAGTTTTGGGACGCGGTCTTGATTTTTTCCAATAGTCATCGTCTTTCTAAAAATACTACTTCCTAATCTTTGTCAGTAGTGTGAAATTCAACTCCCCAAAACTTCTATTTTTCCTATGATACAAAGTGGGAAATTCGACGAATGAAGAGTCTACTGTCCTACTCTTTCTCTCTGGGGCAGCGCTGAATCACAGGTAACTGTATCATGAATAGATAATAAAAATTAAAAAAAAATATTTAAAAAAATATATTTATTAATATATTAACAAGGTATATTTCAACAAAAATCCCAAGATTTTTAAAGCATCAAAAAAATTTTTTGGCTAAAGATATTTCCAGTGATCGATTATATTCATAAAACATATCGTTAAAACAACATTCATGCAAAATCCCAGAGAAATCCGTCGCCTAGTTTACGAGTTATGCCACAAAATGTAAATCAATGCTTCGGGACAATCACTGAGGTAATTTTGACATCCACTAAATTTACATAAAATAGACGATATTCAGTCTTAACCGTTGTGTACAAACATAATGAACAGCTACACTTAGAAAACACAAATGTTTGAACACATTTACCCCCATGACAATTTGTAAATTCGTTACATGTGAATGTTTAAGCAATAAACAAACTTTCGGCTTTAATTTTTATCCCCGATAGACTCCATTTTGGTTCATATGACACGCGTGCTATCCAGTTTGTGACAAGGATTTTCATTGGCCAATTTCAAAGGGGTTTTCCCAGGTGAAATGACGTATTTGGTTCCCGGCCAATGAAAACGAACGTTACAAAATACACTGGGATTTCTCTAGAGTCATCGACAGAATGAAGTTTTTACGTTGATATTTAGATAAAATCGGAATTTAAACGTTGAATTACATGTTATGAAGGTAAAATAATGTAAATAAATAAAGCTTTCAATGCAGGAATATGTTTTTGTTCAATTACGGCCGTAAAAAGTATATTCATTTGCATGAATTCACCGGAATCCTTGATGAAATTGAAAAACAAAAGTCACCTCAGTGATCGTCCAGAGAATTTTCGTTGAAATATACCTCACTGGGGGCCAACGACGTATCACGAGAGGCGGTTCGCATCGAAAACATGTGTATGGTATGCAACGACAAACGACACATGTTATGTACACATAACGTGGTTGAAAAGCTAAGGACGACATTTCTCGTAGTTAGTGACATTGTATTTTGCTGGAATATCATATTCCAAGCACGAAACATTGTGAGTAGAAACGTTTAATACTATGAAACAGTTGTATGCAGTTAATTGAGTACCAATTACGTATGAATTAAGCTCAAAAGTTAGGAATGTTCGTAGACAGTCTTGTTTTGGTAGATTTTTCATTAAAATATTTTTCGTGAGTATCATTTCTTATACTTACTGGGTAAGGTTTACTTATTCAATCTTTTTGTCTTCATTAGAAATGTTCTGTAGGTGTAATAAGCACATATGAACGGTGTTTTTGCATACTACGACTGTGTTTGTTTCTCACAGAGTGTGTGTATGGTGCCAAACGAAGGTCACTCGTCATGTGTACGTTGCTCACTGAAGTCAAAATCAATTTCAGGATACAGACCACGCGGTGTGTATGTACTGCCGGTCACCATTTTCCAGCATTTTAGAAGCGCAATGACACTGTGCAAACTCCAGCATATAGAGCGTTACGTTCATGAGGGAAGCAGATGATAGAGGTACAACTAAATATCACAATGCAACTTAAAATGAAGGACCATTACGTTATCTACAACATCGACGACATGACAACGATCACGGAAACTGGAAAAATTAATACCTACAAATAATGTAACAAGTGACAGACCAATATGGAAATTTCTTAAAGTGAACACACCGACTAAGTCTGTCCATTGCCAATTGTTCCTGAAACAAGAGGAATCCGGGATGTACAGAAGTTTCTCAACCAGATGGTGCTGAACTGACGGAACAATTGGACACAACTATACTATGCTCAGACGCAGAGGACTTTGAAAAAGTAGATCTAACGTTACCGATGAAACAATAAAAGAGACCGTAGTACAATTACAAAAGCTTCTTGAATCCATCACATCTACTCTAATTATACCCCCATCACACTAGGGCAACGATTGCACTACACCCATCGCGTCCTGACAGGACGTTAACAAATGAATGCATTTTGTTATTGTACCACCTGACAAGCCATTTGGATGCTGAAATTGCCGTTTTCTAAATAAGAAATAGAAGAAAAAGAAACATGAAGCAACTTAAATTATGTTGCGTTAGTACATGACTATAAGCAGAAAAAAGACTTCTGTTTGGCCATCATGACCAGTTAATATAAATGGACACATATGGTACAGTATACATACGGAGCTAGTGAATGCAATGAGGACGTTATTGGGACCTAGGGAGAGCGCAGTTCAGTCTGCATGGACGTAGTGAGCACATAATTTGGGCGTAGTATTAACGCAATAGACCTGGTGACAACGGGAAGCTGCACGTGTAATGAACTTACTGGCAACGTGATAGACGCAGTGAGAACCTGGCAAAGACGTTTTAAGGGCGTAGTGCGAGCCTGAGTGCATCATTTCTTTTCGAGTTTGACCCCGTCCCTGCCACGGCCATCAAACTTTTCAGGACGTGATAGGAACTTTGCGAGCGTGGTGCGGACGTGCTCTGGTGTGATTGGGGCATTATAACTGACCGTAGACGTCTTCAAGACTGGGTCACCTTTTTTCAAATGGTGGATATTGGCGAATTCGGTGCAAATCACGCTTTGATTGACGAGCACGGTGCAACATTGCTATAGATACTAATGAATGGGGCAATGGTGTTAACGAATCGAAGAAATGCAATCAAACTTTTTAGATAACAGCAGATTTCTAAATTGTTCAAACTCGTAAATTATATAAGTATGTGCCTAAATCTATTATAATGCAGTTATTAAATGATAAGACCATCTAACAATTTTAACTGTTCTCTTTAGACCATCACACATAATTAAATAGATATCTGTCAACTACAAAATATTAATTAATATACACATTTGACTTCAGACTGAAACATCACACACTCTGTTAGTAACATATACATCAAAAAGAGACTTCAGTTGACACCATACACACTTGTCTAGTGCGAAAGGCCTTGTTATATTAACGTGTATACATTCTATTGAATCTGATAAGCGGTGGGGAGATGCTAAGTTATGTTCACAGACATGATGCCTGTATCATGAGTGCTAAATATTTTACAAATGGGTTTCATGTCACAATAATTTTGAGGAAAACTGTTTTTTACACAGAATAACGGACTAATCTGGCATAATTTGATGAATGACAACGCAATCATTGTACAGAAAACGCATTTTACAACGGCAAATACAAACTTAATAAAAACAACTAACAAGACAATCCAAAAAACTAACATTTCGTCACCCTGCAGGTCAAACATTTCAAAATGGCATGTGGAGGTCAGAAAACCAGAGACTGTTTACATAAAATTTCGTTGCATAACATACACATGTTTTCGATGCGAACCGCCTCTCGTGATACGTCGTTGGCCCCCAGTGTACCTTGTTAATATATAAATAAATATTTAAAAAAAATTTTTTTTTTTAGATTTTTATTATCTATTCATGATACAGTTACCTGTGCGCTGAATTGGCAATAGCTATTGAGTGGGTAGGTTAATCACATAGATAAACAGTAACAAAAAGATTTTATGTCGATAATGAAGTTGAAAATCGACACTTATAATTACGTTAAATCAGCCGAATGCTGTTTTTAAGGCCGGAACTAGACTGCACAAAGTTGGAACAAATTAGCCGAACTAAAATATGATTGATTGTCAGTTGATTGCGAAATACAAACATAATTAATAATCTTGAATGACACGTAGATTGCGGTATGTGTTGAATAATAAAGATTCTATCTCAAAGACAAAATGAGAATCAGAAGTTTCAATTTTTGCGCTAATATTTCATGCGTTTTTCTAATTATGATAAAGCGGGTTATTATTCATAATTAATATTCAAATTATGATTCCACTGCATGATAAATAATAATTTTAAAGCAATTAATTCGATTATGGTTAAACATTTTAACACTTAATTACAGTAATTTACAAAAAGAATGTGTGACGTAATATAGAACTACACATTTACGGTGACAATACAATTATTGCTAGATGTATCATTATTGTGTAAGTCACAACAGATGTCCATTCTCAGACACGTGGTGTTTCTCGCTGAATTGTGGAGATTTTCTTTGAGGGTGAACCTTTTTTCCGAATGTCTCGTGAGAATATGCAACAACTTTCTCAGGCATATTTAACAGGCAATACAAGACTATAATAAGCATTGGGCAAGATCTAAATGCTTCTTGGGTTGTTCTCTCTGGAATAAATAACCTCCTGGCATAGCTCATACCTCCGGGTTGTCTGCTTTCAAATCAGCTGTCAGAAAGCATCTGCTAAAGATTTACTATCTTAATTCTTACATTATTATTTTTCTTTTATGATCAGATTATTATTTATAATGAGTATTTGTTTTTTTCGGTATAGATACCTTTTAACTTCATTTCAATTCATAGTTCTAATAGTAATCGTATAAAATTATATTTCTTAGCACTGATTTATGCCAGTGTAATCAGCCATTACAAATGATCTACTATTTAGAATTGTCTGTGATGAAAATGCCTCGCTATACAGGATCACAATGGAAATAAGAGTTAGTCACTTTTTGTGTAATCCTCAGTTTTGATGTACATGTCATGGACCTTATTTCACTGATGTGTTTCATTTTTATATTTGCTAACATGTGTTATATCCATGTATATGTGTACCTTTACCGAAATTAATGTATCAATCAAAATGTCGAAATATCTGTGAACAATTCACATAACCATTCAAATTTAAATTATAGGAGACATTAGACTCCAGATGAACGTGTACAGCGTACACTGTAGACACCAGATGAACGTGTACAGCGTACACTGTAGACACCAGATGAACGTGTACAGCGTACACTGTAGACACCATATTAACGTCTACAACGTACACTGTAGACACCAGATTAACGTAGTACTGTAGACACCAGATGAACGTGTACAGCGTACACTGTAGACACCATATTAACGTCTACAACGTACACTGTAGACACCATATTAACGTCTACAACGTACACTGTAGACACCATATTAACGTCTACAACGTACACTGTAGACATCATATTAACGTCTACAACGTACACTGTAGACATCATATTAACGTCTACAACGTACACTGTAGACACCATATTAACGTCTACAACGTACACTGTAGACACCATATTAACGTCTACAACGTACACTGTAGACATCAGATGAACGTGTACAGCGTACACTGTAGACATCAGATGAACGTGTACAGCGTACACTGTAGACACCAGATTAACGTGTACAGCGTACACTGTAGACACCAGATGAACGTGTACAACGTACACTGTAGACACCAGATGAACGTGTACAGCGTACACTGTAGACACCAGATGAACGTGTACAGCGTACACTGTAGACACCAGATGAACGTGTACAACGTACACTGTAGACATCAGATGAACGTGTACAGCGTACACTGTAGACACCAGATGAACGTGTACAGCGTTCACTGTAGACACCAGATGAACGTGTACAGCGTACACTGTAGACACCAGATGAACGTGTACAGCGTACACTGTAGACACCAGATGAACGTGTACAACGTACACTGTAGACACCAGATGAACGTGTACAACGTACATTGTAGACACCAGATGAACGTGTACAGCGTACACTGTAGACACCAGATGAACGTGTACAGCGTACACTGTTGACACCAGATGAACGTCTACAACGTACAATTTAACTTTTTTAAAAGTACCAAAAAAATAAGATCCAGTGATCAAAGCCTGCTTAATACACTGAAAATGCAAATGATTGTCAATTAAACATTTTGAACTTAAAATTGAGGAATTTAAACATCTTTATTCAAATATTTGTGTAAACTCCTGTTTTAAACAGACAAAAGATGCAACAATACAACATACTAAATCACTACCACCGTGACATTGGGAAGCGAACGCAAATTTTGCATTATATCTGTACTTAACTTCGCTTGCCTTCACGTATAGTTACTACTGCTGATCATTTGAGGTTATTACCAAATATCTTACTACCGCGGTAAACAAGACAGGGCGGAAGTACTTCCACGATCTAAGACCGAAAAATAGTTCCATTATTTTTTGAATTACAAAATGTATTATGATTATTAATTATTAACACCGCCCCACGGCTAGTCTGGAGTTACTTCCCCTATCATTAACTATGTAAATCTAGGTTTTATTAAATGTAATAAATCAAAAATCGCTTTAGCGCATATGAAATGTTTAAACTAAGTTGGCATTTTTTTTAATAAATGGTTTCAAATGTTAATTACAATGTATTCAAAATATTTACTGTCTTCGTTGTTCAAATGTTTTCTTCAAAAGCTGCAATTAAAACATGATTTATCACCATAATGGCGAAACGGTTTACTCTTAGCAGATGTTTATATGCATTGTCAGGGGACGTGTGGTTGAAGTCACATTCAACCTGTTTTTAGTAAACAGCATTATCTTCATATCAAGGTAATAAAGAATGACTCTTTGTGTCATGCGAAACTTTCTACTCGTCTCGTGAGTTTACAAAGAAAGAAAATGTTATACATACAATGAGTTGCCAAAAAGGGGAATAACTAAAACCTTTATGTGTTAGAGTTATTGTTCTTGTGTTCTGTAGCTGTCCATATTGTCCCATACGTGTGAGCAAATACCATCGAAAGGTAGGAAGAATCAATGTCTTCATGCACAGTGGCAATCGTAACTACTCGGTCATTTCCGACACAGAGAAATACACCTTGTACATACATGTAGGGTTACAAATTTTGGTTTGTAGTTTCCGATCACTAATTTTTTTAACACAAGGCACTCATTTCTCGGAATGGCAGACTTTCGAACGTGTTTTAATATCGTTCATTGGCATCAGGTTGTTTCCATCGTTAAATTCACAGGTCAGCCATGATGGAAAGTAGCCCGTGAATATGGCGGTCTGTCTATAATGTTCGAGGCACTTTCTTTAGAAAAACGACGATTGGCACAGAGGCTGTTCATTCAAATGCCTACTTGGCACTTTATGTCGAAACATGGGATAAAGTTTTGGTACTGACTGATACATGTAAGCTAATTCAATGTCAGCCCAACGATAAATTTATGTTTTGCTCTCAGTGAAAAAGATGAACGGGCGATAAAACAGTACAAAACTGTAAAAAGCTCAAGTTGCACTTACTGTGGCACTACATCATACGAGAGAGTAGCCATTTACTTACGTAAAAAGGGGCTCAAATTAATTTTTGGAGGTAAAAAGTGCGACTCACTGAAACAAAGAAGCGGTTGACAAACGATTTTGACATAAATATAAACAAAACACAATAAATCAGTTTAGTACGACTTTATAAAGTTTCATACGAACTAACTGAGATTAATGCAGATTAATTGACTTTCAAGCATTTCTGTAATTTCGAATTCGTCTTATAAGTCAATCGGCTTCCCGCCTTAAGCGTGGTTGCCATGATAATATACCTAATTTAATTAAAATTGATTATTATTTGACGATTGTCATTAATAAAGGCATTTGATAATACAAACGAGTCATTCCAATGATAAAGTGACTGCATTTATTATCTAAATAAATTATTTTCGTTCACACAAAGCGAATAACAAATTAAGACGCATGTATCTGTACAAAACGAGTTCAAACGCAAAACACACCTTTAAAGAAAAGCAAGCATAGTTAGCAAGGACTTATATACAAGTCCTTGATAGTTAGTATGCAAAATGTGCTTGACTTGTCGTACCGTAATTATTGTGCTTGATGTGAAATTTTGAAACTCTAGACATAAAAATTTAAAGGACCATACCCTACAACTGACAAACAATCTATGAAAGTGTAAAAATGTGTTAGATGTATACGTAAAACAATATATACATGTAATGGATAATTGCAAGAAGAACTTGGGTCATAAAATGACTAGTTTAGGTACTAGCCGCAAAAATCATAGCTATAAATAATAAATCACTTCCACCCAAAAATTGTACAACAAATTCCAAAGAGTTTCCAATCTTTTATGGAAACTAATGTTTTTTGTGATTTTATTTTTAATTGGATGAATTTTTGGCTGAAACTTTCTTCGTCGGCTTTTTTCTTTACAAGCTTCTAATTTATTATCATTTTGCCTTGATTCTAGATGCACCAAGTTGTAGGGTATGCCCCTTTAAGCCTTTCTCACATAAAGAGACATGGTCGGTAGCTGGGCTCGAACCCACGACCCTCTATCAGTGAGAGGTTACAATGATTTGAAGTCAGTGACTTTAAACACTCGACCACGGAGAATGGAGACGGATCCACAATTGGGTTTAACGTTTACAACCAGGGGAACTTGGCGACTTATCCGGCTTTAACGGTGATGGACGATTGCGTGTGCACACCTGGGTAGAAACAACACCCTTCCATAAAGCAACTAAACATCATCCATTGCTGTGAAATTTTGTCTTGATTTTGACTATAAATGTTACCCTGATACGGATGCCAGGGATTTTCCTACACCGTTAAAGCATCTTTAAAAGTCGCCAAATGACCTAGGCTGTTGGTACGACTTTAGACACTAGTGAGGAGGGGAGCCAACAAAAAACATACAATATCGATGACTATCGCAACTGAAATCTACAATCTTAGAAATGTAAAGGTTCATATACATTTTGGCAAAGAATTCTACAGACTCTACCGAAGTCCAAGAACAGTGTATGTATAAAAAGAAATGCTTATCTACTTTTTATCATTAAATAAATTTTATGTTTGAAATAGAAAAGTAAATGGAAAAAATAAAATCTTGATGAGAAAGTTTACTTTAAAGGGAGATCACTGTGTATAACTTTGTATATTAAAATGGTTCCCCTTCCATGTTGTAATGCGTCTCTGTATATAGTCTAAACTGGTTCCCCTTCCATGTTGTAATGCGTCTCTGTATATAGTCTAACCTGGTTCCCCTTCCATGTTGTAATGCGTCTCTGTATATAGTCTAACCTGGTTCCCCTTCCATGTTGTAATGCGTCTCTGTATATAGTCAAGCAAGTGTAGCCAACCCAAAAACACAAATCACATAACTGAAGACGAATATTTCACTGATGTAATTTGACACTGCATAGTTACTTGACATTCTAATTATTACAATGATGGTAAATATTGCACCAAAAATTTAATTAATTCTGTT